>CM062289.1:231611625-232211625 GCA_031216915.1 Pictodentalium vernedei | reverse complement strand
TCAGAGCTTTACTTGATTTGGGAGCTCAGACTTCTAGTGTTAGTGCCAAATTTTTGAAAAACTTGAAACATAGACCCACAACTACATGGTGATAAGAAAACTTTACCTAGTATATCAGGTGTATCGGGAATTGATGTTAGACTGCGAGGAGTAATTAAACTTGAGAATGGAATTTTCCAATTGCATGAATTCTTGGTTTTAGATGAGCTCAACTGATCAATGCTTTTAGGACTTGATTGTATTACTGACAATAAAGTTAACATTTACTGGGAACTGTTTAACAAGGTTGGTCAATCAAGTTGAAATCAAACCCCAATCTACTTGCTTGTGTACAGCCAAAGCTGCTGCAGCAAGATCAACATTTGACTCTGAACTTTTAAAACATCATGGTTTAAAACAAGGATTTATTTCTGAACAACCAGGTTTATTGGTAAGTAATAATATAGCGACAAATGGTGATGGAAATATTCCGGTAATGATAGTCAATAGCACAAACAAACATTACACCTTGAAACATGGGTGTATAGTTGGAAGACCGACTCCCATGGACCAAGGAGAACAACTCATAGAAATAAAACAAGTATTGACAAACCAGCCTGAATTAAATGAAAGAGACATATATTAATGCAAGTTATTAATGAAAACAAAGACTTATTTGCTAAAACTGATAAGGAGTTAACCCAAACATATATAGTTAAGATGAAGACTGATACTGGAGACTCTCCTCCTATAAAAAGTCAAGCCTATAGAGTATCTCTCCTGAAGTGAAAGATCATGGATGATGCCTTGGCTGAAATGTTAGAGACCGGTATTATTCGATGCTCAAACAGTTCTTGGAGTTTTCCTTGCTTGCTTGTCAGCAGGATGGCTCTAAGCACTTTTGTGTGGATTTCAAGAAGTTAAACGGAGTTACGAAGGTCATGAACTGGCCGTTGCTGCTCATAGATATCTTCACTTTATTGAATGGGTGTAAGTACTTTACCAGTCTTGATATGAAGTCAGGTTCTTGGCAGGTCAAGATGGATGAACAAGATAGGTCTGAGACCACTTTTGTTTGTCACAAAGGCCTTTATGAATTCAACGTAATACTATATGGTTTAGTAAATGCCCCTTCAGAGTTTCAGGCCCTCATGACGTATGTCTTAGAAGGCCTAGAGGCCTTCTCTTTGACTTACATTGACGACATTTTAATTTTTAGTCAGGAGGAAAAATCTCACTGGAATCACATTAAACAAGTATTCCAAAGATTATGCCAGCACAAGCTCAAATTAAAAGCAAAGAAGTGTTCTTTCTTTCAGTCTGAAACTTCTTATCTTGGCTTTGTGATAAGCCAAGATGGAATAAAACCAGAAGAGTCTAAAGTCTCTGTTATCCAAAAGTTAAAACCACCGAAGACCATCACTGAAGTGCGCAGTTTTCTCGGGATGCTATCTTATTACCGCCAATTTCTACCAAGGTTCAGTGAAATCGCTGCCCCTTTGTTAGAACTAACTAAGAAATATTCAAGATTTCATTGGAAGGCGGCCCAACAAAAGGCCTTTGAAGAATTGAAGGAAAAATTAACACAGGTAGCACATTTGTTGTACCTAAATCCAAGAAAACCATACATACTCTACACTGATGCCTTGAGCATTTCTGTAGGTGTGGAACTAACTCAACCTTGTGATGATGGTACAGGTCAATTACCAGAAATTCCTGATGACAAACGTATTGTGTTTTTATCACATAAGTTAGGTGAGACCCAACAAAAATGGTCCACTTTTGAGAAAGAGGCATTTGCCATCTCATATGCTTTGGACAAATTCAATAATTATTTGCAGGGCACAGAGTTTGTCATTAAGACAGACCATGCTCCCCTGCAATACCTATTGACGAGTCCACAAAATAATGCCAAAGTACAATGATGGGCATTAAAAATAGCCAGCTATAATTGTAGGATTGAATATTTACCTGGTAGACAAAATACCTGTGCTGATCTGCTCTCATGATTACCAGAAGGGATCACTAATGCAGATCCACTTTATAAGATGGACAATGTTGAGACAGATCAATCTTTAGAAATGGAGTTATAAATAGCAATAAGATAGACCCCAGAAAATATGTGCATGTAATCAATGTTAATACAGAATCTTCTAAAGAAACTCAGAGTATAAAGTATAAAAACTTAGATATGAAAGAAAAAGATTCTAAACTTGTCGAAATTATTAAGAAATATAGGAGTCCTAATACACCGCCTAGTGTAAGTAGTAAATATATGATGATCGAGGACATTTTATATTACATAAGTGCTGCAGAGGAAAATCCTAGAGAATGATTGTGTATACCAGAACAGTTGTACACAGACATACTTGAACAATACCATGACAACTTATGGCATTTAGGAATTGATAAAGTGTATTATAACATTAGCTGGAAATATTACTGGCCTGGTTTATACAAGCAGATTTACCAGTATGTCGGAAGATGCCTACCTTGCAGAGCAAGAAACACAAAGAAACATACCTTGCCTTTACAAGAAATGGATAAACCTCCTTATCCATTTGCTAAGTTAGCATTGGATATGAGTGGTCCTCATTCAACCATCTTATCTGGGAATAAATACAGAGTAACTTTTAAAGATATGTATTCAGGTTGGCCGGAAGCATATCCAGTGCCCGACAAAAAGGCGGAAACAATATCAAATTTGGTAACCGAACAAATTTTTCCCAGGTTTGGCTGTCCGTTGGAATTATTAACAGACAATGGGTCCAAGAATTGCAATCAGATCATGAAACACTTAACAGAGTATCTTAAAATTCATCATGTAAAGACTTCTTATTACCATCCACAATCTAATGGGAAGGTCGAGAGGTTTCATGGTACTTTAAATAATGTTTTGGCAAAATTGTCATGAAAGGAACTCGAGACTTGGGATCTATTTCTCAATCAAGCTCTGGCAGCCATCAGATTCAACGGATGTGAATCCTCTGGGTTCTCACCATTTTACCTGATATATGGTAGAGATGTAGTGTTGCCTTTGGACGCTATACTTAAGCCAAGACAAAAATATATGGGCAAAGAACCCCATAAAATTGCTTTACAAGAACAACATAAAGCATTCTTACAACAACAAGTCGTGCAAAGAAGCGTGTTCTGAAACAACAGAAATTACATGATGCAAAAGCAAAAGATACAACCTTTGAAGTGGGTGACCCAGTCTTGTATTTATCTGCCGGCATTCATGTGACGATGGTAGATGGAAACAATAACTCTAATGAGCAATAAGCTCACAGACTCTGTGTTTTCATTTCAGTGAGCAATGGCAGACTGTTGTAGCGAACAATTTAAGGAGGATAGTTCTATTACCAGTTCATTAAATAGTCTACATCTGCTTCTGGAAACATGGCAGATAATGAGCCTATAAATAACTCGGTGTTGATTACACCCAAATATGATTCCGATGAATGTTCAAATTTGGATATCTTCACTAAAACTGATGATTCTGATAGTGATTATAACGCGTGTTTGATTTCAGATATTTTAGCTGAGCGATCAAATTTAATTGGTGGTCATAGTGACCTTTTACTTTCAGAAATTATATCCATTTCAAGTGTGACAAGTCCAGAAGTTATATCCCTGTCCAGTAATGATAGTCCTGGATCTGTGTTGACACCTCGTCTGGAATATAAGGGTCCTGGCCATGAAATTGACCCAGATTCTCATAAGTTCATGTTTGATGAACCTGTACCTGGTCTGTCAACACGACCTGATCCAAAACCATACTCATCTTTGCCTGGACTGCCCACATGACCTTGTCTAAATTCATGTATTGTTCCTGAGCCTAGCCCTAATTATGAATTGTTGGGAACTCGCCATGACTATATACATCAAAACTGGGTTAGGAGTACCGCCGATACATTGAACAGATCCATCATACCCAATTCGGTGATGGGGGAGTTGGGTGCGTCTGCAATACAGAAAGCCCTTAGCCCGGCTGATGAAGAGTTGGATAATATAGTAATAGAATCCACTCCACCTCCATTAAGTGATGAAGAGGCTAAACTAATAAGATCTCTACCAGAAATAGTGGTGCACACTATTGATCTTCAGCCACGACCATGGAAATGGTCGGTACCAGAATACATTCATATGCCCTTACCCTACCATCGTCAGTCCATGTCACTTAAATCCAATCAAAGTAATGTGCAGGAAGATCGACCCCTTTACACAGTCCATCATATTGAAGATAGACCTATCATAAGACCAAATACATGTGAACTGCAGTTTCTGAGAATGATATGAGACCACTCTATGGAGGCTCCATTTGGGTGTTTTCATATACATACACAGCAAGAAACGGTAATGGTTGAAGTCGAACGACAGTTGATTTATTATCATGATAAAGCAGCATCTGATTGTATCACTTTTGCTAATCATTCAAGATACTTAACCATTCACAATTGCCCTGATTTGCTAGAATATAATGATGCTACCACCTTTCCTTGTCACAGTCACCGTGTGACAACCTCTTATCATATGAAACATAGATTTCAAATGCCCAGTAACATGATTCATTTTCAGTATAAGCTTCGTAAATGGCATACCATATTTCATAAAGATAAGCGACCCTGACGTTGTCAACCTTATATTGTGTTTAGACAATTTCATCCAGATCTTATTGGAGATACGTTTGAGTACCGATCAGGACCAAATACCATTTATAGAACTTATCAATTACCCTCGAGTGATAGTGGGAGTAATATTGAATCCGAAACACTGCATCAATAGATGGGTAGTTTGGATTTGATTCACGATTATTAAGATAACTTGTAACAAGACGACCGACATAACTCTCTGAGAATTGATTTCTACGGGTCTTGGTATTGAAATATAGGCAGGAGCCCATGGAAATCTGGGTCGAGTATAAATTGCTGTATTGTGACCTGCAGTAGCAGGGACAATACATTTCATATTCTTAAACAAAGCGATAATGGAACGAAATTGGGTAAACGGTTGATATAACCTTTACCCCAGACAATTTTATAAGCTGGTGGGTTTTGGATACAGAATACGTACCAGGAAAACTTGAGCCCGGAGGAGAGTGTGTATTAGTATATAAATATATTAGTGTTTAAGTGTCATGTGAAGTGGTTATTTGGTTACTTATATTAGTGATATAATTAATCGTCTAATTTACGAGAGTTTGAGTTTATCCTTAATTATTTGTTTTGATTATATTGGTATTGAAGGGACGTCCATTCAACGATCAAAGATAAAAGATGGCCTCAGGAAATATTATTGAATTCGAAGAGTTTGACCATGAGCAAGAACTGTACTTGGAAACTAAATTACGAGCAATGGCAGTCAAACCACAGGTCTGCTGGCTTTATTTCTCTCAGAGGGCAATCTAAAAACGAATTAGATATTGGGAAATCCAAGATTATATGTGAGATATTGAACTAACCACCCACGAAGTATATTTACGATACTATCTCACTACAGACAATAGAATTATATTGCCCAGATTGGTTGAGAACATGACACCTACAAGGATTACGGATCTATATGAGGCACAGGGGACAGGGCCTGATCAAATCATTCATTATAGAAATGATCCTTGCTGGAATGGTCGGTATTACGATTTTCGGATGTTGTCACCAAACGATTATGAATTTAACAGAATGGAGCCAATACCCAATCTTGGTATAATTCGTCCATTCCAACATGGAGAACTAGAATGTATCTCTCAGCAACACCCCACTTCATCCATAGAATGTATGACCACTGAGTCAGACCCCTGTCTGAAATTTACTAAACCAGACAGTTATCACATACGTATGTTATATCAACATGAACGTACGTGCCCTGAATATGTAATGGTTCACGATGCCCTCTGTCAACGTGAAATAAAACGCCAGGAACGTCTTAAACAAAGACGTTCGAATCACGTGAGTCCCATTCAAGTCACATGCAATGGAGCAGGAGACCCCTGTGGTATCTGTTTAGAGGATATACCAGTTGGTCCTCAACCAACTTTGACCTGTGAAAGATGTAAAAAGTCAGTTCACGCCCATTGTGGTAGAAAATGGTCACAAGAGCATCCAACATGCCCATCTTGCAGAGCGGAGGTTTGTTGGAAGGCCCAAGTTAGTACTTATCGGCTACCTAAACTAAATGCTCACTTTTGGTAATAAAGATTTAAAGAATTGAGGTCAGCCCAGCCGTCGGATACAGATTGTCATTACTAGTTTTTGATCAACGTGCATTTTCCAAATTATATACTGAAATAATTCATAGATAAAAGAACATGTCATTCTAGATGGATTAAGATAAGTATCCCTGGAACAGACATTCCGAGAATCACAAAAACTGGTGAAATCGTTTGGCAAAAAGCCAGAAGTATCCAATACGGCCCCGTGTATATATATAGAGCTCCCATATAAAGGACGTATATATTTTTTTTATTATCATAAGTTAAGAAAATAGTTGGGGTTTTAAGGACATAATAATAGTTTATAGGATACTATGGTTTTTATTTTATAGCATATATATTTGACATCATGGCTTCTGCAAGTTCATAAAATCCCGAGAACCTCACAGCAGAAGATTTCGAGAGGGAACAACAAAAATACGATTACCACCGAGACTTACTGAATGACGATCGTTTCGTAAGTCTTCAGTGTATTAGAAGGGATACCCTTCAAGCCTCCCAGACAGTTATCCGTTATTGTGATGAGGGTCGCCTTGACGAAGATACCGGTGACGTCAAAATACTTTCTCTTGATGTATATCTCCGGTATCATGTTTGTAGGGATTCGGGTGAGGTTATTTTTCCTCATCTTGTAGTGGACGACAGGCCACTAAGAGATGCGACCCCAGCTGAGGTATACCCGGCTACATATCAGGTTGTCCGGTACTGGAACGATCCTCATTGGAGTGGATGATTCTATGATAATATCTACCCCTTTCGGCCCTCGGAATTTGATTACATGGACGCTATTGGTCAGGACTCCCAACGCCCTTTTGAAATTGCCCAACAGCGACACACAAAAAATGTGAGGGAAACATTTGAACGTGAAACAATTCACCCACATTTCCAACTGCTGCATTCTTGCCTTCGACAGCATGTGGCAAACTGGGGGCATAAAAGAATAAATCACGTAACCTCAAGTGGCGGTCAAGACACATGTGTTATCTGTCTTACCTCAACACCTGAGGGTGACTGGGAGGCATACAACTGTCCTCAATGTAGACAGTTGGTACATATGGAATGTGGACGCACCTGGATGCATTACTCTGACCCTCAACGGTGCCCACATTGTCGTTTCCTTTTACTGTGGGGTACCAACTTGGTTTCAGACTGGTTTGATCACGCCCACCATGATCATTATGGTGACCCAGTAACACATTGATTATCTAAAATCTATTTTATTTTCATTTTCAGAACACTGGAAACTTTGCAGTTACTGAGAGGCAGGGTACACCCTTTATACGGAAGTGCATGTATGTGTGTTCCTCCTTGGACTCGAACTCCTCGGCACAGCCTTTGGAGTTCGAATCTTTTTGGGGAGGATTGTCATATAATGCCCTCCCGTGAGTCCTTATTGATAAGCGTAGAGCTTTTCCGCATCCCCAAGGGGAGGGGGTCCCAAGGACGTGCTATATAATTTAGTTTGTGTGTAAAGTATGATTTTACCTTCATAAAATTCTTTCACTGAGAAACATATCTTTCTCAGAAGAAGTAAAACGAATATTTTAGCTGTTCATAAATAACATAGGTGTCGAGTAGAGGTCACTGGTATTTACGACCTCCCATTAAGAGATAAATAATAAGCAATTTCATCTCTACGCCGATTACAAATACCTATCTGACTATATACCATACGTCATGGTGACAGGTGAATAGTTGGTTCCTTGTTAGTAAGTCTTAATTACATCGTGTCAGGAGTATGCCATGGTGTAAATGTCTAGCACGGATGTTTTTGCTATAACTCAGCACTGATACTAATTTAATGCTTTCCTAGATTAAGACTCGGCAATTTTAACAGTATACTGGCTGTTAACTTTTAAAGGAGGGGAGAGCTATCTCTTAATACAGTACACATAATGATGTCTGGCCAGTTACAACAGGGTTATATAGAATTACTGCTGAAAGTTGAAAATCCAATTCGCACCCCCTGGTAAAAATCTGTTGCGATAAACTATCTTCTGACAGTATAACTTTGAAGATATAAACAGATCGGCCGACCCAGAAAGTCAGTTTCCTGACCGAACTCCTCTGATGCACAGCACACCAATGGTGGAAAGAATTCCCGCTTCTCAGTAACACTTAGTCGACTTTATTTTCTTCAGTGAACGTGTATCTGAAATTTTGTTATGCATCAGAGTCTTTACAAGTGTAGGGCGCTATGATTTAATTAAGTAAAATATATTACAAAGAAATCGTAAGTACTCTTCTGTGTTTGACTTTAACCATGTCCAGCTGAAGTGTTCCCGAGGAATCCATGGTAAATGTTTCAAGAGTAACCACGAACTTGGTTTTGACCCATTGTGTAAGACATTTTCTTTAAGCTTACGTGTGGGGGAGTGATTACGAACTTCCTCTCCAGAACAAACATTCTTGAGTCCAAAGTAAAATACAGTAGATGACTGGTGTGCAACGATCGCGGCCATCTCGATCCATTTACCCTTCTACTATGTCACACGCATAAGCATATAGACGTTCATTCTGTTAATGAAAACATATATTGCGCACAAAATTCTTCAAACTGTCCTCCGCAATTTCTGCCAATTTCAGTCTTGCAGCGCAAACAGTCTCAAGGGAGAAGCAATTACATACCACCATCGCACCCCAAATTATATATAGATTATGCTTACATACCCCACCTACATACATGCGTACATACATACATGCCCACCTACATACATACCCCACCTACATACCCCACCAATGTGCATGAGTGCATGCATGCACACCGACTTGCAGTACGACCTTGTACACAGCGCTACCGTGCCTCCATCCTTCATCGTACTTCCAGTTATGTAAAATGTAAAGTAGGAGCGCTATGCATTGATCTCATTTGCTCCAACATTATCACTTCAAAATATAAACGATCAGGGTTTGGAAAACGAAGCGATTGACTGTACCCGGTATTCAATGTGAGTTACACCCCTCAAAGGTATCCTGCAGATTTAAAATGGTCAGGGTGGGAGTTCGTATTTTTAATTGTTCAGTGGTCAGTCAGTGCTGAGTTTTGTGTATATATTACTGGGATCACGAAAGCGGACAGTGAATATCGCCGGGATCGCGACTGTCGTGATCCGGACGAAATTCTCTTTTCGGACTCCTCCCACAGCAGTGTAGACTCTTACCCATCGAAAAAGAATGTGAGAACATTGAATCGGAGATGTAATTTTGGTTTGCTTTTCTACATGTGGTTCTGATTTTGCAGTATTTTATTTAGGAAATCTCAACCCACTAGTCTAGGCATGTCGTGATCGAAATATGATCTGATCGCAAAAGAGACCACTTTTGTGATCAAAGCACTGTATTTGACTCAGAATTGTACATATGGGCGTGTATGTTGAGGTACATCCAGGTTACTGGTGTGAAAGTTGTACTACATCTCATCGCACTCAGCACTTAATATGTGGATTGACTTGGGATGGGAATCGACTTTTTAATTTTCAAAATCAAGTGGATGGAAAATATTATTGAATAAGAAATATGAAATAGTGTGTTAGAAAAAAATTGTGACAAAAAGTTAAAAAGCAAGGGCATAATTTTACGGTAATGTGCAGCATTGGTGAATTACTGAGAAAGCTAGTAAATTCTGGAAAATACATCAATTATATCTCTTCGGTTCTGCAGACATTCAATGAGAGAGAGCCGTAATCGTCGTTATGATCCACACTTGTTAGATGAAGAATTCAAATAATAACTGAATTAGACTCTTCGGTGAAAGTCACTGAGAGCAGGGACCAATACTATAAAACTTTTACAATTGTATTTTCCTGAATTGTATTTTTTACAAGTGGATATAAACGATGGAAATGAAGCATTAGCATTTTAAAAGAGATGGTTATTTGCCAATTAGCGCCTCAATACCGTAAATGTTTGCCCATCAATTCTGGCACGCTGGAAAACGCGAGTATAGTTTTTTCCGAATTCACAGAGAATGCAGTGAGCTCTATTGGTAACACACATGCGTGTGTACAGAAACACGCAATTTCCAATCAAACAGTATCTAACAAACTGAAAATTGTGTCTTCCGGTTTGCCCATCAGGTGCGGCCATTTTTCGTTCGATATTGAATCCTGGGATAGTTGAAAATAAAAATAGCGAGAAAACCAAGAGATTGCACCGTGTGTTCGCCACGTCAGTCTATATGAATAAATGACGTTATTATTTCTTTTAACTTGAATACTGGCTTCCTAGAATGCAGTATTAAATTGATTTTTCTTTCTTGAAAATTTTAAAAATCCTACGATTACCCACGAATCTTTTCTCTTTTGGTTTACAGTCAGTAATACAGTATCAAAAGTTGACAAAACTACCAGCGGTAGCAAGAATAATTTTCTTTTCAATTATATGGTACATTAGAGTCCTTTGCGACTGCGTTCTCTTCTAGGTGTAACCTAATTCATATTATCATGCTCCACACGAGGCTCAGATGACGTGAGCATAATTTCCAGACGGACGTTTTTCAAACGCCAAATAAAGAAAAACTTGTGCTGAAAGTTTTCTGTAAAGTCCTGTATGGGAGACTAGAGGAGGTGATTGAAGAGAAGGGTTCTTTGGGAGAACTCCAGAATGGCTTCAGGAAGGGAAGGCGAGTTACTGACCATCTTTTCACGCTATTCCAAATGATAGAATCCGCGAAAGCAAAAAAGAAAAATGCTGTTTATGGCCTTTTTGGATGTCAAAAAGGCATACGATAGAGTATGGAGGGAGGATATGTGGCGCAAGCTGGAGGCTCTGGGCTTAGGAGGCGAGTTTGTTGGAATTATGAAAGCATTATATAAAGACGTACAGAGTGAACTTAGCCTGGGAAACATTACAACAAAACGTGTGCCTATGGAAATAGGCATAAAACAGGGGTGTATCCTTTCGCCAATCCTGTTTGCATTGTATATCAAAGATTTAGGAGATGAACTCCTGCATAGCGACGAGGGATTAGCAGTTGGGGACTTGAAGATCCCAGGACTATTTTTTGCAGACGATATGGTGCTAGTGACAGAAAGCGAAGAGGGTCTAATGAAAATGCTGGGAATTGTTGGGAAATATGGGAGCAAATGGAGACTCGAACTTAATGAAAGCAAGAGCAAAGTTATACCTGTGGCCGCAAAGTGGACCCCACTCGCAGGTGGAGAGTGGGTGAGTTCTGCATTCCGGAAGGTAGCAGCAAACATCTCAGTTTGGGGAGACAGGTGATTACGAGTATTTGGGGGTAAATATAAACATTACAGGAAGAGGCATCTACCGAAACCACACAAATAAATTGATTCTGAAGGGGAAGCGAATCCTTAACCAAATGAAACTTATAGGGAGAAACAGTTTCAATAAGGTTTTCGTGGGAAAAGCCATTTGGGAAATGGTGGGTCTGCCAAGTATAACATACGGTACGGAAGTGGTACCCCTAAACCAGACGGCCGAAAATAGCTTGGAAATCCTGCAGAACGATGCAGGCCGATGGATAACGGGGTCGAGTAATGCCGCAGCTCTAGAAGCAATCAGGGGTGAGCTTGGGTGGATGAGGATCAAGGACAAGATAGACCTGTTGAAACTCGGTTATCTTAAATATTTGGTAAATCTCCCAGACAGCCGATGGTGTAAAGTAATGTTCCTGAGAATTTTCAACTCAAATATCAAGACGGGGTGGATGGTCCAAGTGAGGGAGCTAGTAGAGAACTACTCATTGGAGATCTCGGACCTGGGCGTGGGGGCAAACCAGGGTAAAAACATCGTCAGAGAAAGGGTCATGGAGGATTGTAACTGTAATTGGCGAGAGGGGGTCAAATCAAAGAGGTCTTTGGGTGGCCTGCGTGATAAAGAGAAGCCAGGTTTTGAAGAGTACCTTGATGGCACCTTTGGGGGGTCACTGTTGTTCAAGATGAGGTCGCGATCCCTAGAGCTGAGGGGAAAAATTGGGAAGGACAGTGAAAGGGAGTGCCTGATGTGTAATTTGGGCATCCTCGAGACCCTGGAACACTTTCTTCTAGAATGCCCAAAGTACCAGTCTAAAAGAATAAGATTCACTGGGAGTATAATGGGGAAGTGGGATGGGAGAATGAAGGACATGTGGTTAGGGGGAGACTCAAAGGAGAGGGTTAATATGCTAATCGGGGAGATTGGGAAGAATGGGGCAAGGGATGTCATCAAGCAATTCGTCTACGAGTGTTGGGAGGAGAGGAGAAGCATGGGAATAGGGAGGCAGTTGGGAGTACAGGGGTAACCAAGGCCTTCTCGTCCGAGAACCGCGACAAATCAGCGGCTGGCCAAAGTGTTATTATTATTGGCTGGAATGGAAACACCTGATGGAAGGAACAAAGGCAACGTCAAATAAATTGAGAATTGTTTGCGTGGCAGATAAAACTCAAGAAAGAAACTCTTGCGCTTGTGTATCTGTTTAACACATAGTTCATCAATTTTTATTCTGTTAATTCGTAAAATGAAATCAGCTAAAATTCATTCACAGCATATGGGAACTCACATCTTTCGATTACAATCAAAACACAAAAACAA
The DNA here is from genome assembly GCA_031216915.1 of Pictodentalium vernedei. Taxonomy (NCBI): domain Eukaryota; kingdom Metazoa; phylum Mollusca; class Scaphopoda; order Dentaliida; family Dentaliidae; genus Pictodentalium; species Pictodentalium vernedei. Next base: position 232,198,901 of record CM062289.1, on the reverse strand, counting down.
ATACATTTAAAAGAAAAACATTTGGTCCAACAAAAATCCATATTTGAAGCATTAACATTTTGTACTTAACTCTTTACCGTAGACGAAATAACAGACGACACTTGCCAAAAAAGTTCTTGTATAATAAAAAAAAAATTCATTAAATCAAAAATTTAAAAGAATTCAAAATTCTAAAAACATAGCTTGTGATCTCCCACTGAAACGAGCTCGTTCCAATGAGGGGGTTACAAAATATGTTTTTGAGAAAAGAATTGAACAAAATATTAAAATATGAAAGGAGATTGTTGTGAAGAGCGCTGGCGGGTTCTGATCGTTAGGTGAAGGATCACATTGAAACATGTAAGAAGGATGAACTTGGCGTATCTTTCAAAAATGTATTGCGCATTTCGAATTGATCTCAATAATTTTTGTTACAGTTTTCTGAAAAGTTTTCTTCGGTGAGAATTGGATAGACATGAAGTGGACACAAATTTATAGTTAAGTTTACTATGACTTTGACCTCCAGTACATCGAGCCAACCTTGCACATGCGTGGATTACGACCAGTCCGAGGCGGCTGTACTGCAACTACTGCCGGTTGGTATTTAAAAAAAAATGACAACTCCATTTGATAGCATTAAATTCAAATGTTTGCCGAGGGGAGAGCACAGCGAGAGCCTCTACCGGGAAGGATTGGTGTAGGGGATTCCAGAGGTGTTCTGAAATAGGAGATATTGTGCATGGTAACCAATTTGACAATCAGCATCGGCTTGTACAGTGCAAATCACACAAAGCAACTATATGACAATTGACGATTTGGCCGGTGTAATCAAGTTGCGAGACCTACCTACGTAGTATTGGGTCTTTTCCCTCAGTATAATCGTGGTTTTGACAACGCGATTCATCAGCACAACAAAGCAAATCGATACTCGATCACAAAGAATTCCGCATACCAACATAAAGTAATTTATCTTTTGTCTCCACAGTGCAGAAGAGTTTGAGGAATCAGGTGGAGATAATCTATTTATCGCTTGAGCTTATACACATAAAACTGAGTTAACTGGATGGTGGAGTGCTAGATGCCACTATTTGGGCTTTACAGAGATGCATTCTAAATCCCTGCAAAGAGATTTTCCTTCGGCAACAACGACTTGCCAAATTAGACTGATCCACATGGTAAACGCAAAGAACGATACGGGAAAAACGAAACCGAAAGAACAAATTTTCAGGAAAAAATGAAACTAAAAAAGAAACTGATCAATAACATAATAGAATAGGTGTAATTCGTCAGATAAAAGACTGATTTCAGTTTTTTAGGTATTCAAATCTAAGAACTTATTTCTATAAATTTACATGACCATTTTGCATACAAAGGAAATAAATTTTGGGATTTGAATTGTCGTGCAAATTAATTGAGATAAATTTGCATTTAGGTATTAAAATCCAATTAGTTCTATAAATCTGCATCAAAATCGTTTGGTAGACCATATTTATCAATGTGTTTTTCTTAACGGATATCATTTTAGTTTGGAGCAATAAAATAAAATAAACATAAAAATAAGGTTTTTTCGGTAGGGCGTTATTAAGATTCTAAAATAAAATGTGTTGCTTTCTGTCCGATTCGTCTTTTCCTATTACTTGTTTCTGTTTCTTTCTTTTCTCGCTCTTTCCTACATTCGAACCACGCATACCACTCGGCCTGGAATCGACAGAATTTGATCCATACATAATTTGATCCATCGGAAATATCTTCATCGTGAAATAGTATTAAAATGCAGTATACAAATTAGAGGAGTAAGTTAAATAAAATGTTGCTAAATCAACACTGAACTTAGGCAAACAATAGAAATATCATGTACAATTCAATGTTTCCGCATTTGTTTTTTTCTCGCTCGGATAGATATAATAGTGGAATGGGGAGGAAAGCGGCCACTCAGTCGCGATCCGGTTGAAATTCGCAGTGTGCTTTTGTAATCAAAGTACCGTTTTTATACCACTTGTGTGGAAAGGGCGGAATCCCCCCCCCCCCCCCCCCCCCGAGAGAGAGTGTCTCCATTGCCACTAGCCCCCAGTGAATTACACCACTAGGCAATGCTGGTAATTTCCTCTGCTGTGCTCGTTTATCCCTGGCTTACGCAGTACCTACACACAGTATTTTTACCTGGAGTCCTATATGTTGTGGGTTCTTGTCAGCGTAGGGTCGTCTTTATATATTTAAACTTTCACTTTACCGAAGCCTGAAAAAGTGTTTTTTTAAAGGAGTAGAACAAGAAAGAAATATGCAACATATATACAGATACAATATTTACACGATAACTGAAGCGTTCCTTTCTCACTGGCCTTTCAATCGACATATGTATTTGGGACTCGAGAGGTGCAAAAGATCAGATAGACAGAACGAAAGTTATATGAATAGAGAGGTAGAGTGTGTAAAAGAGACAAAGCGACAGACAGACGAAGAGACAGGCAGGCAGACAGGCAGGCAGGCAGGCAGGCAGGCAGGCAGGCAGGCAGACAGGCAGGCAGGCAGGCAGGCAGGCAGGCAGACAGGCAGACAGGGACGGACGCACGGACGGACCGACGCACAGACGGACGCGCGGACGGACGGACAAAAGGAGGACAAATAGAGCGACAAACGGATAGAGAGCGACAGACAGAGTGACGGACGGACGGACGAACAGACATTCTTACTATTTGGGTTTAAGGGCTACGAAAAACATTTTATATGTCCATAACCTCATTTTAGCCAGAACCCCACCCCTCTACCCTAGAACTTATATTTAACCCCACCCCATCCACTCAAAAACCACACCCTAACCCTAACCCTACCCTACCCTGAACCTCAACCCTAAAACCCCACCCCTGACCCTAACCCCCCTGGGACCTAACCCTCCCAACCCTCCCCAACCTTAAAATCTACTTTGGGGCTACCCCTAACCCTAACCCAACCCCACCCCACCCCTGACACTAACCCCATCCTAGCCAGACCAAAAGGATTAGGGGCTATTTTTTGGTTTAGGGGCTACTAAAACCAAAACCCCCACCCCTGACCCCAACCCCCACCCCTGAGTCCTAACCCCTGCAACCTTAAGCCCTGCCCTGGGGCTACCCCTAACCCTAATCCCACCCCTCTCCTAACCCTAATACTACCCTAATTTGGAGGTACCCCCTAAAAATAATAGCTCCTAAACAGGTTTAGTTGGCCCGGACGGACAGACGGACGGACAGTAGTTCCAAATGCTAATATTCATAGTTCCAAATAGGTAACGGATGTTGATGAAAAATATGAGTAATGACCATTCTGGCGAGGAAGACAATTATCGGTTTTCATCGGTTTTTTATCGATTACATTTAGTATACCGAATTAAGTGTTGTGTGATCTCAATATATACGAGACTCTCGTCAAAAGAGAAGGAACAGCTTCATCTCATCATCTCCGTATGAGCTAACTTACACCCCTGTGCAGTAAGATGAGGCTTACATTCGACGTGGACTACGAGTTAGCGCAGTGTGCCGGGACACTCTCACTTGGGAAGTTGGGATTAAGTGACTTGTCCAAAGGACACAACGCAGATGACGCAAGTTCTTAGATTTTGTTTGTTAAGTTATTGTTTGCTTGAATCTGGAGCTCTAGTAATATCACGATTGCTTGCAGGCGAGGCGCTGAATTCTGAAGACACCATTTTGAGTCTTCTTAACTCATGTCATTTTGTGTCCCAAGGGGTAAGTTGTTTAGAGTTTTCCAAAAAAATAAGATTTCTGGTCACAGGCTTTCCATCGTTTTGACAATTATGTTAACTGTTTACCTATCACAACTTTAGCCAGGGCTCGGAGAATCTCAAATGTCTGGTCGTATCAAATCCCAAATCGAATGAGGCAGAGCAAATCGAGAATAGAATATAAAGGCTCTTCAAATTGTAAATAATGCACCTTTTTGAAACCGTAAATATTGCAAGTCACAACTCAAGTATTGTAATCATCTATGACTGTTTCTGCAAGTCAATCGAAAAAAAGCGGAACATTCCTGGATTGAATCAAGGTAGTTTCGAACACGGAACCCCTTGAACTCTTCTTCTATCATCAGGTCTCCTATACAGGAGACCTGCTGATAGAAAAGGAGTTCAAGCGCAGACACTCAGTTACATACTTAGACTATACCGTAGATTCGAAAATTTCGACTTAACACGACTCGAATCAAAGCATTAGACCTATTTTCGAATCAAATCGAATTTCGTAGCTTCGCAGGGACCTAACTTGAATCTGTACAAATTGTCTTGTATTTTGAAAGAGTTCCATTTTTGTCTCAAAAGGAAGCTAATGACGAACTATGTCAGCGATATATTTCAAATAAGGCGTCATAAGCTCTGTTCTGGGAGCAAAAAATAGGAAGAAAATATTGAAATTTGAATGGCGATATTTGTGAAGAGCGTTGGCCGTATATGATTATTGTTACGTTAGTTGAAGGGTTACGGTTACAATGAAAAGCTTCCCTTATTATCAGTCTTTATCCTTTTTAAATGGGCTTAACATCAGTGTTGGATACAGGTTTGATATCGTAGTGTAACCACAATTTTTCTCCATTTTGCTAATTTAGTTACATTGTTGTGAGCTAACGAAAAAAGAATCCCGAAAAATTCATTCTTCCTGAATCAAAGAGTGTTTGTGTGTCCTCCACTTTTACAAAAAAAAATTCTACAGACTTTTCCCTGGATGCACCAAAAATGCTGAGGTCTGTTTATTTGCTCTCACGGTTGTTACCTTTTCCACCAACCAACAGAAACCTTTTCAATTAGGAACTATGATTTGATTCAGTGCTCATTTGATCTGCAGGCAGTTACAATATGCATCTCCTGTGTCACGTGCCCGTAGAAGTTATCATTTCAGTTTTAAAGGTCTCTCTCAATATTCATTGGCTAGTGCCTTTGAAACACTCCATTACATTTTGAGCACATAATTGTTATAAACAGAAAATAATTTGCCCAAGTGAATGCCTCCTGATTTAATCATGCACTGAATCCAAATATGAACATCAAGCTCTGAAGCAGCTTCAGAGCACACGTGTGGACTCCCAAGCTACCAATAACATTTTGTAAGAAACTCGACGTGGTTATGGCCATGGGCGCAGATCATGGGGGGACGGGGGGACGTGTCCCCCCCAGATCTCAACAAGGGGGGACATGGTATGCCATGCCCCCCCCCATGGTATGACATGTCCCCCACTATGCTCTCCCACTGCTGCACCCTCTCATCAATTTTGTTTGAATAATTTTGAGACGTGGAGACTCAGAACACGTGCGAATCGCTTGTTAGCACATTGTGGGTTAACCAGGCCCGTCGGAACCGGGGGGGGGGGGGGACTGCAGCCACCCCAATAATTTGCTCTTGTGTCACCGTCAGTTTATCCACGCTGGGAGCAACCGATGTTAAATATCCACAACTAAGTCCAATTTGAATAAAATAGAGTCAATAAACTACAGATACGGGGGTGGGGGGGGGGGGGGGGGGCAGTCGTAACTAGACTCATACAGTAACACAACGTAAGTTTTTTGTCGGCGTAAAAGCTTATCTTTTGGGCCCAAATATCTGCATTGGGAATTCCACTGTGTTGCGTCAGCTTGCATGCGGTGACGTTGTAACTGGGAATCCTACAGCTTCACTCAGTATAATAACGTGCTGCTGTGTCGACAGTGGGTAGAAAACTACCTCCTCCTGTTACAGAGCAGACAAACTTCAGCTCATTTTTATAGTCAAATGTGCAAAAGTTTTGAGCAATTCCATTGGCAGCTTAGAGGACCACGGCAACCGTTGGCGTAATGATAAAGCCAACGAATCCACCACAAGGCCTGACTGTTGTTTAGCATGAAGGAATGGTGTCACAGCCTGCAGGTGAGCCGTTTGAGAAACATCACTAAAATGGTATGGGGTTCTGTTGGGATTTTTGAAACATTTCGAAATTTATCGATCGAATTCATTCAATTCACGCGACTTGTTGATGACGTATGTGTCGGACTGTTATTGGATCTGTTAATCCATTAACGGGCCCGACACATACGTCGTCGCTCCATCTGTTGGGCCCTTATGCTAATCCACCGCATAGTTGAATTGTGTTAATCTAATAGGGAACGCTCGGTAAAGCGGGAACAATTATGGTTAAGCATTTTGACAAAATTACAACAGGCTGTTGAAAAACATATTTTTTTCTACTAAATAATTAAGAGAAATTATACCCCAGAGGCCACCAAAATGCACCATTTGATAGCGCAATTTAAAAATTTTCTTGGGGGGAGAACCCACCCAAACCCCCCTCTGCCAGCTCGTGCCTGCGGCACTCGCTGCAGATGCCTTCGGCATCTGCCCGTCCCCCCCCCCCCCCCCCCACTTTTTGGAAGAGATCTGCGCCCATGGTTATGGCCAGAACCAGTCTCGACGTTAAATAGTCAACCGCCTACGTTTAGATTCACTCACCTGGAATAACTTGAATGAATGTAAGAAATTGCACAAACATTCATTTTCTTCAAATCGAGGCAACACACGTTTTTCAATCGAGAATTGATTTGAAGGAACAATGGTTCTATACCATAAACAGCAATTCCCTATGAATCAATGCAAAAATGTTTTTCAATCGAGATTTGATTTGCTCCAATCTTTAACCCTTTGAACCCGGGCGATCGCTTTTTCGTCCAGGAACATGATAGGTCATAGTTTCATTAAATAGGATGGATGCTAAGTGCACGTGTGTGGTAGACAATGAATATTTTCAATGTGCAGCCCCAAAGATGCACGTTGAAAATATTAATTGGTATTCCCCTAAATAATGAATATGGACTCTTCCAGTTGCTGTCATTGAAATGATATGGAGGATATCACCTTTGTTCAAAAGGTTAATGACTTTACCAATAGTAGCACACGTTTATTTACTGATTAGTTATGATTAATCATCACTGCTGTATTTTATAATTACGCCGCAAAATTTCACAAATATCTTCATGTTTTCAATGCGAATTAAATACTTATTGATTAGAATATTTATATATTGAAGCCATAAAGAATATCTGTATATGTTTGTTAATAAAATGGAGGTCACATTAAATCAACAGTAGTCCACGAGTAAACTCTGTGAGAAGTGCGTAAACAAACAGCCCATTACAGCGTCAGATTTCTTACACAATTTGACTGGTCGCCTGAGAGCTCTGGACCAGTTATGAACAAAAATAGAAAGAAGCGCCTCAGTGTTTTCAATGAGAGTTGCATTCAAGACGTTAACATATAATAAAGGAGAGGATGTCTACAGATATACAATGAAATAATGTCAAAATGTTTGATATCATTCCTCTCCAGCTAACAGTGATGTTTTGGAATGATGGAATTTGTTTGCTTGATTTCATCCAATATACTTTTTCGTTCAAATGAGCTCAATTTTAAATCAAGCAAATATTTCGACGACATATGTTGATGAATGGATCTCGTCAAACGTCAGTTAATCTCTCCTGACTGCCTGTTTGTTCCATCTCATCATCAATGCTAAATACAGCTTCACCAGATTCGCCTAAAAATAAAACAGAATATTCAATGGTTGATATACGCACTGGATACAAAATAATGAACAAATCACACTAAAAGTTATATCGGGTATATCTAGGCAGGTACCGGAATTATCTCGTGAGTGACTACAAGCCGGAAGGTGCTCTTGAAAACTTAAATTTCCTTGCTGGCAAGAATGAGATAATTCTGGAACCTGCTCAGTGCGGCTATGTTCTCTTTTTATTACCCGCTCAACTATTGATTATAGAAAACATCGCGTGGAGATAATAATCATGGCTCACCCTCCCCACCCCACCGCTGTGAAGATACAGCAACATTAATATTCACTGTATCGACAATGTTACGAAATCACTTCCGTGTATTAATGCTATTGTTGTTTATAGATGATGAAATATGTTAAATGTTATTATTATGATTATATTAAATATACTATATGTTAAAATTTGACACATTCATAAGGTATACCAACGGAAGTATATGGGAACTATATTTTATCACAATGGACTATTAATGCGGAAAAGGCATAAATCAGTTGTGAGCTTTCGTGCTTCGATTTGAAACCCAATCAAGGTGAATACCGCAGATTTTTCGCTGAGAAACTACCACAACATCTTCTGCTATACGGACAATAAAAAGAAAATCTAGTGTTTGTGGATGCTACTGGCGAAACATAAACAGTTTTCTCTGTCACTCAGAAGATAATTTTCGGTACCACTCACAAATACTAGATATCCTCTATTTATTATATGCACGGCGATATTTTAGTTGTAATTAAATAAGGAATGATCGTTTGTTTCTGTCTATTTCTTGCGTTTTGAACCCCAAAAACAAAGGCCAAACATAAGGCTACGCCCATTTACACTATGTTTGGCCTTTGTTTTGGGGGTTCATAACTCAAGAAATAGACAGAAACAACGGATTATTCCTTATAATTAAACGTGACGGGCAATAAATTTAAGCACTCTACTTTGCGGAGTTAAAATAAAAACCAGCTCGCACGGCGATATTGTAGTTGTAATTAAGTAAGAAATGATCGTTTGTTTCTGTCTATTGAGTTAAGAACCTCCAAAAACAAAGGCTAAGCATAAGGCTGCGCCCATTTACACTATGTTTGGCCTTTGTTTTTTGGGGTTCATAACTCAAGAAATAGACAGAAACAAACGATCAGTCCTTATAATTAAACATGAGGGGCAATAAATTTAAACACTCTCTACTTTGCGGAGTTGAAATAAAAACCAGGTCGCATCATGCTTGCTAGTGATAACTGAATAAAAAAGACATAGTTTTCTAAAATTCTGTTTGAAATGACCATACATTTCGCTGAAACATGTTCTTGTTATTAACACTTGTATTGACTAATGAATTGCGTAAGTTAAAAGGAATGTCATAGGCCATGCCCACACAAAACCTCAATTTCCTTGTCCACTTGACGGGAGGGTGCGGTCATTCAAAGCAACACTGAGTTAAATTTAATTCTGATTTTGACCATTTCCTGAGAAACTGAAAGCAAATTTTGTAAATGTGGAGTTCGAGAATGAATGAATGAATGAATCTTTATTTAGCAGTATACAAACAATATACAATATACATAAATATCAAAACGAGACAGTTAAGCATGTATACCACAGGGAGATGACATAGCTAGATTGGCTGTCTCCCTGTCATCTCCCGGAAAATATAACGTGGACGTTGGAATCGAGCCGTTTAATAATTGCTTAATTACACTTGAAACTGGTGGCCGGTGTGGTTAGCACAACTATGGCAATAGACGAGAATTGAAGTATCCAGACCCCCTTGCCTACAGTTCAGGTAGAAACGTCTCGCTGGATAACCAAAACTTCACTTCCGTTGACAACTCTAAATCCTAGCGTCAGTCCGCAGGGAGCTCCCAAAGGCAGCTCTCCGCCGACTGGTGCCAGGTGTCAATATTGGGCTCTCAAGAAGGGAAGGGGAAATACTAAGTCTACCTAGTGAAACTTAATGAAACTTAGAGCTCAGGGACCCGCGTTAATTGGCACAGTTCTTGAGAGACGCTGGCCTAGTGTATCTACAAAATGCATGCACTGGACTTTATTCTGGAAAATCTTACCTACTAGAAGCACACCCATTACAGTAAGGATTGTCGCAGACTATGTAATCGGGATATTGAGACAGTAATGTTGAAGTTAGTTGTTTTTTAAAAATGTTTCTGTTGTTTATATTACGTAAGTCAAGGTCTAGATCATTTCAAAGTTTGGGGTAAATGTGTATAGGAAAATTCTCCAGAGACCTTGTCCTTGTTCTAACAGATTCGAGAGAATCTCTTCTTCTACTAGCTCGACCCGTAGTATTAACAACAGACTGAAAATGATGTCGTAAAGATGAACAAACATGCGTGCAGTTTAAAGAGGTCGTTCACTTTGAGAATCTTGTTTTCTCAAAGGAGGGGATCGGTGTGAACATTGTATTTCTTATTGTTTATTATGCGGATTGAGCGTTTCTAGAGAAGAAGTATCTTCTTAATCGTTCTGGAATTTCCCCATACGTTTATTCCATACACTAAGTGTGTGTGTGTCAGGGCATAATAGAGTGTTTTCAGAGCTTCGCGAGGGAGTGTCGTCTTCACTTTTTTCAGTGCGAAATTAGCACGGGCGATCTTGGAGGAGAGTTTAGATATATGGTGCTTGTAAAATAGACTATCGTCAATTTGTATACCTAAGAATTTTAGGGATTTCTCAGTATTATTCGAACCTACTCTACTTATCATTTGGCCGTTGATTAGAATATTATGACGAATTTCTGTTGTTGTTTTTTATCGATAGGTTGATTAGAATATATTTGGATTTGGTGGCGTTTAAGTCAAGTTGATTCGTACAGCACCATTCAAAGATTTTCCCTAACTCATCATTTATGAGTAGGGCTAACTGGTTTGTGTCTGGTCCTGAAGAATGCCCCGTGGTGTCGTCAGCAAAAGACAAAAAAATTAAGGGAGGTAGCGTGATAGATATCATTGACATATATCAGAAATAGGGTTGGACCAAGTATCGAATCTTGAGGAACTCCGTGCGATATTGTAACCCTGTCAGATATATAGTTTCCGCATGCAACGTATTGCGACCTATCTGAAAGATAACTTCTAAACCATTCATTGCCCAGTCCCATAATACCATATTTGTCTAATATATTAATCAAAATGTCGTGGTTAATTGTATCGAACGCCTTTGACAGGTCCAGAAATAATGCTAATGTGCTGTTTTTACTTTTCTTATTGTTTTCTTCGGCTATGGTTTTCAGTAGTTGTATGACTAGATGCATCGTACTATGATTTTCCCTAAAACCGTACTGATTCTGGTGCAGGATGCTAAAACGATTTAAGTACTTTAAAAGTCTTACTGACATAAGTTTTTCTAAAAGTTTAGAGAATGTCGGAAGTATGCTAATAGGTCTATAATTTGTGAAGTCATGTTGGTCGCCTGTTTTAAAAATAGGAATAACTTTTGCAATTTTCATTTTATCGGGAACAATGTCACATGCAAAGGAGCAATTGAAAATGTGTGTTAGAGGGTTAACTATGGGATCTATAGTTTGTTTGAGAAGATTCGAGCTTATTTCGTTATAGTCCTTGCTCCCTTCAGACTTCAGGGACTTTACAATGTTCTTCACTTCAAACTCACATGTAGGACTCACGTAAAAGCTACTTGTGAAATTGTGTTCCATGAAGTCATAAGGCGGCTTGTTGGTCCTAGGTATTTTGTCACTCGTGCGTTTTCCTATATTTGCTAAGCACATTTTGAGTTCTTTAGCTATTTCTGTTGGGTTATTGAGTTCTTTATCATTATGGATAAACATTGAGGTATATTTGTTGCTATGTTTGGTTTTTTGATGGCGGCATTTAGTATTTTGCCATGTTTTACGAAGGTTATGCTTGTGTACGCTCAAAATGCTTTTAAAATAATTTGCGTTGCATTGCTTTTTTGACTTTATTGAATATTCTACAGTAGTTTTTTGTAGTTTCTTATGTTAGATTCTCATAGGTTTTTTCAGCTTCTTGTAGTAAAATTTACTTTTTTATCATTTGATGAAACTATTAGTCCTCTTGTCATCCAGGGTTGCCTTTTTATGAATTTACCGTTGGTGCAGACACGGATCCGGGAGAAAGCCAGATCAAATAATGCAAGATATATGTGTAAGAAATTATTATAAGCCGTGTTGGGAACCCACAACTGGGGAAACAATCACATTCTGATAGAAGTTGGTTAAAGGGTGCAATAGTTTCATCATTTACTTTACGTATCCATGTATATGATTCTCTGTATGTTTTGTGGGGCACGGTTTTTTATATGAAAAGTACTGAAGTGGTTGGAGACGTCAGTTATTATTATCCCAAACAATGAGGTAGATCGAATATTATTAGAAAAAAAATGTGATCAATAAGTGTAGCCGAGTGTGTAGTTAGTCGGGTGGGTTTGGTGATCACAGGTAAAAAACATTGGCTGAACATAAGGTTTATGTAATTATCTGTTTTGACATTGGAATCATATTTTAGCAGATCAAAATTAATGTCGCCAGTAAAAAAGGAAGATACATTTTCCTGGTTTAACTTGTCGGTTATTTCATTAAGTTTTGTTTAGAAAAATATCAATGTCCGCTTTCGGTGATGTATTTGGTCTGTAAATCACCCCAATGACTCTCCGAGATTTATTGACAGTGATTTCGATAAAAAGAGATTCAATAACGTGCGGGACAAAAACTTGACAGATCATGACGAATTTTAAAATCAATGATCTCTTTGATGAAAAGTCCCACCCCACCTCTGCCGTCATCGACGTCGGGGCGGTTGTTGTTTATTAGATTATGGTAACCATCGAGGCAATATGATATATTTGCAGGGATATTGAAAATTTCTGTTAGGCCAATGATGTCAAAGGTATTTTTGGGGTCCTTGTAAGTTAAATAAGAGATCGTGAAGGGACTCCCAGTGGGCATTGATGCTCTGACAATTCATATGGAAAAGCGAGAAGGATTGTGATTCGTTTTCGATGGACGATCGAAAATTTTCAGGCAGATAGTATTCACATTTAAGATTATGGCCGTGGAAAGGAGAATCCTCAACTTCTTCGGAAGTATTATCATATTGGGCTGCAAAGTCGTATTCTGAGTTGGCCTGGACCTCGTCTACGGTTATGTTACCCGCCATATCGATTTGTAGCACTTTTTTCCACCAGCTCGAATGTGTGCATTAAAGAATTGCATTGAGCTATTAAAATTGTGTTCCACAGACCGATTCCAAGTACTCACTTTTATGTAAAGAGGGTGATGAAACTAGAAATGAAAGATAAACCCAGATGACACGAAACTGGTTGAATTTTGTCGCAGAAAGAATTCGTTCAGGCTATTTGGAAATTGGAAAGTTTCGTTCGCGTTAGTTTCGTTTGTGGATTAGAATGACCAGCCATTGTTTACGTTTGATTTGGATAAAATGATGAACGCAGACGATCACCTATCGCCTGTAAACAAACTGAACATGGAATAAAAAGCATAAGGATTTCATTGTTTATTAAATTTTATTTTGAAATTCTTTTTAATATGTTGAGAATATTAATTACTTTTTCATGTTGAAACAATATGAGCGTGCAGGGAATTTTTCCATTCACACAATGCAACCTAATTTTTAAGACAGACATTGGGGGCGTGGTTTAGGGCGGGCCTACATGCGGGTTTTTTCGGTTCATTGTGTTATGAAACGAAAAAACAAAAGGAAGCTCCATAACAAATATCAAGTCATTGTACACACTGGTTCATGAGAACATTTTTAAAATATTTTGGAGCATTTCCCCACTCCCTCCCTATGGGGCTGGGTATGTTGAGTTGAACAAAAATGCAATGCCCCTTCGGGACCTTCACTCATACAAACTTTCACTCGAATTGGCCTAGTGGTTTTGGAGAGAGAAGACCAAAGCATGGTGTTGACGGACGGACGGACGGACGGACGGACGGACGGACGGACGGACGGACGGACGGACGGACGGACGGACGGACGGACGGAGAGCGATGAGATTAGCTCAGCCTGACTTTGTCAAGATGAGCTAAAAAGAAATACTTTAGTCAATCATTTTGACTGAAAATGCAGAAACAGAAAAAAGTGTAATTATACATGTTTTAATTGTAATTAAAAAATCCTAACACCATAAACTCACATGGACAACGATGTAAACCTTCGCGTGTCGTGTGTCAACTTCCGACAATACATATCGACAAGGAATTGTTGAACATTCCCGTATGCTATCTGATAAGGTAGATTATAATAAAAAAAACTATGATTGAACTAACGAAAAATATATGAGGGAGGAATTTTGTAGGAATATAATCTTGGCTTTATGTGAAATTGCACAACATGTTTTTTCACCTTTTATTCTTCTAATATATAGATGATGCTCATTCTGATACTTTTCAGCGAAGTATCGTGGTTCTATCACGACCGTGTTGCTTCCTAAATTTTCATATGGTTATAGAGTTCGATAATAATAGTTAAGCAAAAGTTATTTCTGCAGTAAAACAGCAGTGTTCCACTTTCCGGGATTATAACGGTGAAATTCTGGACACAAGAAAACTAGACATCAGCGAGCTAAATGAATGTAGAAACAGTTATAAAATTTCAGATTGCGTTATACAAATTATCTACTGACCAGGATCAGTGGTCTCTGCATCTGGAGTTGTTGGTCCAGAATCACTTATATTATTGCTGTTGCGTGAATTCTTTCCCTTTTTCTTTCGTTTCGGCGTTTTGGATCTTTTTCTCCTCCGTGATTTCCGTACAGGACGGCGTGTTGGTCTACCGAATCGTGTATATGCCTCCCTACAAAATACAAGTCAATATATTCAGTAAATACACAGAACGGCACACCTGTGTGAATGGGTTAATCGATATGGGACGAGTGCCAGCACGGAAGGATAGAACGAGTGGCCGCAAACCTCGAGTTTTATTCTACCACGATTTCACAAGTGCCATTCACACACGCGTGTCGTTCTGCGTTTATTACACGTCTTCACGTCTATAAAACAATTAGAAGGACACTCAGCAATTCATTTGACAACTATCAACAAAAAGAACACATTTTATCGCCAACCAAATTTGCAAGGGGAACCCGTGTTACTATTTCGCCCTCTTAGTTGCAATGTGTTCTTTGTGCCTCCTGGCACATATAACACATTGGAACTCAAGGACGTTTTTTTGTTATCGCTATCGATTCAAATTGTAATTGCGGTACACGATTTGAAAAAAATCCCCCTGAAATTTCGCTTCTATTTAAAAATAGTCCGTCGACGATTTTCATTTTCCGCATGGTTGAATGTTGCTGTAGATGGGGATATCATAGAACAGGTGTGTAATAAAATGACAATCTGTCAATATAATTTCAACTGTTTTGTGGCCGTTACCTATTGATAGCTGTGTAGTAGGCACCAAATTATTTGCGAACGCGCGACTATGTTTACTGTGTGTCCAAACCTAATACAAATAGCAAATGGGCTGGACGTAGCAATTGATGCTGCTGAAATGGTTTTAAAAACGTATCGATGTTTATCAAAAAAGTGTTAGAAATCAATTTTGGGTTTACGAATGGGTTTTTCATTTAAAAATCCCTTAGGGTTTCTAACATGCATAATACAAAACTAACAAGTGCAACGCGATGGGATGGGATGGACAATCCCTACCGCGTAAGTACAAAACGTGTAATGACTCACTAAGAAATACTTGGACACATCTGGCTGGTTCGCAATCCCTTCATGATATTATCAACAAAAACTTAAAATTTAATTAGGAAAAAGAATCTTGAACGCATTTCGTTGAAACGTAATGATAACAAATGGTAATCTGATTAAAA
Organism: Pictodentalium vernedei; assembly: GCA_031216915.1. Taxonomy (NCBI): domain Eukaryota; kingdom Metazoa; phylum Mollusca; class Scaphopoda; order Dentaliida; family Dentaliidae; genus Pictodentalium; species Pictodentalium vernedei. The sequence goes on along the minus strand of CM062289.1, from coordinate 232,183,519 downwards.
GAAATTCAAAGTGCAAATAAGGGCAATAACTCACAAAGAAATACTGAAGGACAATAACTCTTGAAGAAATACTTGAACAAAGCTGTTTCGCAATCCTATTCACGATATTATCAATAAAAGGACCTTTATTAAATTTGGAAAAAAACACATCTTGAATGCTGTTCTCTGAAATATGATGACAAGAAAATGGTAATGTGATGACAAGAAAATGGTAATGTGATGACAAGAAATGGTAGTATGACAACAATAAATTCTAAGTAAACCAAGACCAATAACTCTTGAAGTATACGTGAACGTGACTGTTTAACAATCCCATTCATAGTATTATCACACAAAAGCGAAATGCTAAATTTGGGAAAATATTTTAAACCGTTTTCTATTAAATGTGATGACAAGAAATGGGAAAGGACAGACTGACAGAAGGTCTGAATGAGAAACGGAAGGACGTACTAACCCCATTCCTCAATCCCACTATCTCAGGCGTGGGTGGGGTTAAAAAACCATTTGTCTTATTACAGATCCGACAGTGCGACAAAAATGGCATTTGATACCATCAAATATCACCGTTGTTAAACATGTGGAATAGGCAGTCTTTGTATTATCAGAATTTAATATATTCAGTCAAATTTACATTATACTATCAACATTAAAATCACTTCCACTAATGAAATTTTGAACAAGCTGTGAAACATCGATTAATTACGATCTTGCTCATATAAACAAGAAGATACAGTTTAATTTACATTGCTAAAGCAATATCGGGAAATATTGAGGCAAGAATTAACTTAAATCCTCGTGTTTTTCAATTTTTATTTCGCGAAGTAAAATATTTCGTCTTCGACTGACAACCAGGTTGTGAACGAGATTTTCAATTAAGCACGATTAACCCTTTGAACTCGAGTGGTATCTTCCATGTCAGTTCAATGGCAGCAATAGGAAGTGTCCATATTCATTATGTGGGGTTGAACAATTAATATTTTCAACGTGCAGCCCTGAGGCTGCACGTTGAAAATATTGATTGGTCTACCCCACACATTTACTGAACAGCCATCTTATATAATGACGTTATGACGTATCATGTTCCTGGCCGGAAAAACGGCCGCTAGGGTTCAAAGGGTTAATGCTGAAGTGGAAATGATAAGTTGCCGACCAATGAGCAAACAAGGGAATATTCATTGCATAAATCCTGGATTCATGTGGTTGTTAATCGAAGACTTTTTCACTCTACAAAGTAAAAACTGTAAAAATGAGGACAAAAATGAACTTTTGTCAAACTAGATCGCGATGGCGTTGCAACTGTATGAAATAAAAGTCATTCTGACGCTCATTTAAACGAGATCGGTAAATTATTCGCCATTTTGCAGACTGTTGAAAACTTCGGTCAGGGAAGTATGTATGTATTGTTGTTTAAGGTCACATATTTATGCACAATGGCTAATCATGACCGTGACAGTTTTACGGGTGGAGGAAGCCGGAGTACCCGGAGAGAACCACCGAGCAACGACGAGCAGCTGCCAGCTCCCCAATATCGTAACTCCGCACTGCAGCACAGACAGGGTTAGATTGGTTGAAGACATGCGTACCATCGACGTGCAGTACGCCTTAGTACACGGCGTCATCGTGCCCCCACATGGGCAATGGGGGTGAAGTGTCTTGCCCAAGGACACAACGCGGTTGCCGCAGGTGGGATTCGAACCGAGGGCCTCTCGGCTTGCAGCCTGCACCTCTACCTTCTGAGCCACCGCGCCCCAGGTCAGGGAAGTGTCATAGCTTGTGTTTTTTTAGTGTTGACAGTATATTATATATTTGATTAGATATATTGAATTCAATTCTCATAATGCGATGAGTGAAATAGAAGATCTGATCTCACGTCGTTGCAATACAACGGAAAAAATGACTTACTGGAGGGATTCATTAACTCGCAGCACAGGACAGAAAGCAGAAATGCAACCCTGTTGTGCTGTGCTGCGCTGTGAAGAGAATCAACCAGAAAAGAACTGTTCTGTCACAGTTACCGAATTCAAGGACGAATCACCAGGCAGGAAATATTCCCCGCCGTCCGAAAAAATAGGTGGATCTTCAGTTTATCACAACTATGTAGATGTAACTTTAAAACGCACATCATGTTGCAATACTCGGAAAGGAGTTGAAACAGTTCCATGGAATATTAAAAGGGAAATAACGCAGAATTGTTGTATTGTTTGGGCTTTTCAGTGTACTGTTGACCGCTTTGAGGCATTTCGTTGGTTAAAAGGACTGTTTTGATCGTTAATCTTAGCTTTAAACACTCTTTGAAGAATGTACATAGCTATCTTTCAACAGAGTCTGAAAAGTTAAGCACTAATTTAACCTTTGTACCATAGGTGCTGAATAATCGCATTTGAACAAATTTTTGATGGTCGGCAGACATTTTGAAATGACGTTGCTGTGCTTCCCGCCCCACCTCAGCGAAATTAACAGGGACGTCACAGTGGCAGCACATGTTCTGTAATGGTTGTTTGGACAAATTGTGACGTCACAGACTGTGCTGTGCCGCGAGTTGATCGATCTACAGGAGATCTTAACTATGTTCTGTAATAAGAGCGTTCGAGGGGTAAACACCCTGTACACCAAAATCTTTTCAGGAGTTCTGTGATTATATATTACGGGTTGTGTGAATTATCGTCAAAACACTCATGGGGAGGAGTATCCCCCCTATAATCGAGTTACAAATCCGTAAACAAATGACAGACGAAACAGAAGAAACGTTTCAGCCAATGGACCTCCGGATTTAACCCGGAGGTCTATTGTCTGCACATTTTTAGGGACTTATGTTTTTTGTGCCGAGTTTTAGTTACAACTTGGGCGGTAGTCCCACTCTGCGTATGTCTTAGTAATAATCCTCTCTCAGCGTACCACGATTATGACTTCTGTTCACACTGACTCACTGCAATGACAGTTACTCAAGACACATGGCAGTGCAAGCTTGGAGATTTTTAGGAAATGTTTGCAACTTTTACACAGATACCTCCAAGACCCAAAGTGCTTGTGCATCTAATGGTAATTTGAAAGCATTTCATAAAGCAGTTAGATATAAGGTAGAAAATTTGTGATTTTTATTCTGTTTGCTTACCTTTCATCCAGTTCTCTCTTTCTCGAGTACACTTCATAACCAATCAATCCAAAAAGGAGCAACAGGAATCCCGTCAAAGCGAATCCCACCACTGCAAAACGATATAATTAAATTGATACCACATCCAGTATTACATGTATCATGCACAAAAGCTGGATCACAAGACGTGTCGCGTGATGTGAGATGTTGAACTCTACAAGCGTGACGTACTAATCACGTTATGGGGAGTAAAGGGAATAGTATGTTAATGAACAAAATTATTTGTAAATTATTTGACCATGTTAATGTCCGTAAAAACGTAAAAAGTGTGCGAAAAAAAATACACTGAACCCAATGAAGGCGTGACCATATGAGGTCTGAAACCACCCATATTGCTCCTTGGGTAAACTTTTCCCAACTGCCAAATGTGGGCTTCAAATCTTGAAAATTGTAGGAGTGCATAAGGAACAAGGGCAGAGAAAGTGACAGTATCGCATTCATATAGGTTATTGTTATTGATTTTCACGAAATGGGTTGCCTTTATGCCTGCAGGGAGAAGATGACCAGAGTAGATGCTGTTACATACCAGGGGTATTTCGCGCCGTGCGATAAAAGGATTATATATTTGTTTATCACATGACTTCCAAAAATAGCTCACACTACCGGAAAACGAGTCTCAACATTTCAAATCCAAGACACGCCTGTCTCAAATGGGGCTCACGCGTCGTCATTGTGTGTGCAGATTTTCGAAGTGATACTTTTCAAATGTTAGGTGAAAACTCGAGTGCTTGTATTTTGAACACTATGGACAAACATTCCATAATTTCATTTTTGTTCACATTTCGGGTGTCGTTTTCAATTTTTCAATACCCATCGCTATATGAAAAATAAATCATTACAACGGTCAAAAAATCTTGGATTGTCATATTTCGCCTCAATGACGAGAGTAGATCAACTAGAGCAAGCAAGACGCTTCTTCGTCGTGTTTGATTTGAAAGACCTGGACTAGTCACTGGGACGAAATTTGACCTGCCAGATGAATTGACTGTTATAATATAGAGAATAAATAGGAACACAGTACATATTTGTTTTATTTATACCATGGACTTAACTTTGTCACTTAAAATGAAAAAAAAACTATATTTTTTATCGCAAACACATGGTTTGGTTTTGTTTACATCTGTGCAGGTGGGCAGTACTTCAGGCTGCACGTGAATGCTTGATTGACATCTAGACACAGCGTCAAAGTTGATTGAATTTACCTTACTTTTTCGGTCAAATTATTATTAACGATTCTTAAATTTTATTTTAAATATTTAATTGTAGGTATTTTAAACTTAATAAGTCATTGCATGTAGTAGTTAGTACCGCAAAACGTCGTATGTTTGAATGAAACATAGCAAAGTGTGAATGTATCGAAGTTGGAAAATTGGGCCATGTCAAAGGTTAAGTTGGATGTAGTTCCTACCATAGGTGTTAATTTTTGTAATGTAATTCCCATTGAAAACGTTTTAACCGCAGTAGTAGCTTTAAACTAGTAGTGGGGTTAAAAGCTAAAATTTAACGTACGGGTTTTTCACAAATAGTAACATAGGTGATCATGGTATAAAATCTGTATTTCTTCGCAGTCAGCAATTTCGACTCTGTGGGATACCTCATATCTGACTCTTGCTCTAAAATGAATGCAGATATTCACTGCGCCAATACCAATATGCAAACTGCAACATATAATTATTGATTACAATTTTGACAAAATTATTTTTATCAGTTGTATGTATCACTTATGGACATGAACTCAGTTTAATTTCTGGTTTCTCTGTTCGACAACAAGACCTGAACTGGAGGCATGATATTCTCAAAATTCCAAGCCGGTAAGATAAAGTTAATATTTCTCTCTCGCATTATGTACAATGCTAGCACAACGTCCAATGTGTAGACTCTCAAAGTAGTCCCAAGGTAACCTCGTTATCTGTTCGTTTGAAAGTCATTCAGAACGAGTATTCAGTGATTTAAGTATTCAAATAATGGAGATATTTCATTATGCAGTTTTGTTAATACTTTCATTCTCGTATGTTGAAGATTCAATTCATTTTTAATTCATTACATTATCTTGTCTGACAGAACTCAGTAAGTAAAAGACGATACACTGAATTGAACATTTTGTGGGTTTTAATTTTCATTTTTCTTCCTTTTTTCTTCTCTTCCTTTTAATGTCAGTTTTAATGTACTCCCAAAGTTTGGTAAAACAGAGCTTTTCTTCAACTCCTGGTGATGAAGAGTTTTTATATTAAGTTAAAAAGAGATTGTTATTTTATCCTTGGAGTTAGCTGACTTGACAGGGAGATGATGCGAACACAACTATTCTTGAATAACCACACACTTTTATTTTTGCCCTCACAAACATACATACATTTAACCCCTCAAGCTGTCAGGAGACCAGTCAAATTCTGTAATGAATCTGACGCCGTTATGGGCTGTTTGTTTAACCACTTTTCGTGGAGTGTACGCATATGTGACCTTCCTTTGCTCATAAAGATATACATATATTCTCTTGCGATAGAGTTACAGATATTTTAATTAATAAGTATTTAATTAGCTTTGAAAACATCAAGATATTAACACAATTACCTACTGCTGTGGTGAGTCTTCATTCTTAACACTTTGGACTCGAGAGGCTGCACGTCAAAAATATTAGTTGCTCTACCCCCAAATAACTAATATGGACTTATATTGCTATAATTGACCGGACATGGTAAATGCCATTAGTGTTCAAAGGGTAAGTATTTAGAAATCAAAGTTGGATGAAAGTATTGGTTAGGTGATGAAAGATTCTGATAAATCGAATCTTGACAAACCGAAATATTCCCGACGATTGAATCAAATCATAGCCGAGGGATTATTTTGTGGCCAGACTTGCGTCAGGCCACAACAGTGTTGAATTCCTTACAAAATTCGACTGGTGACTCGACAGGCTGACAGCCCCTCAATACTTACCAATTCAAACTGTTAGCTCCCCCTACCACACACACACCTATGTCCCATGGGATCCATTTTTGTTTAACCAGTATATCAGTAACGCAGACAAAGTCTCTAATAATGACAAGAAGCACTGATCACAGTTCACACGGAGAACTCATTTTGGTTAAAGCCACGTAATTTTATAGTTCGTTCATCCCTGATGGTAGTAAATTTAATGAAAGGAAATGTTCGATGCTGTGCATACAGCTTGCTAAAAGTAAATTCGCTGCCTCGTTTTTCTACCAGGAAACAATCTCTTAGAGACTTAGCAATGTGCCTGGAAAACATAATGACGTTCGGGAGTATTCATGGTATCAACAAGTTGCAGAAGAAAATCTTTTAGTTCCCAAAGTGATTAGTCGTTCTTTACACTGTATTTTGAACATTTTACTCCTCGCTTCGGTGCACTAAATCAAACATTGTGCAACAGATTCATACCGTGCTCTGGTGGGAAAACACCGAAAGCTTTTACACAGATAGCATATTTTCAGTCGTTATTTCTGATCGCGTCCTCTTTAAATCCGAATCTCGAAAGGCTTTGACAGTTTCCCCATGACGACTATCAGGCGGTTCACAGCGATTGCAAATACAGCTGGACAAATGTTGTTTCAACTGAGAATATTCGAAACTGGAGCGGCGTAATCACGGAGAGCACTACTGTCACGAAACCGATCGTTCACACAATCAAGATATTAGGTGACAGCCAATACTGAGATCTGTTCGTGGGACAAAATCTTACAGAATGTTTGAACCTTTACTCAACATTATTTGTTGTTGGTGATTTGACAACATGTATTACTTTATAATCAAGTACATTTTATCTAGTCGGTTAATAATCATTTGTAACTTTTCTAATTTGGTATTTTATTTTTCAATACTTGTAGGCCACTTGGTGGGAATGTTATCCAACGGTAATGGACAAAACACTGGTATATCACCAGTCACAAAGTCGTGCAAAGAAGATGCTAAACATTATAAAACTATCATCACTATTCAATATATTTCACCCGCTTTGTTGCTCATAACAATACGGCCGCCGTGGACTGGTTACTTTCCACGGGTGGGCAATATTTTCACTGACGCAATAATATTCGATTCCTATTACTAATTATAGGAATAATCGTCAAATATTTAATTGATGAAGCACCGGGTACAACCCGGCGCTTCTTTAATTAATATTTTGCTGCTTATTTTTATTACCTGGTAAACGCATCCATGGATATCACTGTCCAAGCGTGGATTACGACCAGTCCACGGCGACTGTACTAAAGAATCCCATATGTTGTAAAAGAAAGGCAAAGACCTTGCCTATCATATGCGATTTCGTTTATATTTCTTGATTTTGTTTTGGGTTTACAACATTTTATTTGTGAAATCTCGATCGACCGGAGTAAAATGTTGCGACCAGATCGCCAGAATCTATTCTCACACACGATTCTCACTAGGAACACAGTGGGAATCAGCTTCAATTCTTGCAAAAATGTTATAGTCATTGTTGCCAAAGATTCTAAGAGTGTTCTTAAAGGCCTGGATAATTCTACTTGCTCTCTTGTAATAAACTGACACTTGGACTTGGCATCGGTGTCTAATGGAGTCTTGGTGCTTCATTAATTAATGTTTTGCTGCTTATTTTTTATTACCTGGTAAACGCATGCGTGGACATCACTGTCCACACTTGGATTACGACCAGTCCACGGCGACTGTACTATAGAATCCCATATGTTGTAAAGGAAAGGCAAATACTTTGCCTATCATATACGATTTCGTTTATATTTCTTGATTTTGTTTTGAGTTTACAACATTTTATTTGTGAAATCTCGATCGATCGAAGTAAAATGTTGCGACCAGATCGCCAGAGTTTCTCAAACGAGAATCAGAATCTATTCTCACACATGATTCTCACTAGGGACATGATGAGAATCAGATTCTTGCAAAATGTTATAGTCATTGTTGCCAAAGATTCTAAGAGTGTTCTTAAAAGCCTGGATAATTCTACTTGCTCTCTTTTAATAAGGTGACAATTGGACTTAGCATCGGTGTCTAATGGAGTCTTGGTTGCCTATACAGGCAGACAAGACTTCATTAGGAACTCCTGCCAGGGTATTGTAACTTCCATCGGAAAGACCAACAAAACCCTGTCTGTTGGAACATGTGTTCAGTATATACAACAAGACATTCGCCACAATTGGAACTATTCTCTTTAGGATTGAACACCAGTAAATATACTGAGTCAAAAAAGAAGGTATAATAAACTTTGAGGAGAAATTTTGTTAGTATTATCGACTTTAATCCCAAACAAATTATTGTAAATTCATATTTCGAGTCTTGCTGTATGAATTTGCATAATTTCATGTTCTTACTGTTGCCAGCGTCACGTCAGGATGTCGCAGTGCAGACATGGGGAGAAATGAAAAGTTCTCACATGCAGTCAGTAGTGTGTATGTCTACCGTTTGCCTCTTGGATGGCAGGACATCGACGGCGCATGAACCTGATAAGTCTGTGGATGTCACCCTGTGGTGTCGCGTTCCACTCCTGTCTGAGCACATTACGTAAATCGCCTAACATCTGAAGATCATGAAGTCGTACCCGACGGTCCAATTGATCCCACAGATGCTCGATTGGCGACAAATCTGGCGAAACAGGGAGCCAGGGAAGAAGTTCGATGCCTGCTCCTCACAAAAGTCACGGCAGATACGCGCCACGTGACATCGAGTATTGTCTTGCTGGAATAATTGCAATCCGACGTTAGTGTTGAACAACGGGACAACAACAGCGTTAAGAATTTCGTTCCTATATCGCTGTCCATTCAGATTACCATCGATGAAGATCAATTGCGTTTTTTTCCCATTTTGTGAAGGTTGTCCAAATCCTCCGCTGAAGTTGAGCAAACCGTAAAGCTGTTTATCGTGAGGTTTACTGATAATTAATTTGGTTTGTGATGTTATATGGTGTGGGAAGTCATTGATATGGAGCAGGAACGTTTGCAGTACAAATCCCTGGTTACCACAAATGTTACTGCCACCTCGCCTGATGTATCCCCTCAAGTACAACTGTTTTGGTCTTATTGTTGAGAAATGCCTTGATCCAAACAAGTGTTGTCCCCCTGACTGGGGTGGCTGACATTATAAAAGGATTTGATAAAGTCCTGCAGAATAAAGTCTGATTAATGACTAGCAGTCAGGTTTCTTAAAAGGTCTTCGACTAGTTGGACTAGTTGTGTCTCACAGAAATTGCAGTCCCTGAAACGATTTTGTTTGTCATTAAGGTTGTTGTGGGTTTTAAGGCGTTGTGTATCGTTGGAGGCAATGATGTGCTCAGCTATTTTGTAAACAATGCATGTTAGCTTAATCTGTCGGTAATTTGCAGTGTATATTATACTTTGAGAACTACGTTTCCCTTTTCTAATCTTTGTGGAGTAACACTGTATCAATGATCACTTGGATGTCAGTGTCGGTGTAAACGCATACTGCAGTTCGTTTTGAATTATAGGTCTGATATTGTCTTATTTACTTTCCGGTTTTCAGATACCTTTTTAATGAACAATTATTTCCTGTATACGTGGGTACCCATGCGCATTAGATAAATTCCTCTTTACATTGTTTCCTAACTACTGACAATGAGATTTGTTTTAATGCTAGGGGGTTGGGAGATACCGATTGCAACTTTTTGTTGATGATGTTTGCTTTTCTACATTATTTGTTCTGATTTGTCCGTCTTTGGGATCAGTTAGCCTTGGTTTTATTTATTAGATATGATTTTTTTCCGTGAATTAACCGTTATTAAGCTCGTCCGATATCACTTCAAATGCGGCTGATATGACGCAGATTTCGGCCGATATGAACCAAGCGAGTGTTGTCCCCCATGATACATTACTAGGCGGAAACAGTTTGTTTCATCAAAATGTTTACAGTTATTCACCGATTCAGCAGTCGGAAAATTGGAGTTGTAAGCGGGGATTCCTCGAAGAGAGTGAGCAGTAGTTCGGCTTTTCGCCGAGGATCCAATTTGTTAGTAGTAAGGGTATTCAAAAAACCAAGCGTCAACCCCTTTTGGAATGGTTAATAGCAATACCCATCAAAATCTTTAAAAAATTCATGTTTTCCCTGAATTTCTTTACAAACATCTCATAGGTTTTTAAGAGAAAATGGCCATTGATAAGTCTTGAAGTCACATTATCACTTGCATGGATAAAATATTCCGGTAAGCATTTATTAACCCTCCATGGCCTGCTAAATGTCAAAATTTTGAAAAAATAGTCTGTTTCTGGACACCATTAACATCAAACGGGAATGCCACAGAGAAACAAAATTCTTTTACCGGACGCAAAACTGATAGGGAAACATTTTTGTATGTAGAAAGGGTACTCAAAAATCGAGGTCTTAACCCATTTTTGACTGGTTAATAGCTTAAAATTCCAGTTTTCTGTGGATTTCTCCAAAACAATTTTCAAGAAAAATTAACCATTCGCAGGTCTTGGAGTGACATTACAAGTTGCATGGACAAAATATTCCGGTAAGCATTTGTTAACCCTCCAGAGGCTGCCACGTATAAGTAGGTAATAAAGGCGGATTCAGTACCACTTCGCACATGTACCTTACACGTACACGTACATGGCGCGTTTACGATCGTAGGATTCAGTGTTAAATCGCGTGCACGTTCACAAAAATGTCATTTTTTCATAGTGGTTCACAGATCGCACTTTTCACGTTCAAAACACCCGTTGGCGAACGCGTAGATTAACATGTCAATCAAAAAAGTGAAAAAATGTATGAAATTGTACATGTAAATTTTCTTAAAAATTTTTGTTTGGCGTTCCCATCGTGGATTAGACCATCGATCCATCGTTGGCGAACACGATCAAAAAACGCTTTGCGGTTTCTAGACCAGCATTAAAAAGATGGTTTGCGGATTCTAGACCAGGAAAAAAATCCCACTATGGCCACTCCCATTTCTGACGTAAGTGGGGGGAATACCCATAGTGGATTTTTTCCGAAACTTAACAGACTACTATTGGGCGCTCCCATTTCTGACGTAAGTGGGGGGAATACCCATAGTGGATTTTTCCAAACTTAATAAACTACTATTGGGCACTCCCATTTCTGACGTAAGTGGGGGAATACCCATAGTGGATTTTTCCAAACTCAACAGAAAAAACTAAGTTTTTTTGGAAAATCCCTACTGTATAAACTTACTGAGAACGCCATTTGTCACGTTCGAAATGTATTACGGGTTTTCATTCAAATGAGTGTCAACTGTCAGTTAAATAGTTTAACTGAAAAACTATTCTATAGATGAAAGCAGAAACAGTTCAAAAGATTAATTGATATGATTTAAACGCGTTTTTAAAAGCGTTACATTACTGATATTTTTACTTGTGATTTTCATTATTCGAGTTTTCCTTATGGTGAGAATAAGCACGGTTGCGATTTAACACTTTCGAGAGCAAAACTCATTTAGAGAGGTTTATTTTGTAAATGTTTTTTTCTCAACTGGTTTTAGTTATTATATTAAAGACAGAAGATTTTTATTTACTTAAAACATAAAAACATGAAAATAATTATACATTTAATTTTGAAAATAATAAATAACTCACATTAGCATACTCAAAGGAAATATTAATAATTTAAAAACGAAAAAATGTTTTTACAGATGGATGCTAAACGTCGAGATCAGCGTTTAAATGAATATGAACGTGCCAAGAAGAGCATTCAATCGGCTGACAGAAGCAGACGTCTTGGAGAGATGGAACTCAGACGCGAAACCACAAAAATATTTAAACCTGTGACGGAGGTTCAAGAGTGAAGCAAGAAGGAGATAGTTGAAGAATTGAGACCCATAAAAGAGAGTTCTTTGAGAATGGGTTTGTTGCCCGGTAGTTTTACAAAACAGTTTCCCTTTCAGTCTACACCGGATTACGTTCGCATGAGAATCGAAACCGATCTGAGCGAGACCGACGATACAGCTTCAACTATCACCACTGATAGCGTCGCGTCGTCCGAGGATGGTGGTAAGAGAGATCTGTTGTATGGAATTTATAAGGATTCGGACGGTAGAACTTTTGTGGGCGACACAGAAGTGGACATGGATGATGAAGATTTAATTGTCGGTTCGAATAAGTATACAATAACTAATGGACTGCACAAATTGCTCCTTTTCGACAAGCCTGGAGATTACACGGAACAGGATTTCGACAATTACGGCGACATTCTGGTTCAAACCCACGCTATGAAGAGAAATAACGATGCCAGAGAGACGAGACCCAAAGCCAACAGAGGTTACAAGTGGACGAAAGTGGTGAAACCCATATGGGATAAGAATAAGAAGTTCATCGAATCGGTGACTGGTAAAGGGGTGAAAACCACTTTTCTTCCAAGCGATTCTGACGCTCTGTCTCAGAGATTGAGTTTGTTAATGGCAAGTAGACGTGCTGGTAACACAGGGTTAGATAATGAAATAGTTAGTATATGCGACGAATTGTTAAGACAGAAGGTTTTGAATAAAAAACATTATAAAAGGCTGATGAACGAATTGAAGGATTGATGTATATAATAAATAGAGAGAAACAAACAAAATATATAAAATAAAAATAGTAAATTTTACACTAGAATAATAAAAGTATTTAAACAACAAACGATTTACCAGTGAAAACAAAATATATTATAAAATAAAATATGTTGGTGATAAAGAACAGGGGATACGTTAGAACTTACGTTCAAGGCGGTTCTGGCATCGTCGATTCTATAATGCGAGCATTCACGAGTGATGCAGGTAGAAAACTCGCATCGACCTCGTTTGAGGTTGGTAAGAAGACGGCTTTGGATGCTGGTAAGAAAGCCGCTTCTGAAGCCAGTGGTAGGATAGCTTCTGTGGCTGGCAAGAGGGCAGCCGACGCGTTGATTGACAAGTTGATCAGTCCACCGGTGAAGCGAGCTACGTTAGAGCAAACGCCAAAAAGTTGGAAAGATTTTAAGGATGCTGTGGTACCCATACAAGATTTAGCCAAAATGACGAGTGGATATGGATTGAAGAGAACTCGCGATGGTGTAATATAAATAAATAATAATATTAAAAACTGAGTTTGAAAAAACATAAAAAATTGTGTTTGAAAAAATCTAAAATAACAAAAAAAAATATACAAAGATGAACATTAAAGATATGTCTTGGAATGACGCCGTGACTAAGAGGTCGAATAACGGGTTCTTTCCCAAAAGCATAAGAGGCTTGATAGTGGGAAAATCGAATTGTGGAAAGACCAATCTGTTTATGAATCTGTTGTCGCGACCTGACTGATTGGATTACGACAGATTGTTTGTGTTTGGCAAGAGCTTGTTTCAACCCGAATACAGATTGCTTCGAGAATGCATGGATCGTAGATTGCCTAAGGACGTCATAGCCAGAATCTTTGACAGTAGGGAGGAATTCGACAAAAGTGAAGCTTCTTTTTCGACCATTTTGGATGGTGCGGCGATGGAATTGATGAAAAGAAATGCATCTTCGAACGTTGAGTGTCGATTTTATGAGAACGCGAGCGCTGTTCCGGATCCTAGAGAATTGAAATCGGAAGATAAGAATCTCATGATTTTCAACGATCTGCTTTTGCTGAGACAGAACCGATGCGAATCGTATTACATTAGAGGTCGTCACAGCAATGTGGACTGTTTCTACCTGTCGCAGAATTATTTTCGATTGCCCAGACAGACGATAAGGGAGAACGCTAATTTTTTATGTCTCTTTCGTCAAGATCTCAAGAATCTCAATCACATCTACAGCGATCACGTCGCAAACGACATGAGCGCGGCGGAATTCAGGAGATTCTGTAAGAGGGTTTGGGATGGAGGACTTTACAATTTCGTCATAATTGATTTGACTAGCGAATTTAATCGCGGGAAATATCAGTGCAGATTTGACATGTTTTATGTTTCTGATGATAATAAGATACAGCGTGAAAATAAAAAAATTAGAAAATAATAAATCTTCAAATATTTAGTTTTGAAAAAATAAAAATAAAATTAAATATAATGTTCGAACAATGAGAATTGTTAGAACAGATAGCCGAGAATATGGCTGCAAAACAATCCATTCAAATCGTGGTGAGTGGCGATTCGACTCGAATCGCAACGAAATTCGAACCTTCCATCGAACTGAATAGAGAGAAAAGATACGAGATGGCGTTGGTGAATCTGGAGACTTATTATTCCTTTCCCAACGTCACCGAAAAGAATAACTCGTTTAAGTATTCCGACGGAGTGGATTGGTTGGAGATTCGAATTCCCAAAGGAAGTTACGACATAGATGATTTGAACAATTGCATTCAAACGCGAATGAAGATGGATGGAAAGGGAAGAAACAAGATCAGACTCGCTCCCAACCCTAATACCTTACAGACGATGTTGGATTTAGAAGATAATTTTCGAGTGGATTTCAATACGGATGATTCTATAGTCAAGATGCTGGGATTCGATCGAAAGATGTATCGAGGCCATCCGGCATCTGAAAATACGGTCGACATTCTCGCAGTCAATAGCATTCTGGTGAACGTGGATGTGATTGCTGGAAGCTACGTGAATGGTAGTGCTCAACCGACGATCTATTCCTTCTTTCCAAACGTGTCACCGGGTTATAAGATCGTGGAATGACCTCGAAATTTAGTTTATCTACCAGTGATTTTAGACACATTGTATAGTCTCAAAACCACGTTGATGGATCAAAATGGTGAACTGTTAGATCTTCGCAGAGAGAGGGTGACGATACGATTTCACATAAGAGAAATATAAAAGCAAAAAAAAAATAAAAATAATATTGTGTATATATATAAATAAGAAAATAAAATAAACGCAATATTAATTTACAAAAATTATTTAATATATATAATTATCATTAAAACAAAAAAAAACAATTCAAGAAAATATATTTTAAAAAAAAGAATTATGACACAATACGTGGTTAAAAACGTGAACATATCTGCAGGACAGAGGAAGAAACTTAAGAGAGCGTTAACAACTCGAGGCGAGGTGGTGAGATTCAAATTCACTCACGAAGATCTGACGAGTGGCAGTAAGGATTCGATCGCCTGGACCAGAAGTCAAATCAAAAGGATGGAGAAAGCGATTCGTGATGGAAGAGGGTTGACGGTGAGATTGAGTCCTGCTCCATTAAGATACAATTTGAGAATGAAAGGCAGTTTCCTACCGTTATTAGCAGGAATCGCTGCAAAAGCATTACCCTTTGCCGCAAAAGCATTACCCTTTCTCGGAAAGACTCTCGGCGTGGGAGCTCTCTCGGGACTCGCGAGTTCGGCAGTTGAGAAATTAATGGGTGGCAGTGGACTGTTTTTGAAGAAGGGGGGAGCTGTGTGTCGCATCCACGTAGACGATAGTGGTGAAGGATTGTATCTAGAACCCGTTAGAGGTGGCAACTCTTTGAGTGGAAACGGTCTTTATCTAAAAAGTGGACAGAATGTTGAGTGACTCGGCAAGGGTTTGTTGTTTGGTGAGAATTCACCATTTAAGAATATACCGATTTTGAGTATGTTATTATAATGTAAAAAATTATATAATTATATAAAATATAAATCATAAAAAGTATAAAATAATATATAAAATGGATCAAAAGGTGGAAAAACAATTAGCTGATAATGATGAATATCGCGAGATAGAGTGCGAAAAAGATGTGGAAAAACGATTAGACGCTAATGATGGATATCTTAGGAAAGAACTGAAAAAAGAGTTAAATAAAGATCGGGATAGATGGTTGAAATTTAAAAGAATGAGACGTTGTCTACCGTTACCACTACCTTCTGAAGAGAATGGTAATGATGCGAGTGTTACCGAGAGATGCACAACATTCGTTCATAATTATGATTCGGATAAACAAATGTGTTCTTATAAAAAAAACGTAACATATCACAAAAAAAAGAAAAGAATCGACGCTGAAATTTAAGAAAAAAGGAAATGTTATTATAATATATGGGCGATAGTGAAGAAGGAAAACAAAAAAAACAACAAAAAAAATAATATGAGATCTAGCGATGATCAACCTCTCTAGATCTCATTACTTTTTTTTCCTTCTTCTTCGCTAAAAAATCAATCTCTCTATTGTTTATATTTCCAAGTCCGTTATTAGCATGTTGACACTCGTGTCTTCTCCTTTTTCGAAAATATGTTGAATGTTTATTTTTACTTTTTTGAGTTTTTTTACATCAGTGAACGTGCTCTCACCACCCGATTTGTCCACAAGTTCGAGTGAGATTTTTGGATATATGTAACTTCCATAGGACAACGACAAATTGTCCTTGTCGAATTCTCTATCTTTAGCGATGACGATTTTCTGTAGATCGCTTTGGTACTCGTAAAACAAATCAAGCATGGCTTCGTCCAATTTCAAAGGCATGTTATATTTGTCATAGTAGCACTCTAAGCCCTTCTTCTCGACCTCGTTCAATTCGATGGAATCGTGTCGTTGTAATCTATAGATTTTAAAACTGAATTTCTTACATGTTTCGACACATTTCAATTTCAATTCGCATCTTTTAGGTGTTGTTGTCATGATCGATTATTTGTTTTTTTTTGTTTTATGAATTCTTGCAAATAATATATATTTTAAATTTTGTATTTAAATAATAATTTGTTAAAAAAGTTTTGTTTTTTTTTTTTTACTCTTTATATATATATAAAAAAAGAAGTTTTTTTTAATTTTTAATTTTCTTTAATGTGAAAAAAATTTTTTTTTTTTTTAAAAGTGTTTTTCTCTTTATATAAATAAAAGTTTAAATTTAACGTCCTTTTTTTTCGTATTAATTCAATTTTTTTCACGTTAACGAACATAAAAAAATTGATTAATTTCATCCAAAAAAAATTTTTTTTTTTTGAAGGAATTAAAACATATATAAAAACAATTTTCAAACTTTTAACAAATTATTATTAAATACAAAATTCGAAAATAAAAAAAAAAATATTTTTACAAATGGAGCAAACAAATAAAAAAAATGGAAAATTTAAATAAGAAAACCGTAACTCAGTTAAACAAGATTTGTAAAATATTAAAAATTCCACATTTCAGAAATCATAGAACCAAATCAAAAAAAAATTGAAGTCATACAGGAATATTATTTGCGAAATGATGGAAAGGCAAACGAAATGTCGATAGCAACAACGTCAAAAAATGCATCGGTTGTGAAAAATGAGAAGAAGAAAAAGATAGTAAAAGGAATCGAAATGCCGATGTCGAAAAAAACCAAAAATGCATCGATTGTGAAAAATAAGAAGACGACTAAACGGAAAGCCATTGAAGAACTTCAAGTTTCAAAAGAGAAGAAAAAAAACCCTAAAACTAAAACGAGTGATGTACTTCAGATTCTAGACAAATGAGATATATCGAGCGAAATTCTACGAGCAATCGATGAAGGGAAAGGAGAAGAATATGTAGCATGACTCGTCACAGAACTATTCCAATCGAAGCCTGTAGAATGGGAGAGTGCGATCAAGGCATTTTTAAAACTTTCGATGTGGTTCCCTCGTTCAAGAAAATCAATCCAAAATTGTTTATGGAATGGGTGAAGAAAAAAGTATTGGATTTGTTTCGCGAACACATGAACTTGGGACTAAAAATTCAGATGATACTCCATTGCATGATGAAAAAATCGACGTGGATTCTGGCGAGAGCATCGTGACAAATGCATTTTTCAGATCTAACGTCGAACCCATATTTCGACGTTCAGATTTATCGAACGTTTTCGAAAAGATGAAAGACAAGATGTTGATGTCTCTTGCGAATTATCAACGTGGAGGTAGTAATTGGACGTTCGATGAGGTGTTGAAACTCGAAATTCATATAACTAAACACGATTCGTTGAAAGGGTCTTCCTACGTGGAATCACCGTATTTCTTCGCTAAAAAACACTCCATGGTCAACGTGAGAAATAAAGATGATCAGTGTTTTAAATGGGCAGTCACCTCCGCTTTATACCCTGTCAAAAAGCACTCCAATAGTTTCTCGTTACGAGGAGACTTCTAAAAATCTCGATTGGACCGGAGTGACTTTTCCAACACAGTTAAAACACATTGAACGTTTTGAGACTCAAAATCCTACCATAGTGGTGAACGTCTTGGGATACGACGATGAAAAACGAATGATCTATCCTCTCAGACAGACTTCGTATCTCGAAAGAGAAAAGATGATTATTTTATTATTGATTTCGAATGGTGACAATCGTCATTATTGTTGGGTTAAACATCCGAGCCGATTACTATCGAGACAAAATAATAAACATAAAGGAAAGATATGTTTATGTTGCAACTGCATGAATGCGTTTCGCAGCGAGAAATCGTTAGCGAAACATCAGGAATATTGCAATGAAAATCAAGGTGTCGCCATTGAAATGCCCAAACCCAACACCATCGTGAAGTTTGAAAATCGCAATAGAAGGTTAAAAGTACCATTCGTCATGTACACCGATTTCGAATGTTTCACCATGAAAATGAGTTCCTGCCAACCTAACGCTCTTCAAAGTTACGTCGAAAGATATCAAAAACACATACCTTCAGGCTATTGCATTGACGTGAAGTGCGCTTTCGACTCGCAACACGACATGGGTCCCTTCATCTATATGAAACAGTGCAAAGATGACGACATGGCTCAAAGATTTGTGGAAGAGTTAGAATTGAAAATTCAAATGTTATACGATAAATTCAAAACTCCAGCGAAAATGATCATCAGGCGAGAGCTGCAGGACGAAAATAACAGAGCCACCGAATGTCACATATGCAGACAATCGTTCGATGAGAATTTGGAGGAAAATAAGAAGGTCAGAGACCACGATCATTACACGGGTCTGTATCGTGGTCCGGCTCACAGCAAGTGTAATTTAAAATATCGAGATGCCGTTTTCTATCCGGTGATATTTCACAATCTCTCGGGTTACGACAGTCATCTGTTCGTGAAAAATCTCGGCACCTCCCACGAACAATTAAATTGCATAGCGAACAGCAAAGAAAGATACATTTCCTTCACGAAATGGAAGGTCATTGAGAAGAAAAGAGTAATCGACGGAGAGACGTTGAAAGAAAAAACGAAATCCATTCGTAGCAGCATATGTTTCATCGACAGTTTTAAATTCATGTCGACCGCTCTGGAAAAATTAGTTGATAACATGAGCAAGGATAAATTTAAAATCACGAGCGAACATTTTGGAGAACGAGTAGACGTCATGTTGAGGAAAGGAGTCTATCCTTACGATTACATGAACGATCTAAAGAGATTCACCAACACCACACTACCTTCGAATGAAGATTTTTATTCGAAATTATATGAATCCAACATTTCCAATGAGAATTATGAACACGCCAAAAACGTGTGGAAATCATTCGATATGAAAACCATGTGAGATTATCACGATCTCTATCTAAAGACTGACGTTCTGCTCTTAGCAGACGTGTTCGAAAATTTTCGAGATGTTTGTCGTCGAAATTAGGATCTGGATCCCGCTTGGTATTTCACCGCACCCGGTCTGGCATGGAACGCTCTGTTGAAGACCACCAAAGTCCAATTGGAATTATTATCCGACGTGGACATGTTGCTCATGTTCGAAAGAGGTACGAGAGGTGGCGTCTCGATGATCTCCCACAGATATTCTGAAGCTAATAATCCCTACATGAAAGAAGGTTTCGATTCGAAACGGTTAAATAAATACATACAGTATTGGGACGCCAATAATCTGTATGGTTGGGCTATGAGTCATCCTTTACTGATTGGAAATTTCAAATGGGTAACGGAACCGGAAGAGATGCAAAAATGGAGAGACTATCCTTACATTTTAGAAGTCGATTTGAACTATCCGGAAGAATTACACGATCTACACAACGATTATCCGCTGGCTCCCGAACGAAGGGAACCGAACGAAGGAGACGAAGAAAAACTCATTCCCAATTTATTTCACAAATGTAACTACGTGGTCTACAGTGAGAATTTGAAACAATACGTCGATTACAGGATGAAATTAGTCAACATATATCACATCATTCGATTCAACGAAGAGCCTTGGATGAAAAAATACATCGATCTCAACACGAATCTCGGAATTCGAGCCGAGAACGATTTCGAAAAAGATTTCTTCAAACTCATGAACAACTGCATGTACGGTAAATCGATGGAAAACATCAGGAAGAGAACCGACGTTCGACTCGTCACATCTAAGAAAAGAGCTAAAAAATTAGTGGCGAAACCCAATTACAAGCACCGAACCATATTCAACGAAAATCTAGTGGCCGTTCACATGCAAAAGATGCACCTAAAGTTCGACAAACCGTATTATCTCGGACCGATCATCTTAGGTATCAGCAAGCGATTGATGTACGAGTTTCACTACGATTACGGCAAACGAAAATTTGGTGATAAAGCCAAACTACTGTTCACCAACACAGACAGTTTAGTTTACGAGATAGAGACAAAAGATGTCTACCAAGATATATCTCCGGACGTGGCCGCATGGTTCGACACAAGCAATTATCCCATCGATCACCCATCCAACATTCAATCGAACGACAACAAGCAGGTGTTAGGTAAATTTAAGGACGAGAGCGGTGGTAAACAAATCGTCGAATTCGTGGGCTTGAGACCCAAACTGTATGCTTATCGTCTAGAAGATGAAGAGATCAAGAAGTGCAAAGGGGTTAAAGTATGCATGGTGAAGAAAAACATCTCTTGCCAAGAGTATAAAGATTGTCTGTTAGGAAGTGGTCCGGTGTATAAAACTATGAAATCGATTCAAAGCGAAAATCATGTATACTGAAATAGTCAATCAGATTTTGCTGACGGCTGATGACGATAAGAGATTCGTGTTAGACAATAAAATAAGCACTTTAGCACTTGGACATTGGACTTTGGATCTAATTTTAGATGATAGGATTTCAGATATGATTGTGGATGATAAGATTCCAGATATGATTAAGGATGATAGGATTCCAGAAAATCAAGAGGAATTAAACGGATTCAAGATTATGGAAGTCGAGGAATTAGACAGATTCAAGATTATGGAAGTTGATAGAGTTAGTTTAGAAAGAAAAAGAAAAAATTTTTTAAAAAATAACATCATTTTAGTTAATTATAATAAAATAAATAAATAAAAAAAAAAATATATGCATTTATGAATAAGAAAATAGAGATATCCGTAGAAGGTGTCGTCTTACCTAACGAACCCCTATCCAACATCGATCTGTTGAATGCGTCGAAGGATTTGAAAATTAAAGATTTTTTAGGCGGGTTTTCTAGAGATACCTTGCCGAAGAGAAGACCTCGACAATCGGAATGCGGAATTTTAAATCTAAACGATTTATCAGGTGAAGGCACTCACTGGGTGGCGTGGTTCAAGAACAGGAAGAAGAAGAATTATTATTTCGACAGCTACGGAATCTCACCGCCAAAAGAAATAAAGGACTATTTCAACAAATCGATGGTTCGTTACAACACGGAATGAGTGCAATCACCAGATCAAGTGTTTTGCGGTCACCTATGTCTTTACGTTCTCAAGAGATACTCTGAAGGAGATCGGTTTCAAGACATTCTCAATGATTTACATTAGAGAGAGATTTTTTTTATAGTATATAAAGGTAAAAAAATTATTAAAAAAATTTTAATCGAATAAAAACGAAAAATAAAAATAAGTAAAAATAATTCATTTTTAATAAACTGCGTTTGAAATATATTTTTAAAACAAAAATCTCAAAACAACATGCCAGTTAATAAATTTGGTAGAAGAGGAAGACGCTCGAAGTCGGTGATGGTTACGACGTTGCCAACTTGGACGAAAATTACGTTCGGAGATACAAACCTCGAGAGGAACCTTTGAACATGAACGATAAGAAGCTCTACAATCTTCCCGAGCCGATAGATCTTGCAGATGCTGTGACTAAAAAATACATCGACAGGGGGAACAAGGATTTCGAACGAATCATGCTAGATAATTACGTGGATAAAGCCATGACCGACGATCTCAATCTGAAATCCAAACGTTTGGTGAACGTCGCAAAGCCCATAGATCCCACTGATGCCACGACCAAGAAATACGCTGACGACTCTCACACGAGATTCAGCAAACACCTGAGAAATAGATACGTTCAGAAAACGATGCACTCGGAATTGAACGCTAATTCTAACAATATAACGAACGTGGCCACTCCCACGAATCCCAAGGACGTGGCGACCAAACACTACGTAGATCTGGAACAGAGAAAGTCTGACAAACGAGAAATGAAATCGGATCTGAATGCGGGATTCAACAAGATATTGAATCTGTCGAAGGTCGACGACACGGATGCAGACTCAACCGCGGTCAACAAGGGCTATGTAGATTCTGCCGTGATATGATCACAAGAATACGTAGAATCACAAGTGGGCAATCTCTACCTGAACAAACAATCTGGCGGAACCATGGAGGGTGGTATCAACATGAATGGTGAGAATTTATTCGGACTCAATCACGATCCCGAATTCGATTCCAGCGCAGTCAGCAGGAAGTATGTAGATGACAACTCAGTCTGGAGAAAGGGCAACATCATGGAAGGTAAACTAGACATGGGTGGACACGCGCTCACAAATCTACCGGATCCCGTAAACATGACTGACGCCTGCACCCTGATTTCGGTGGTGGAGAAAGTCAAATATGCTAGACAATTGATCACTGTGTGGGCCGAGGAGAGCGGCACCTTAGAGGAGGGAAAAGCTGAGTGGTCTTTCGGAAATGGAGGTAGTGGATTGCAACATGGTCAGGTGGGATATCCCATGCCGTTGGGAGGTGAAATCATTCGAATGAGTCTGGCTTCCTCGGATTTGAATAACAGAGCGGTCGTCAATCTCATGGTGAATGGAGTAGAGAGCGATAAGAGATACAGCGTTGAAAAGACTGAGAATCAACACGCGAATGTTAGCACATTCGGCACACCTCTCAATGTGAACGCCGGAGACAGGATTAATTTCGTTACGAAAACCAATAATTCCAAAGCCGTCACTTCCGTGGTGAATCTACTGATCGAACTAGATCCTTTGAACAAACAGTGAACGCGTGGAAATAATTAATTAAAAAAATAATGTGTGATTATTAAAAACAAAACAAAAAGTAATGAGATTTAGAAAGATGTTCAATCTCTCTAGATCTCATTAATTTTATTTATTTTTTTTTTTTTGTTTTTTTTTGTTTTTAATAATTACTCATTACTTTTTTTATTTTGTTTTTGATTTTTTTTCACACACGTCTCTCATCGAATGATCAACATCTTATTTCCATCCGATTCGAATTGTAATTCTCTGTCCGACAGGACTAGATCGAAGGCTTCGGTTTTTCTTGGCACGTTCCTATCGAATTGCATCTTGATCTGAATATCTAAGATGCTACTCTTGAGTCGTTCACTCTGTTTACTAACGTCGAATACGAACATAGGATACATTGACTTGTATTCGCCGGGAGATATATTAGGGTTGCTCATCAATTCATCTAGACCATGATACTTCTTTCTAAAATCAGCGGCATCGCCGTACAGTCTGCAGAAATCATTCTTGTCGAACGACACATTGTAATCGATTGCTGGATATCTTGTGGCATTCAGAAACACTTGCATGTTTCTCAAATTGCAGTGATCAAACTGCGATGCATTCTTTTCCTGAGACCCGTCCCTATCGGTCTGAAACGCAACCACGATGAAATGCAGTCTCTTAGAAGCAGTTTTCACCATCAATCTCCAATCGAAGTGATTTGTGCAGAGTGGAATGCTAGCCGTGTCGCACTGTCTCATTCTAAATCCCACAGGTAATTTACTCTTGGATTCTATGATCTTGTAGAGACGCGCTTTTTCCATGATCAAAGGCTCCATGTGCGGAACGAACCACGATATCTTGTGTAGAGTTAACTTACCCGCATCGGTCGCAGGGAGTCTCACTATTGCGTCGTCGTTTCCTTTTCGAATCAACGTCAGATTGTGTTTGAATCCATACATGATCTTGTTGTAACCGTCCGCGATTCCGAAGATGTGTTTCAAAGGTATCCTGAACGAAAACGTTCCTTTAGGTCTGGATGTCTTGACGACGTAGTCGAATATCGCGGCGGCGCCGGCGTGTCTTTCACCCACAACTGATTAAGTCCTCAGGATTTCGAAAAATCATCCAGATACGTCCGAACATCGTGGTGGCCTGACCAGGATGAAACACAGATTCTATCTCTTGTCCAGATAGCATGTATTTTATATTACTGAATAGATGCATGATGCCATTATTGGCTAGAGTAACCGTGCCGTTGCCAGCGTAGTCGCTCCCATCTTCCTTGGTGAGACGTCCCTGCACCACTATATAACTCTCGCTAGGATGGATGAATAGATCTTGAGTTTCGATGTTGATTCTTATCTCTCCCGCATTGTTCAAACTCGTTCCAGTTACCGGTTCGTATTCGTGAACCTCATATTCGTGAATACTTTCATCTTTCACTATGCTTTGTGCTATATCTAGTATATTTGCCATTTTTTAAAGGGTTTTTGTTTTTTTGTTTATTAATTAGTTTGCTTTTTTTTTTATCTAAAAATAGTTTTAATTATTTTTTTATTATTATTTTTCTCTCTTATATACATATGTGTAAACAAGAAAATGTTAAAGAGAGTAAATAAAAGAAATTTGTTTTCTTTATCAAAACTTGGTCTTCTGTAATTGTTGTTCGTAAAACTTTCCGATGATCTCTTCTCCATCCAAAGCTTCGATTTCGTAAGTCACCGGATCGGTGTGAAATATTTTGATTATCACGAAGATTTCTGAGGTCCATCGAGGAGTATAACCCTTTTCGAAGTGCTTCTTATAAGCGTAGATTCTCACTCGATCACCGACAGCAAATTTCGGCGATCTAGACTTCTTCCTAATCTTAGATCTCTCAGGATATAGATTCACGTAGACCCGTTTTTCATTTCGAGGATCGCTAGCTTCCATGGGAGTCATCTTGATCGATCTGTGTCGCGTGTTGTTGTAACCTTTAACCAGACCGTTCAGAGCGTATAAGTATTTCTTGGTCAAATTCGCCGTGAAGTATCTATGTATCTTTTCCTTCATCGTTCGATTCCAACGTTCCACCACACTGGCTTTCTCTTTGTTTTCGATCGAGTAGAGGTCGACCAATCGATGAACGTGCTTGTTGTAGAATTCCTTTCCCTTATCCACCCACAATTTATTTGGTTTTCGAGAAGACGAGTCGAACACGCTCTTCAGAGCCTCGGCGACGCAAGGTCCCGATTTATTCTTCAAAGCTCTGATCCAACCGTATTTGGAAAACACGTCGATGATCTTCAATAGATATTTGACACCCTCGTTCCACCTCGAAAACGATCTCATGTCGACCAAGTCGGCAGACCAAATGTCATCCAGACCCTTCACGAACACCCTTCTCTTTCGAAATTTACGCACTATGGGTTTGTGTAACTCCTCGGCCAATTCGCTCGTCAATAATCGTTTCTTCTTCTTTTCAGATGCACTTTTTTTTTTTTGAACGCCCCATTCGAATCGACGTTTCGCACCGATCAGATTGCCGACCAGCGAACGTTCTATCTTCTCTCTCCTGGTCGGATTCGATATACCTCTCAATTTCGCCAATATGTTTTTATCACAGACATCGTTGTGAGTCTTGGTGTCGGGATGTCCGGCATAGCATAGATCGTGATCATACACGGCCGCGTCCACCCTATTCACAAGTTTGCTCCAAGATTTAGGAGTCAGATCGGCATTGAGTCTCTTGTTCAATTTCGTTCCAGGTCCCGTGAAACTGTGACCAGGCAGATGCATTTCGAAAGGTAGATTATTGATCATTTTATTCATGATGCCTTTACCTTTACTCACGTTCTTTTTTTTTTGATGAATCGAGTCCTGATAGAACAACACACGTCGCAAATTCCGCGAAGCATCTGTCTGTCGTTTTTAGTTCGTACTTCTTGAGAATTACTCGTCTTGGTAACTCTCTTACATTTTACGCAGTACATTTTTTGAGAGTTATTTAAATTAATTTCGTTTCTATTTTATATATAAATTTAATATTTATTTTTTTTTAAATTCTGTTCTTATTATATATATTTTTTTTCAGTCGCTGCTCTTGAGTTCTATCATCTTACTGAATTCCTCCCTGTCCTCTTTCCTCCCCTTTTCCACGAGAGAATCCTTCATCTCTTCCTTAATAATCTGATGAGTCTTGATTCTCACAGCTTCTTTCATGGCATCATATTTCGTTTTCTCACCCAATATCATGAAGTATTCTCTGTCTGATATCCTACCGTCTTTCATCGCCATCGAGATCATTTCGGATATCGTGTCGATCTTGGAGTTGGCCAAGATGCGAATCTTGTTGTGTTTCCTCGCCTTCAGATATAATTTCCTATTCAAAAAGTTTCCGAGCGTGCTAAACAATCCAGTGGCGAGAGCCACTCCTACGGTTAACACGATCGGAATACCAACCACAGTCGACAACAATCCGATGCTGGCCGCATGTAAACCCATGGAAATTGTGATGAGTGTTGTGTCGATCGCGTTGACGAATTTCACGAAATGCGAATACTTCTTCTTGAGAGAATGACGAGAATCTCTCTCTTGAGTTAGATACGCTTGGATTCTACTGATTTGATCGATGCGGATTCTACTGCTTTGATCGATGTGATACCTCTCTCCTCTTTCTTTTTCTTCTAGCGACGGTGCCGTCGGCAAAACGCCGTTCGGCTTCTCGTCCTCATCGTCATCTAACGTCAGATACAATTTATTTCTAGTTCTCATTTTTGTGTTTTTTTTCTTTCTAATATTAGATAAAAAATTTATGTGTGTATTTATTTTTATTTTCTATTCTCCCTTATTTTATATCAACGAGAAAACTTAGACGTATGCTTCATTGAACAATAATTTCATGATGCATCCCTTGTCTTCTAAAGTGAGACTTCCACGTGCCAATTTCAGTTCTTCTGAAACTGTGGGCTTGTCTCGATCCTTACAGAAGAGTAATCTCTTCCAAAACGCGATCAATTCATCGATTTGAACGCGTTCGAACGCCGGTTCGAAATACTTGACGACCATATCTTCCCTTTCCATCGTCAGACACAAATGATCCTCATGATCGAAGTCTAGGTGATCCCGACATCCGACGCATCGTTCTAACAAGCGGCGACCTAGTTGTTCGTTCACACAGAATGCGTAGGCTCTCATCAGCATTTTTAAAAGAACCCTTGCTCTAATAGTCTGGGAAGCGTCCATGATTTATGTATTTTTTATTATCTATTCGATTTGATATTTATTTTTTTAAATAACTATTTATTTTATTTTTTTCTCTCCTATATATATCAATCACTTTTTATTTTTCCTCACCTCAAAACCAATTCCAGTTGAGAAAAAAACATTTACAAAATAAACCTCTCTAAATGAGTTTTGCTCTCGAAAGTGTTAAATCGCAACCGCGCTTATTCTCACCATAAGGAAAACTCGAATAATCAAAATCACAAGTAAACATATCAGTAACGTAACGCTTTCAAAAACGCGTTTAAATCATATCAGTTAATCTTTTGAACTGTTTCCGCTTTCATCTATAGAATAGTTTTTCAGTTAAACTATTTAACTGACAATTGACACTCATTTGAATGAAAACCCGTAATACATTTCGAGCGTGACAAATGGCGTTCTCAGTAAGTTTATACAGTAGGGATTTTCCAGAAAAACTTAGTTTTTTCTGTTGAGTTTGGAAAAATCAACTATGGGTATTCCCCCACTTACGTCAGAAATGGGAGTGCCCAATAGTAGTCTATTAAGTTTGGAAAAATCCACTATGGGTATTCCCCCCACTTACGTCAGAAATGGGAGCGCCCAATAGTAGTCTGTTAAGTTTTGGAAAAAATCCACTATGGGTATTCCCCCCCACTTACGTCATAAATGGGAGTGGTCATAGTGGGATTTTTTTCCTGGTCTAGAATCCGCAAACCATCTTTTTGATGCTGGTCTTGAAACCGCAAAGCGTTTTTTGCTCGCGTTAGCCAACGATGGATCGATGGTCTAATCCACGATGGGAACGTCAAACAAAAATTTTTAAGAAAATTTACATGTACAATTTCATACATTTTTTCACTTTTTTGATTGACGTGTTCATCTACGCGTTCGCCAACGGGTGTTTTGAACGTGAAAAGTGCGATCTGTGAGCCTCAAAAAACAATAGCGGATTCTGAACCACTATGAAAAAATGACATTTTTGTGAACGTGCACGCGATTTAACACTGAATCCTACGATGGTAAACGCACCATGTACGTGTACGTATAAGGTACATGTACGAAGTGGTACTGAATCCGCCCTTATTACCTACTCGTATAGATATTTTGAGAAAATGGACTGTTCTTGAGCACTCATGACACCCAATGTGTACCTGCTAGATAAACATAACCTCCTTCATTGGAAGTGGAATTCAACGAGGATAATTTTTGTATGTAATGAAGGTATTGACAAAAACCAAGCATTAACCCTGTTAGGGCTGGTTACAGAGCGATGCGCCTCAGAAGGTTAAAAATTCATGTTATCCAAGGATTTCTCTGAAAACATCTCGTAGATTTTCAAGAAAAATTGGCCATTCTCAGATCTTAGTGTGACATTACAAGTTGCATGTACAAATTATTCTAGTAAGCATTTGTTAACCCTCTACATGTTCTCAAACATCAAAATTTTGATAAAATGGCCTGTGTCTGCGTACCCACAGCACCCAAAGTTAAGAGGAGAGATCAACATAAGTGGAAGTAGAATTCACTGAGAATTATTTTTGGAAGTAATAAGGGTATTCAAAAAAACAACCCTTAACCCGTTTTGGGCTGGATAAACAATCATACCCATCGAAAGCTTAAAATTCATGTTCTCCCTGGATTTCTCTGAAAACATTTTGTAGTTTTTAAAGAAAAAATGGCCATTCGCAGTTCTTGGTGTGGCATTACAAGTTGCGTGGAAACATATTCCTGTTAGCACTTGTTAACCTCTACAAGCTGCCAGACTTCACTATTTTGTATACATTTGAGATAAAATGGACCATTTTCAAATAGCCACAGCACTTAGTGGGTATGACTCAAGCAAGCATAACCCCTTTTGTCGGTCATTAACTTGTCGGACGACGATATTGATATTAACCCTCTCCACCATTAATGATGGTTTTTATCTAAACATTTTTTTATCAACCTGAGTCATTTGAGACTGCTATACCCACGTTTCTCATAACATCAATAAAGGAACTTCAGTGAGACAGTTAAAACAATTCACCAGACACTCTGGGGTCATGAAAAATCATGGAATCTCATCTGGAAAAAAACATGATTCTCCAGAATCTTAAAGTCTAGTTTGTTCTTGGTATTTAAAAAATGTTTCTAAGTTATCTCTCGCTAGTTACTTTGTTTTCTCATTGCCATTTGGTATTTGATCTGATATTTCTAGGATTTTTCCGAGATATGCGTAATAGGCGGATTGTAACTTTATTTTTACTAGATGCTTGGCTGAGCTGTGGTTCTGATTTAAAATGGGATCATTTGTGTTCTTTAGTCACTGATACAATTTGTCTCACTTTATAATTAGCATTTTATTTCTTTTGTCGTCAATAACAATGATTTTTATGATTCTTTGTTCTAGTAAGGACAGATTGATCGATCCCAGACCAGATTCAATTGAAATTTTGGGGGCGTTCCAGATGGTATTTGATGTTGCAGTCGAGATTTTCCAATTGTTCTCTCGGGTACTTCTTAAATACCTGCCAGTTAGTTCTATTGCATCAGTATATTCTCGTGGTTTTTGAACGTGGGCTTTCAGATTAAGACTGGCTGTGAATATTATGGTATCATGAACAGATATACATGATTGTTTTTGCGCTGGTAGTGTATCGTGTATTCGAGACGAGTACTAGGTCTAAAATGTTTCTCATCCAGGTCTTTTCAGTCACCATTTGGGTTAAGCCAACGTCGTTCAAAAATTCCGTGAAACTTTCGTAGCCTTAGATAGGACAGTCTGTTCGAACAGTTGGAAAGTTGTCTGTTCCCCGGTCGATATTTGGGTAGTTGAAATCACTCATGTCCTATTTGTTCCTTCCCGTTTTGTCAGGTTTTGGGGCGAAATGTCGAGTTGTTTTAAGCTGGTTTTATCACTTTCGCTGAGTCTATAGAAAGCACACACATTGAGTGGTTTAAAACTTTCAATAGTGATTTTCACACACAGAAGGTCGCAGTCAGGGTCTCTATGTGCGGAGTCTGTAATTTCTACTGAGGGGAGGCCATCATTTACAATGGTCACCCCTCCTCTTTTCATTTCCCCCTGATCTTTCTATAGATATGAGACTACTAAACATTTCCTTATTTACTATGTTGGTTTAAGCCTTGTTTCGGTCTTGACAAGTATGTTTGTTTTTTGTTTCTTTTGGATGGTATGCAATTCGACTTTTTTTATTTCCAAGTGAGAGAATATTTTGATTAGACGCCTGTTCTTTGAAATCCCCATCTACAGCAACACTAAACCATGCGGAAAGTGAAAATAGTTGACGGACTATTTTTAAATAGAATCGAAATTTCAATGGAAGTTTTCTACAAATCGTGTAACGCAATTACAATTTGCATCGCTAGGGTCCCCTCGCATTTTGGTTGGCGATAAAATGAGTTCTTTTTGTTGATAGTTGTCAAATGAATTGCTGAGTGTTCTTTTAATAATTGTTTTTTATAGGCGTGAAGGCATATAATAAACATAAAACGACACGCGCGTGTCGTTCTGTGTATATATTGAGTACTTTGTTCTTGGAGCATGATTTTCCAATCCGGTGTTTAGGGGTATTCTGCCGAAATGGAGAAAACAGTTACACTTCTTTGCAAGATGTTAAGCTTTTGTACTGCGATTCTTCACATCAAAGCCTGAGAGCAGAGAAACTGTTAGGAGACTGCAGTTGGCTAGGGTGATGGGGAATTTGGGGAGATTGATTTCATTACTTTCATCAAGATGCATGATCAAGCGAATGACGGTTTGCATCTGCAAGTCTGTTATAGGTATCCACGCCGGTGTATTGGCAAGCATTGTGGATAACCCTTGGGCACAATTTCGCATTCAAGTGCGTTCGTATTTCCACTGACTTCGAGTCGACATTTACCACATCCATACTCATGGGTTTGATCGGAAGTGTTTCCGCTGACTGCTGACCCAAACCCGGGTTTATCTCAATATTCATTTTTGGGAGAAAAGAAGTAGGCCTAAATAGGGTTTCCGACGTGTTCTAGGCACTCATTTGAATGCGTGCATATGATCAGGCAGTGTCATTAAGAATTTTCGGGATTTCAAAAAAACACGATGTTAGATTCTGAAACACAGTCTTTGTGCAAATGCGAGTTGCGAATAGCGGTTTATTCGATTTGGGCAGGTATGTGTTAACAATGTCCAAAACATTGAGACTACCCAGTTGTAACATGATACAAGTACCTATAAGTATGGCTTCGTTTGTATACGAAAACGCATCTGGTTTGTAGGAAACATAAACAGGGGTATCAAGATCGCTTTGAAGGCCATTTCGAGTCGGTGACTAAGAAAAAAAGGTATTCACTCATTTATATGCAGAATGATTATGTTGAAAATTGTTTTCCATTCAACAATCTATAATTTACTTTTCTTTAATGATATCCGATTTGCATGCATATGATTGGTCGAGGCTAGTTTTCATAACTCGATGAATAATTTTCCTATCTTTGAATGTTTTGGTTTGTCCTTCGCATTTCTCAAATAAAAATATATGGGCGTATTCAGCGGCGCAATTAAATTAATTGCTGTAGATGGGATGTTTTGATTGCAACGTGGATTGTTCATACTGTTTTTCTCTTCAGTATTCGAACCCGGGTGTATTAGCCTATGTTGAAAATAATAAAACTGTCGTATGAACGAAAGTTAACCCTTTGAACCCTGATGGTATCTTCCATGTCAGTTCAATGGCAGCAATTGGAAGAGTCCATATTTGTTATTTTGGGTTAGACGAATTACAATTTTCATATATTAAATAATATTGATTGGTCTACACAACGCATTTACATTGTAGCCATCCCCCTTAATGACATTTTGACGTTGCTTATGATCCGGCCGGAAAAACGGCCTCTGGTGTTCAAAGGGTTATGACTGTCAGGATATAAATGCCGGAGAATTCGTCCACATCGGGGTACATTGTAATACAAACACTCTGAAAAAATGTTAATGGTGGAAATGAGTTATCTGTCGATTTATCGGAGTATGTATGTGGAAAATGCGTGTTTAGATGTGTGAAGTGCTAACACACCCATCCCACATTCATACTCAGATAAAGCGACAGATAAGTCATTTCAGTTCGTATATACAGTAGTTCCAAGGTTTCAGTTCGGGTTTACCTCACAACCTTCCTCTACAACCTCAAGTTCGTGATTTATGGAGCGCGGGTTCATTTAGAGGGCGTTGTGGTTACAGACTCTGGAAATCAGTTGTTACATCAGTCAACTCTTAGAGGCAGACTCTTTCCTGCTCTCTAAATACAACACACCCCAAAAGATTTGTGTGTCTGATGGAAGTCTGAGTATGTGGTCGTAGTAAGAACAGTGTTCTTTTACTGGATTTTATTTCATACGTCGCTATACTTACGTGCCCAATTTGTATCGCATGTCTCCGTTCCACATCTGGAAGAGAGAAAAGAAAAACTAAAAAAATAATTCATCAACAATATTCAAATTCCAAATAAAGGGTAACGAGTCGAGAGCAACACCAAGGGGTCAGTATATTTCCGGGATAAGTGCTTATAGTGATGGGTGATTCAGTGTATAGATGGAATTCACATTCCATTAGTCACATTACTGCGATCGCAGAAGTGGTATCTTTCTCAGTCGATAGTTATTTATTGGCGATGTATGTCATTTCAGCATGTATGGCTATAACGTGACAGCAACACAAGTATGAGGTCATGTTAGCCAATCGTTTATACCATTACAGGTCACTTCCATCCTAGGCGTTGGTTACCGGGTCCCTTTTTACCAGTAGAATACAACTTGAACAGTAAACAGGCACTGCTCCATTTCCTGGGGTTCTCGCATAGGAACGTGTCTATGTTGCACCATAGTAGTATGTAATGTTGTCTTCACCCACTAGTTGGGGGACCCCGGTAGGGGACACCGGAAGTGACGCCATGTCATGTGACCCAGTGGCGCCGTGTTGTGTTGTCATGGTAACCCGCGTGAGTGGCCATGTTGTGAAGTCATCCCCATAATGATACGTGGTGTTAGTGCGCATGCGCAGCGCGTATTGTTAGGGTGGAAAGTGTTTCTGTCGTCCATTTTGTATACTGGAGGCCGCCATCTTGGTTTCTATGGTAGCACGTGGTTGCTATGTTACCTTAATGCCTACAACAAGACAGGGGTATGTTCGGAGGGTGTGTTCGATTGAATAAGAGTATTTTCCCGATTCGATGAATTACCACAAACAACCCAACAAGTTTTACTATTTCGAATTCTTTCAGAATATTCTCTGCTTCTATCTATATATGCAACAGTTTACGTCTATCTGGCCATGTTCCATTGTCCTGGAGTATAC
This sequence comes from Pictodentalium vernedei, assembly GCA_031216915.1. Classification (NCBI taxonomy): domain Eukaryota; kingdom Metazoa; phylum Mollusca; class Scaphopoda; order Dentaliida; family Dentaliidae; genus Pictodentalium; species Pictodentalium vernedei. Next base: position 232,149,832 of record CM062289.1, on the reverse strand, counting down.
TCCAGTAAAGGAGGAGAGCCTATCAGGTGGAACATCTTTTCTTATTATTCCTATATTTAGCTATTCTAGTCTATTCTTGTTAGTTCTGACACTATTCCGAGTACTCTTGTAGTTTCCTTTATCTAGATCCTTTATATAGATTATAACCAACCAATCAGATTGCTTGATTTTCCTTAATTGTACAGAGTTATCTCCCTTATTATAACAAAGTCCTATCCGAGTCTCATCACCTCTATATCCAATGGCAATATCCCCGGGCACCCCAATTTCGGCACCCTTTTTGGAAAAACATATGGCCTTCGGCACCCCTTTTTGTCATATGTGCTTATATGAAAAGGCACAATGTGCCCTAGCACATAGGCACATACGGGTATTTGAGGATACCTATTGCCTGGTATTGTATTATTTGAGGATACCTATCTAGGATACCTTCTGGAGAATCCTTTTTGTCATATGTGCTTATGTGAAAAAGCACAATGTGACACAATGTGCCCTAGCACATAAGCACATGCTTTATGTGCCGAAATGTGCTTATGTGAAAAGGCACAATGTGACACAATGTGCCCTAGCACATAGGCACACACGGGTATTTGAGGATACCTGTGGTCTGGTGTTGTATTATTTGAGGATACCTATCTAGGATACCTTCTGGAGAAGACCTTTTTGTCATATGTGCTTATGTGAAAAAGCACAATGTGACACAATGTGCCCTAGCACATAAGCACATGCTTTATGTGCCGATATGTGCTTATGTGAAAAGGCACAATGTGACACAATGTGGCCTAGCACATAGACACATACGACCCAAAAGGGAATCCATAGCCTCGGGCGTTTTCCAAAAGGGATTCTTAAAAAGGGATTCCGTAAAATGGGATTCCTATCGGACTCCGTAAAATGGGATTCCGTGTTTTAATATCGACACTCGAGGGTATTCCCCTTCCCTGTTGGAAGAATTCAGTTCAGTGGGTTATAGTTCATTCAGTTAAAATTCAGATCACCTTGGTTATATTTTGATTAAGGCAGTAAACTTTGTTCAGTTCAAAGGGTGTTAATTATATACAGTTCATTCAGTTCAAGGGTGTTAATTTTATGTACCTTCATTAGGGGTTATAGTTCATTCAAACAGTTCAAGAGGGTTAACACTGTGTTACATATGGGGGTTGTAGTTCAGAACTTTGTTATGTTGACTTTGATCTTGGTTGTGTTCAATCAGATCAGTTCCATTTTCTTCAATTTAGTCTGTTCATTTCGATCTAGGCTGTGTTGGATCTTTGTTCACCTTGTTCTGTTCCCTTCCATCTTGATTGTATTTGATCAGATCTGTTCAGTCTGTCCAACTAGTTCGATCAATCCGACTAGTTTGACCTTCTTTCAATTTGTTATGTTCACTTCGATCTTGGTTGTGTTGGATCTTCAGTCACTATTTTATGTTCATTTCACTTCGCCAACTTCATTGGGTCAGTTTACTTTGATCTTGGTTGTGTTCGATCAATCCAACTAGTTCGATCTTCGTTCACTTTGTTATGTTGTGTTCCCTTCGATCTTGGTTGTCAGTTCTATCTGTTCGGGTTCTTGTAATAATAATTGGGTGTTATCAGTCCCTTTCCATGCCCTCGAGTGTCGATGTTAAAACACGGAATCCCATTTTACGGAGTCCAATAGGAATCCCATTTTATGGAATCCCTTTTTAAGAATCCCTTTTGGAAAACGCCCGTGACTGTGGAATCCCTTTTTGGTCGTATGTGCCTATGTGCTAGGGCACATTCTGTCACATTGTGCCTTTTCACATAAGTACATATCGGCACATAAAGCATGTGCTTATGTGCTAGGGCACATTGTGTCACATTGTGCCGTTTCACATAAGCACATATCGGCACATAAAGCATGTGCTTATGTGTTAGGGCACATTGTGTCACATTGTGCTTTTTCACATAAGCACATATGACAAAAAGGGCTTCTCCAGAAGGTATCCTAGATAGGTATCCTCAAATAACACAATACCAGGCCATATGTATCCTCAAATTCCCGTATGTGCCTATGTGCTAGGGCACATTGTGCCTTTTCACATAAGCACATATCGGCACATAAAGCATGTGCTTATGTGCTAGGGCACATTGTGTCATATTGTGCCTTTTCACATAAGCACATATCGGCACATAAAGCATGTGCCTATGTGCTAGGGCACATTGTGTCTTTTCACATAAGCACATATGACAAAAAGGGGTGCCGAAGGCCATATGTTCTTCCAAAAAGGGGTGCTGAAATTGGGGTGCCCAGGGATATTGCCATTGGATATAGAGGTGATGAGACTCGGATAGGACTTTGTTATAATAAGGGGAGATAACTCTGTACGATTAAGGAAAATCAAGCAATCTGATTGGTTGGTTATAATCTATATAAAGGATCTAGATAAAGGAAACTACACGAGTACTCGGAATAGGGTCAGAACTAACAAGAATAGACTAGAATAGCTAAATATAGTAATAATAAGAAAAGCTGTTCCACCTGATAGGCTCTTCTGCTTTACTGGAGTATATTCCAGCACAATGGAACATGGCCAGATAGACGTAAAATATTGCATATATAGATACAAGCAGAGAATTCTGAAAGAATTCAAAATAGTAAAACTTGTCGGGTTGTTTGTGGTAATTCATCGAATCGGGAAAATACTCTTATTCATTTCGAACATACCCTCCGAACATACCCCTGTCTTGTTGTAGGCATTTAGGTAACATAGCAACTACGTGCTACCATAGAAACCAAGATGGCGGCCTCCAGTATACAAAATGGACGATGAAAACACCTATCACCCTAACAACACGCGTTGCCCATGCGCACTAACACCACGTATCACTATGGGGATGACGTCACAACATGACCGCTCACGCGGGTTACCATGTCAACACAACATGGCGCCACTGGGTCACGTGACATGACGTCACTTCCGGGATCCCTACCGGGGTCCCCCAACTAGGGGGTGAAAACCACATTACATACTACTCACCATTAAATTATCACATAAAGCCCTACAGCATTAGGAATCAAGAATACCAGTCACAAAAGTTGGATATGATAACAGCGAGAAGAAATTCTTTACCAACGTTTCATCATTCATGATACCAGACACAAGCAAAGCCTTTTTAAAGCCTGGTGGCATCTTCCATGTCGGTATAATTTTCTTCAGTTGTTTGGGAGTGAACCTGTTAATATATTACACATTGGGGTAACTCCACAAATTCGCTGAGCAGCCAATTATTAGATAATATGAACCTGACCCAGAAAAAATGGTCATCTGGGTTCAAAGGGCACTACGGTGGTAAGACAGAGTATTTGGGAGTATTTCGAAGTTCCCCGTGGTATTCTTGTGTAAGTAGCTCTGCGGTGCATTCATTGCCCTTTCCGTACACATGAGGTTCCTGGAATTGAGATTTACTGAAACTTGAAACAAATTTCTTGTAACAAATAAATTCCCAAATTATAACGCATTTTATTGCAGAAAGATAAGAAAATACTTCTTTCTACGCACATTTACACACGTGTTAACCCTTTGATACTTTTATACGTGTTATTACGTACGAAATATGGTGTTTAATTTAACCCTTTGATACTTGTGTACGTGTTATTACGATCGAAGACTTTTGTTTAATTTTTCCTTTGATACGTTAGTGTTATTACGTACGAAATCAAACAGCACGTTGATACTTTGTGGTCATTTGTTTTGTTATTATTTTTAGATTTTATAAAAGTTTTAACCTCAAATTCCCATTTTCTCCCAAATAGTGTTCAGTGATAACCGTTGAGCCAAATGTTATCGCAGCTTAAAATACTAACATAATCTTGCTGTCAAGACTTCTTAACTGGTTGAGTGCTAGAAGCCCCTATCAGGGCTTTCAAAAATGAGGATACCAGAGCAAAAGCCAACACTTTCCTTGCTTATATTTTATATTCAGTCAAACTCAAATAATATTTTGTTTATATAAATGTTTTATTACAAATTATTGTAAATAATAATTTGTAATAAAATAAGTTTTGAATAGCAAATGCACATCACCAAAAATAATCTAGCCCTCAACCAGATAATCACTAATGCTAAAAATATCTTATTTGTACTTTCCGACATTTGACGTCGCATTTTGAAAAAACGTTGAAGAAACCGAATTCCCAGTGACGTTTGAACGTCCGGATAATTAAAGTCTCCAAGGGTTAAACAACTGGGGAGCTTTTAGAAAGAGTAGGAGAGGGCCCTGCGAACAATACGTTGGTATTCGGTTCGATTCGAAATCGGCTTCCCCATTCGTTTCCCTTCGAATCATTTCACTGGAATATAGCTTGGTATCAGTAATGTTCGTCGTCTCAAAGTTCAGATGGAAATTCTACATAAATAATGCGGAAAGTGAAGACTTGGTGTAATTTCCGCTACATTAACATAAATAGCAACTATATCCATGCCGCCAAGCATACCAATTGCAGTGTCACCAGTCACAACCACAGTAATACTGTTGGAAGCAAATTCAAAGTTTCCAAGCAATTTCGACGATGAGCTGTTGCTAGCGGCTAGTCCTGTGCAGTATATAGTACGGGCAATTCACGCCCTCGTTTCCGTTTTTGAACCGTAACCCTTACTGGGTAATATTCCAGCTTCGACGAAGACATGCCTTCATGTAGTTGGAATATTTTATCAGTCAGGGACTTCAGGCCTCGCAATTACATAAAAGTTAAAAAATTTATAGTAATTTATATATTTTTCATACTTACCAATGACCCAGACTTAGCTGGTGCTAACTCTAACAAAACCAGGGCCAAACACAAATTTTGCCCCCCAATCCCCAAAATTTGCATCCAAAACAAAAAGAAATCATGTCCTAAAGGACCTCCATACTACGCCTCTACTGCGCATGCGCAGTGACGCAGACGTCCCGAAATTGGCGCCAATTATCATTCTTACCGGCAGTGCCTGGTCAGCGCTATGTACTCAGCGGGGAGGCAAGAGTTCCCAACTCCAGGGAGGGCCATCCCCGTCTGGGTCATTGTAAGTATAAAAAATATATAAATTACTATAAATTTTTTAACATTTTTATACTGTACCAATGACTCAGACTTAGCTGAATAGTAAACAGGCTGGAGGGCCTAGGACATAGAGGAAAATCCAATAAGCTCAACTATATAGTAAAGAGGTAACCCCTTAAGGAGAAAAGGAGTATTAGGCTTACATGTATCTTTCTTATTTAATATTAAATTAGAAAGATACACTACCCTTAATAATTGAGCACAATAACATTCATGTTCTCTATTAACATCCAGTATATCCCTTATACTAATTATTTTTAAAGCAAGCCAATAAATAAAGTAGTCCAGAGAATTGAGACTCTTTATAGTCATTTAAAAGTGTCCGAGTATTGTATATTAAAGCCCGTTTGACACTTGACATATACAAATGCTTCACACCGAGCTACACTTTAAAAATAAGACATGAATGAATTTTAACATTAATATTACACTTTAAAACCATCCCTGAAGCGACTCAGAAATACTGACTTGGAGGAGGCATTCCCTTGCTTTTCACTATAAAGCAGGTGACCTAAGGGAACACCCGCCCCCCCCCCCCCCCCTTCCCCTTGCCCTGGGTCAAATATCCCAGAGCGAAGAGGGCAGCCGGACGGAGTCACTGCCGGAACAGAAAGCCTGCATAACTATAGTTGCAACTGTTTAGTGGACGACAATCTGAGCAACAGATAACGGACCTAAACAATGCAGGTCTCCAGAAATGGACTCAATATTTCTGAGATAAAAAATTCGTAAATGTGGATGGCTGAGACCAATAAGCAGCCTTCATTAAATCTGTAATAGCAACACTATTAGCATAAGCCCAGGAAATAGAAAGAGCTCTTACTTCATGAGCAGAAATCTTAAGCACAGACTGCTGAGAAGAAGATAAATTTTCATAAGCAGTACGGATAGTTAATTGAATCCATCTAGCAATAGAATGGACCGAAATGTCCTTTCTATTAGGCATCAAAGACAGAAAGAAACGTTTCCGTCCCTTTCTGATAAACTGAGATCTCTGTTTATAGATACGTAATGCTCTAACAGGACAGAGTAAAGGCCTACGCCCGTCTGAAGACGGAAGAGCCTTAATAACAATAGGTTCCGGATATTTATTAGGAGCCTGATTCTTAGCTAAAAAACCCACATTAGTAGTGAAGGTGATAGTGTTCCCAACACTACGATAGTGAGAATCATCCACCGACAGTGCATGAAGCTCACTGACTCTTCTAGCAGAAGAGAAAGCTAAGAGAAAAGCTGTCTTATAAGAAAAGAATTTGAAATCTACTGTCCCAAGAGGTTCAAATGGCTTTTCCTTCAATTTAAGAAGAACCCAAGCTAAATTCCACTTAGGAATTAATCTAAGAGTTCTGGGTCTATTTATCGAAAAGTTTCTAACCAACTTAGATAAAGAGACATTAGATCCAATTTGTAAACTATCATGATGTGCATAGGTATCAAATAACATAGATCTATAACCCTTTATAGTAACAGGCTGCAGTTTGATTTCGTCAAACAAGTATACTAGAAAGTTTGCAATGTCTGGTATAGAGGGATCGAATATATCTACAGAATGATCCCTACACCAACGACGAAAAACCTTCCACTTAGTCGCATAGTTTAGCGAAGAGGAGGTCCTCCTACAGTTAGAAATCGCGTCCACTGCTCGTCCTGTAAAGTGTTTGCCATGCAAGAAGGACCGCACAACGGAAAAACGTGAAGGTTGAGACCTTGCGGGTTGTGATGGAGTTGGCGCGATTTCCCCTGCGAAAGAAGATCCTCCCGTGGAGGAAGCTTTCGCGGTAGGTCCCACAACAGACACCTGAGTAGATTTATCCACGGTCTCTGTGGCGACAGAGATGCTACCAACAGAATCTTGCATTGAGATTGTTTTATCTTTAGCAATACTTGTTGAATTAACGGCGCTGGAGGATACGCATATCCTATCATTCCGTCCCAAGGGATCGACAGAGCGTCTACTGCAAATGCTCTTGGATCCGGACACGGAGACACATACGTCTGCAACTGATTGTTGAGATGTGTCGCAAATAAGTCTATCATTGGCCGTTCCCATTGGTAGCAAATCTGATTGAATACTTGTTTGTTGAGAGTCCACTCCGACGGCAACAAGCGACCCTTTCGTGAAAGAGAGTCTGCTAGCACATTCAGACGACCCGGTATGTGACGGACCGAAAGAAGAACGTGATGTTCTAGCGCAAACAGAAGGATTCTTTCCGTTAGATTGAACAACGGAACTGAATGAGTGCCTCCCTGATTCCGTATATACGCCACTACTGTCGTATTGTCGGATAGGATTTGGACATGAGCATTGTGAATAATGTCCATCCAGTGACGTAACGCAAGCCAAATTGACATCATTTCCTTGATGTTTATGTGCTTGCACAGGAATTGCGGATCCCAAAGACCCTGGCATCTCGAATCCGTTGGGATTAATGATGCACCCCAACCTGTTTGACTGGCATCCGTCATAATGGTAAAACTCGGATCCGGCAACTGCAGCGGAACTCCCTGAGTTAACCACTGAATATTTGCCCAAGTCTGAATCTCTTGTTTCACTTGATCTGACAAGAGAACGTCTACATCGAGCGAATGAATTTTCACACTCCAATTCTGAGTCAAGAAAATTTGAAGAGGACGTGTGCGTAACCGCCCCATCGGAATGAGATCCGCGGCGGCTCCGCACAGACCTATCAGTCTCATAAATTCTCTCGCCGTGACTTTGTCTGCGTGCAGACAATAGCGAGCGTAACAACTGACTAATTTCGCTCTGGTTAACGGCAGACGAACGAGATTGTTGTGCGTCTCGAAGCTCATTCCCAGATGAGTGAATGACTTGGACGGCACCAGATTCGACTTCTCCTCGTTTACTATAAAACCGAGACGTCGGAGCAATAGAAGAAGATTCTGAACATCGTTCTGAAGCGTTAACTCGTTGCCGTACCTCTGAAGAATGTCGTCCAGGTAGGCCGACGTTACCGCAGACGAATGAGCTCGGAAATAGATCATTACCGAGTTCATTACCCGAGTGAAAGCCCAGGGTGCTAGATTCAATCCGAAGCACATCACCCGGAATTGATACACCACTCCTAGGACTGCGAAGCGTAGGTACTTTCGGAATGTCGGATGTACCATGACGTGAAAGTACGCATCTTTGAGATCTATGCTCGTTGCATAATCGTTCACCCGAATACTCGCTCTGACCGACCGAATCGTCTCCATATAAAACTTCGGAGCGACGATCAGCTTGTTTATCCAGCTCAAATCTATGACTGGACGGAACGAGCCGTCTGGTTTCGGAACCAGAAACAGATGGCTGTAGAATCCCGGAGATTCCAGGTTTTCTACGACCTCTACCGCGTTCTTCATTAAAAGAGACTGCACCTCTGATAACAGAGCGTCTCTTTTCTGCGGATTTGACGGAAGATGAGTCCACTTTGGACTTCGAGCTAATGGAGGCTTTCGTTTGAAGGATATCTTTAGACCTTCCGAAGTCACTCCTCTCACCCAAGGGTCGTCCGTAATCGACGCCCATTCTTGTGAAAAGCTCGACAACCTTCCGCCAACCGGTACGCGATAGAGGTTTAAGCCATCACCTCCTGGACCTGCGAGGCCTGCGGTAGGAGAAACCACGTCCTCCACGGCCCGCACCTCGCCCCGTCGACCTCGGGGCGTCCGACCGATTGTCCCAGCCTGAAGGACGTCCCGAACGAGAGTCGCTACCCTGACGGTCTCTCGAATAAGACCAAGAGGACGCACCGGAACCTCTATAGGAACCTCTCTTGGGCGCATTAGACCCAGAAGTGCCTGTCTTATTCTTGTCTGCTGTATCCGACTTCTTAGGAGCAGATTTGAACAACAGAGAATCCTTAGCTTTCTTTGTAATTTTATCATAAATAGCAGAAAGCTTGACATCAAAGAGAAGTTCTCCTGAGACCGAAGCGACTCTAAGAGAGTTCTTCACCTTAGTATCCACTAGTGTGGATGTAGCTAGGGCTGCGTCACGTCTAACCAACTCCAGATTTGCCACTGAAAGGGCGGAGTTACACGTGGAATAAGCTACTGCCCTTGAAAGAAGTCTTAAAGAGGATTGTATATCCTGAAACTCTTTCCCTTGAAGGCGCAGTGATAACGCCTTAGTAAGGTGATCTGCGTAAGATAAGGCATCTAAATTGGCTCTGTTAGACGCAATAGCTGTTTCTAACACCGCGGTTGGAATAGAAGCCGACGACGGTAATGATAGCTCTAAGTCTTCGGCTCGTCGTCCATACGCAGAGGAACTCTCGGTATACCCTGTCCTGCCGTATCGAATTTATTCCTTGCATTAATGAAAGGCAGGTTGAGAGTATTAGCGGACAAGAAACCTGCTTTCCCCGCTCAAATGTTCTTGCAACATTATTGGACTGCGACTGAAACTCGGGAGCGATGTCCCTGAACCGCTCAAAAAATTCAGAGTCCAATGACGCTATAATCCTCTTGTCCGGAACCGCAGCAGTCTGGCCCGACGGAACAACTTGAGGGAGAAAGTGCCGGATGAAGTCCACGGCAGCTTTATGTTGTTCCGAAAGGGATAGCTCCAAGTCATCCGTATCCCTTTCACCATCCGGTCGGACCTCATGATGTTCCCAGTCGTCCGCCCCCGATGCTTCGGCGGAGCGTACCGACCCAGCGCCGTCGGATAATTTTCGATCCGACACCGTTTCTGTCGGCTGCTGGGATGCTGCGATAAGCTGTGCTATCTGCACTAGAATGTCCGGCGTCGAGACCTGCGGAGGCGCAGTCTTTCGCTGCTTCGCCGAGGGCAGCTCCGCATCAGATGCCTCCCGCATACTTTTCCTATGCGAACGTCCGGAGTCCATCGGTCTCGAATCCCTGGCTGCCGGATGGTGTGACCTGGTCGCCGAAGAATCCTTGATCGGCGAAGCTGGCAATATATCGGCGGTCACGCAGCCAAGGTGCGGTCGTGTGCGCTGACGAGAAGAGGAAGCCTTAACAGTCCCGCGGACTGCTTATACAACGGAGCGTCCCGAGCGACGGACGTATGCTCCGCTAAAGACACATTCTGTACCACAACATCTGGTCCCAGATGTTGTTGTACGAGAGAGGGGCCTCTCTCGCTCGCGGCCCGGCTGGACCTGGACGAGCTAGGAACCGGACTCAAAGGCTTCCTCCGTTCTCGCTTACTATCCGCCGTCACTGGGTGTGCATCTATTATGTTTATAGTGCTCGCATCACCCAAAATTTCCTCCTGGACCGCATCGGACGAACCCGGCTGCCGAACCATTCGGTGAATGGACGCTACACCGGGCGAGCTAGCGGACGACATTTGTCTAATCTCCATGAGCACTTTTGCCACTAGCTCTGAATTCATTTGTGACGACGGACGCACACTTGTAGAAGATAACATGGAAACATCACCCTGTTCTTGTTCCTCTGAAATAGAAACTGAGAGAGTAGAGTGACCTTGCGGAGAAAGAGCCGGCATAGCCCTTTCTCCAGAAACAACATATCGTGACACACGTTTCCAATGTTTCTCATCCCAATATTCACATATAGGACAGGGATTAATGCGAGAACACTGACTACAATTAATACAATGATCATGAAAGTCAGAGGAAGATTTCTTCCTATTACAATTTGAACAAAGTCCCTTCATTGTGAAAGAACAACAACAAGTCCTAGTTACTCGCAAAAACCCCTGACACAAAGATACATAATAACATGATCCATTAATAAATGAAAAAACAATTACATATCAAAATAATTTTGAAAAAAATATTTTTTCAGCGAAGCCCAAGTTGCTGAAAAGTAACGTTGAGCCCCGATGGATCCGATGGCAAAGTGTGGTCAAAAATTTTAAATTTATATTAAATAATTAATGAGACACTTACGGATAATATAAATGTATCTTATAATGATATAAACTACAGCAAAGGCAAACAGCCCCCCTCAAAAAAGGCTGTTGCCAATGAAAACAAACAGTGTAAAACACCAGAAAACATGACTCCAGGCACTGAAAAAACTGGCCCGGAATCAGTCATCAAATTACACTCTACCTGATGCAAAACAGAGACTCCCAGGGGAGAATCTGCAGAACATCAGATGGAAGATGCAGAACACAAACGTTATACACCCATGGGTGAAAACGTAACTATGGGGAAAACAACAGAAAACATTCTGTAACCAAGCAACTCTCCCAGGAAATTTTAGAAATGAACTTTCTCAAAAATATGCCAAAAGCATGGGAGAATTGCAAGGGGGACTTTAGAAGGCTAGGGGAGAGGAAACACTGAATAAGCAGTGCAACATTTAGCAAGAATGACAACAAGAGGCCCATGCCTCGAAAATAGGCAACTTAACATAATTTCATCAAAAAATTTTAAGTACAGCCCTGATTATTTTTTGTCACTTCTTTTTCCTCTCCTCCTTCTATCCTCCTTAGAATCACATTTTCTCCAAAAATTACGTGTCTGGCATCCTTTAAACTGAGATTTACAAGCACAAAGATCAGTGAGATGTTGACTGATGAAGGGCCAAACAGAGAATGATAATTGGCGCCAATTTCGGGACGTCTGCGTCACTGCGCATGCGCAGTAGAGGCGTAGTATGGAGGTCCTTTAGGACATGATTTCTTTTTGTTTTGGATGCAAATTTTGGGGATTGGGGGGCAAAATTTGTGTTTGGCCCTGGTTTTGTTAGAGTTAGCACCAGTTAAGTCTGGGTCATTGGTACAGTATAAAAATATCAGGTTTACTGCACCCTCTCCCCCAGTCAATCACCTTCTTGACACCCGTGATTCGATTCGAATCGAAAAGGTGTGATTCGCAGGACCCATTGGTAGGCGCGTATGCATGGGCCGTTCAGCCTCAATCGACCACTGTTTGTCAGTAGATAACCAGCAAGATGGAGAGTTCTTGTGCAATTTAGACGGTTGGCATATTTTTTTTTTTTTTTTTTTTTTGAAAAACTCGTGCCTGTTGCTCATGCAGCCTCATTCGACATGCTGAATTACTAACAATGCGCCATGAATTGTAATTTATGATGACCTTTTTCTCCTTCTTATAAGCTGAAATATTTTATACGTTTATAGAAAGCAAGTATAAAGGGAAAACTGCTGTGTTTTTGTTGTTTCGAGTGTAATAATGCAAAAGATCTAGACCCTACCTTCCATTGACTGATCTCTTCTCTTCCACTTCGTCTGAAAAATATGGAAAAATATTAGCACAAATAACATAACCTTTTTATTAATAACATTAGACCATTTTCTTTTTAAATGTTCTAAGCATTTCTTCGCACAACTGAGGCATCAGGGCTGCTATTTCTTGAAACGTATTTATCCACTTGTGCTTAACTCTTTACCCAACGTTACGGCCAAAACCAGCCAGCGCTATTCTCAAAACTGGCCAATTAATTTTCATTATTTTTTTTCATTTTTTGTCTCAAAAACATGGGTTATGAACCCTCATTGGAACGAGCTCGGCCATAACCTATGGTTTAGAGACAAAAAATGAAAACAATTAGTTATTCAAGAATTTTTTTTGCAAGTGTCTCCTGCTTTTCATGTTAGGTAAAGGGTTAATATCACATATTTCTACACAATGGCTTATCGCAATGGCTAATCGTGGCCACAAGATGGAGATTTATTGATTAATTGGTGTTTATGGTCACATATTTCTGCACAATGGCTTATCGTGACCGCAATATGGAGATAAAGTTAAGTTTAGTCGATCGTTTATACTCATGCTGCCCACCTCAGAGGACTTCCATCCCAAGTATTGGTGACTGGGTCCTATTTCACAAGCAAAACAGAGCTTGTTTGCCACAGTAAACATGCACTACTTCACTTCCCGCGGTTCCCTCTGGGAACTCCTGAAAAGTATCATACAATACGATAATCATAAAAGCGTTCTCTTTCTGGATTGAATTGCCACTGGATCAGATCAGGTCGAGCCCCTTAACCCTTTACCCAACGGAACGGCAAAAACCGGTCAGCGCTATTCACAAAACTCGCCAATTAATTAACATTATTTTTTCATTTTTTTTGTCTCAAAAACATAAGTTATGACCCCTCTTTGGAACGAGCTCGCCGAGCACGTTCCAATGAGGGGTCATAACCTATTTTTTTGAGACAAAAAATTAAAAAAATAGTTATTCACGAATTTTGTTTGCAAGGGTCGTCTGCTTTTCATGTTAGGTAAAGGGTTAAATCGAGATTCCGTAAATCGAATATTGCAAGAGTCAGAAGTGTGAACAAACATAGAATCGGACATGCAATGCTTACACATTTCTGTTTCAGTAGGTGATGGTCTACACTTCTTAAGGCAGAAAAGCGAACAGAGAATTTAGTCGCGATCTGATTGAAACCTCTTGTCTGCCTTGGTAAAGTGTGTACTATGCAGGAGAGGAGATTTTTATTGGGGTTTAACGACACTTTCGACAACATGAGTATCTCGTGTCGGATAGTTTTACGGGTGAAGGAAGCCGGGGTGCCCGGAAATAACCACAGAGCAGCAGCGAACAACTGTCAGTCGCCCCAGCGTACGAAGCAGGGTTAGCAATGGTTGAAGGCAGGTGCACTATTGACGTGCAGTACGCCTTAGTATAGTGGAATCGCACCTCTAGGTGGGCAGTCGGGGTCAAACCTGCCCTAGGAGACAACACAGTTAACGTTGGTCAGGATCGAACCGTGGAACCCACGGTTTGAACATCAGTGATCTAACCAATGGGCCACTGCGCTCTCACGGGGGGGGGGGGGGGAGTACAAAAGAAGATCGAGAGAAATGCGTTCGATCTGGGGGTTTTCCACATTCTGTCTCACCGATATGGTCAATGGCCGTCACTTGGCAAATAGGCGCGAATTTGAAAAACAGAACAGCAACCAATTCGGTTAATCCAATGGTCTCCCGTGACAAAAAATACCCGGCGTTTTAATGTGGTCAACGCAAGCTAGCATGCAAAGCAGCAGTGAAAATAATTTCTAAGATCGTAGAAATGTTTTTTTTTAACATTTTCCGTATCAATAATGCCAAAATCTGAGATTGAGGGGCTCACTTACTACAACAGTAAACAAGCCCTTCTCCACGTCATGTACTTCCCACTTGGGGCTTAATATGTCTCTTGTTTATTTTTTTTTTTTTGCTACTTCTATAGACAGTCAAGACGTTACTGGAAACCATTACTGGGTGATGTTGTGATATCGAAGACCTCATCAGACAGCACTGTAATACAAAAGCGGACAAAGAATTTCGATCAGATCGTGACAGTCACGATCCGGTCATCAAAATTACCTACCGTTTGTCTCCACACAACACTCTACAATCTCGGCTGTCCAAAAAGAAGTGTGAGAACACTGAATTCCAGATGTTATTTCCATCCGTTTTGGTCTTGGTTTTGCAGTATTTTATTTATGAAATTTAGATCCTTAAGTGTCTCTACCCGATCGCGATCTAATCGAGAAAGACGCCACTTTTGTGATCACATTACTGAAAATGGCAAGAAGATGCCCACGGACAAAAAAGTTTCATCCTAAATGACCGCTAGTTGTCGGGATAAAGCTAAGACAATGGCAGATGAAGAAATGATAGAAAGCAGGCAGTCACGACGTCACTCAGTGACATTCAACTTTAATTGCAAGGAAATACAGTTCAAATTATTCCATGACAAAAAAAAACCCTAATCACATTCTTTTGAATTTGATATATGCCGTCAAATCAAGTCGTGATTGTTTAACATCAGTCTTGTCGTGTTTTGATAATACCAGTACATGACGAGATTTTATCCGGTAGGCAAAACCTATTTTATTACAGATAGATTTGAGATAGTTATTGTAAACATCAGTTTAAGGAAAGTAAGCGTAAATGTTTGTCGCTCGATAGAATCCCTAATCTAGTCTATAACTACTTATTTCCATAGAAATAGACATTTAATAATACGGGAGGATGACTCAAAACGTGTTTATCACTTACTACCAATCCCATCGCTGTTGAACTGACGCTCAATTTCATAACGGGTTATCCTGACATGTAACTTAAAGTGATAAGGCGATGAGAGTATAATTTCGAGTCAGGGGCCGTGCTGTTCGTTGTGGTGTTCATGTACAAAGAACCTAGCCTAACCTTTGTAAACGCTAAATGTTTCCTACAAAACGACTTGAATCATAGTGCACTTGTACAAAATTCTTACAAGGTTCCTTGTGTCTGATTGGACGAGAATCTTTGGCCAAAATGAATTTATTTCCGTGGTACCGAAGTTCCAAGCTTTTCAATTCATCATGGCTGAATCAAAACTCGCGCTGAATACCCAGTTGGGTGCAATGTGTCTGGAAAAGCTTTCATGGATCCACAAACCAAGGCCAATATCCTTGAACTGTGTATATTGTATCTGACTCTCACTCATTTTTCCTAGTCTTTTGTTGGTCGTCTGCGGAGATTCGTGGCAGAAAAGACTGGCATATGGTCCAGATCGCGCAATTTGGTTGACAAAACAACTTTTTCCAGATAAATCGAATTTTAAAAAATTAACAGGATGGAGCACGAGCAAACTTTCAGCTGATGGATCTCCGTGTGTAACCCGGAGGTCCAACAGCGAAAGCTTTGCTTGAGCTTTTTTCAAATAATTTCACAGAGATGTCGCTTTGAGGTGGTATACAGAATTGAGGTTATTATAATTTTCCATGTACACTCAAGAAGTTGAGAAATAACCTTGGTATTCTGGAATCAAAGAAATGAAATGTGTGTGGGTCGCCACCGCGCACCCTATTATATAATTAGTAACGAGTTTTTCCCATTATGGTGTGAAAAGCCATGTTTTGGAAAAAAAGTTAAAAGAATCTCTTTTTTGCAGATGTCATCTACTAGTGTTTGATAACACTAATTATAAGAAAATGATCATGGTACTCGATGAAAAGTGAAGAAAAAATCTTTTTTGCAAATGTCATCTTCTGCTAGTTTTTGGTAACACTAATTATAAGAAAATGACCAGGGTATTCAAATTGTCAAAGTTTAAAAAAAAACGATCTACGACGAGCGAAAGAAGATAGTGTTTAGTAAATGAATGATGAGTGTTTATAAAACTGATAATAATAATGGTGATAATTTCATAAAGAAGTGGATTAACTAAACACGTGCATTGCGGTGTGAACATGGATTACCAGGCCTGAAAATAAGCATTCTGTCATTTACAGAATGAGGTCCCCAGATGGTAAATTTGATGATGCTATCCTATACAGTTGGCCAATTTATCCTCTGAGTACCTCTTTCTGTTTAGTTTTGAAACCCTGATTCAGATTGAGGTCCACAGAGGGTATGTTTAGTGATGCTACCCTGCTGTGCAGGGTAGCAGCACTAAATTCACCCTCTAGGAACCTCATTTTGCAGATGACAGTCTGCTTATTTTCTGGCTTGTAGATTACAATATCGTGCTAAACAAAACAATATATCTCTATGCACAAAATTATAAGTAGTTGCTAATCAATTCATATTCACCTCCAGATAAATATAGGTTATTACCAACATGCTGGTTTCCGAGGTGGTGTATTAAAGTAGAGATCTCGTCTCTAGGCATATATCGACGAGTTAGTGAAGACGAGTCGATATATGACCCAGGGGAGAGGTCGAGACTTCAATACACCAATTCGGAAACCCATCTTATAATATATCTTATAATACTCCTCCCTTTCTTGACTTGTTTGCATATATTTTGACAATCGTTCAGCGTTTATGCGTTGATTTTTATGAATGAAAATCATGACATCATGATACTGCGTTCTTGCGCTATGCATGACGTAAATCTCATTTCCTTATTCTACTTGTACTATAGCCGCTCAAGTTTACAGCAGTGTTACAGCTGCGTGTTTCTTTGTTTTATTTTTCAGGTTTAACGCATGGTACGCCTATATGAAAATATTATCATGGCAAATAATGATCTAGTCTAATTTATTTCACTGAGTTAGTTTTTTTTTATCATTTAATTACTGTTAACAAAAACGATGGCCTCGACATGTGTAAACAGTTCTCGATAAGTGCAGGTAAAACGTTATCTTTCTGAATCGAATGATCGCACGATACCTACCCTCAATACAGATTTTTATCTAACAATCATATTGATTTTGGCCTGAAAAACACGAAAAGCGGTATGTATCACATAATGTGTTCCGATTCTGTATCATATAGACAACTCATTCTGATTCCGTATCATATAGACGACTCGTTTCTGGTAACGCGACGGGCAATCATAACAGGCACATGAATACATTCCATGTGCGTTTCAGTGATCGACCCAACATTACGTCCCAAAACTGTTTTAATAATTTAATATTTAATCTGTTCATGTGACAGAATTGTTAGATAAATGAATTATCATGATAATGTGCATGTCCTGTTATTTGCATCAGATTCTCGGCGGTGTCCAAAAATGGGATCACAACTCGCCGGCAAAGCCGGCTCGTTGAGATCCCATTCTGGACACCACCTCGAAGCTGATAGAAACCACAGGACATGCATATAATCATGATAATCCGTATGTATTTTGTCTAGACCTTTTACCTTGTATTGGTGTCAATACGTTCCTGTTGTAAGATAGAGTAATAGAATGATGACATGCCAGTAATTCTTCTATACACTTCCCGCATTTTGCATGACAAGGCATCACGTTTCAAATCAAAATACAAAGTCAGGAAACGGGTCATAAAATTATAAGGTTATGATCTCACGAGCACTACAGGTATTACCAGTTCTACAAGTACTTTAGTGGCAGTCAGCATGCACTTTTAGACAAAAAGTATGCCAGTGATACCTCCACATATACGACCTCCCCGATTTCTAAGATCATCAGACTTGTCAATGTATGGTATTTGACATATACAGAGAAAACTTCCCATTGTGTTAAAACACCATGCTTTGCTGTCACAATCGTTGTATCGACTGTCGGCACATTCATCAAAATCTGAAAAAAATAGCACACCAAATCACAATCATTATTTAAACAATATAGCATGAGATTCTTCGTCACTAATACGAGAGATTACAACTTCTGGTTACCCATTAACCCTTTGCCTAACGTAACGGTTTATCTGACATGCTCAATTCACAGAAATTGCCTTTAAACTTTTATGACAAAATGGTGTTAATTTTTGCTCCAAAACATAGTCTCTGACTTCTCACTGAAAGGAGGTCGTTCGAGTCTGTTCCAATAGAAAGTCATTTGCTACGTTCTTGAAGCCAAAAATGAAAAATGTCAGTTATTCAAGAAATTGTTTTGCAAGTGACGTCTACTTGTAGTGTTAGGTAATGGGTTAAATGTTTAGACGCTTTAAGAGTTATAACTGAGAGAAACATGACTCTTAATATTAAATGTGCGTGTTCGTCCTCCCGTCCACACACGGGCTGCCGGTCCGTCTACACTACGAAAAAGAGCCAGTAGCTGCATTGTGCGGATTTTTTATCTTGTTCATTGTCACATCGTGGGGGTACAGTTTCATCTGTAAAGCACCTCCTTGTGGAGTTAGTTGATTGAACAAACCTATAGTGTGGGTACATGTATGCTGCCTAATGGCAAATGTTCTATAGACATCACGATATAGGTAAACAAACAATAGGAAAGTTAACCTTAAAGAGGTAGATACACTTGATAGAAAAGATGCTGATTGTGCGTTTAAATCCACAACAAAGAAAATTCACATTCCATTGTTTGAATAACCCCACAATGTAGCTTTATTAAAAGCGGGCGTCCATTTAGCTATTCTTTCATTTGGGTTTACATTCACTTCCCACAGCAGTTGGTGATGTTTTACACCTAGGCTGGATTCCACGCGTGGTGTTTCTATCACATTTATAAATGTCTGTATTGTATTGGGTAACGTTGAACACCCAGAGCAATCGCAGTAAAAATATTATAATTATATATCGCAAAAGTGAGAACACCTGCAAGTCCCATTTTCAAGTGTGTACGCCATGGTCTGATCATGGTTCGGTATACTCCTATTACTTCAACTGTCTTCCAACCCGAAGGCTTGAAAGATGACTGAAGCAAAAGAAACAGACCAAACCGGCTGAAGGTGGAAGTGATTTGCTAAATTTTAAAATAGTTTAAATTTGAAATTTATTTATTTATTTATTTACTTATTTATTTCTTTACTTATTTATTTATTTATTTATTGGTGTTTAAGGTCACATATTTCTGTGGCTAATCATGACCACAACATGTAGATAAAACCAAGTTTAATCAATCGTTTATACTTATTTTGTCCATTTTAGAGGACTTTCCCTCAAGCATTGATGACTGGGTTTTATTTTACCAGTAAAACATAGCTTGTTTACCACAGTAAACAAGCACTGCTTCACTTCTAGGGGTTCCCATGGGAAAAATTTGCAAATAATATATTACAGAAATGTATTGACACATTTGCATGTCTTTTTATCTTTGAACTCATCGTGTAATCATGTAGCACGTATGTGGAAAAAGTGGGTGACAGGTGTCCCCTGTGCAGCCCCCAACCTCCCTCGTTCCGCCACCTCTGAACAGAGACGAAATTTTTTGCATCTTATTGAAACAAACTTGTTGAGGAAGCATGAATAGAGTTTCATAGGTCATGTTTTTAAAGAAAATGTTGAGTAAGCTTGCATATTCGACCATGTTCCTAATTAGCGTCCAAGGCCCCCAGAACGAGACAAAAGGTTGAGATCAATTTATTTATTTATTGGTGTTTAAGGTCACATACCTTTGCACAATGGCTAACCACAACATGAGTATCAACTCAAGACCAGGGGTGAGCATTAATAAGCCATGTTGCCCATGTTAGAGAGAGTTTGCACCTCCCAAGCATTGGTGACTGGGTCCTATTTTACCAGTAAAACAGAGCCTGTTGGTTGAGATCAATGATAGTGCAATACGAACATTGTGCCTCTACTGGATGTGTATGCTTAACCCTTTGAACCCGGGTGATGGCTGTTCAGTAAATGTGTGGGGTAGACCAATCAATATTTTCAACATGCAGCCCCAAGGCTGCACGTTGAAAATATTGATTGGTTTACCCCAAATAATGAATATGGATCCTTCTAATTGCTGCCATTGCACTAGCATGGAAGACACCACAGAGTTCAAAGGATTAAGGATAAATATGTCTCATTAAAATCCATATTACAAACCCTGAACATTGTGTGATTGGTGATTCTTAGACTTAGATATTTCCAATACAAATTAAGTTCACTATAGTCGCTCGTCGTACAGTGCATTTCCAATAAACATAGAATGGAGATTTCGCGACCTAACACTAATATCACATTTTCCATTGAATTCATCATTTGCTTCAGTTAGAAATAAATCGAAGCAGAAAAACAGTACGAAGTATGACAAATTCTATATTACGCCCAATGTCGAGAAGCAATATTGCAAGCATTTCATGTTCAAGAAAGATGTTTATTGAACCATCACCCATTGGTCTCTCATCCAACACGGTTTGCAGACGATACTTGTAACTTTTTTTTCAACTACTAATGTCCATTTGTTTACAAAAGATAGATTATGAAACCCCATTGAAGCCAGCTCGTTCCAACGAGGTGTCATAAACTATGTTCTAGATTCAAAAACTGAAAAACTATTAAAATTTTAATGGCCAGTTTTTGTGAATAGAGGATATGGTTTTTCTATTGGTAAAGTGCACTATGAAGTTCAAGGTCTCACAGTCAAAACAGTAGCTGCTATTTCTGCACAGCTTTAGCCTGCTTATACAATGGGATTTTTTAATATTTAAAAAAAATAAACCGAACTGTTTTGAAAATGATTTTTACTTTGACATTACTTTGGTACAGAAAGGCCGCCGTGTACGGGTCACTTTCCACGGGCAATATTTCCACGACGCAATAATATTAGATTCCAAACACTAATTATAGGAATGATCATCAAAAACGGTGCTTCATTAATTAAAATTTTGCTGATGGTGATTTGTATTACCTGTTAAACGCATGCGTGGACATTAGTGCCCACGCGTGGATTACGACCAGTCCACGGCGATTATACTGTACTACTGTTCTCACCATGTGACTGAAAAATTTTCCTGTTAAACTTGTGCAGTGAAAGGAACTGTTTAATTTTGTTGGTAAGATAGTGCTGTGCCACAATCGCCATATTTAATGTAGATGTTGGCATTGCAGAGGTACACAGATTTTTACCAAAAATACGAGACTGTTATAGAAAATAATTGAAATGAATTATCTTAATTCATCAGAGTATGAATGTACCAACTTGACACGCCCATTCCACATTCAAACTCTGATAAGGCGGCAGATAATTCATTTCAATTGTTATAATTTAGTTTGGAGTGTTTGCTTGTATTATAATGTACCTTTACACACCCGAAGTTGCCACCATTTATATTATTGCAGTCATGTCAACTTTTCTGCAATTTTAGTATTTTCAACATAGGCTAATACACACAGTCGCGAATACTCAGGGTGAAAAAGAGATAGCACAACCCACGTGAATACCGACTAACAACCCACCGATAGCAATTCCAGTTTAACTTCACTGTTGAACAAGTCCACAGTTTTTTATTTGACAAAAGAGCGATACAAAGCAAAAGCAATAATACGATAGGAAAATTATTCACAGAGTTACCGTATGGCCGCAGTGGACTGGTCACTTTCCATGGGTGGCAAATATTTCCATCGACGCAATAATATTAGATTCCAAACACTAATTATAGGAATAATCATCAAAAAATTAATTAATGAAGCACCGGGTACAACCCGGTGCTTCATTAATTAAAATTTTGCTGATGGTGATTTTTATTACCTGGTAAATGCATGTGTGAACATTACTGCCCCCGCGTGGATTGCGACCAGTCCACGGCGACTGTACTGTATGAAAACTCACCTACCTCGACCAATCTTATTCAGGTAAATAGGATATCATTAAAGAAACTTAAATTATATAAATGTGAAATCACAATTAAGTCTTCACAGAAGATCTGATGGCGCCTTCTAAAAATATACCTAAGTATTACATATGAACAACACATCAGTATAAGTTTAACCCCAACGACAATCCATTGTTTCCACAAACTGGACTCGAGATTTGGTGTTTGGTGTCAGGTATCCTGCTGCGGCCATTTCGTCTAAAATTCTGTATCGGTTGTAATCTTTGGCGTGCTCTAAGTCAAAGAATGTCAAGAGGTGCTCATTAAGTTGGAGAAACGGACTTTTTGAAGACGATAGGGGCGTGTCTTATATCAATAAAACGTTAAGAAGCACCTACTGCCGTAAAGGGTGGGGACTGTCATTCCTGCCCACTGAACAATGGCATGCTAGTTAGAGTGCGTTTATCAGAAATTTCACTGCTCAGTGACTTTGCGATGAGGGCTGTGGAAGTCTCTCCCTCATCCACGGAAAAGAATTCCTGCGCCCTCTAAATATCTCGAATTCTACGATCTGTGTTGGGCACAAGCTAATGAAATTACAGATGATAGTTATGACATACAACGTTTGATGAACACTGACGTCCTTTCGAGACTCACAATGTCTCCAACCAGAATCATTTGGGGAATATTTTGCAAAACATTTTTTTTTAAAATTAATATAAGTCCCCGACCCCACAAAGGGGAGGGGTACGTCACCTACATACCTTCTCCAACTTAAGAATTCGAGCTTAGTGATATTTCTGCTCCATAAAAAAATCAGTCCCTCCATCTTTCAAAAACAATCCTGTGTCTTCCCTCTCCCCATAAAGACATCTGGCTATGCGTTTGGAACTGACATTCCTGATTGATATTCTGCTTTGTTGAAAGAGCCATAAACACTGACGAGGTCCGCCTAGCGATCGTAATAAGACTCTCTCCATCACCCACCCACAGCTAACCCTCAACCGAACTCAGACCTCCTGTGGATAGGTTTTCAGTAATGCGTATTTCTTTTCCTACAGCCACGTATTCTGCCTTCTGTCATATCGTCGCATGAGTGCTAGAGACTAAAACGACGTTTTATTTCATGATTAACTATTTCATCATAATGCAAAATCCCATCATCTGATATAACGGAATTATCCAGCCAGGGCTATTTACAAAAATCGCCATCCAAATTAAATATTTACTTTTCAAATTTTGCCTTCTAAACATGGATTCATTCCAATGGGGAATTCTCAGTCTTGTCCTAAGGCGCAAAATGGGAGCGAGGTGGCTCAGTGGTTACGGCAATGGAGTTCAAACCGAAAGGTTCACGGTTCGACCCGTCCAGGGGCAACTGCGTTGTGTCGTTGGGCAAGGCACTTAATCCCGATTGCCCACGTGGGAGCACAGAGGCGCTGTGCACTAAGGCATACAGCACGTCGATGGTGCGCTTGCCTTCAACCAATGCTAACCCTGCTTGTGTGGAGTTAGTATGTTGGGGAGTCCGGCAGTGGCTCGCCATTGCTCGGTGGTTCTCTCCGGGTACTCCGGCTTCCTCCGCCCGTAAAACTGTCCGACATGAGGTGACCCTGGCTGTCGAAAGTGTTGTCAAACCCAATAAATAAATAAATAAATAAATAAATAAATAAATAAATAAATAAATAAATAAATAAATAAATAAATGAAAATGAAAAAATTTATAGTAATTTATATATTTTTTATACTTACCAATGACCCAGACTTAGCGGGTGCTAACACTAAAATATTCAGGGCCAAACAAATTTTGCCCCCCCCCCCAAAAAAAAAAAATTTGCATCCAAATCAAAAAATCTGATGTCCTATATGGTCCTCCATAATTTTACATACTGCGCATGTCAAGGAAGTACCGAAATTGGCGCCAAATCCTCTTTCTTACAACCAGTGCCTGGTAAATGTTATATAATCAGCGGGGAGGTATGAGTTTCCAACTCATGGGAGGGCCATCCCCGTCTGGGTCATTGGTAAGTATAAAAAATATATAAATTACTATAAATTTTCTCATATTTTTATACTGTAACCAATGACCCAGACTTAGCTGAATAAAAAAAGGCTGGAGGGCCTAGGACATAAAGGAAAGTTAAAAAATTTATAGTAATTTATATATTTTTTATACTTACCAATGACCCAGACTTAGCTGGTGCTAACTCTAACAAAACCAGGGCCAAACACAAATTTTGCCCCCCAATCCCCAAAATTTGCATCCAAAACAAAAAGAAATCATGTCCTAAAGGACCTCCATACTACGCCTCTACTGCGCATGCGCAGTGACGCAGTCGTCCCGAAATTGGCGCCAATTATCATTCTTACTGGCAGTGCCTGGTCAGCGCTATGTACTCAGCGGGGAGGCAAGAGTTCCCAACTCCAGGGAGGGCCATCCCCGTCTGGGTCATTGGTAAGTATAAAAAATATATAAATTACTATAAATTTTTTAACATTTTTATACTGTACCAATGACCCAGACTTAGCTGAATAGTAAACAGGCTGGAGGGCCTAGGACATAGAGGAAAATCCAATAAGCTCAACTATATAGTAAAGAGGTAACCCCTTAAGGAGAAAAGGAGTATTAGGCTTTACATGTATCTTTCTTATTTAATATTAAATTAGAAAGATACACTACCCTTAATAATTGAGCACAATAACATTCATGTTCTCTATTAACATCCAGTATATCCCTTATACTAATTATTTTTAAAGCAAGCCAATAAATAAAGTAGTCCAGAGAATTGAGACTCTTTATAATCATTTAAAAGTGTCCGAGTATTGTATATTAAAGCCCGTTTGACACTTGACATATACAAATGCTTCACACCGAGCTACACTTTAAAAATAAGACATGAATGAATTTAAACATTAATATTACACTTTAAAACCATCCCGGAAGCGACTCAGAAATACTGACTTGGAGGAGGCATTCCCTTGCTTTTCACTATAAAGCAGGTGACCTAAGGGAACACCCGCGCCCCCCCCCCCCCCTTCCCCTTGCCCTGGGTCAAATAGCCCAGAGCGAAGAGGGCAGCCGGACGGAGTCACTGCCGGAACAGAAAGCCTGCATAACTATAGTTGCAACTGTTTAGTGGACGACATTCTGAGCAACAGATAACGGACCTAAACAATGCAGGTCTCCAGAAATGGACTCAATATTTCTGAGATAAAAATTCGTAAAAGTGGATGGCTGAGACCAATAAGCAGCCTTCATTAAATCTGTAATAGCAACACTATTAGCATAAGCCCAGGAAGTAGAAAGAGCTCTTACTTCATGAGCAGACATCTTAAGCACAGACTGCTGAGAAGAAGATAAATCTTCATAAGCAGTACGGATAGTTAACTGAATCCATCTAGCAATAGAATGGACTGAAATGTCCTTTCTATTAGGCATCAAAGACAGAAAGAAACGTTTCCGTCCCTTTCTGATAAACTGAGATCTCTGTTTATAGATACGTAGTGCTCTAACAGGACAGAGTAAAGGCCTACGCCCGTCTGAAGACGGAAGAGCCTTAATAACAATAGGTTCCGGATATTTATTAGGAGCCTGATTCTTAGCTAAAAAACCCACATTAGTAGTGAAGGTGATAGTGTTCCCAACACTACGATAATGAGAATCATCCACCGATAGTGCATGAAGCTCACTGACTCTTCTGGCAGAAGAGAAAGCTAAGAGAAAAGCTGTCTTATAAGATAAGAATTTGAAATCTACTGTCCCAAGAGGTTCAAATGGCTTTTCCTTCAATTTAAGGAGAACCCAAGCTAAATTCCACTTAGGAATTAATCTAAGAGTTCTGGGTCTATTTATCGAAAAGTTTCTAACCAACTTCGATAAAGAGACATTAGATCCAATTTGTAAACTATCATGATGTGCATAGGTATCAGATAACATAGATCTATAACCCTTTATAGTAACAGGCTGCAGTTTGATTTCGTCAAACAAGTATACTAGAAAGTTTGCAATGTCTGGTATAGAGGGATCAAATATATCTACAGAATGATCCCTACACCAACGACGAAAAACCTTCCACTTAGCCGCATAGTTTAGCGAAGAGGAGGTCCTCCTACAGTTAGAAATCGCGTCCACTGCTCGTCCTGTAAAGTGCTTGCCATGCAAGAAGGACCGCACAACGGAAAAACGTGAAGGTTGAGACCTTGCGGGTTGTGATGGAGTTGGCGCGATTTCCCCTGCGAAAGAAGATCCTCTCGTGGAGGAAGCTTCCGCGGTAGGTCCCACAACAGACACCTGAGTAGATTTATCCACGGTCTCTGTGGCGACAGAGATGCTACCAACAGAATCTTGCATTGAGATTGTTTTATCTTTAGCAATACTTGTTGAATTAACGGCGCTGGAGGATACGCATATCCCATCATTCCGTCCCAAGGGATCGACAGAGCGTCTACTGCAAATGCTCTTTGATCCGGACACGGAGATACATACGTCTGCAACTGATTGTTGAGATGTGTCGCAAATAAGTCTATCATTGGCCGTTCCCATTGGTAGCAAATCTGATTGAATACTTGTTTGTTGAGAGTCCACTCCGACGGCAACAAGCGACCCTTTCGTGAAAGGGAGTCTGCTAGCACATTCAGACGACCCGGTATGTGACGGACCGAAAGAAGAACGTGATGTTCTAACGCAAACAGAAGGATTCTTTCCGTTAGATTGAACAACGGAACTGAATGAGTGCCTCCCTGATTCCGTATATACGCCACTACTGTCGTATTGTCGGATAGGATTTGGACATGAGCATCGTGAATAATGTCCATCCAGTGACGTAACGCAAGCCAAATTGACATCATTTCCTTGATGTTTATGTGCTTGCACAGGAATTGCGGATCCCAAAGACCCTGGCATCTCGAATCCGTTGGGATTAATGATGCACCCCAACCTGTTTGAATGGCATCCGTCATAACGGTAAAACTCGGATCCGGCAACTGCAGCGGAACTC
Organism: Pictodentalium vernedei; assembly: GCA_031216915.1. Taxonomy (NCBI): domain Eukaryota; kingdom Metazoa; phylum Mollusca; class Scaphopoda; order Dentaliida; family Dentaliidae; genus Pictodentalium; species Pictodentalium vernedei. Next base: position 232,122,922 of record CM062289.1, on the reverse strand, counting down.
CTTGAGTTAACCACTGAATGTTTGCCCAAGTCTGAATCTCTTGTTTCACTTGATCTGACAAGAGAACGTCTACATCGAGCGAATGAATTTTCACACTCCAATTCTGAGTCAGGAAAATTTGAAGAGGACGTGTGCGTAGCCGCCCCATCGGAAGGAGATCCGCGGCGGCTCCGCACAGACCTATCAGTCTCATAAATTCTCTCGCCGTGACTTTGTCTGCGTGCAGACAATAGCGAGCGTAACAACTGACTAATTTCGCTCTGGTTAACGGCAGACGAACGAGATTGTTGTGCGTCTCGAAGCTCATTCCCAGATGAGTGAATGACTTGGACGGCACCAGATCCGACTTCTCCTCGTTTACTATAAAACCGAGACGTCGGAGCAATAGAAGAAGATTCTGAACATCGTTCTGAAGCGTTAACTCGTTGCCGTACCTCTGAAGAATGTCGTCCAGGTAGGCCGACGTTACCGCAGACGAATGAGCTCGGAAGTAGATCATTACCGAGTTCATTACCCTAGTGAAAGCCCAGGGTGCTAGATTCAATCCGAAGCACATCGCCCGGAATTGATACACCACTCCCAGGACTGCAAAGCGTAGATACTTTCGGAATGTCGGATGTACCATGACGTGCAAGTACGCATCTTTGAGATCTATGCTCGTTGCATAATCGTTCACCCGAATACTCGCTCTGACCGATCGAATCGTCTCCATATAAAACTTCGGAGCGACGATCAGCTTGTTTATCCAGCTCAAATCTATGACTGGACGGAACGAGCCATCTGGTTTCGGAACCAGAAACAGATGGCTGTAGAATCCCAGAGATTCCTGGTTTTCTACGACCTCTACCGCGTTCTTCATTAAAAGAGACTGCACCTCTGATAACAGAGCGTCTCTTTTCTGTGGATTTGACGGAAGATGAGTCCACTTTGGACTTCGAGTTAATGGAGGTTTTCGTTTGAAGGATATCTTTAGACCTTCCGAAGTCACTCCTCTCACCCAAGGGTCGTCCGTAATCGACGCCCACTCTTGTGAAAAACTCGACAACCTTCCGCCAACCGGAACGCGATAGAGGTTTAAGCCATCACCTCCTGGACCTGCGAGGCCTGCGGTAGGAGAAACCACGTCTTCCACGACCCGCACCTCGCCTCGTCGACCTCGGGGCGTCCGACCGATTGTCCCAGCCTGAAGGACGTCCCGAACGAGAGTCGCTATCCTGACGGTCTCTCGAATAAGACCAAGAGGACGCACCGGAACCTCTATAGGAACCTCTCTTGGGCGCATTAGACCCAGAAGTGCCTGTCTTATTCGTGTCTGCTGTATCCGACTTTTTAGGAGCCGATCTGAACAACAGAGAATCATTAGCTTTCTTTTTAATTTTATCATAAATAGCGGAAAGCTTGCCGTCAAAGAGAAGTTCTCCTGAGACCGAAGCGACTCTAAGAGAGTTCTTCACCTTAGAATCCACTAGTGTGGATGTAGCTAGGGCTGCGTCACGTCTAACCAACTCCAGATTTGCCACTGAAAGGGCGGAGTTACACGTGGAATAAGCTACTGCCCTTGAAAGAAGTCTTAAAGAGGATTGTATATCCTGAAACTCTTCCCCTTGAAGGCGCAGTGATAACGCCTTAGTAAGGTGATCTGCGTAAGATAAGGCATCTAAATTGGCTCTGTTAGACGCAATAGCTGTTTCCAACACCGCGGTTGGAATAGAAGCTGACGACGGTAATGATAGCTCTAAGTCTTCCGCCTCGTCGTCCATACGCAGAGGAACTCTCGGTATACCCTGTCCTGCCGTATCGAATTTATTCCTTGCATTAATGAAAGGCAGGTTGAGAGTATTAGCGGACAAGAAACCTGCTTTCCCCGTCCTGGAAGCAAGTTTAAATATAGCGTCGTTCAATAATTCAAATGTTCTAGCAACATTATTGGACTGCGACGGAAACTCGGGAGCGATGTCCCTGAACCGCTCAAAAAATTCAGAGTCCAATGACGCTATAATTCTCTTGTCCGGAAGCGCAGCAGTCTGGCCCGACGGAACAACTTGAGGGAGAAAGTGCCGGATGAAGTCCACGGCAGCTTTATGTTGTTCCGAAAGGGATAGCTCCAAGTCATCCGTATCCCTTTCACCATCCGGTCGGACCTCACGATGTTCCCGGTCGTCCGCCCCCGATGCTTCGGCGGAGCGTACCGACCCAGCGCCGTCGGATAATTCTCGATCCGACACCGTTTCTGTCGGCTGCTGGGATGCTGCGATAAGCTGTGCTATCTGCACAAGAATGTCCGGCGTCGAGATCTGCGGAGGCGCAGTCTTTCGCTGCTTCGCCGAGGGCAGCTCCGCATCAGATGGCTCCCGCATACTTTTCCTATGCGAACGTCCGGAGTCCATCGGTCTCGAATCCCTGGCTGCCGGATGGTGTGACCTGGTCGCCGAAGAATCCTTCATCGGCGAAGCTAGTAATATATCGGCGGTCACGCAGCCAAGGTGCGGTCGTGTGCGCTGACGAGAAGAGGAAGCCTTAACAGTCTCTGCGGACTGCTTATACAACGGAGCGTCCCGAGCGACGGACGTATGCTCCGCTAAAGACACATTTTGTACCACAACATCTGGTCCCAGATGTTGTTGTACGAGAGAGGGACCTCTCTCGCTCGCGGCCCGGCTGGACCTGGACGAGCTAGGAACCGGACTAAAAGGCTTCCTCCGTTCTCGCTTACTATCCGCCGTCACTGGGTGTGCATCTATTATGTTTATAGTGCTCGCATCACCCAAAATTTCCTCTTGGACCGCATCGGACGAACCCGGCTGCCGAATCATTCGGTGAATGGACGCTACACCGGGCGAGCTAGCGGACGACATTTGTCTAATCTCCATGAGCACTTTTGCCGCTAGCTCTGAATTCATTTGTGACGACGGACGCACACTTGAAGAAGATAACATGGAAACATCACCCTGTTCTGGTTCCTCTGAAATAGAAACTGAGAGAGTAGAGTGACCTTGTGGAGAAAGAGCCGGCATCGCTCTTTCTCCAGAAACAACATATCGTGACACACGTTTCCAATGTTTCTCATCCCAATGTTCACATATAGGACAGGGATTAATGCGAGAACACTGACTACAATTAATACAATGATCATGAATGTCAGAGGAAGATTTCTTCCTATTACAATTTGAACAACGTCCCTTCATTGTGAAAGAACAACAATAAGTCCTAGTTACTCGCAAAAACCCCTGACACAAAGATACATAATAACATGATCCATTAATAAATGAAAAAACAATTGCAAAACAAAATAATTTTGAAAAAATATTTTTTCAGAGAAGCCCAAGTTGCTGAAAAGTAACGTTGAGCCCCGATGGATCCGATGGCAAAGTGTGGTCAAAAATTTTAAATTTATATAAAATAATTAATGAGACACTTTCGGATAATATAAATGTATCTTATAATGAGATAAACTACCACAAAGGCAAACAGCCCCCCTCAAAAAAGGCTGTTGCCAATGAAAACAAACAGTGTAAACACACTAGAAAACATGACTCCAGGCACTGAAAAAACTGGCCCGGAATCAGTCATCAATTACACTCTATCTGATGCAAAACAGAGACTCCCAGGGGAGAATCTGTAGAACATCAGATGGAAGATGCAGAACACAAACGTTATACACCCATGGGTGAAAACGTAACTATGGGGAAAATAACAGAAAACATTCTGTAACCAAGCAACTCTCCCAGGAAATTTTAGAAATGAAATTTCTCAAAAATATGCCAAAAGCATGGGAGAATTGCCAGGGGGGACTTTAGAAGGCTAGGGGAGAGGAAACACTGAATAAGCAGTGCAACAATTAGCAAGAATGACAACAAGAGGCCCATGCCTCGAAAATAGGCAACTTAACATAATTTCATCAAAAAATTTTAAGTACAGCCCTGATTATTTTTGGCCACTTCTTTTTCCTCTCCTCCTTCTATCCTCCTTAGAATCACATTTTCTCCAAAAATTAAGTGTCTGGCATCCTTTAAACTGAGATTTACAAGCACAAAGATCAGTGAGATGTTGACTGGTGAAGGGCCAAACAGAGAATGATAATTGGCGCCAATTTCGGGACGACTGCGTCACTGCGCATGCGCAGTAGAGGCGTAGTATGGAGGTCCTTTAGGACATGATTTCTTTTTGTTTTGGATGCAAATTTTGGGGATTGGGGGGCAAAATTTGTGTTTGGCCCTGGTTTTGTTAGAGTTAGCACCAGCTAAGTCTGGGTCATTGGTACAGTATAAAAATATGCACTAGGCTCAATTACATATAAAGAATTATCCCCTCAAGGAGAAAAGGAGAAACAAGATTTACATTTTTCTTTCTTGTTTATTAAAAATAAGAAAGGCACATTACCAGTCCGTAATTGAGCACGATAACATCAATGATCTCTATTAACATCCAGTATAACCCATTATACTAATTTCTTAAAGGAAAGCCAATAAATAAAGATAGTCCAGAGAATGAGACTCTTTATACTCATTTAAAAGTGTCCGAGGAATGTATATTAACGCTCGTATGACACGTGACATATACAAATGCTTCACACCGAGCTACACTTTAAAAATATTACATAAATGAGATAAACATTAGCTTTACACTTTAAAACCATCCCAGCACCGACTCGGAATTACTGACTCAGGAGGAGGTATTCCCTTGCTTTTCACTATAAAGCCGGTGATATAAGGGAACACCATCCCCCACCCCAACCCTCCCCTTGCTCTGGGTCAATCACCACAGAACGAAGAGGGCAGCAGGACAGAATCACTGCTGGAACAGAAAGCCGACATAACTATAGTTGCAACCGTTAAGTGGACGACATTCTGAGCAACAGATAACGGACCTGAACATCTAAGGTCGCCAGAAATAGACTCAATATTTCTAAGGTAAAAATTAGTGAACGTAGAAGGCTGAGACCAGTATGCAGCCTTCATCAAATCGGTAATAGCAATACTTTTACCATAAGCCTAAGATGTAGACAGCGCTCTAACTTCGTGCGCTGAAATCTTAAGCACCGACTGCTGAGTTGAAGATAAACTTTCATAAGCAGTACGAATAGCCAACTCAATCCACCTAGAAATAGAATGGACCGTAATGTCCTTTCAATTAGGAAGCAGAGACAGAAAGAAACGTTTTCGTCCCTTTCTGATAAACTGAGATCTGCGTTTGTAAATACGCAAAGCTCTAACTGGACACAGTAAAGACCTATGGCCATCTTAGGACGGAAGATCCCTAATAATAATAGGCACGGGGTACTTATTAGGAGCCTGGGGTGGTATTCATGAAACCGACTTAAGTCATATTCTCAACTTAAGAATAGATTAACATCCACTTAAGGAGAAAATCGGGATTCACGAACGAATTCTCATCTAAGATTGAAGTAAGTTAAGTCCAAAATTCTAAGGTAACTCCTACATGACTTAAGAATATCTTAAATGTGCAAACCGAAACCAATATGACCTAAGACTTTTCTTTGCTTGCATGAACCAATGATTTTGCATAGGAAGGGGGGACAACTCGTTATTTAGATGAACATTTCGATAATGGCCGGCGTGTTTATGTTTTTACAAGTTCGGAGAAGTTTGAGAAGACAGCGACTATTCCGCGACAGGAATAACCCGCTAGACTTCATGGACGATGAAGATATAAAATCAAGGTATCGTTTGAGCAGACCTTTGATAGTTGATCTGTGTGGAATACTTGAAGATAGGATTCGGCACCCAACACGACGATCACAGTCTTTCTCCACGTCACAGCAAGTACTTTCTATGCTTCGCTTTTACGCTACTGGTAGTTTCCAGGCTGTTACGGGCGATTTACATGGAGCAAGTCAGTCAACGATGTCACGCGTAATAACTAGAACAACGGCGGCTTTATGCGAACTCTCCAGTCACTACATTTACATGCCCAGGGACGAGGCAAGCTTGCGCCAGATAATGGTTGTTTTCTATAGATTGTCCGATTTTCCAAACGTCGTGGGCGCCATAGATTGCACACATATCAGGATAGTGGCCCCATCAGTTGACGAGGTCGCTTACGTCAACAGGAAGCGCTATCACTCAATTAACGTGCAAGCAGTTTGCGACGCAAATTTGAGATTTCTCAACGTGGTAGCTCGATGGCCTGGATCAACACACGATGCATTCATCTATACGATGTCGCAACTGTGCCGAAGTTTTGAAAGAGGGGCGATTCCGATTGGGTGGCTTGTCGGTGACAGTGGCTACCCCCTGCGCACGGAACTCATGACACCCATAATAGATGGACAAACGCCTGCAGAAAGGCGCTATACGCGGGCGCACAAAATGACAAGGAACCCAATCGAGAGAGCTTTCGGCGTTTTCAAGATGCGTTTTCGTTGTCTGGACACTACTGGTGGAGCTTTGTTATATTCTCCAGAGAAGGTATGTAAGATGGTGGTTGCAGCCGCCATCTTGCATAACATGTGCATCATGAGTGGACTACCCCTGCCCGATGAAGAAATTCCCATGGAAGATGACCTCAACAGTGACTATGGTGGTGCAGCAGGACACACGGCTGCAATTGGTCTGAGAAACGAGCTGGTGAGAGGGAGATTCACATGAAAATTAAAGCTTTGATATGAATATATTTATTAGTCATTATCCTGAATTCGTTCCAAAGATTGGCCTATACTCTCGCCCACAATAGATATCAACGCGTCCAACTTCTTCACTATCCTCTCGCCTACTTGCAGTCGTTTCTTCGAGACTTCAAAATTCGCCTCCTCGATTTCTAATCTCCTCTGATCGATCAATAGTCGCTTCTGTTCTATTTCCAGCATCCGTTCTTGCAACGACGCCGTCGGTGTCTTCCTTTTCCGCCCTGTAGATGTTGATGGTTCATCTTCCTGACACTCATCAGCAGTTGATTCTGGAGGTTCGGTAGACAGTTGCGAAGAATTGTCACCTGGAATAAAAAAAGTAATTCTCTTCATAAACATGTTTAAATCATCGTGTGTACACACTCATGTCTCATTTAGACAGACAGAACACTGGATTTTTTTCTCAGTTCGTTTCATAAAATTGAGCCTTTCTATTTTTTTTCGGAAAGCTTTCACAATTCATCAATTTAGCCGTTAGACCACATATGACTATGCCTCGTTTACTGGCCTGGAAAAAAAGTTGTGTTCAAGTCAATGTGGTAACTACCTGTCGAAAATACCGAGCTTGATCGCTAACTGGCGACGTACTCGGTTTGCTCCTGTAATTACCGCACAGGTTGAGCATTTCGGGTGCTTCACCCAACCGACAGGCCAACTCAGTCTCGCGTACGTTGGCAGTTGTATGGAGCATCGGTTCAATAGGGGCACTACGCCGTCGAGTAGCGAACTAATCCACCAGATAACGAAAACATAGTACGAAGCATCCTGATAGAAATTGAACGTCTGATAGGGCTAGGGAGCGATCGGTATCACCGACGCAAGAGACATAACGAATGGAGCTGGTGGGGGTTTCACAACATGTATACATATATATACTGTAAATATAATACCTCACCTTCGAGTACCTTATCACGAGCATTCATTGATTGCATTCCAAATTCCTACTTAGTATTCTCTTTTTTCGTTTGTCCGTCTTCTTTTTTTTTTTTATTTTTCTTTGGCAGGAGCGTATATCCCCACCCGACAGGAAATAATAGACTGCGATATAACAGATATGTTAGAACGAGCATACATGAGCTTCATATACATGCTGAGCCGTATTTTTTCCGTCGTTCTACCCCACCCACACTCCTTCCGGCTCGAATGACTAGAAAAAAACGCCAAATTGACGTTCCGCGAACTTGATTTTCACTGTGGACCTTATATCGGGCGAAAAAAGTATACTTTTTAAATTATTTTTTTTTAAAAAAATACGGCTCAGCATGTATACGAAGCTCATGTATGTTCGTTCCAGCATCTGTTTTTGAACAAAAAACTTATCTGCGCGTTTTATTATGATAATCGCCAAGTGATTGGAAGAAAAGTATCATAAGTGATTATTGGCGTTGGATTGTGAATCTCACCTGATGAATATTTTATCTCTCAAGTGGTACTTCATCAACCGTCCATATAGGTATTTAGGCTCAAAATGATACACCACGACACTGTGAGGATGTTTCATGCACTGTTGATTTAGGACATGTAATATGCCTATTCAACATGGTACCCCATGTGACCTTATCAACGATTTCTCAATTTTTTTTTGTGAACAAATGTCGCGACCTGAGTTCCATACTGTCCTAAGCGCAATGCAACTGCATTGCGCTTACGACAGTATGCAACTCAGGTGACGCAATGGCTACATGATCTGTTGACACAGCGGAACTCTCTTAATAAATTTTGCGGATTTCGCAGGCTTCTAATTGGTTCATAGATTTGTTCAGGGAGTTTGATCATGCTGTTGAAAGTTTCTTTATAAATCCCGGCAAAATATAGTTATTTGATTGGTTGATTGGATTACACGCGGTGCATTCTGGTCATAGAGAGTGGGGCGGAATATTGAAATACAATGAGAACATTTGAAGGGCCTGCACGATGCAGGTACGTCATTTATCTACATTATATATTTTAGACACGTTTGACTCCCCCCAATCAAGAGATAAGCTATAAGTAGTAACACTTCTGAGAGCACAGTAGACCAGTATGCCCCTCCCTCGAGAGCAGTACCAGATACAATGATCGTCATTCTTTCAATAATATGAATAGTGATAAACCAACCTTGTGTTGTCTCTGTGTCGACACCCCCTGGCATTCCATCAACTCTAGTTGTCCCTAGTACGCCAGCAATCCTCTCGTCAGTGTCGGTGCTTTTGGTCCCAGATGGAGCACCCCCTCCTGTTGCGGCACAATCTCGCCTGGTCTCCGCTACCCTCTTCTTGGTAGTACTGGCTAAATTGGACCACTTCTTCTTGACATCGTCCACCGTTCTCTCTGTTCCCGTGGTATTCGCCGCATTTACATTCCTCGTGATTTCTTCCCACAATTTCTGTTTTGCTGCGTTAGATACTGTCGACTTAAATCCAGAGAAAAGTATCTCTCTATGGCGCTCCACTCCCTCCGTGAGGGCCTCGATCTCTCCTGGTGAGTAGTTTGGATTTCTCCTTGGTGGCATGATGGTGATACAGTCAGGGAATCGAGAATGAAATGCCGCGATCTGCGTTACCACAACAGATAATCCCACAGGTGATAAAGTGTTCATACAATCATGTACCCGACGAATTCATGCCGGCTGTCCGCACGAAGAAATTGTGCATGAACGAGAAAAAATTACTCGGGTCGAACGAATGATTGCAAACGTTTGCTTTGGTGTTGGGAGGGGGTAATATTTATGCCGCACGGCTATTAAGCGTTAAAAATTAGGTTCCAATATAAGGAGAAAACACAAATAAATAAGTAAATAAAATAACTAAATAAATAGCTAAAACAAATGAACGAAGAAATAAATAGATGAATATTAAATTAAAAAACTAACGAATGAATGGATAAATAAAGGAATAAATAAATAAAGAAATAAATAAATAAATTCATAAATGAATTAAACGCGCTCAAACTCTGTCCATTTTAAACGAATTTTGTTCTTGGCAAATTAATTTTGAAAAGACTAGAAGGTAGAAAAAATACCAAGAAAGAAAGAAAGAGAGAAATAAAGGAGAAATTGAAAAAAAACACAAAAGAAAGAAAGAAAGAAAGAAGTTGAAATAATGACATACTAAAATAAAATAACATTAAAATAAAAAAAAAAAAACAGTGAATAAAAAAAACCCACGACTTGCATCTTCCATGATACGTAGTAAGTTCTATGTGGTCACAACTGTAGTTATTTCCCTCCGGAAAGCAGTTTCTAACCCTCAACATCCAACTTTTTTTGATCACAACGATAACGTGAGAGCGCTAACCAGTCTCGATAAAGTAATATCTCAACTCAGTATTTAAGATGATCTTAAGTTCTTTTCTTGAATCGCGTTCGTGAATAGGAAAGATCACAGCTAAGGTTGATCTTAACTCTAAGATTTCAGACCGTCTTAAGATGGTCTTAAGATATTTCTTCATGAATACCGCCCCTGATTCTTAGCCAAACATCCCACATTGGTAGTTAAAGAAATAGTATTACCAACACTACGATAGTGAAACATCATCGACAGATAGAGAATGAAGCTCGCTAACTCTTCTAGCGGAAGTGAAGGCTAAGAGAAAAGCTGTCTTATAAGATAAGTATTTGAAGTCTACAATGTTAAGGGGTTCAAAAGGAGCTTCTTTGAGCTTCAGAAGAACCCAAGCTAAATTCCACTTAGGAATTAACCTAAGGGTTCTAGGTCTATTTATCGAAAAGTTTTTAACTAATTTAGATAAAGAGACATTTGATCCAATTTGTAAGCTATCATGATGAGCATACGTATCCGATAGCATAGACCTATAACCCTTAATAGTTACTGGCTGCAGTTTGATCTCTTCAAACAAGTAGACCAAAAAATTAGCAATGTCTGGAATGGAGGAATCATAAACATCAATCGAATGATCCCTACACCAATGAGAGAAAACCTTCCACTTTGCTGCATAATTCAGCGAAGAGGAGGCCCTCCTACAGTTAGAAATTGCGTCCACTGCTCGTCCTGTAAATTGCTTGCCGTGCAAGAAGGACCGCACAGCGGAAATACGTGAAGGTTGAGACCTTGCGGGTTGTGATGCAGTGTGCGTGATTTCCCCTGCGAGAGAAGGTCCTCCCATGGAGGAAGCTTCCGAGGAATGTCCCATAACAGACACCTGAGTAGATTTATCCATGGTCTCTGGGGCGACAGAGATGCTACCAACAGAATCTTACAGTGAGATTGCTTGATTTTTAGCAATATCTGTTGAATCAACGAAGCTGGAGGATACGCGTATCCTATCATTCCGTCCCGAAAGATCGAGAGAGCGTCTACTGCGAACGCTCGAGGATCTGGGCATGGCGACACATACGTCTGCAACTGATTGTTGAGATGCGTCGCAAATAAGTCTATCATAGGACGATCCCATTGGTAGCAAATCTGATTGAATACTCGTTTGTTGAGAGTCCATTCTGACGGCAACATGCGACCTTTCCGAGAGAGCGAGTCCGCTAGAACGTTTAGACGACCCGGAATATGACGGACCGACAGAAGAACATGATGCTCTGGAACAAACAGACGGATTCTTTCCGTTAAGTTGAATAACGGAACGGAATGAGTGCCTCCCTGGTTCCGAATGTACGCTACTACTGTCGAATTGTCGGACAGTATTTGAACATGTGAATTCTGAATTATGTTCAACCAATGACGTAGCGCAAGCCAAATTGACATCATCTCCTTGATGTTTATGTGCTTGTTCAGGAACTGCGGATCCCAAAGACCCTGGCACCTCACCTGTTGGGCTCAATGTTGCGCCCCAACCAGTTTGACTCGCGTCCGTCATAATCGTAAAAACGGATCCGGCAGTTGCAGTGGAACTCTCGGAGTCAACCACTGAATATCTGCCCAAGTATGAATCTCTTGTTTTACTTGGTTCGATAAGACGGTGTTCGTTTCGAGCGAATGAATCTTCACACTCCAAGTCTGAGTGAAAAATATCTGGAGTGGACGTGTGCGTAAGCGCCCCATCGGAATAAGGTCCACGGCGGCCCCGCACAAACCCATCAGTCGCATGAATTCTCTCGCTGTTACTACGTCTGAGTGTAGACAAAAACGAGCATAACAACTGACTGATTTCGCTCTGGGTAACGGAAGACGAACCAGATTGTTGTGCGCCTCGAAGCTCATTCCCAAGTGAATGAACGACTTGGACGGAACTAGATCCGACTTCTTTTCGTTTACGATGAAACCGAGACGTCGGAGCAATTGAAGCAGACTTTGAACATCGTTCTGAAGCGTAAATCTGTCGCCGGATCTCTGAAGAATGTCGTCCAAGTAGGCCGACGTTACCGCAGACGAATGAGCTCGGAAATGAGTCATTACTGAGTTCATTATTCGAGTGACAGCCAAGGGCGCTAGATTGAGTCCGAAACACATTGCTCGGAACTGATAAACGACTCCTAGGACAGCGAAGCGGAAGTACTTTCTGAACGTCAGATGTACAATGACATGAAAGTACGCATCCTTGAGATCTATGCTCGCTGCATAATCGTTCACTCGAATGCTAGCTCTCACCGGTCGAATGGTCTCCATATAAAACTTCGGAGCCACGATCAGCTTGTTTATCCAGCTGAGATCTATAACTGGACGGAACGAGCCGTCTGGTTTCGGTACCAGGAACAGGTGACTGTAAAAACCGGGAGATTCCTGGCTTTCTACGACCTCTATTGCATTCTTCTCCAGAAGAGATTGCACCTCTGATAGAAGCGAATCTCTTTTCTGAAGGTTGGACGGAAGCTGAGTCCACCGTGGACTTCGTGTTAACGGAGGTTTTTCTCTGAAGGACAGTTTTAGGCCTTCCGAAATAACCTCCTGTACCCATTGGTCGTCCGTAATTGACAATCAATTGGTCAAAAATCTTGACAGCCTTCCGCCTACTGCAGCGCAACAGAGGTCCTGACCTTCACCTCCTGGACCTGCGAGGCTTGCGGGAAGAGAAACTACGTCCTCCCCGTCCAGCGCCTCGACCAGTCGACCTAGGGGCATTTGACCGGTTGTCTCGGCCAGAATTATGTCCCCTACCCGAGTCGCTACTCTGACGGTGTCTGGAGTAAGAGCTGGGGGATTTTTTATATCCTTTATAGGAGCTTCCCTTGGACGTACTCGCCCCAGAAGCTCCTGACTTACTCCTCTCTGCTGAGTCCGGTTTCTTAGAAACCGACTTAAAGAGCAGAGAATCTGAAGCTTTCTTGGTAATCTGATCATAGTTTTATGAAAGCTTACCATCAAAGAGAAATTCTCCGGAAACCGAAGAGAGTTTTTCACCTTAGAATCCACCCTAGTGGATGAAGCCAGGGCAGCATCACGTCTGACTAACTCCAAATTTGTCTCTGATACGGCGGAGTTATACGTGGAGATGCGATGCGATTGCCCTAGAAAGAACTCTCAAGGAAGTTTGAATATCCTGGAATTCTTTATCATCGAGACGTTGAGCTAACGCTCTGGTAAGGTGATCTGCGTATGATAATGCGTCTAAACCGGCTCTATAAGACGAGATCGTCGTCTCCAACGTACTAGGGAGAATCGACATAGATGCCGGCAATGGCAATTCCAAGTCTTCGGCCTAGTCGTCTAAACGTAGAGGAACTCTCGGCACGCCCTTTCCTGCCGTAGCAAATTTATTCTTATTGTTGATGAACGGCAGATGTAGAGCTTGTTGCGATAAGAAACTGGATTTGCCTGTCTTAGAGGCTAATTTAAAAATAGCGTCATTCAGCAATTCAAACGTCCGTGAGACATTGCTGGACTGGACCGGATACTCAGGAACATCATCCTTAGTCCGGCCGAAAAAGTCTGTATCCAGTGACGCTATCAATCTCTTATCCGGTATCGCAGCACTCTGGTCCTATGGAACAACATTTGGAAGGTGTTGACGGATAAAGTCCACCGCCACCTTATGCTGTTCCAGAAGGTAAAAATCCAGCTCCGCAATTTCCCTTTCACCATCCGACTGGAGCAGATGCGAATCTCGGTCATCCCTGTCTGACACTGCAGAGGAACGAACCGACCCAGCTTCCTCCGACAGTTCCTGACCGTTTCCAAAGGTTGCTGGGATGCTGCGATGAGTTGCGCTATCTGTGATAACAAGTCCGTCACGGAGGCCTGTGAAGCTGCGGTCTTATGTTGCTTAGCCACTGGAAGCTCCTGGGACGGTATATCTCACATAATCCTTTTATGCGTACGTCCCGACTGGTGAGGCCTCGTGTCCTTGGCTACTGGATGGAGTGACCTAGACGACATGGAATCCTTTGTCGGCGAAGCAGGCTGGACATCAGAGGCCACGAAGCCAAGGTGCGGTCGTGAGTGCTGGCGTGTAGAAGAGGAAGCCAATAGACTAGCCGACGCCGGCTGCCTATGCGACGGAGCGTCCCGAGCGGGAGGTATGGACGTATGCTCCGACTGACGAACGTTAAGCACAAAAACATCTGGCCCCAGATGCTGTTGTAAGAGAGAGGGGCCTCTCTCGCTCGCGGTCCGGGTAGACCTGAACGAGCTTGCTACCTGACTGACTGGCTTCCTTTAATCCATCCTCCGTTCCGTCGTTGCAGGGTGTGCGCGATCCGAGTTTATAGGCACTTGTCTGATTTCATTGAGCACTTTTGCCGCTAGCTCTTCATTGATTTTGCGAAGACGGCAGCACACTTCCGGAAGACATCACGGAAACATCTCCCTGTTCTTGTTCCTCTGAAAAGAGACTGAAAAACTAGAGTGACCCTGTGGTGAGAGGACCGGCATCGACCACTAACAATGTACCGTGACACATGTCTCCAGCGTTTGTCATCCCAACTGGCATAAACCGTACAAGAATTAGTGCGAGTACAGTGACTACAGCAAATACAATGAGCATGAGAATCCGAGGAAGACTTCCTCGATTTACAATTTGAACAATATTCTTTCATAATTAAAATATATTATACAGCCGTAGTACTCGCACTAACCCTCAAAAATACAAAGATACATAATAATAATACAATCCATAACAAAATTTCGAAAAATAATTCAAAAGAAAATTTTCGAAAAAAAAAATTTTGACATGAGCCCAAGTTCCCAAAGGTAATGATGAGCCCAAATGGATCCTAAAAAGCCTAAGTGTGGACAAAAATTTTAAAACAATTCTAAAAATTAATGTTACACATACGGATAATATTAATGTATCTGACTACATAATAAACCTTACAGAAGACAAGGAATCACTAACAGAAAGTAACCGTTGTCAACGTAAACAAAAGTCAATAAAAACCGGAAACAAGACACCAGGCACTGAAAAACACGGCCCGAAGTCAATAACCAATTTTAAACACTATCCGATGAAAAACAGAATCTTCCATAGAGGAAACTGGAATACATCAGATGGTAGATGCATGGCCAAAATGCCTTAACACCCCCAAGGGTGAGGACGTAACCATGGGGATAACAGAATAAGCATTCTGTAACTAAGCTAAACTCACAAGAAATTTCAATTAAAAAATTTCAAAAATTATTCCAAAAGCATGGGAGATTAGCAAGGGAGGTTTCAAGGAAAGGGAGAGAGGAAACACTTAACAAACAGTGGAGATTTCATAGCAAGAATGAAAACATCAGGCCCCATGCCCCGAAATTAGGGAACATGAAATAATTTTACATAAAAATTATAAGTTACAGCCCTGAACACATCCATCCACTGTTTCTTCCTCTCATCCTCTTATTTCATCCACCATTTCCATCATGATTTTGTGTCTGGCATCATTTTAACAGATTATAAGCACAGAAGTCAGTGAGATGTTACTGAGAAGGGCCAAACAAAGAATGGGGATTTGGCGCCAATTTTGGTACTTCCTTGACACTGCGCATGCGCAGAAGGTAAAAGTATGGAGAGCCATATAGGACATCAGATTTTTTGATTTGGATGCAAATTTTGGGGATTGGGGAGGGGGGGCAAAATTTGTGTTTGGCCCTGAATATTTTAGTGTTAGCACCTGCTAAATCTGGGTCATTGGTTACAGTATAAAAATATGTTTAGTTTAGGAAACTGTTTTCTAGCGTCGTCTGCTAGTTATGTTATATTAAGAAAAAAATGTGTGCAACACTTTCCATACGAAACATCTGCTGTCTTGAAGATTTCAAAACTTAAAATGTACCATTGAAAAAAATGAAAAATAAAATATCACCCCATATCGAGTAATAAGGTAGCCTATGAGAATGCTTCAAGTTTTGTTGCGGTATAATCTTATATCATAAATTGTTAAAACTTCTGAAATGTTCAGAGCCTTGAATGTACAGTGTGTTGTTTAGGACCAATTATCAAAGGACAGAGGTAGCAATTTAATTCGCTGGAGTTAAGTCCTCTTTCCTGACAATTGATTGGAGATGCTTACTTTATGCTTAATTACTTTTCATGGTGTGTACGATCAAGATAAAAGCTACTCTTTTTTGTGGCAGCCATCCCATCTTTGCTTGTTTTGATGACAAATTAAATACTCTTCATGGGGAATTAGAAAACAGAGAGGTTCACCTCGGTGCATTTCCACACCTGCCAGTTCCAACGAGCATATGTTCTTTATGCTAGCGGTCTTGAGCTATGGCATTGCTGCAACCGTGATACTTTCAAATTAATATTATATACTGGATCTTACCCGTGGAAGCATTTTCTGTGTCATTAAATGGCAACGCCACCTGGAGCCTGCTGATTCCCAACGTACCATTTGTTCTACAAAAAACCGAAATTTACATTTTTAACATAAACCATCTTTACTGTTTCCCAGTCACGGTGGGATTGGAACACTCGATATTTTTTGTATTAGAGATATATCCATCAAAACTGGCGTGTCGTGATATTTCAAACCAATAGGAAAAGATTTCAAGGGAAGCAGCCCACATTTGGTTTGTATATTTTGCACGTAATAGCAGTCTACATTTTAAAAAAATTATGTGATCCATCACATTTCATGAGATTATGGTGCAATGCCTCCATGTATTAAAATCAGTGAATAGAGCATAACTTGCGAGTTGACTTCGTCTGTACAGTATTCGAGTGGGTTGGTTCCACTTCCCGTCTAGGATAGTAGGTAACTATACCATCCCTTCTGGGCTATACAGGCAACGTCACAAGGTCCCATGTTATCAGACTAATTCTGTAATGAATTCTACGTTTTTATTTACTGTTTGTTTACCAACTTTTACCGAAGTTTGCGCACAGACTACCATTTATGTTAAGTGGTGTGCCTTCGCTCCCAGAGAACAGCGCCGTTCAACAGTTATATATACTCCAATCAATAGTAATTAATTCCTATTTATACCATCAAGATATTAGTGGAACTACGCGGCGTGATCATAAAACTACAGGAGTGGTGTGTCTACATTCCTATGGTAATGTCATAAAAAGATATTAATCAAATCAAGTCCGATTGAGCCAACTTTCAGGCCTTGATTCAAAGAGAATGAGTGTTTGTGGTATTTTTAGATGCAATCGCCTGGAATATATAACTTGGTCGGAAAAGCGCATTTTCGAGAATCTGAAATACTTCAGACAAGTGAATCTAGACATATGCGATGGCTAATTGAGGGCTAGACTGGTTCCAGACCATAAAAGAGTCGATTTCCTAACATAATTAGACTGGTGGCTTGGGGACTTGGCGAAGTCAATAACAAAACATGCTTCAATCATTATATTTTTGTGTGGAAATGCTATGAAGAAATATCCTGCTAACCTACCGTAGTCATTTTTATGATAATACATGTAAACAACTTTCAATTTCCACAGATCTCAGCGAGACAATCCCACAAGATATTTAAAAAGTACAAGAATATGCTATTTTAAAAACAAATATTCATTTACTGCATTTAAATGAACAGACGACGAAAAGAGGTGGGCCGCAAACTCACTGATTTTCGTACAATTTCTGAAGAGTTTTGCAGGTTGAGCATTATTATCACTTCTCTCTTCTCTAGACAACTCGTTCTCCCGGGGTATGTTCCAGTAGTGAGGAATAGCATGAGATGTGCGCATCTTGTACACTAGTATACAAGCACTTCTCACAGAAGTCTTGTCTTACTCGACTTTGTCAAGGTATTGTGAAGACTATTAGTGGACATGGCTATGGTAATATATCGATCTGATTGATCGATTGGTGGCGGTAAGGCGATTTAACTGGTCGATTCAGCTAGATGATACTTGTTTTAGAGTGTTTGGAACAAGAAAACGGATAGACCAGACAATTCGAGGGCATAGACATTACTGTCAACAAACCTAATATAGTTACAAAAAGCTACAACTGCTCCAACTGGAAGGATATTCTGCACTACTGGCGTGTAACACGGAAAAATACGTAACAGCAGAGGGAAGGCATAACATAGCTAAACTGGTCCTGGAATTGAGGGAATAAAGCTTGGAATGGACAGAAATTGACTGAGACGAGGATTCTGAAAGAATTCAAGCTAGCAAAAATATTCCAATTACATCGAAAACACACTTTGGAGACCCACTCGGCCATATAACACTACATGTTATCAGATTGCGGGCTGGATAGGTCCGTTTCGGTAGTTTTAGGTGTTATCGGGCCTTTTTAGACAATTCCACATGTTCCTTTAGAATCGAACATGTCCCCACAATTTCACCACCTCCATACTGCCGTAGACCTTTCAGTGACGTAGCAACCACGTTCCGCCAATGAAACAAAGATGACTACTGCCAACTGACAAGTTTCGCCAATATACTAAATTTCACACACACAACATTGGAGAAGGGAAACCACATTAGAGCCTTTGCAGTTAGCTCGTAAAAAACTTTAAAAAATTATAGTAATTTATATATTTTTTATACTTACCAATGACCCAGACATAGTTGGTGCTAACTCTAAAAAATATAGGGCCAAACACAAATTTCGCCCCCCAATCCCCAAAATTTGCATCTAAAACCAACGAAATCATGTCCTGAATGGCCCTCCATACCTCACCTCTACTGCGCATGCGCAGTGTCAAGGACGTCTCAAAATTGGCGCCATTAATCATTCTTACCATCAGTGCCTGGTAAGCGCTATGCCCTCAGAGGTATGTGTTCACAACTCCTGGGAGGGCCATCCCCGTCTGGGTCATTGGTAAGTATAAAAAATATATAAATTACTATAAATTTTTTAAGATTTTTATACTGTACCAATGACCCAGACATAGCTGAATAGTAAAAAGGCTGGAGGGCCCAGGACATAGAGGAAAATCCAATAAGCTCAACTATAAAAATAGAGTCATCTCCTGGAGGAGAAAAGGAGAAATAGGCTTCACGTGTATCTTTCTTATTTATGATAAATTAGAAAGACACAATACCTTCTATAATTGAGCATCATAACATACATGTTCTCTATTAATATCCAGTATAATTCTTATACTAATTATTTTTAAAGTAAGCCAATAAATAAAGTTAGTCCAAAGAATTGAGACTCTTTATACTCTTTTAAAAGTGTCCAAGGATAGTATAATAACACCCGTTTGACAGGTGACATATTCAAATGCTATACTTTAAAACTATGACATGAATGAATTTTAAAACATAACTTTCACTTAAGAAACCATCCCAGTAACAGCTCAGAATTACTGACTCCGGAGGAGGTATCCCCTTGTTTTCATAATAAAACAGGTGACCCAAGGGAACACCCTCCCCCCCCCCCCTTTTCTTGCCCTGGGTTAAATAGCCCAGAGCGAAGAGTCACTGCCGGAACATAAAGCCTACATAGCTATAGTTGCAATTGTTAAGTGATCGACATTCTGAGCAGCTGATAATGGACCTAAATAATGCAGGTCTCCAGAAATGGATACAATATTTCTGAGATAAAAATTCGTGAATGTGGATGGCTGAGACCAATATGCAGCCTACTTTAATCTATAATAGCAATACTATACGCCAGCCCAAGATGTAGAAGAGCTCTTACTTCATGAGCTGAAATCTTAAGCACAGACTGCTGAGTTAAGGATAGATTATCCTAAGCAGTACCGATAGTTAACTGAATGCATTAAGTAATAGAATGGACAGTAATGACCTTTCTATTAGGCATCAGAGCCAGAAGAAGCTTTACGTCCTACTGATAAACTGAGATCTGTTAATAAATACATAAAGGTCTATCCGGACAGAGTAAAGGCCTATGCCCGCTCGAAGACGGAAGGACCTTAAAAACAATAGGTTCCAGATATCATTAGGAGCCTGATTCTTAACCAAAAATACAACATTAGTAGTAAAGGTAACTACATATGCTCGGGGATCCGGACACGGTGACACATACGTCTACAACTGATTGGAGAGTTGTGTCGCAAATAAATTATCACTGGGCGCTCCCATTGATAGCAAATCTGATTGAATACCTGTTTGTTGAGAGTCCATTCCGACGGCAACAAACTACCCTTACGTGAAAGGGAGTCTGCTAATACGATCCGACGACCGAGAATATGACGAACCGAAACAGAACTTGGTGTTCTATAACAAACAGAAGGATTCTTTCCGTTAAAATCAATAACGGAACCGAATGAGTGCCTCCCTGGTTCCGGATATACGCAACTACTGTCGTATTATCGGACAGGATTGAACATGCGTTTCTGAATAAAATTCATCCAATGACGTAGTGCAAGCCAACATAATATTCTTCCTTGGAAGTTAAGAGCTTGCCTAAAAACTTCGGAACCCAAAGACCCTGGCACTTCGAATCCGTTGGGATCAAAATTGAGTCCCAACCTGTTTGACTGGCATCCGTCATAATCGAAAAACTCGGATCCGGCAACTACAGTGGAACTCTCTGAGTCAACCACCGAATGTTTGCCCACGTCTGAATCTCTTGTTACGCTTGATAGACAAGAGAACGTGTATATCGAGCAATTCAAGATTGCTGAAAGGTTGCCGTCGAAGAGAAGCTTCTCCGAGACCGAAGCGACTCTGAGAGAGTTCTTCACCTTACTATCCACGCGCGTGGATGTAGCTAGGGCTGCGTCACGTCTAACCAACTCCAGATTGCCACTGAAGGGCGGAGTTATACGTGGAAAAACTACTGCCCCTGAAAGAAAACTCATTGAGGATCATATCCTGGAATTCTTTCTCTTGAAGACGTAATGATAACGTCTCAGTAAGGTGGTGTACGTATGATAAAGCGTCTAAGTTAAGTCTATTATACATCATTGTCGTTTCCAACATCGTGGTTGGAATTGACATAGACGGCGAAAAAGATAATTCACAGTCTTCAGCCTCGCCGTCTTAGACGCAAAGGAACTCTCGGTAAGCCCAGTTCTGCCAATAAAAAATTATTTCCTAGAATTCACGAAAGGCAGAATGGAGCATTGCGGACAAGAAACTAGACTAGCATGTTGATAGCAAGCTTATATATAGCGTCGTTCAATAATTCGAATGTTCTAAAGACATTATTGGACTGCGTCGGCAACTCAGGGACAATGTCCCTGAACCGATCCAAAACTCCGTGTCCAATGACGCTATTAGTCTCTTATCCAGCATCGCAGCAATGTAGTCCGACGGAACAACCTCTGGAAGATAATGCCGGAAGAAATGTATGGCAGCTTCTGTTGTTCCGAAAGGGAAAGCTCAAAATCGTCCGAATCCCTTTCGCCATCCTGTCGGACCCTATGAAGTGTTCGGTCGTCCGTACCTGATGCAACAGCGAAACGCACCGACCGATTATTCCTGATCCGACCGAGAATCTGTCGTTTGCTGGGATGCTACGATAAGCTGTGCTATTTTGGATAGCACGTCCGTCATTGAGGCCTGTGGAGAAGCGGTCTTACGATGCATTGCCGCTGGAAGCTCCGTGTTCGTTACCCCGTGCATACTTCTATTATGCGAGCGACCGGAGTGTGCAGGCCTCGTGTCCCTTGGCTACCGGATGGCGTGACCTGTTCGCCATGGAATCACTGAATGACGAAGCTGGCCGGATATTCGAGGTCACGTAGCCAATGTGCGGTCGTGTGCGCTGCTGTGAGGATGAGGAAGCATTATCGACAGTCACTTGGACTGTCTATATAACGGAGCGTCCCGAGCGGCGGACATACGCTCCGAATGTGAAATGTCTGTACCACAACATCCGGTCCCATATGTTGTTGCACGAGAGAGGGACCTCTCTCGCTCGCCGCCCGGACGGACCGGACGAGCTAGGAACCGGACTAACAGGCTTCCTCCGATCTCTCCTCTAATCCGTCGTCACTGGGTGTGTACTAAAGTCTATTATAGTGCTCGCATCACCCAAATCTCCTTCCTAGACCGCAACGGACGAACCCGACTGCCGAACCATTTGATGAATGGACGCTACACCGGGTGAGCTAGCGAATGTCAACTCCGTCGATCCTACTAGGGACCTCTTAGGCGATTGACGTAATCCATGAGCACTAATTGCCGCTAGCTCTTCATTAACTGTGACGACAGAGGCACACTTTTGAAAGACATCTCAGTAATTTTGCGAACAAGAAACCAGATATGCTTGTAAATAGCAAGCATATAAAAAATATATATAGCGTCGTTCAATAAATCGAAAGTATCTGAGACATTATTGGACTGTGTCGGAACTGAGGGACGATGTCCCTGAACCGAACCAAAAATTTCTAAGTCCACCGACGCCATCAGTTTCTTATCCGGTATCGCAGCATTCTGGTCCGACGAAGAACCTCTAGAAGATGAAGTCGGATGACATATACAGCAGCTTATGTTTTTCCGAAAGGGAAAGCTCGAAAACCTCCGAATCCCTTTCGGCATCCCGTCGGACCGTATGACCGTCGGACCGTATGAAATTTTCGGACGTCCGCACCTGATGCTTCCGCGGAGCGTCCCGACGCAGCGTCGTCGGATGTTACATTACGCGACAGAGATTCTGTCGTTGCTGGGATGCTGTGATAAGTTGTGCTATTTGGGATAGCACGTCCGTCACCGAGGCCTGTGCAGAAGCGGTCTTACGATGCTTTGCCGCTGGAAGCTCCGTGTACGTTGACTCCCGCATACTTTCTTATGCGAACGTCCGGAGTCTGCAGGCCTCGTGTCCCTGGCTATCGGATGGCGTGACCTGGTCGCCGAGGATTCTCTGATTGGCGAAGTTGACTGGATATCGGAGGTCACGTAGCCAAGGTGCGGTCGTGTGCGCTGTCATGAGAATGAGGAAGTCTTATTGACAGTCTCTCCGGACTGTCTATATAACGGAGCGTACCGAGCGGCGGACGTATGCTCCGAATGCGAGACATTTTGTACCACAACATCTGGGGCCAGATGTTGATGTACGAGAGAGGGGCCTCCCTCGCTCGCAGCCCGGATGGGCCTGGACGAGCTATGAACCGGACTAAAAGGCTTCCTCCGTTCTCCCCTCTAATCCGCCGTCACTGGGTGTGCACTTGGTTATTTTATAGTGCTCGCATCACCCAAAACTCCTTTCTAGACCGCAACGGACGAACCCGGCTGCCGAACCATTCGATGAATGGACGCTACACCGGGCGAGCTAGCGGACGTCAAAGGCCGTCGAACCTACTAGGGTCCTCTTAGGCAATTGACGTATTACATGAGCACTTTTCCGCTAGCTCTTCATTAATTGTGACGACGGAGGCACACTTTTGGAAGACATCACGGATACATCACCCTGATCATGATCGTCTGAAATAGAGATTGATAAAGTAGAGTGACCCTGCGGGGAAAGGACCGTAATGGCCAATTCCCCACTAACATACCGTGACACACGCTTCCCATGTTGTCATCGAAATTAACACGTATAGAACAGGAGTTAGTGCGAGTACACTGACTACATATACAATGATTATGAAAGTCAGAGGAAGATTTCCTCTTATTACAATTGAACAATATCCTTTCATTGTGAAAAGAAAACAAAGTCCTAGTACTCGCACCAACCCCTGACAATCAAAATACATAATAACAAGATCCATTAACATAGAAAAAATAACTGAATCCAAAATTTGAAAAAATATTTTTTCAGAACAGCCCAAGTTTCTGAAAAGTAATGTTGAGCCCCAATGGATCCCAAGCCTAAGTTTGAACAAAAATTCTAAAAATATTTTAAACAATTTATGCAACACTTACGAACAATAATAATGTATCTAGTTATGATTAAATTAACATCAAGATATTATTTTCAAGAAATCCCCCCTCACACAGAGGGCTGTTGGAAATGTAAACAATAAGTGTAAAAACACCAGATCAAGACTCCAGGCACCCTGGCCCGAAATCAGTTACCAATAATACACTATCTGATGCAAAACAGAGACTTCCAGGGAAGAAACTGCAGAACATCAGATGGTAGATGCAGAACACTACGCCTAACCACCCATAGGTGAAGACGTAAACATGGGGAAAAGAACAGAATTCATTCTGCTATCCAGCTAAAACTCCCAAGAAATTTTAGTAATAATATTACAGAAAATATGCCAAAAGCATGGGAGAATAGCAAGAGGGGACTTAAAGGAAAGGGAGAGAGGAAAACATTGAACAAGCAGTGTAACTTAATAACAAGAATGACCACAACAGGCAGTTGCCTCGAAAATAGGTAACTTAACATAATTTATAATTTCATTAAAAAAATTTAAGTTACAGCCCTGATTATTTTCTGTCACTCATTTTTCCTCTCCTCCTTCTATAGTCTCCTTAGAATCACCATTTCACTAATATTTATGTGTCTGGCATCATTTAAACTGAGATTTACAAGCACAAAGATCAGTCAGATGTTAACTGATGAAGGGACAAACAAAGAATGATTAATGGCGCCAATTTCGGGACGTCCTTGACACTGCGCATGCGCAGTAGAGGTGAAGTATGGAGGGCCATTCAGGACATGATTTCTTTGGTTTTAGATGCAAATTTTGGGGATTGGGGGGCAAAATTTGTGTTTGGCCCTATATTTTTTAGAGTTAGCACCAGCTATATCTGGGTCATTGGTACAGTATAAAAATATTGTGAATTTTTCTCCAGTTCTGATGTTGTAAAAGGTGTTGAACGTAGGTATCATTAGCATGCATTTCCTTGCGTGGCTTGTCAGTTGGGGAGGAATGTGGACAAGGATTCATTTGTTATCTTTAACTGACACTCATAATGACGCATGTCAATCACGTAAATCTTAGTGAGTGGGTGGGGTGGTGATGCCACCCTTCCCCAGGATTTACCCCTAGTCTTGCTTGTGATTTCAGCCGGTTAGACATCTGTGCAACATGGAAATTTTGTAACAACCGACTGACCAAAATAAACGTCTGGCTGCAGCTCAAAAATTTCAGGAATGCTGGTGGTGACCTCGTGTAAAGGTCTAGTTTTACCAGTAGATATAATAATAGTTTACCTGTTGAAATAGTCATCAACGAGTAAATGTAGATCTTCGGCTTGCATGGGATTCATTATGTCTATTTCTATGTCGATGAGAGCTTCAATAGCGGCACCGGAATTCGCCTCCGTTACGTTGACAACACGACTGCTAAGAAATCTCCCTTTCAGTTCATTGATCTTTTTAAATAACTCATCGATCTGAAAATAGGACACCGTTGAATCAAAACAAATGATCTTATTGTATAAAAATGCGGTTCAATAGAGAGTAATCGCTTGACTGGACTGGTTACGTGAAATAATTCATGAGAGGTGAGGGACATTGTAAAACACGAGTGCGCTAATGCGCACGAGCGTTTTACAATATAGTCCCTCGCCTCGAATGAATTATTTCATGTTACCAGTCCAGTCAAGCGATTACTCTGTTTATTACTTTTCATTATTAACGATAATTATATTATTTAACCCTTTACCTTACGTAACAACCAGAACCGGCCAGCGCTATTCTCAAATGAAAGTGTCAATGACACTGTAGCTCAACTTATTAAGACATGTACGTATATAGTATGTGACACAGCAATGACAAACATCTAGGTAAAGACCTGATAACAAAGGTACATATAAAGTATTGTAACGGTCTGTACATAAATACCGACCGTAGCCTATAACAAATGTATACGTAAAGTACTGTAAAACTGGGTGACAGTCAGGTGCTAAACTAGAAAAGAAATCTTTGAGTCCCAGAGTGGGTCTGACTGAAACCCAAATTATTTGTTCTCATAGCACAGTGATAACAAAGGCACTCCAAAACACACTCGTTCCTGTCCCAAGGTGAAAACAAAGGTACCCAAGAAGTTTCGTGAAGATCAGTTCATAAATACGAGCTGTATAGAAGTTGTGACAAAAACTGATTGGACCTAATTTCGGTACAAAATGGCCACTGGCAGCCATCTTGAATTTTGGACCGCACCCAGAAACATTCGTTCTCGTCCCAAGGTGATAACAAAGGTCCCCAAGAAGTTTCGTGGAGATCGGTTGATAAATACAGCCTCTAGCCCGAGCCGTATTGACATGTGCACTTACAGTGTATAAGTAGCACTGAATAAATCGAAGTTCATCTAATTTGCATAATTTCTGCACGAGAAAAAAACCCGTACTATATGTGATGTATTCCATGTTACTAAACATTCATACAAAAATTTGTTCAAATCAAAACTTTCATACAGAAGTTCTGTACAATAGACTGATTGCACTAATTTTGGTACAAAATGGCTCCTGGTGGCCATCTTGAATTTCGGACCACACCCAAAAACACTCGTTCTCATCCCCGGTGATAACAAAGGTACCCAAGAAGTTTCGTAAAGATCGGTTCATAAATACGGACTCTAGCCTGAGCCGTATAGAAGTTGTGTACAAAAAACTGATTAGACTTAATTTCGGTACAAAAAGGTCACTGGCAGGCATCTTGGATTTTGGACCACACCCAGAACCACTCGTTCTCGTCCCAAGGTGATAACAAAGGTACCCAAGACGTTTCGTGAAGATCGGTTCATAAATACAGATCTAGCCCGAGCCGTATTGACATGTGTACTTACTGTGTGTAAGTAGCACTGAAAAATCAAAGTTCATCTAATTTGCATAATTTCTGCACGAGAAAAAAAACCCGTATTATATGTGATGTATCCCATGGTACTAAACATTCACACACAAAAATATTCAAATCAGCGCTTTCATATGGAAGTTCTGTGCAAAAATCTGACTGCACCTCATTTTGTACAAAATGGCTGCCATCGGCCATCTTGAATTTCGGACCAGACCCCAAAACACTCGTTCTCGTCCCACGGTGATACCAAAGGTGCCCAAGAAGTTTCGTAAAGATCGGTTCATAAATACGGCCTCTAGCCCGAGCCGTATTGGCATTTGCACTTACAGTGCTGAAAGTAACACTAAATACATCAAAGTTAGTCTAATTTGCATAATTTACGCACAAGAAAAAAAAACGTATTATATGTGATGTATCCCATGGTACTAAACATTCATATAAAAAAATATTCAAATCAGCGCTTTCATATGGAAGTTCTGCGTAAAAATCTGATTGCACCTAATTTTATACAAAATGGCTGCCAGCGGCCAACTTGAATTTCGGATCGGACCGCAAAACACTCGTTCTCGTCCCACGGTCATAACAAAGGTACCCAAGAAGTTTCGTAAAGATCGGTTCATAAATACGGCCTCTAGCCCGAGCCGTATTCGATTGTTGACGGACAGACGGACGACTGGCCATGGCATAAGCTCAAATTTGACTTCGCCAAAGTTGAGCTAAAAACGCCAATTAATTTTCATTATTTTTTTCATTTTTTGTCTCTAAAACATAGGTTATGAACCCTCATTGAAACGAGCTCATAATATTCAAGAATTGTTTTTTGCAAGTGTCGTCTGCTTTTCATGTTAGGTAAAGGGTTATAAAAAAAACAATGAAGTCCCCATTACACCAAGGGCAAAGAGTCTTCGTTTGCGCGCACTGATACATTACACAATTGTTGATTGTATAAATCACTTGTGAAGTTATTGTTTAGAATCAAACCGGGAAATCCCAGTAAATCACACTTTGGAAAATAATAATCTCCCTTAATCCCTGAATACTGAAGTCGAAATATCAAAATCTCAAGCTGCTAACTTTTCCCATAAAACAACTGAGAATTTAACAAATCCAATATTATTTGATAGAGCTCACCGATTGAAAACACTCCAAGATGCTGCGACAGGCCTGCGTTGGGGGAAATACCAATGCTGGTGAGATTGTTCTCAATAGAAGGGCGCCATGTCGTAGTGTCTGTCACCCCAAAAATTTGCAAGGAAGATGATTTCGGAATTTTAGGCAATTCAAAGTGTCATGATACTTTGCAAGTAATACACCAATTGCGCAGTTTTTTGAATGGGGAGCGTCTGGATCTGCAGTGTGGAGGCGATCGGTCTAATCAGTTTTGAAGGCAATATATATCGGCGTTTTTTTTTTAAAGTTTTTCTTCTTTTTGCCTCTGCTAACCCAGACCTAAACATAAGCCAATAGCATGGCGTTCTTCCCAAAAGAAAGCCAGCAGAGTTGGCATTTTCCTCCATATAGCCATGTTGCTGCTGTTTTGAATTCCCAGCTTTGTTTTTCGATATCTGAATAAAATTTGTCCACGAGTTCTCATGGAGTATTATTTCATCATCAGCACTAGTGCGAACTCGGGAGCATACATTTGTTCGTGTTCAAAACACAACCTTTACTTTGATGTACGGTTTGTCTGTATTTATTTGAATTTTATGGAATTTCCGACTTAGTTTGTCGATCCTAATATAGCACTTTGAACGCGTTAGTTATCCAATGTCTATATGAGTCCAGTTGCAGTCCTTGGTCCTGTTCAGTGGGGCTTTATGTTTGCGTTCAACTGTCGCGACATCCCACTGGTAAATCGTGTACACAATAAGAAGCTCGGAACTTCCCACATTCAATCCAAAGAGAATTGTTCATACTAATTTTAAATTTATTCTCTTCCTTGCATACCGTTGAAATATTATTTATTTATTTATTTATTGGTGTTTAAGGTCACATACTTATGCACAATGGCTAATCGTGGCCGTGACAGTTTTACGGGTGGAGGAAGCCGGAGTACCCGGAGAGAACCACCGAGCAACGACGAGCAGCTGTCAGCTCTCCAACATCGTAACTCTGAACTCTGCACCGCAGCACAGGCAGGGTTAGATTGGTTGAAGACATGCGCACCATCGACGTGCAGTACGCCTCAGTACACAGCGTCATCGTGCCCCCATTTAGGCAATCGGGGTGAAGTGTCTTGCCCAAGGACACAACGCGGTTGCCGCAGGTGGGATTCGAACCGAGGACCTCTCGGCCTGCAGCCTGCACCTCTACCAACTGAGCCACCGCGCCCCCGCATACCGTTGAAAAACGTACGGGAATCATTTTATCTAGTTACAAATCACGTTGTCCAGTTTTCAAGCACGTCATTTGTGGTACGGTGGGGCGTCAGAACTGCCGATTGCAAATTATATTTGTAGAAGTTAACTGATGCGTTCGTGTTGGTATGCAACAATTTAAGAAAAGTACCCCAGCTCATTCAGTAACGACCACCCACCGGTTCGACATTGTGATGCCTGAGTTATACAGGCTCCGATAATTCTCATGATTATGATGTCTCGTTGGTAGCTGAGGTAGTTTGAAGGAGAAAAGATTTTCGAACACCTCCACCTCCCACCCCCATCAGCTGCTTTATAAAACTTTAAAGAAAATGCATATTAACTCTCGCGCTGCTAGAATCCACCTAGAATTTACTTTATTATACCACCCACTTGAAAAGTGGGAGGTGTATAGTGTTCACTTGGTCTGTCCGTCCGTCCGGGCGAACATTAGGGGTTTAGGGGCAATTATTATTAAGGGCTACCTCCAAATTAAGGTAGTGTTAGGGTTAGGAGTGGCGTGGCGTGGGGTGGGGTGGGTGGGGATAGGGGTAGCCCCAGAGTAGGGCTTAAGGTTGGGGGTTAGGTCCCGGGGGTTAGGGTTGGTGTCAGAGGTAGGGTTTTAGTAGCCCCTAAACCGAAAAATAGCCCCTAATCATATTGGTCTGGCTAGGGTGGGGTTAGGAGTGGGGTTAGAGGTTAGGGGTAGCCCCAGAGTAGGGCTTAAGGTTGGGGCTAGGTCCTGCGGTGGGGGGTTATGGTCAAGGGTGGGGTTTTAGGGTCAGGGTGGGGTAGGGGTTTGGTTTTTGGGTGGAGGGTGGGGTTAGGGTTAGGGTTAATTATAAGTTCTAGGGTTGAGGGGGTGGGGTTCTGGGTAAAATAAGGTTTTGGACTTACAAAATGTTTTTTTGGTAGCTCATAAACCCGAAATGTTGGAACGTCCGTCCGTCCGTAATGCTTTAGGGGGGTACACATCTGCTATCCGCAACTCCCCCTAAACGAGTGAACGGATTCCATTGAAACTCTCAGACATTCTTTTACATACATTGAAGATGTGCACCTCCTATTTTCTTTTCAGAAACTTTCATTTTTACAGTTTCCCATATTGAAAAATGAACTTTGTCAAATTCAATTGACATTTTGTACAGATCTGCTATCCGCAACTCCTCTTAAACCATTGAACAGATATCATTGAAACGTTCAGACATTCTTTTACATGCATTGCAGATGTGCACCTCCTCTTTTCTTTTCAGATATTTTCATATTTACAGTTCCCCATATTCAAAAATGGTCTTTGTCCACTTAGGTTTCAGTAGGGAGGGGTATAGATATGCTATCCGCTACTCCTCTTAAACCATTTAACAAACTCCATTTGGAACTCGCAGACCTTCTTTTACATACATTGAAGATGTGCACCTCCTAATTTTCTTTCAGATATTTTCATATTTCGATGTCCGTCCGTCCATCCGTTACGCTTTAGGGATGTACACATCCGCTATCCACAACTCCTCTTAAACCAGTGAACGGATTCCATTGAAACTCTCAGACATTCTTTTACATACATTGAAGATGTGCACCTCCTATTTTGTTTTCAGATATTTTCTTTTTTACAGTTTCCCATATTGAAAAATGAACTTTGTCAAATTCAATTGACATTCTGTACAGATCTGCAATCCACAACTCCTCTTAAACAATTGGACAGATTTCCTTGAAACTTTCAGACATTCTTTTACATACATTGCAGTTGTGCACCTCCTATTTTCTTTTCAGATATTTCTATATTTACAGTTCCCCATATTCAAAAATGGTCTTTGTCAATTCAGGTTTTAGTAGGAAGGGGTATAGATCTGCTATCCGCTACTCCTCTTAAACCATTGAACAAACGTCATTGGAACTCTAAGACATCCTTTTACATACACTGAAGATGTGCACCTCCTATTTTTCTTTCAGATATTTTCATATTCCGACATACGTCCGTCCGCCCGTTTTGCTACAGGGGTGTTACGCTTTGGGGGGGGGGGGGGGGTACACATCTGCGATCCGCAACTCCTCTCAAACCAGTGAACGGATTTTATTGAAACTCACAGACATTCTTTTACATACATTGAAGATGTGCACCTCCTATTTGGTTTTCAGTTATTTTCTCTTTTACAGTTTCCCATATTGAAAAATGAACTTTGTCAAATTTAATTGACATTCTGTACAGATCTGCTATCCGCAACTCCTCTTAAAACATTTAACAGATTTCATTGAAACTTTCAGACATTCTGTTACATATATTTGCACCTCCTGTTTTGTTTTCAGATATTTTCATTTTAGGGTTTCCCATATTTAAAAATGGGCCTTGTCAATTCAAGCTTGCGTGGGTGGGTGGGGGGGGGGGGGGGGTAGGGGTGGGAGGGGGTTGACATTTGCTATCCGCGACCTCTTTTAAACTAGTGAATGGATTTCAATGAAACCTTCAAACATTATTTTACAAACAGTGAAGATGTGTACCTTCTATTTTGTTTTCAGATATTTTCATTTTTATAGTTTCACATATTGAAAAATGGGCTTTGTCAATTCAAGCTTCGGGGTGGAGGTGTGGGCGGGGCGGGGGCCAGTGTTTGTACTCTCTACATTAAACACACTTTTACTGTTTAAAATGTTTCTTGGTGGGAGTGGGTGGTATCATTTAGTGAGCAGTGCTCACAGTTTTTCTAGTTCTATTATGCTAGCGTGCGTGCAGTTATTGTATAGGTGCATCAGGCGTTGTATTTTTTTTATTTTGCTGGATTATTAAGTCATTCTACGAAGTTGAAATGATGTATTGATTACCAGCCTTTTTTCTTATTTATCGAATCACGGTCATAACTTTCAACTTACTCTCACGAAATATGGCACAAATGTTAACAGTCATCAGAAATGAAGACAACAGAGTTAGATTTTACTTTCGACCTTTATCCAAAACAATGTCAACATTTCGTTTTTTGTTTTTATTTTTAATATCAACGCATGTATCAAGAACCCTTCTCGAAATTTTAGATGTGTTCTCCAATGAAAACGTTCCATAAAAAGGTGTTGCCAATCTGGGAAATTCTGAGCGATTTTTCTTGTGTATTTTCCAGTATTTTATAGAGATCAAAAAATTAAAAGACGCGTATTAAAATCCATTTTGGACGCGTTTACGCTACTTCATTTCTGAGGCCATTTTTAACATTTTTCATCTGCACACTGATGTCAAAATAGCTAAGTTTTCAGCATTAAATGTTTCCCATAATGCAGTTTGATATTTAACCAAATATACCTTGTTTGACAGAGCTCAATGAGCTCTGTCAAACAAGATATAATTGGTGAAATTCATAGTTAAACAAGAGAAAAACAGAGTGTTTGGAAAAAATTATGTTGCACTACCAGAGTGCTGGGGGTTAAAACGCCGATTTATCAGTATGGCTTCAGATTGATAATACAAACAGACATGAAATTCCACATAGTGACATTTTAGTTATGGCTCTATTGAACGCATTTGTTAAAAGTTCAGTTTTCAACATTTATCCAAAACAACGTCAAATGGAAGTTTTTTCCCGAATTTTAATTTCAACCTATTTACTGAGCGCAGGCTGTCGAAATTTTAAAAATATATTCTCCAATAAAAACGTGTCTAAAATGTTTGTTGACCTGGAGAATTGTCAGCGCTTTAGACCTAACTGGTTAGTGAAGTTACTGGAAGTCAAAGTCTAAAAAATTAAATTGCGTCCGATTTTCATGAAATTTTAGAACTTTGTAAAGGCCAAAAAATTAGTAACCAGGTATGTTTACTTAAAGTTTACTTAAAGTCAGTTTCGACATTTTTATGTCAATTTATATTTTTATAATCTTCTATTTTTCAGATATCCCAACCCATCTACTACACATATTACCATAATAGTTCACATGCAGCGAAATGAATAGATGACGTGATGTCTCCAAATATTTTGGTCCCATTAAGAAAACACGTTTAAAGCTATCACGTCAATGGTGACCGGGCCGCAAAAGTTCAAAATTAAATTCACGCCACGAAGTTGAAATCAAGTGACATTTTAGTACCAGTACTTACGGCCCGCAAAACATAGATGACAAAATGGAGTCATATACATCGGGGCTACCCCCTCCCGTTTTATGAACATGCCAACTCCACAAACTCCCACTTATAAAATTTTAATACATTCAAAGGTATAGTTGAAGTGATGTCTCGTCGCTTATGTATACAAATTGCTGGAAAAATAGATATAACGCTATGACGTAAATTTCCGGAGGGCTGAACACCAAATTCTGTTGCATTTATGAAGTTCAAACTAACGGGTCGTATAGTACTGGATGTCCTAAATAAAAAGTTTAAAAGCCGTGTAGTACTCGTTGTCCTAAATAACAAAACTGAAAACATTTTGGAGATCCGAGTTCAAATATTAGAGATATGCCGGAATTTCCGACGGGGGTACCCCTCTTATTTTGAGAACATCCAACCCCTCAAAATGCTACAATCAGCTTTATAATATTTTACATAAGATAATGTAATGTTGAAGTGATGCCTCGCTGCATTTGTATTCGTATTGTCACAAACGTTTTACCACTGTCTTAATTCCTACCAACGACCGGAAACCGTACAAGTTATATTTTACCTCGTAAAGTAAGAACTGGTGACATTTTAGTACTTAACCCTTTACCCAACGCACGGGGTATCACAATTTATTATTCTAATTAGTGATTTTTTTTTAAATTTAGAAATATTTCAACAAAACCTAATGTGACCCCCTCGTTGGAACGAGCTCGACGAGCTTGTTCTAACGAGGGGTTACGTGATATTATTTGTAGCAGATGTGTTTTTATATTTCTTTCAGAAGGACCAGAATATGATTGTGTTTTTATTGTTGTTATTACTGAGCCCCTTTCAGTACTTGAAGTAAGTGTTGGTTGGTTTTCTAGGTTGCGTCACAGGCTTCCATAGTCTTTGGCGGGTTTGAGTGGTCACGTGAGAAGAAAGGTTGATCTGTTGTTATGCTGGCCATCTTTGAATGCTGATTGCAATATTTGATATAACTCCACATTTATTTCACAGTTTCTAGTATTTTCATGGTTTCTTTTGGTTAGTATATATTCTGCCTCGTATAATTATCTCGAATTCAGTTCCGATTTGTGGAGTTGTCGTTTTCAACATTGTTTCGTTCATATCTCGTATTTTCGTCGTTTTGGTATCCGTGATCAACTTAATTTAACTTCGTTTACTTAAAACAAATTGACCAATTGGTTATGGATATATATTTTTACAGCTAACATGCACAGCACAGATTGGATGGATTGATTGGTACGGTGTTGTCTGGAAGCATCGCAGTTTGTGTTGGATCCAGATCCACAACCTGGTAGGTTCTAGTTAAACTGGAGTAAGTTGTTTATATATTTATATATATATATATTAGGGGGCTACAGTATTGATGTGCATTGTTTGTTTGTTTGTTGTTGGTTAACGTCACATATTTATGCACCATGGCTAATCGTGACACAACATGGAGATGAAGTCAAGTTTAGTCAATCGTTGATCAACATGTTGCCCATTTTAGAGGACTTTCACCCCAAGCAGTGGTGACTGGGTCCTATTTTACTAGTAAAGCGGAACTGGTTTACCACAGTAAACAAGTGCTGCTTACTTCCCGGGGTTCCCACGGGAAGATGTGCATTGTTGTTTATTTTTTATCCATGAAAGATTCAAATATATTTATATATTTTTTAATGAGGATTCTGTGATTTATTTTACTGCCACTGACTGGGCTCAAGCCCTGACGGTGTCTGGTTAAATTATCAGATACCAGTGAAACTTAGAAGTGGTCAATGGTTGTAAATGTGGTTGATGCACATCAGCACTGTTTACCTTTTTGTGATCAAACCGATTACAAACATCACTGATATCAAGTGAAGCTGGAGTGTGAATGAAATGAAAGTGGAGTGTGATATTATTGTACTACGGTATCATGATAGTATTATTATTCTGACTATTATAAAGATGATAATGAAGTTGTTTCTTCCAGCAGTAATGAGTGTTGATATTCAATGTAATTTGTAAAATTATGTATTTTTTTGTATTTCAGAATCCTTTTTAATCTGTTATTAAAACGGTTGCTCAAGTTATACTGAGTTAGTTGTGTACAGTCCAGCTGGACATGATGACATTGCATCTACCCTAACTTAGGCCTGTTTCACGGGCGCCTAACGTGCGGCTCGAACCCACGACACCAAGATCAAGAGGCTCGTGCTCTACCGACTGGGCTTAATTTGCTTAATTTCACATCTCTGTTTACATTCGGGAACAACAGGTTACATTTATTAAAAGGCAGAACTGTATTTTACTATGAAATTCCTTTGCTTTCATGGTTGTAACTTTTGATTGGCTGTAGTTGCTGACGTCACATTATGTTTTGATTTTTCCTTGCTTTCATTGGCTGTGCAAGTTGTTGACTTACGACATTTCTTGACATCGGAAATTTGCTGGTCCAGTTTAACTCACATTGTTATTACATTAAGTGGTTTGGAAACATCATTTTCACCTCAAAACTAATATACATTATCAATAATAATTGAGTTCAGTCTACAAAATAAATAAATTTTGTTTATTTCTTTTTGGTACATGTAATTCTGAAATTATTTTTTTAGTAATCAAGTAATTTTGTTTTTGATTCCAGTGGAAACTTTAAGTAAACAAACCCAAGACATTTTTTTTTCTAGCTGGTTGATGGTATGGAGTAACTTCCCTTTGACTATAACACCAACTTATTTTGAAAGGAAACTGTGTTAAGATTTGACTGTTCATTCCTAATTTCTGAATTTATTATTCATATTTCAGACTTGTGAAATTTTTTTCAAAAAATTTCACGGTTAAATGTGTCTTAAATATCTTTGAAATTTTTTTTTCCAGCTAAATTTTCTGTCAAAGAATAGCCTTGCTTGCTGAAAGTATCATTGAACTCAAATGATTGAACTTTTTTCAGATTTTTATGGAATGTTCTACTGGAGTTTGTAAAGGGACAATTTCATCACTGAGTGTATTACAGAGAGTTTTAACTATAATTTGGTACTACTGCTTCCAGGACTTAGAATTTTTTGCCGCAGAAAATTTCTATGCAGCTTTAGAGTGGAATACCTTCTACAATGGAATAATGGAGCTGGTGTTGAGGTATAATTTTCTACTGCATGCAATTTATTTTTATTTCAGCAGGTTATAGGTCCAACTGTTTTCAGAAATTGAAATGGGACAGAATTATAGAGAGAATTTCTTTTTCCTGAAGACTGTTCAAAGATTTACCATACCAAGCAACTTCAACTTAGAAAAAAACTAATTTATATTGATACACACAGAATTTTCTTTTGCTGATGTATTTTGTTTCAAATGAATTGTTTTTAGGTAATCTTCATGGAATTGTATTCTATTTAGAAACTTTTGTTCAAAATTGCAGCCAAATTTTGAACACTGAATTACTGAAATAACTAGTAGCATTTTTTGCATACTACCAAAGTAACACATTTCTTGGGTTTCTATTCTCACAAACCTGCATGCATCATAACTGTAAAGTGAGAATTATTCAACCTGAGTTAGGAATACATTTTTTTCAGAGTACCTAATATTCCAACTTAAAGTGTTTGAAATATATATTATGCATATAATAATGTCTGTTACTAGGGAAAATATTACAGATGATGATCTCAAACTGATTGAACTAATGAAAGGGTTGAAAGTCCCTCCTCCAAAAGTTGAAAATCCAGAACAATTTGAAACTTATATGAAACATTATGTTTCTGAAATGGAGAGAGGCAATGCTGCTGATGATAAACCCAAATATTTTGTGGATCGACTTCCCAAAATTTCATTGTTTTATGGAGAGACTGGTCAGGGAGAAGTCAATTACCTTACATGGAAGTATGAGATCAATTGCTTGTTATCAACAGGTGTTTATACAGAGGATCAGATACTGACTGCAATTCGAAGCTCATGCAAAGGCAAAGCGGGCGATATAATATATAGACATTGGCAGATGTCATGAAAAAATTTAGTTCTGCCTATACCATGCTTGAGACAGGAGAATCTATTCTTCGGAAATTTTATGTCTGCAGCCAGGAGTCGAATGAGACTATAACGACATATGCTGCTGGAGTTGAAGATTTATTCTCACAGGCAGTTGAACTTATGGTACTGACATACACTCAAGAAGACATTTTACAAAATGTTCTTTATCAAGGATTGAGGCCTCATCTGAGACAGATTGCAGCATATAAATTTGATACTGTCTTAGATTATGATAAGTTCAAAGTTGAACTTAGAAAGATTGAAAGTCAGTTGGAGGAAGATATGGAGAAAGATGTTAAAACCAAGTGTAAAGCTGCAACTAAATTGGAAGAAAAAGAAAAAAGTGAACGGAGCGAAGTCAAAGACCTTCTTCAGAAACTCAGTGACAGAATGGATAGAATTGAGAAAGAAAAAGA
Source organism: Pictodentalium vernedei (assembly GCA_031216915.1). Classification (NCBI taxonomy): domain Eukaryota; kingdom Metazoa; phylum Mollusca; class Scaphopoda; order Dentaliida; family Dentaliidae; genus Pictodentalium; species Pictodentalium vernedei. The sequence goes on along the minus strand of CM062289.1, from coordinate 232,085,553 downwards.
AAAGGCTAAGAAAAATTAGGCTAGTGATGGTCCATATTATTACCAAGGATTTAATCAAGGTTATATGAGAAGCTATGGAGAAAGACAAAACAGAAGCAGGGGTTGTGGTCAAGATAGACGCAGGGGTCGTGGTAATTACACACCCAGGAGACCTATAGATGGAAAAAGTTTCGACCCAGATGTTATAGATGTGATAGTAAGGACCACTTTGTAAAGGACTGCCCAAACTAGTATGTGCCTCTGTTGGGGGGGTTAAACCATGGCACATCAGTTGTAAACAAAGAAAACCCCAAACTTGTTGGAAGCTCCACTGAAGCTGGGATCAGCATAAATGGTATTAAAACCCAAGGATTAACTGACAGTGGAAGCTGTGTTTGTATTATATCCCAATCTTTTCATAAGCAATATTTATCGGACACAGCCGTTAAACCATTGGAAGAAATACTAAATATTCAGTGTGCAGATGGAAGTGAGCTGCCTTACTTGGGATATGTTACAGCCTCATTATCAGCTGTTGGTATACCTGAAAGCCAAGAGAAAGAATGTCTTTTCTTAATTGCTCCTAACACTAATTGCAGTTCAGAAGTGCCAGTTCTTTTAGGAACCAACATACTAGATGTGTTATTGAACGATTGCAAAGCAATCTATGGAGACCGATATCTACAGAAGGCAAATTTGCACACTCCCTGGTATCTTGCCTTCAGATGTATGGCTTTACGACAGAAAGAACTTTGCAGAAATAAAATTCGAATTGCTGTCATGAGATTAGCTGAGGGCTCTAAGGTTCTGATAGGACCAAATCAGTCTGTTAGACTGAAAGGATATTGTGATAGAGAATTAGGCTATCAGAAGACCAATGCCATTTTACAAGAGAGTAAAGAATCTTGTTTACCCGCTTTTATAGAGGTAACACCAACTGTCATTCAGTATAATTACAGAAAAAATGGTGAGATTATTGTAAATATCTCTAATGTAACGACTCAGACTTTAACGGTCTTACCAAAAGCTGTTATTTGTGAATTACAGCCAGTAACAATAGATGAATCAAGTGTTCAACAAAATTGAAAATGAGAAGAAAATAGCATTTTTAGAGCAGATTCATATAGAATCAGATCTTGTTGAGGAGGAAAAGCTAAAATTGGAAAATTTGTTGAAGAAACATGAATCCATTTTTTCCAAGGATGACAGTGATATCGGACAATGTGACTTGATCAAAAACATAGGATTGATTTACTGAATGATACCCCATTCAAACAGAGGTATAGACGTATACAACCAGCTATGGTGCATGAAGTGAGACAGCACCTTGAGCAGCTGCTTGCTGCAGGAACTATATGGAAAAGTAGGTCACCATGGGCTTCCAACATTGTCCTTGTCTGGAAAAAGAATGGAAAATTCAGCATGTGGATACCGCATGCTGAACAATCGGACAGTTAAAGACGCGTATGCATTACCTAGAATTGAGGAAGTTTTCGACTGTTTAGCCAATAGCAAATACTTTAGTGCTATTGACATGAAAAGTGGATATCTTCAAGTTGAGGTCGAAAAGGAACAGAGAAAGAACGGCATTCACAGTTGGCCCACAGGATTCTACGAGTTCATTAAAATGCCTTACGGATTATCCAATAGTCCAAGTACATACCAGAGATTAATGGAAGAGTGTCTTGGCGACATGAATATGAAAATGTGTGTGATCTATTTAGATGATCTCATAATTTTCTAGGACAGTTTGGAGCAGCATTTAGAACGTCTCGATCTTGTACTTACAAGACCACAAGAATGTAACCTGAAGCTGGCAGCAGAAAAATGTTTTTTTCTAAAAAAAGCAAGTGAAATTCTTGGGTCATATAGTCAGGGAAGATGGAATAGAGACCGACCCAAAAAAGATTCAGAAAGTTGAGAATTGGCCAACTCCTTCAAATGCAAAGGAGCTTAGATCATTTTTGGCATTTGCTGGTTACTTTCAACGCTTTGTAAAGGACTTTTCCCGAATTGTAAGAACATTGAAAGATTTGCTCCCTCCGACAACAGAGAAGAAGAATCGGAAAAGCCCAAGTAAATCCTGGAAATGGACAGAAATTGAACAGCAAACATTTAACCGCCTTAAAAGATACTTACCAATCCACCAATTCTTGCATATCCAGATTTCAGTAAGCCATTTGAGCTACACATTGATGCCAGTACTGCGGGCCTTGGTGCCATATTATATCAACAACACGAATCCAAGAAGAGAGTTATTGCATATGCAAGTAGAAGCCTATCCAAATCAGAAAAGAATTATCCTGCATTCAAGCTAGAGTTTATATGCTTGAAATGGGTGGTGACTGATAAATTCAGTGATTATTTAATTGGAAACCATTTTGTGGTGTATACAGACAATAATCCTCTGACATGTTCTTACTACTGCTAAATTATATGCGACTGGACAGCGATGGGTATCTTCATTATCAGGATATAATTTTGATATCCTATACAGAGCAGGACTTCGAAATGCTGATGCTGACGGAATGTCAAGATATCCATATCACAAAATCCAAGATAAGGATACAGAATTAATTAAGATCGACAATGACACAGTAAAAGCCATATGTAGTTTAACACAGATTACCCAATATATTGATACTTTACCTTCTGCATCTATAAATATTATAGAAGCAACAGACACATCAACCGAATTGGCTCAACTGGAACTTAGAGAAATAACTGCTCAAAGAGAGGATAATACCATCGGAAAATGGTTGAGAGCAAAAAATGACAGAAAATTTCCCAAAGGAAACTATGACAAAGACGACCATACAATGAAGAATAACTTCCAGCAGTTCAAAGTCATTAGGAGTATCTTGTATAGACAGGTAAAGGATAATGCTGAAAGTGTATTACAGTTAGTGCTGCCATCTAGATATAGAAAAACAGCTTTACTCGGACTACATGATGAAATTGGTCATCCAGGAAGGGACAGAACTCTTTCGTTGTTGCGAGAGCGTTTCTTCTGGCCTGGTATGACAGTAGACTGTGAACAGTGGATAAAGAAGTGTGATCGCTGTTTATGAAGAAAATTAGATGTGAACATCCGTGCCCCACTTGTGAATGTTAAAACTTTCTATCCATTAGAGTTGGTCTGTATGGACTTTTTAACATTGGAACCCAGTCGCGGAATTGGAAATGTGCTAGTAATTACAGATCATTTCACTAAACTAGCCCTAGCAATACCAACAAGAAATCAAACAGCCAAAACAACAGCTGAGGCCTTGTATGAAAATTTCATTTTACATTATGGAATACTAACCAGAATCCATTCCGATCAGGGTCGGAATCATCTGTGATTAAAGAATTGTGTGAACTATTTGGAATAGAAAAATCGAGAACGACTCCATTCCATCCAAGTGGAAATGGCACTCCTGAAAGATTTAATCAAACCATCTTAAATTTGCTTGGAACTTTGGACCCTGACAAGAAACCCGATTGGAAGAAGTACATCACTTCATTAGTTTTTGCTTACAACAGTACCAAGCATGAAACCACAAAATACTCACCTTTTGAGCTAATGTTTGGTCGAAAGCCCAAGTTACCAGTCGACAAGATATTTGACACTGGCATTGATGAAAGAATTAACGTGAGTGCAGATGATGACATTCTGCAGCTTAAGAAAAGACTAAAGTTTGCCAGAGATGTGGTTGAGACACACATTATTAAAGCTGGCGAGAAACAGAAACAACATTTTGATAAGAAAGCTAAAGCTTCCAGAATAAGTGTCGGCGACAGAATATTAGTGAAAGTTCTGATACATGAGGGTAAACACAAAATAGAGGACAAATATGAAGAACAGGAATCAATAGTAATTGAGCAACCCAATCCAGACATACCCATGTAGTGAATTGAGCTGCAGACCTGTGGACCAGAAGGCAGATGCACTCAACAAATTATTAGCTTCTGGTATATTAAACACAGCAACTACAGACATAGCCTATAAGATCTGGGAGGCAGTGATGAAATAAAAAAAAATTATTAACTTATTTTTGATGGCAGTTTATGCACACAAAAAAAATATGCTACCATTGTGCAATGAATATTTATTTTTTTTATTTTCTTCTTGGTGGTGTTTCTTTATAAAGTATTTTAAACATACATGTATATTTAATTATTTCAGTAAGAAAATTTTCAGTGTAGAATTATTCTGAAATAACAGTTTTCTTTCTCAGGAGGATTGCCACATTGCTCACCAAGTCATATATTTGACATATATATGCAGTGTTGAGTCTACATAAAAGACAAAAAATGTATGTTATATTGTACATAGTCTGTTTACAGTAAGGACACTGTAGAGACACAATTTCACTTGGACAGAGGGGGAAAGAGAATATTTTTAAAAGGAGAATGATTGATCTTTTTTCAGATTATGGATAGTTTGCTGCATGTTCAAAATATTCATCCTTAAATATGTATTTTTGTTCAGATTTATTCCTGTGTATGGAACTTTAATCATTTTTTTAGCTAGGTTGGATATTCCAAACTTCCAGATAAACAAAATGAGGTAATATCTAATAGACATAGATATTTCACACTTACAGGAATACTAAATTTCTTGGTATTCAAGAGTCAAGAACAATAATATCAATGGTTTTGATTCCATTTCAGGAGTATTAACATGCTGATTTGTTTCTTGAATTTCAGCATTGATTTTTTTTCTTGATAAAGTTTCAGCTTTCAGACCAAACCTGTGCTAGAAGGTGGATGTACATGCTTGGCTGCTCATGGCAGTGTCATGCTAAGTTATGACGACCAGACAAATAATTTTTAGGAATAGTTTGAAATGTTCTTGAATATTTGTTTGTACAGTATTTTTTGTAGATTACAGCAAATGATGGGACATCATTTTCTTGATGGGGGAGCATGTAGCAGATGTGTTTTTATATTTCTTTCACAAGGACCAGAATATGATTGTGTTTTTATTGTTGTCATTACTGAGCCCCTTTCAGTACTTGAAGTAAGTGTTGGTTGGTTTTCTAGGTTGCGTCACAGGCTTCCATAGTTTTTTGGTGGGTTTGAGTGGTCACGTGCTGGTGTTATGCTGGCCATCTTTGAATGCTGATTGCAATATTTGATATAACTCCACATTTATTTCACAGTTTCTAGTATTTTCATGGTTTCTTTTGGTTAGTATATATTCTGCCTCGTATAATTATCTCGAATTCAGTTCCGATTTGTGGAGTTGTCATTTTCAACATTGTTTCGTTCATATCTTGTATTTTCGTCGTTTTGGTATCCGTTATCAACTTAATTTAACTTAGTTTACTTAAAACAAATTGCACAATTGGTTATGGATATATATTTTCACAGCTAACATGCACAGCACAGATTGAATGGATTGATTGGTACGGTGTTGTCTGGAAGCATCGCAGTTTGTGTTGGATCCAGATCCACAATCTGGTAGGTTCTAGTAAAACTGGAGTAAGTTGTTTATATATATATATATATATATATATATATATATATATATATATATATATATATATAACTATGTAAACAACATTTCGGCAACTTCTTGTCATTTGGGCAACTTGCGTCATTTGGGCAACCTCAGAGATATTCATCAATATATTTGTCACAAACGACTATATTTATTAAAACATCTCTTATCACTTCTATTTTATCAATAAATAATGCATTTGTGTATTAAAATTGAAAATATATGCATTTTTAAAAGATATATGATTTTGCGTTGCCCAAATCCGGTTGCCTTAATGTTGGTTGCCTAAAGGTCAAAAAGTGTTTACTATATAAACGTCCTTTGGGCAACATTCTGTATATATTTATTTTCATATGGGAGTCATTCAGGCAACGTTATATATATGTTCCCTTTCTATATGAACGTCATTCAGGCAACGTTTTGCATTATTATCAATAATAAATAGACGACATCTAAATAACAAATATTTGTTTTTTAAAAGTGCGAAGTGGATCAGAATCTTGAATATCTGTCACAAATACAACATCAGAGTCGCATTTGCGAAGTGCAATCATTCCTTGATCAGCACAGTGAACTTCAAATTGAAAGATCACGAGGACGGTTCGCTCATGATCCTCATTCCTCAACTGCAATGTGGCCTTAGACAAGGCTCTTGGTGTCATTTGCCAATGTGAGGTGTGGTGGCATTGTTTACTAATGCACAGAGCATGACAGTACAGTATGTGGTGATATATTTGGCTTCTGACACTGTCAACACCGTTTCCACCGAAATAAAATGTTGGAGAGTCTGATAGTTACTCGCCCCAGTTCAATGGTTTCCTCGGTCTTATAAAGGAGTTCCTCGTTCTGCAGTGTACCGTGCGTTTTTACCGAGAGGAAACACGTTGTCCATTTTTGCGAGGGTGGGGGCTCTCCGAGGAGAGCCAGCTACTTTAGATACTTTTGACGAGCGGCCTCAACTGCGATTGTCTGGGAGGCTTCTATTGAGTGGGGCTCGTGAGATACTCGTCCGCTTTTACCAGAGAGGAGGTTCATCTGCAAGTCACTGTCCAGATAAATTCAACCACGCCGTCTATTTTGATGAAGGGGGATAAATTCAACCACGCCGTCTGTTTTGATGAAAGGGGACCTCGTCTGAATACATCGTCTTCTAACGAGGACTGTGTGTATGTGTGTGTGTGTGTGTGTGTGGGGGGGGGGGGGGTCCAGATATACACTATTTTCTGGGGGCAGGTCGGCCTGCATTTAAATTACCTTTGAAAGCACGATCGCTTTTACAGATTGTAAATGCGTGTGTGAGGGGAGGGGGTGATGGTTGTGGGGAACCAACAGCTGCCGATCTTACCAGGACGGCTGAAATCGTCGATAAAGGGAGTGCTGCTCGCGTGCAAAGCACTCCGCTTGTGGACTATGGGTGTGGGCATTGTGCACTCTCAAAAATTCATCCAACCGCGCTCCCAGTGAGCAAGAAAATTATCTTCTAAGGAGAGTACTACTTACTACCGTTGCTTTCACGCGAGTACTTAACTATCGCCCTTGCCATCCACCGTCCACTGCAAAATACGGTCCATGGTCTGATGAAAAGGCCCTCGTCTGAAATGCATAACTGGCGACATTCTCGTCCTCCGTGTGCCAAAGTTCAGCAGGGATGGGAGGACTCTTCTTCAAAGACACTCCTATAATTACTCTCCCCGATTACCTGCTAGCGCATTCTTGACGCGATCCATACACACACTTATGTGGGTAGGATCCCAGTTCAACATATTCGGTGTTAACAAAAGGGTGTTTAACAGGAAGAAAACTGCAGGCTCGGATTTTAATAAACTCTCTATCTCGAGAGCCTGGATTGCCTCTAATGAATAGTCCTATTTGGTTCCCAAAATCATTTAAGAAAAAATATTTGAGTGTGGATTGGTCTCAAATGCAACTAATGGCTCGTGTATTCATAATTTGGACAGTTCTTCACGAAAAACAGAACAAATCAAACATATCCGAATATCACAAAAAGGTTAGCAAATTATAGTCAAGTCTGACTCAGGGTTTGAATTCCAATTAAACCCACATCTCAGGGTTGGGGTGGTGAGGGGTGTACTTTGCAGTGCCCCCAAAGGCAACTATGACTCGTCTTACCATAAGGTGGGTCCATTTGGATGAAAACCAGGCATGGTCGGACGCGGCGTGTGCACATCCAAAGTGCGCAAGGGTATGGCAAGAAGGAAAAATCAGGTTTTGGGCTCGAAATTACAATAATGATCATTATCATAATTTGTGCTCGACGGCATAAAGACAAGGCCCATTTCGACCTTGGCGGAACACATTCGGTGTTGGTAAGTGGATGGCAAATAAGAATTGTTCGATTTCAGGCAGGCCTAGATTTCAATAAAAATCTATATTCTTCAGAACCTGGATTGGTTTTAAGGGTGCTAATTACACGTGTTATTAAGTAAAATGCATGAAAACCAAGGCGGGTCGGATCCTAATTGAACACGCCCGCAAAACACAGAGATGGCAAATAATGAAGGTCCCACTCTAGGCCCAGGTTTCAATAAAATCCTTATCTTGAGAGCCTGCAGTTGTCTCAAAGATAAGAGATGATTCAGGTGAACACGATTTGGGGTCATTGGCATGAAAACCAGTATGCGTCGGTGCTTCGCTAACGCATCCACAATTCACAGGAGGATGGGAAATTTAAGAGAAATATGCATTTTGGCCGGATTTAAAAAAACACATCTTGTGAGCACGGAGTGACCCAAATGGCAACAAATAACATGTTTATCGTTATTTGGACTTGTTCGGAGAAAAGCACAGAGAGACTGAAATCCGGTTAAACGTCATTTAGGCAACGTGTTGTATATATTTTTATCATATGGGAGTCATTCAGGCAACGTAATATATATGCTCGCTTTCTATATGAACGCCATTCAGGCAACGTTTTGCATTATTATCAATATTAAATAGACGACATCTAAATAACAAGTATTTGTTTTTTAAAAGTGCGAAGTGGATCAGAAGCTTGAATATCTGTCACAAATACAACATCAGAGTTGCGTTTGCGAAGTGCAATCGTTCCTTGATCAGCACAGTGAACTTCAAATTGAAAGATTACGAGGTCGGTTCGCTCATGATCCTCATTCCTCAACTGCAATGTGGCCTTAAACAAGGCTCTTGGTGTCATTTGCCCATCTGAGGTGTGGTGCCATTGTTTACTAATGCACAGAGCATGACAGTACAGTATGTGGTGATATATTTGGCTTCTGACACTGTCAACCCCGTTTCCACCGGAATAAAATGTTGGAGAGTCTGATAGTTACTCGCCCCAGTTCAGTGGTTCCCTCGGTCGTATAAAGGAGTTCCTCGTTCTGCAGTGTACCGTGCGTTTTTACCGAGAGGAAATACATTGTCCATCTTTGCGAGGGGTGGGGGCTCTCCGAGGAGAGCCAGCTACTTTAGATACTTTTGACGAGCGGCCTCAACTGCGATTGCCTCGGAGGGTTCTATTGAGTGGGGCTCGTGAGATACACGACGAAGGTCCCACTTTAGGCCCAGGTTTCAATAAAATCCTTATCTTGAGAGCCTGTAATTGTCTCAAAGATAAGAGATGATTCGGGTGAACACGATTTGGGGTCGTTGGCATGAAAACCAGTATGAGTCGGTGCTTCGCTAACGCATCCCCAATTCACAGGAAAATGGGAAATTTAAGAAAAATATGCATTTTGGCCGGATTTAAAAAAGACTTCATCTTGAGAGCACGAAGTGACCCAAATGGCAACAAATAACATGTTTATCGTTATTTTACTTGTTCGGTGAAACGCAGACAAAGACTGAAATCCGGTTAAACGTCATTTGCGCAACGTGTTGCATATATTTTTATCATATGGGAGTAGTTTAGGCAACGTTATATATATGTTAGTTTTCTAAATGAACGCCTTTCACACAACGTCTTGCATTTTATCAATTTTAAATAGACTACATCCAAACAACCAGTATTTGTTTTTTTTTCAATGTGCGAAGTGGATCAGAATCGTGAATATCCTTCACAAATGGAATATGAGAGTCGAGTTAGTGAAGCGCAATGGTTCATTGATGGCACAGTGATTTTAAAATTGAAAGCTCACGGTGACTGTTCGCTGATGATCCTCATTCATCATCTGCCATCAGTTAGCCCTTAGACAAGGTTCTTGGAGTCTTTTTCCCATGTACTATGTGGTACCATTGCGTACTAAGGCACAGAGCACAACAGAACAGCATGCGGGGTACACTGGCTTCTGACACTTTCAACACGGTATCCACCAGATTAAAATGTTGGGGAGTCTAATAGTTACTTGTCGCAGCTCGGTTGTTTTTTCGGCTGCGTTAACCAGCAAAATAGTCGCGTTCGTGTGTATGTATGCGTGCCAATGGTTCAAATGAAAGTGTCAATGACACTTTAGCATAACCTGACTTTGTGTTGTGTTTTGTGAAATGGATAATGTTGTCTATGAATTGATTATGAAATACGACAAGAAGTTTGATAAATGAGAATATGTTAATTTCTGTTCCCTGTATGCTATGTTTCCAATAAGAATAGTTCGAAGTTTAGACTGTACTAAAGAAATGAGGCCTGGGTTAATGTGGCACTCATTTAATGCATGGCGACCAAAGTTACCAAGTTTCAGTAAACTTATTCCAAAACAAGCCATTTTACCAGGTTGCAATGAACTCCCTTGTTAAATATAGCTCGAAGACGTTGCTGAAGGAATCTAGTTCACACGACAGATCGACGGTCACGGTTGGCCGATCATGCCCAAAATAGGAAAGACTCACTTAGAGATCATACCGCGTTATTCTACCAACTTGCAATGGAATTCTGTCATAAAAACAACCTGTAGACAGTACTAAAGGAATATAGGTCAACTGACCAGGCGGGATAACGGCTGAACAATCGCGACCAAAACAGAGCAGACTCATCTAAACATTATACCGAGTTATCCGTCCAAGTTAACATGAAATCGCTTAACAAATATGAACTGTAGACTGTGCTAACAAATCTACATCATAGGCGTCGATCATGACATTATACTGAGTCATCCTACAATTTTGCAATGGAATTCCCTTAATAAATGCAATCTGTAGACTGGGCCAAAGAAATCTAGGTAACGCGCCTCTGCGATAGTCACGGTTGACTGAACCCAACCAAACAGGACGTTCTGCTCCAGTAATTACGCAGAGTCATCCTACGACGTTAAAATATAATCCCTTCATAAATATGACCTGTGGAGTGTGGTAAAGATTTTCGGGCTTCGGGACTTGTAGCCGTCACGGTGGACCGATCGCTATCAAAAGGGCGCGTTCTTGTCTAGACATCATACGGAGTCACCCTATAAAGATTCAATGAAATCCCTTCCTAAATACGACCTTTAGACTATGTTAAAGTTTTTCGGGCTTCGGGCTTCGGACCCGCGTAGCCGTCAGGGTTGACCGATCACGACTAAAATAGGACGTTCTCGTCTAGACATTATACTGAGTCTTTGTACCGAGTTACGATGAAATCCCTTCATAAATACGACATTTGGACTGTACTAAAAGTTTTTAGGTTTCAGCCTCGGGCATTTAACACGGCGTGCTGATGCGAAAAAAGGGGGAAGTCTCACCCCGACCTGACCGTGAACCCACATATGGAATTTTGTGATGAGCTGACAAGTACTACGGGGTGTAGACTGTGGAAAAGAAAATCTGAACAGACTGACAGACAGACTGACTTCCGTACGAGTGGTGGTAATAGCTTATCTTGACATTGTCAAGTTCAGTTATAAAGCAGTATGAACTAACGATCCACTAGAACAAATTATATGGGATGTGGATGCTATGCCAAAGTAAAATGTCAAAACAAACAGGAAAACATATTTTATGCACTTCAGCAAGCGTAAGCTATCGTCCCTTCATTAATTCCTACTGAAAGTGAAATCATGAAAAATATGGCTGAAGATAAGTGGTGCTCGAAATATTCCCCACAATATATATCCGGTAAGTACAGACACCTGTCGATGTATCTGCCGAGGAACCTGCTCACAGATTGAATTGGGATTAAGTTGGCAGACTGGTCGGCGAGTGGATTTCATCTGGTCAACATGCCCATAGCGCGTTGAGGATACACCATTCAGTAAAGAGAGTGCTTTCGCGTACAAAGCACTCCGCATTCTAACGAGGGCTGGGTGCACTGTTCACTCTCAAAAACTCATTCAACTGCGCTCCCTCATAGTAAGACGCTCATCTTCTGAAGAGAGTATTAGTTACTGCCGTGGCTTTCCCGCTCATGGTTAGCTATCTCGACCTTACCTTCCACTTTGGTAAGAGGAAGCCCTCGCCTAGAAGTACGGTCCGTGTTCTGATGAAAAAACCCTCACCTAAAATGCACAGTTCGTGATCAAAATCGGTGAAGCTCTCGTCTCTCTGTTTATGAAATGAAATACAAGAACTGATAACTGAGAATATGTTAATTTCTATTCTCTGTTTGCTATGTTTGGAATATGAATAATTTAAGGTTTAGACTGTGCTGAAGAAGTGAGGCCTGAGTATAAATTATTTCAAAAAGAGTCATCCTACCAAGTTCCAATGAAATTCCTTTATAAATATAACTCGCAGACATTGCCAAAGGAATCTAGGTCACATGACAGCTCGGCGGTCACAGTTCGCCGATCATTACCAAAATAGGAGAGTTCCATCTAGATATCATACCAAGTTATCCTACGACACGGCTGATCAATTTTGCAATATCATACCAAGTTATCCTAAGTCACGGCTGATCAATTTTGCAATGACAAAGCTTTATTAAATGCAATCTGCAGACTGTGCTAAAGGAATCTAGGAAACGCCCCATGCGGCCGTCACGGTTGACTAAAACCGACCAAAAAGTTCTCATCTCGACATTATACAGAGTCATCCTACGAAGTTAAAATCAAATACCTTCGTAAAACGACCTGTAGACTGTGGAAAACATGTTCGGCTTCGGGCCCGCGTAGCTGTCAAGGTGGGCCGATCGAGACCAAAAGGGGACGTTTTCTTCCTTCTGCACATTATACGGAGGAATCGTCGTACAAAGTTACAATAAAATCACTTTATAAATACTACCTGTAGGGTGTGTGAGTGGTTTACGGGCTTCGGACCACGTAGCCGTTACGGCCGATCGGTCGCGACCAAAAGTGGACGTTCTCATCTAGACATTCGAAGTTTTCCAACCAGGTTACAACGAAATTCCTTCATAAATTCGACTTGGGAGCTGTACTGAATGTTTTCGTGTTTCAGGCTCCGACAGCCGTCACAACTGACCGATCACGGCCAGAAGTGGACATTGTCATCCGGAAAGGACCTTAAACTAGCATGTGAACATTCGCGAGGATCCGAGTAGAACTGTGGAGTGTAACCTATGTTAAAGAAAATGTAAACAGACTGACAGACTTCCACACGCGTGATGGAAATAATAGCTTATCTTGACTTTGTCAAGTTGAGCTAAAAATCCGTATGAACCTACGATCCACTAAAGCAAATATAGATGGGATGTGGTGCAAGGCCAAAGTAAAAGGGCAAAAAAACCTGAACAGTTGTTTCATACATTTTAGTAAACGTAACCGATCTTCCCATCATCAATTCCTACTGAAACTGGTATCAGGAAAAATATGGCTAAAGATGGATCGTCCTCGAAATATTTCCCACGATATAGCCGGTAAGTACAGACACCTGTCGGAGTAAATGTCGGGGAATCTGCCCACACATTGATTTGAGATTAATTTGGTAGACTGGTCTGTGAGTGAATTCCATCTGGTCAAATTGCTCCATACCGCGTCGAGGATACACCACTCAGTGAAGAGAGAGTGTCTTCACATCTACACATACAACCGGTATAGGTTTATGACCCGACAGATAACCCGCCCTACCCAAGCATACACATACCCTCAGTCAAACACACCAACATCTGTCCTTGTTTACTTGAGTTTAAATGAAGGACGTACTATTGGACTAAACTATATATTTTACAATAACGAACAGAGAAATTTATTATAAATGAAGAAGATTGGTCTGTTACAGGGTGGTTATTTAGCACTGTCCACAATACATCAAAGGGAGGGGGGGGGGGGGTGGTGGATCGTACAAAATCGGGTCGGATTCACTCAACACAGTGGATGTGGGTTAATTTGTAGCCTAACTGATTTAAGAGTATAATTCTGCAGTGAGCCGTGGGTGAGCTTTCAAATAATGAAGGTCCCACTTTAGGCCCAGGTTTCAATAAACTCCTTATCTTGAGATCCTGTAGTTGTCTCAAAGATAAGAGATGATTCAGGTGAACACGATTTGGGGTCATTGCCATGAAAACCAGTATGCGTCGGTGCTTCGCTAACGCATCCACAATTCACAGGAGGATGGGAAATTTAAGAAAAATATGCATTTTGGCCGGATTTAAAAAAGACCACATCTTGTGAGCACGGAGTGACCCAAATGGCAACAAATCACATGTTTATCGTTATTTGGACTTGTTCGGAGAAAAACAGACAGAGACTGAAATCCGGTTAAACGTCATTTGGGCAACGTGTTGTATATATTTTTATCATATGGGAGTCATTCAGGCAACGTAATATATATGCTCGCTTTCTATATGAACGCCATTCAGGCAACGTTTTGCATTATTATCAATATTAAATAGACGACATCTAAATAACAAGTATTAGTTTTTTAAAAGTGCGAAGTGGATCAGAAGCTTGAATATCTGTCGCAAATACAACATCAGAGTTGCGTTTGCGAAGTGCAATCGTTCGTTGATGAGCACAGTGAACTTCAAATTGAAAGATTACGAGGTCGGTTCGCTCATGATCCTCATTCCTCAACTGCAATGTGGCCTTAAACAAGGCTCTTGGTGTCATTTGCCCATGTGAGGTGTGGTGCCATTGTTTACTAATGCACAGAGCATGACAGTACAGTATGTGGTGATATATTTGGTTTCTGACACTGTCAACCCCGTTTCCATCGGAATAAAATGTTGGAGAGTCTGATAGTTACTCGCCCCAGTTCAGTGGTTTCCTCGGTCTTATAAAGGAGTTCCTCGTTCTGCAGTGTTCCGTGCGTTTTTACCGAGAGGAAATACATTGTCCATTTTTGCGAGGGGTGGGGGCTCTCCGAGGACAGCCAGCTACTTTAGATACTTTTGACGAGCGGCCTCAACTGCGATTGCCTGGGAGGCTTCTATTGAGTGGGGCTCGTGAGATACACAACGAAGGTCTCACTTTAGGCCCAGGTTTCAATAAAATCCTTATCTTGAGAGCCTGTAGTTGTCTCAAAGATAAGAGATGATTCAGGTGAACACGATTTGGGGTCATTGGCATGAAAACCAGTATGCGTCGGTGCTTCGCTAACGCATCCACAATTCACAGGAGGATGGGAAATTTAAGAAAAATATGCATTTTGGCCGGATTTAAAAAAAAACACATCTTGTGAGCACGGAGTGACCCAAATGACAACAAATAACATGTTTATCGTTATTTGGACTTGTTCGGAGGAAAGCACAGAGAGACTGAAATCCGTTTAAACGTCATTTGGGCAACGTGTTGTATATATTTTTATCATATGGGAGTCATTCAGGCAACGTAATATATATGCTCGCTTTCTATATGAACGCCATTCAGTCAACGTTTTGCATTATTATCAATATTAAATAGACGACATCTAAATAACAAGTATTTGTTTTTTAAAAGTGCGAAGTGGATCAGAAGCTTGAATATCTGTCACAAATACAACATCAGAGTTGCGTTTGCGAAGTGCAATCGTTCCTTGATCAGCACAGTGAACTTCAAATTGAAAGATTACGAGGTCGGTTCGCTCATGATCCTCATTTCTCAACTGCAATGTGGCCTTAAACAAGGCTCTTGGTGTCATTTGCCCATGTGAGGTATGGTGCCATTGTTTACTAATGCACAGAGCATGACAGTACAGTATGTGGTGATATATTTGGTTTCTGACACTGTCAACCCCGTTTCCATCGGAATAAAATGTTGGAGAGTCTGATAGTTACTCGCCCCAGTTCAGTGGTTTCCTCGGTCTTATAAAGGAGTTCCTCGTTCTGCAGTGTACCGTGCGTTTTTACCGAGAGGAAATACATTGTCCATTTTTGCGAGGGGTGGGGGCTCTCCGAGGAGAGCCAGCTACTTTAGATACTTTTGACGAGCGGCCTCAACTGCGATTGTCTGGGGGCTTCTATTGAGTGGGGCTCGTGAGATACACAACGAAGGTCCCACTTTAGGCCCAGGTTTCAATAAAATCCTTATCTTGAGAGCCTGTAATTGTCTCAAAGATAACAGATGATTCAGGTGAACACGATTTGGGGTCATTGGCATGAAAACCAGTATGCGTCGGTGCTTCGCTAACGCATCCACAATTCACAGGAGGATGGGAAATTTAAGAAAAATATGCATTTTGGCCGGATTTAAAAAAAACACATCTTGTGGCCACGGAGTGACCCAAATGGCAACAAATAACATGTTTATCGTTATTTGGACTTGTTCGGAGAAAAGCACAGTGAGATTGAAATCCGGTTAAACGTCATTTGGGCAACGTGTTGTATATATTTTTATCATATGGGAGTCATTCAGGCAACGTAATATATATGCTCGCTTTCTATATGAACGCCATTCAGGCAACGTTTTGCATTATTATCAATATTAAATAGACGACATCTAAATAACAAGTATTTGTTTTTTAAAAGTGCGAAGTGGATCAGAAGCTTGAATATCTGTCAAAAATACAACATCAGAGTTGCGTTTGCGAAGTGCAATCGTTCCTTGATCAGCACAGTGAACTTCAAATTGAAAGATTATGAGGTCGGTTCGCTCATGATCCTCATTCCTCAACTGCAATGTGGCCTTAAACAAGGCTCTTGGTGTCATTTGCCCATGTGAGGTGTGGTGCCATTGTTTACTAATGCACAGAGCATGACAGTACAGTATTTGGTGATATATTTGGCTTCTGACACTGTCAACCCCGTTTCCACCGGAATAAAATGTTGGAGAGTCTGATAGTTACTCGCCCCAGTTCAGTGGTTCCCTCGGTCGTATAAAGGAGTTCCTCGTTCTGCAGTGTACCGTGCGTTTTTACCGAGAGGAAATACATTGTCCATTTTTGCGAGGGGTGGGGGCTCTCCGAGGAGAGCCAGCTACTTTAGATACTTTTGACGAGCGGCCTCAACTGCGATTGTCTCGGAGGGTTCTATTGAGTGGGGCTCGTGAGATACACAACGAAGGTCCCACTTTAGGCCCAGGTTTCAATAAAATCATTATATTGAGAGCCTGTAATTGTCTCAAAGATAAGAGATGATTCGGGTGAACACGATTTGGGGTCGTTGGCATGAAAACCGGTATGAGTCGGTGATTCGCTAACGCATCCCCAATTCACAGGAGAATGGGAAATTTAAGAAAAATATGCATTTTGGCCGGATTTAAAAAAGACCACATCTTGAGAGCACGGAGTGACCCAAATGGCAACAAATAACATATTTATCGTTATTTTACTTGTTCGGTGAAACACAGAGAGAGACTGAAATCCGGTTAAACGTCATTTGCGCAACGTGTTGCATATATTTTTATCATATGGGAGTAGTTTAGGCAACGTTATATATATGTTAGTTTTCTAAATGAACGCCTTTCACACAACGTTTTGCATTTTATCAATTTTAAATAGACTACATCTAAACAACCAGTATTTGTTTTTTTTCAATGTGCGAAGTGGATCAGAATCGTGAATATCCTTCACAAATGGAATATGAGAGTCGAGTTAGTGAAGCGCAATGGTTCATTGATGGCACAGTGATTTTAAAATTGAAAGCTCACGGTGACTGTTCGCTGATGATCCTCATTCATCATCTGCCATCCGTGAGCCCTTAGACAAGGTTCTTGGAGTCTTTTTCCCATGTACTATGTGGTACCATTGCGTACTAAGGCACAGAGCACAACAGAACAGCATGCGGGGCACACTGGCTTCTGACACTTTCAACACGGTATCCACCAGATTAAAATGTTGGGGAGTCTAATAGTTACTTGTCGCAGCTCGGTTGTTTTTTCGGCTGCGTTAACCAGCAAAATAGTCGCGTTCGTGTGTATGTATGCGTGACAATGGTTCAAATGAAAGTGTCAATGACACTTTAGCATAGCCTGACTTTGTGTTGTGTTTTGTGAAATGGATAATGTTGTCTATGAATTGATTATGAAATACGACAAGAAGTTTGATAAATGAGAATATGTTAATTTCTGTTCCCTGTATGCTATGTTTCCAATAAGAATAGTTCGAAGTTTAGACTGTACTAAAGAAATGAGGCCTGGGTTAATGTGGCACTCAGTTAATGCATGGCGACCAAAGTTACCAAGTTTCAGTAAACTTATTCCAAAACAAGCCATTTTACCAGGTTGCAATGAACTCCCTTGTTAAATATAGCTCGAAGACGTTGCTGAAGGAATCTAGTTCACACGACAGCTCGGCGGTCACGGTTGGCCGATCATGCCCAAAATAGGAAAGACTCACTTAGAGATCATACCGCGTTATTCTACCAACTTGCAATGGAATCCTTTCATAAAAACAACCTGTAGACAGTACTAAAGGAATATAGGTCAACTGACCAGGCGGGATAACGGCTGAACGATCGCGACCAAAACAGAGCAGACTCATCTAAACATTATACCGAGTTATCCGTCCAAGTTAACATGAAATCGCTTAACAAATATGAACTGTAGACTGTGCTAACAAATCTACATCATAGGCGTCGATCATGACATTATACTGAGTCATCCTACAATTTTGCAATGGAATTCCCTTAATAAATGCAATCTGTAGACTGGGCCAAAAAAATCTAGGTAACGCGCCTCTGCGATAGTCACGGTTGACTGAACCCAACCAAACAGGACGTTCTGCTCCAGTAATTACGCGGAGTCATCCTACGACGTTAAAATATAATCCCTTCATAAATATGACCTGTGGAGTGTGGTAAAGATTTTCGGGCTTCGGGACTTGTAGCCGTCACGGTGGACCGATCGCTATCAAAAGGGCGCGTTCTTGTCTAGACATCATACGGAGTCACCCTATAAAGATTCAATGAAATCCCTTCCTAAATACGACCTTTAGACTATGTTAAAGTTTTTCGGGCTTCGGGCTTCGGACCCGCGTAGCCGTCAGGGTTGACCGATCACGACTAAAATAGGACGTTCTCGTCTAGACATTATACTGAGTCTTTGTACCGAGTTACGATGAAATCCCTTCATAAATACGACATTCGGACTGTACTAAAAGTTTTTGGGTTTCAGCCTCGGGCATTTAACACGGCGTACTGATGCGAAAAAAGGGGGAAGTCTCACCCCGACTTGACCGTGAACCCACATATGGAATTTTGTGATGATCTGACAAGTACTACGGGGTGTAGACTGTGGAAAAGAAAATCTGAACAGACTGACAGACAGATTGACTTCCGTACGAGTGGTGGTAATAGCTTATCTTGACATTGTCAAGTTCAGTTATAAAGCAGTATGAACTAACGATCCACTAGAACAAATTATATGGGATGTGGATGCTATGCCAAAGTAAAATGTCAAAA
This sequence comes from Pictodentalium vernedei, assembly GCA_031216915.1. Lineage (NCBI taxonomy): Eukaryota > Metazoa > Mollusca > Scaphopoda > Dentaliida > Dentaliidae > Pictodentalium > Pictodentalium vernedei. The sequence goes on along the minus strand of CM062289.1, from coordinate 232,066,489 downwards.
CAAACAGGAAAACATATTTTATGCACTTCTGCAAGAGTAAGCTATCGTCCCTTCATTAATTCCTACTGAAAGTGAAATCATGAAAAATATGGCTGAAGATAAGTAGTGCTCGAAATATTCCCCACAATATATATCCGGTAAGTACAGACACCTGTCGATGTATCTGCCGAGGAACCTGCTCACAGATTGAATTGGGATTAAGTTGGCAGACTGGTCGGCGAGTGGATTTCATCTGGTCAACATGCCCATAGCGCGTTGAGGATACACCATTCAGTAAAGAGAGTGCTTTCGCGTACAAAGCACTCCGCATTCTAACGAGGGCTGGGTGCACTGTTCACTCTCAAAAACTCATTCAGCTGCGCCCCCTCATAGTAAGACGCTCATCTTCTGAAGAGAGTATTAGTTACTGCCGTGGCTTTCCCGCTCATGGTTAGCTATCTCGACCTTACCTTCCACTTTGGTAAGAGGAAGCCCTCGCCTAGAAGTACGGTCCGTGTTCTGGTGAAAAAACCCTCACCTAAAATGCACAGTTCGTGATCAAATTCGTTGAAGCTCTCGTCTCTCTGTTTATGAAATGAAATACAAGAACTGATAACTGAGAATATGTTAATTTCTATTCTCTGTTTGCTATGTTTGGAATAAGAATAATTTAAGGTTTAGACTCTGCTGAAGAAGTGAGGCCTGAGTATAAATTATTTCAAAAAGAGTCATCCTACCAAGTTCCAATGAAATTCCTTTATAAATATAACTCGCAGACATTGCCAAAGGAATCTAGGTCACATGACAGCTCGGCGGTCACAGTTCGCCGATCATTACCAAAATAGGAGAGTTCCATCTAGATATCATACCAAGTTATCCTACGTCACGGCTGATCAATTTTGCAATATCATACCAAGTTATCCTACGTCACGGCTGATCAATTTTGCAATGACAAAGCTTTATTAAATGCAATCTGCAGACTGTGCTAAAGGAATCTAGGAAACGCCCCATGCGGCCGTCACGGTTGACTGAAACCGACCAAAAAGTTCTCATCTCGACATTATACAGAGTCATCCTACGAAGTTAAAATCAAATATCTTCGTAAAAACGACCTGTAGACTGTGGAAAACATGTTCGGGCTTCGGGCCCGCGTAGCTGTCAAAGTGTGCCGATCGAGACCAAAAGGGGACGTTTTCTTCCTTCTGCACATTATACGGAGGAATCGTCGTACTAAGTTACAATAAAATCACTTTATGAATACTACCTGTAGGGTGTGTGAGTGGTTTTCAGGCTTCGGACCACGTAGCCGTTACGGCCGATCGGTCGCGACCAAAAGTGGACGTTCTCATCTAGACATTCGAAGTTTTCCAACCAAGTTCCAACGGATTCCCTTCATAAATTCGACTTGGGAGCTGTACTGAATGTTTTCGTGTTTCAGGCTCCGACAGCCGTCACAACTGACCGATCACGGCCAGAAGTGGACATTGTCATCCGGAAAGGACCTTAAACCAGCATGTGAACATTCGCGAGGATCCGAGTAGAACTGTGGAGTGTAACCTATGTTAAAGTAAATGTAAACAGACTGACAGACTTCCACACGCGTGATGGAAATAATAGCTTATCTTGACTTTGTCAAGTTGAGCTAAAAATCCGTATGAACCTGCGATCCACTAAAGCAAATATAGATGGGATGTGGTGCAAGGCCAAAGTAAAAGGGCAAAAAAACCTGAACAGTTGTTTCATACATTTTAGTAAACGTAACCGATCTTCCCATCATAAATTCCTACTGAAACTGGTATCAGGAAAAATATGGCTAAAGATGGATCGTCCTCGAAATATTTCCCACGATATAGCCGGGAAGTACAGACACCTGTCGGAATAAATGTCGGGGAATCTGCCCACACATTGATTTGAGATTAATTTGGTAGACTGGTCTGTGAGTGAATTCCATCTGGTCAAATTGCTCCATACCGCGTCGAGGATACACCACTCAGTGAAGAGAGAGTGTCTTCACATCTACACATACAACCGGTATAGGTTTATGACCCGACAGATAACCCGCCCTACCCAAGCATACACATACCCTCAGTCAAACACACCAACATCTGTCCTTGTTTACTTGAGTTTAAATGAAGGACGTACTATTGGACTAAACTATATATTTTACAATAACGAACAGAGAAATTTATTATAAATGAAGAAGATTGGTCTGTTACAGGGTGGTTATTTAGCACTGTACACAATACATCAAAGGGAGGGAGGGGGGGGGTGGATCTTACAAAATCGGGTCGGATTCACTCAACACAGTGGATGTGGGTTAATTTGTAGCCTAACTGATTTAAGAGTATAATTCTGCAGTGAGCCGTGGGTGAGCTTTCAAATAATGAAGGTCCCACTTTAGGCCCAGGTTTCAATAAACTCCTTATCTTGAGAGCCTGTAGTTGTCTCAAAGATAAGAGATGATTCAGGTGAACACGATTTGGGGTCATTGGCATGAAAACCAGTATGCGTCGGTGCTTCGCTAACGCATCCACAATTCACAGGAGGATGGGAAATTTAAGAAAAATATGCATTTTGGCCGGATTTAAAAAATACCACATCTTGTGAGCACGGAGTGACCCAAATGGCAACAAATCACATGTTTATCGTTATTTGGACTTGTTCGGAGAAAAGCAGACAGAGACTGAAATCCGGTTAAACGTCATTTGGGCAACGTGTTGTATATATTTTTATCATATGGGAGTCATTCAGGCAACGTAATATATATGCTCGCTTTCTATATGAACGCCATTCAGGCAACGTTTTGCATTATTATCAATATTAAATAGACGACATCTAAATAACAGGTATTAGTTTTTTAAAAGTGCGAAGTGAATCAGAAGCTTCAATATCTGTCACAAATACAACATCAGAGTTGCGTTTGCGAAGTGCAATCGTTCGTTGATGAGCACAGTGAACTTCAAATTGAAAGATTACGAGGTCGGTTCGCTCATGATCCTCATTCCTCAACTGCAATGTGGCCTTAAACAAGGCTCTTGGTGTCATTTGCCCATGTGAGGTGTGGTGCCATTGTTTACTAATGCACAGAGCATGACAGTACAGTATGTGGTGATATATTTGGTTTCTGACACTGTCAACCCCGTTTCCATCGGAATAAAATGTTGGAGAGTCTGATAGTTACTCGCCCCAGTTCAGTGGTTTCCTCGGTCTTATAAAGGAGTTCCTCGTTCTGCAGTGTACCGTGTGTTTTTACCGAGAGGAAATACATTGTCCATTTTTGCGAGGGGTGGGGGCTCTCCGAGGACAGTCAGCTACTTTAGATACTTTTGACGAGCGGCCTCAACTGCGATTGCCTGGGGGGCTTCTATTGAGTGGGGCTCGTGAGATACACAACGAAGGTCCCACTTTAGGCCCAGGTTTCAATAAAATCCTTATCTTGAGAGCCTGTAATTGTCTCAAAGATAAGAGATGATTCAGGTGAACACGATTTGGGGTCATTGGCATGAAAGCCAGTATGCGTCGGTGCTTCGCTAACGCATCCACAATTCACAGGAGGATGGGAAATTTAAGAAAAATATGCATTTTGGCCGGATTTAAAAAAAACACATCTTGTGAACACGGAGTGACCCAAATGGCAACAAATAACATGTTTATCGTTATTTGGACTTGTTCGGAGAAAAGCACAGAGAGACTGAAATCCGGTTAAACGTCATTTGGGCAACGTGTTGTATATATTTTCATCATATGGGAGTCATTCGGGCAACGTTATATATATGTTCGCTTTCTATATGAACGCCACTCAGGCAACGTTTTGCATTATTATCAATATTAAATAGACGACATCTAAATAACAAGTATTTGTTTTTTAAAAGTGCGAAGTGGATCAGAATCTTGAATATCTGTCACAAATACAACATCAGAGTTGCGTTTGCGAAGTGCAATCGTTCCTTGATCAGCACAGTGAACTTCAAATTGAAAGATTACGAGGTCGGTTCGCTCATGATCCTCATTCCTCAACTGCAATGTGGCCTTAAACAAGGCTCTTGCTGTCATTTGCCCATGTGAGGTGTGGTGCCATTGTTTACTAATGCACAGAGCATGACAGTACAGTATGTGGTGATATATTTGGCTTCTGACACTGTCAACCCCGTTTCCATCGGAATAAAATGTTGGAGAGTCTGATAGTTACTCGCCCCAGTTCAGTGGTTTCCTCGGTCGTATAAAGGAGTTCCTCTTTCTGCAGTGTACCGTGCCTTTTTACCGAGAGGAAATACATTGTTCATTTTTGCGAGGGGTGGGGGCTCTCCGAGGAGAGCCAGCTACTTTAGATACTTTTGACGAGCGGCCTCAACTGCGCCGGATTGTCTCGGAGGCTTCTATTGAGTGGGGCTCGTGAGATACACAACGAAGGTCCCACTTTAGGCCCAGGTTTCAATAAAATCCTTATCTTGAGAGCCTGTAATTGTCTCAAAGATAAGAGATGATTCGGGTGAACACGATTTGGGGTCGTTGGCATGAAAACCAGTATGAGTCGGTGCTTCGCTAACGCATCCCCAATTCACAGGAGGATGGGAAATTTAAGAAAAATATGCATTTTGGCCGGATTTAAAAAAAGACCACATCTTGAGAGCACGGAGTTACCCAAATGGCAACAAATAACATGTTTATCGTTATTTTACTTGTTCGGTGAAACGCAGACAGAGACTGAAATCCGGTTAAACGTCATTTGCGCAACGTGTTGCATATATTTTTATCATATGGGAGTAGTTTAGGCAACGTTATATATATGTTAGTTTTCTAAATGAGCGCCTTTCACACAACGTTTTGCATTTTATCAATTTTAAATAGACTACATCTAAACAACCAGTATTTGTTTTTTTTTCAATGTGCGAAGTGCATCAGAATCTTGAATATCCTTCACATATGGAATATGAGAGTCGAGTTAGTGAAGCGCAATGGTTCATTGATGGCACAGTGATTTTAAAATTGAAAGCTCACGGTGACTGTTCGCTGATGATCCTCATTCATCATCTGCCATCCGTGAGCTCTTAGACAAGGTTCTTGGAGTCTTTTTCCCATGTACTATGTGGTACCATTGCGTACTAAGGCACATAGCACAACAGAACAGCATGCGGGGTACACTGGCTTCTGACACATTCAACACGGTATCCACCAGATTAAAATGTTGGGGAGTCTAATAGTTACTTGTCGCAGCTCGGTTGTTTTTTCGGCTGCGTTAACCAGCAAAATAGTCGCGTTCGTGTGTATGTATGCGTGCCAATGGTTCAAATGAAAGTGTCAATGACACTTTAGCATAACCTGACTTTGTGTTGTGTTTTGTGAAATGGATAATGTTGTCTATGAATTGATTACGAAATACGACAAGAAGTTTGATAAATGAGAATATGTTAATTTCTGTTCCCTGTATGCTATGTTTCCAATAAGAATATTTCGAAGTTTAGACTGTACTAAAGAAATGAGGCCTGGGTTAATGTGGCACTCAGTTAATGCATGGCGACCAAAGTTACCAAGTTTCAGTAAACTTATTCCAAAACAAGCCATTTTACCAGGTTGCAATGAACTCCCTTGTTAAATATAGCTCGAAGACGTTGCTGAAGGAATCTAGTTCACACGACAGCTCGGCGGTCACCGTTGGCCGATCATGCCCAAAATAGGAAAGACTCACTTAGAGATCATACCGCGTTATTCTACCAACTTGCAATGGAATCCTTTCATAAAAAACAACCTGTAGACAGTACTAAAGGAATATAGGTCAACTGACCAGGCGGGATAACGGCTGAACGATCGCGACCAAAACAGAGCAGACTCATCTAAACATTATACCGAGTTATCCGTCCAAGTTAACATGAAATCGCTTAACAAATATGAACTGTAGACTGTGCTAACAAATCTACGTCAAAGGCGTCGATCATGACATTATACTGAGTCATCCTACAATTTTGCAATGAAATTCCCTTAATAAACGCAACCTGTAGACTGGGCCAAAGAAATCTAGGTAACGCGCCTCAGCGATAGTCACGGTTGACTGAACCCAACCAAACAGGACGTTCTGCTCCAGTAATTACGCAGAGTCATCCTACGACGTTAAAATATAATCCCTTCATAAATATGACCTGTGGAGTGTGGTAAAGATTTTCGGGCTTCGTGACTTGTAGCCGTCACGGTGGACCGATCGCTATCAAAAAGGCGCGTTCTTGTCTAGACATCAGACGGAGTCACCCTATAAAGATTCAATGAAATCCCTTCCTAACTACGACCTTTAGACTATGTTGAAGTTTTTCGGGCTTCGGGCTTCGGGCTTCGGACCCGCGTAGCCGTCAGGGTTGACCGATCACGACTAAAATAGGACGTTCTCGTCTAGACATTATACTGAGTCTTTGTACCGAGTTACGATGAAATCCCTTCATAAATACGACATTTGGACTGTACTAAAAGTTTTTGGGTTTCAGCCTCGGGCATTTAACACGGCGTACTGATGCGAAAAAAGGGGGAAGTCTCACCCCGACCTGACCGCGAACACACATATGGAATTTTGTGATGATCTGACAAGTACTACGGGGTGTAGACTGTGGAAAAGAAAATCTGAACAGACTGACAGACAGATTGACTTCCGTACGAGTGGTGGTAATAGCTTATCATGACATTGTCAAGTTCAGTTATAAAGCAGTATGAACTAACGATCCACTAGAACAAATTATATGGGATGTGGATGCTATGCCAAAGTAAAATGTCAAAACAAACAGGAAAACATATTTTATGCACTTCAGCAAGAGTAAGCTATCGTCCCTTCATTAATTCCTACTGAAAGTGAAATCATGAAAAATATGGCTGAAGATAAGTAGTGCTCGAAATATTCCCCACAATATATATCCGGTAAGTACAGACACCTGTCGATGTATCTGCCGAGGAACCTGCTCACAGATTGAATTGGGATTAAGTTGGCAGACTGGTCGGCGAGTGGATTTCATCTGGTCAACATGCCCATAGCGCGTTGAGGATACACCATTCAGTAAAGAGAGTGCTTTCGCGTACAAAGCACTCCGCATTCTAACGAGGGCTGGGTGCACTGTTCACTCTCAAAAACTCATTCAACTGCGCTCCCTCATAGTAAGACGCTCATCTTCTGAAGAGAGTATTAGTTACTGCCGTGGCTTTCCCGCTCATGGTTAGCTATCTCGACCTTACCTTCCACTTTGGTAAGAGGAAGCCCTCGCCTAGAAGTACGGTCCGTGTTCTGGTGAAAAAACCCTCACCTAAAATGCACAGTTCGTGATCAAATTCGGTGAAGCTCTCGTCTCTCTGTTTATGAAATGAAATACAAGAACTGATAACTGAGAATATGTTAATTTCTATTCTCTGTTTGCTATGTTTGGAATAAGAATAATTTAAGGTTTAGACTGTGCTGAAGAAGTGAGGCCTGAGTATAAATTATTTCAAAAAGAGTCATCCTACCAAGTTCCAATGAAATTCCTTTATAAATATAACTCGCAGACATTGCCAAAGGAATCTAGGTCACATGACAGCTCGGCGGTCACAGTTCGCCGATCATTACCAAAATAGGAGAGTTCCATCTAGATATCATACTAAGTTATCCTACGTCACGGCTGATCAATTTTGCAATATCATACCAAGTTATCCTACGTCACGGCTGATCAATTTTGCAATGACAAAGCTTTATTAAATGCAATCTGCAGACTGTGCTAAAGGAATCTAGGAAACGCCCCATGCGGCCGTCACGGTTGACTGAAACCGACCAAAAAGTTCTCATCTCGACATTATACAGAGTCATCCTACGAAGTTAAAATCAAATATCTTCGTAAAAACGACCTGTAGACTGTGGAAAACATGTTCGGGCTTCGGGCCCGCGTAGCTGTCAAGGTGTGCCGATCGAGACCAAAAGGGGACGTTTTCTTCTTTCTGCACATTATACGGAGGAATCGTCGTACTAAGTTACAATAAAATCACTTTATGAATACTACCTGTAGGGTGTGTGAGTGGTTTTCGGGCTTCGGACCACGTAGCCGTTACGGCCGATCGGTCGCGACCAAAAGTGGACGTTCTCATCTAGACATTCGAAGTTTTCCAACCAAGTTCCAACGGATTCCCTTCATAAATTCGACTTGGGAGCTGTACTGAATGTTTTCGTGTTTCAGGCTCCGACAGCCGTCACAACTGACCGATCACGGCCAGAAGTGGACATTGTCATCCGGAAAGGACCTTAAACCAGCATGTGAACATTCGCGAGGATCCGAGTAGAACTGTGGAGTGTAACCTATGTTAAAGTAAATGTAAACAGACTGACAGACTTCCACACGCGTGATGGAAATAATAGCTTATCTTGACTTTGTCAAGTTGAGCTAAAAATCCGTATGAACCTGCGATCCACTAAAGCAAATATAGATGGGATGTGGTGCAAGGCCAAAGCAAAAGGGCAAAAAAACCTGAACAGTTGTTTCATACATTTTAGTAAACGTAACCGATCTTCCCATCATAAATTCCTACTGAAACTGGTATCAGGAAAAATATGGCTAAAGATGGATCGTCCTCGAAATATTTCCCACGATATAGCCGGGAAGTACAGACACCTGTCGGAATAAATGTCGAGGAATCTGCCCACACATTGATTTGAGATTAATTTGGCAGACTGGTCTGTGAGTGAATTCCATCTGGTCAAATTGCTCCATACCGCGTCGAGGATACACCACTCAGTGAAGAGAGAGTGTCTTCACATCTACACATACAACCGGTATAGGTTTATGACCCGACAGATAACCCGCCCTACCCAAGCATACACATACCCTCAGTCAAACACACAAACATCTGTCCTTGTTTACTTGAGTTTAAATGAAGGACGTACTATTGGACTAAACTATATATTTTACAATAACGAACAGAGAAATTTATTATAAATGAAGAAGATTGGTCTGTTACAGGGTGGTTATTTAGCACTGTACACAATACATCAAAGGGAGGGGGGGGGGGGGTGGATCGTACAAAATCGGGTCGGATTCACTCAACACAGTGGATGTGGGTTAATTTGTAGCCTAACTGATTTAAGAGTATAATTCTGCAGTGAGCCGTGGGTGAGCTTTCAAATAATGAAGGTCCCACTTTAGGCCCAGGTTTCAATAAACTCCTTATCTTGAGAGCCTGTAGTTGTCTCAAAGATAAGAGATGATTCAGGTGAACACGATTTGGGGTCATTGGCATGAAAACCAGTATGCGTCGGTGCTTCGCTAACGCATCCACAATTCACAGGAGGATGGGAAATTTAAGAAAAATATGCATTTTGGCCGGATTTAAAAAATACCACATCTTGTGAGCACGGAGTGACCCAAATGGCAACAAATCACATGTTTATCGTTATTTGGACTTGTTCGGAGAAAAGCAGACAGAGACTGAAATCCGGTTAAACGTCATTTGGGCAACGTGTTGTATATATTTTTATCATATGGGAGTCATTCAGGCAACGTAATATATATGCTCGCTTTCTATATGAACGCCATTCAGGCAACGTTTTGCATTATTATCAATATTAAATAGACGACATCTAAATAACAGGTATTAGTTTTTTAAAAGTGCGAAGTGAATCAGAAGCTTCAATATCTGTCACAAATACAACATCAGAGTTGCGTTTGCGAAGTGCAATCGTTCGTTGATGAGCACAGTGAACTTCAAATTGAAAGATTACGAGGTCGGTTCGCTCATGATCCTCATTCCTCAACTGCAATGTGGCCTTAAACAAGGCTCTTGGTGTCATTTGCCCATGTGAGGTGTGGTGCCATTGTTTACTAATGCACAGAGCATGACAGTACAGTATGTGGTGATATATTTGGTTTCTGACACTGTCAACCCCGTTTCCATCGGAATAAAATGTTGGAGAGTCTGATAGTTACTCGCCCCAGTTCAGTGGTTTCCTCGGTCTTATAAAGGAGTTCCTCGTTCTGCAGTGTACCGTGTGTTTTTACCGAGAGGAAATACATTGTCCATTTTTGCGAGGGGTGGGGGCTCTCCGAGGACAGTCAGCTACTTTAGATACTTTTGACGAGCGGCCTCAACTGCGATTGCCTGGGGGGCTTCTATTGAGTGGGGCTCGTGAGATACACAACGAAGGTCCCACTTTAGGCCCAGGTTTCAATAAAATCCTTATCTTGAGAGCCTGTAATTGTCTCAAAGATAAGAGATGATTCAGGTGAACACGATTTGGGGTCATTGGCATGAAAGCCAGTATGCGTCGGTGCTTCGCTAACGCATCCACAATTCACAGGAGGATGGGAAATTTAAGAAAAATATGCATTTTGGCCGGATTTAAAAAAAACACATCTTGTGAACACGGAGTGACCCAAATGGCAACAAATAACATGTTTATCGTTATTTGGACTTGTTCGGAGAAAAGCACAGAGAGACTGAAATCCGGTTAAACGTCATTTGGGCAACGTGTTGTATATATTTTCATCATATGGGAGTCATTCAGGCAACGTTATATATATGTTCGCTTTCTATATGAACGCCACTCAGGCAACGTTTTGCATTATTATCAATATTAAATAGACGACATCTAAATAACAAGTATTTGTTTTTTAAAAGTGCGAAGTGGATCAGAATCTTGAATATCTGTCACAAATACAACATCAGAGTTGCGTTTGCGAAGTGCAATCGTTCCTTGATCAGCACAGTGAACTTCAAATTGAAAGATTACGAGGTCGGTTCGCTCATGATCCTCATTCCTCAACTGCAATGTGGCCTTAAACAAGGCTCTTGCTGTTATTTGCCCATGTGAGGTGTGGTGCCATTGTTTACTAATGCACAGAGCATGACAGTACAGTATGTGGTGATATATTTGGCTTCTGACACTGTCAACCCCGTTTCCATCGGAATAAAATGTTGGAGAGTCTGATAGTTACTCGCCCCAGTTCAGTGGTTTCCTCGGTCGTATAAAGGAGTTCCTCTTTCTGCAGTGTACCGTGCCTTTTTACCGAGAGGAAATACATTGTTCATTTTTGCGAGGGGTGGGGGCTCTCCGAGGAGAGCCAGCTACTTTAGATACTTTTGACGAGCGGCCTCAACTGCGCCGGATTGTCTCGGAGGCTTCTATTGAGTGGGGCTCGTGAGATACACAACGAAGGTCCCACTTTAGGCCCAGGTTTCAATAAAATCCTTATCTTGAGAGCCTGTAATTGTCTCAAAGATAAGAGATGATTCGGGTGAACACGATTTGGGGTCGTTGGCATGAAAACCAGTATGAGTCGGTGCTTCGCTAACGCATCCCCAATTCACAGGAGGATGGGAAATTTAAGAAAAATATGCATTTTGGCCGGATTTAAAAAAAGACCACATCTTGAGAGCACGGAGTTACCCAAATGGCAACAAATAACATGTTTATCGTTATTTTACTTGTTCGGTGAAACGCAGACAGAGACTGAAATCCGGTTAAACGTCATTTGCGCAACGTGTTGCATATATTTTTATCATATGGGAGTAGTTTAGGCAACGTTATATATATGTTAGTTTTCTAAATGAGCGCCTTTCACACAACGTTTTGCATTTTATCAATTTTAAATAGACTACATCTAAACAACCAGTATTTGTTTTTTTTTCAATGTGCGAAGTGGATCAGAATCTTGAATATCCTTCACATATGGAATATGAGAGTCGAGTTAGTGAAGCGCAATGGTTCATTGATGGCACAGTGATTTTAAAATTGAAAGCTCACGGTGACTGTTCGCTGATGATCCTCATTCATCATCTGCCATCCGTGAGCTCTTAGACAAGGTTCTTGGAGTCTTTTTCCCATGTACTATGTGGTACCATTGCGTACTAAGGCACATAGCACAACAGAACAGCATGCGGGGTACACTGGCTTCTGACACATTCAACACGGTATCCACCAGATTAAAATGTTGGGGAGTCTAATAGTTACTTGTCGCAGCTCGGTTGTTTTTTCGGCTGCGTTAACCAGCAAAATAGTCGCGTTCGTGTGTATGTATGCGTGCCAATGGTTCAAATGAAAGTGTCAATGACACTTTAGCATAACCTGACTTTGTGTTGTGTTTTGTGAAATGGATAATGTTGTCTATGAATTGATTACGAAATACGACAAGAAGTTTGATAAATGAGAATATGTTAATTTCTGTTCCCTGTATGCTATGTTTCCAATAAGAATATTTCGAAGTTTAGACTGTACTAAAGAAATGAGGCCTGGGTTAATGTGGCACTCAGTTAATGCATGGCGACCAAAGTTACCAAGTTTCAGTAAACTTATTCCAAAACAAGCCATTTTACCAGGTTGCAATGAACTCCCTTGTTAAATATAGCTCGAAGACGTTGCTGAAGGAATCTAGTTCACACGACAGCTCGGCGCTCACCGTTGGCCGATCATGCCCAAAATAGGAAAGACTCACTTAGAGATCATACCGCGTTATTCTACCAACTTGCAATGGAATCCTTTCATAAAAAACAACCTGTAGACAGTACTAAAGGAATATAGGTCAACTGACCAGGCGGGATAACGGCTGAACGATCGCGACCAAAACAGAGCAGACTCATCTAAACATTATACCGAGTTATCCGTCCAAGTTAACATGAAATCGCTTAACAAATATGAACTGTAGACTGTGCTAACAAATCTACGTCAAAGGCGTCGATCATGACATTATACTGAGTCATCCTACAATTTTGCAATGAAATTCCCTTAATAAACGCAACCTGTAGACTGGGCCAAAGAAATCTAGGTAACGCGCCTCAGCGATAGTCACGGTTGACTGAACCCAACCAAACAGGACGTTCTGCTCCAGTAATTACGCAGAGTCATCCTACGACGTTAAAATATAATCCCTTCATAAATATGACCTGTGGAGTGTGGTAAAGATTTTCGGGCTTCGTGACTTGTAGCCGTCACGGTGGACCGATCGCTATCAAAAAGGCGCGTTCTTGTCTAGACATCAGACGGAGTCACCCTATAAAGATTCAATGAAATCCCTTCCTAACTACGACCTTTAGACTATGTTGAAGTTTTTCGGGCTTCGGGCTTCGGGCTTCGGACCCGCGTAGCCGTCAGGGTTGACCGATCACGACTAAAATAGGACGTTCTCGTCTAGACATTATACTGAGTCTTTGTACCGAGTTACGATGAAATCCCTTCATAAATACGACATTTGGACTGTACTAAAAGTTTTTGGGTTTCAGCCTCGGGCATTTAACACGGCGTACTGATGCGAAAAAAGGGGGAAGTCTCACCCCGACCTGACCGCGAACACACATATGGAATTTTGTGATGATCTGACAAGTACTACGGGGTGTAGACTGTGGAAAAGAAAATCTGAACAGACTGACAGACAGATTGACTTCCGTACGAGTGGTGGTAATAGCTTATCTTGACATTGTCAAGTTCAGTTATAAAGCAGTATGAACTAACGATCCACTAGAACAAATTATATGGGATGTGGATGCTATGCCAAAGTAAAATGTCAAAACAAACAGGAAAACATATTTTATGCACTTCAGCAAGAGTAAGCTATCGTCCCTTCATTAATTCCTACTGAAAGTGAAATCATGAAAAATATGGCTGAAGATAAGTAGTGCTCGAAATATTCCCCACAATATATATCCGGTAAGTACAGACACCTGTCGATGTATCTGCCGAGGAACCTGCTCACAGATTGAATTGGGATTAAGTTGGCAGACTGGTCGGCGAGTGGATTTCATCTGGTCAACATGCCCATGGCGCGTTGAGGATACACCATTCAGTAAAGAGAGTGCTTTCGCGTACAAAGCACTCCGCATTCTAACGAGGGCTGGGTGCACTGTTCACTCTCAAAAACTCATTCAACTGCGCTCCCTCATAGTAAGACGCTCATCTTCTGAAGAGAGTATTAGTTACTGCCGTGGCTTTCCCGCTCATGGTTAGCTATCTCGACCTTACCTTCCACTTTGGTATGAGGAAGCCCTCGCCTAGAAGTACGGTCCGTGTTCTGATGAAAAAACCCTCACCTAAAATGCACAGTTCGTGATCAAAATCGGTGAAGCTCTCGTCTCTCTGTTTATGAAATGAAATACAAGAACTGATAACTGAGAATATGTTAATTTCTATTCTCTGTTTGCTATGTTTGGAATAAGAATAATTTAAGGTTTAGACTGTGCTGAAGAAGTGAGGCCTGAGTATAAATTATTTCAAAAAGAGTCATCCTACCAAGTTCCAATGAAATTCCTTTATAAATATAACTCGCAGACATTGCCAAAGGAATCTAGGTCACATGACAGCTCGGCGGTCACAGTTCGCCGATCATTACCAAAATAGGAGAGTTCCATCTAGATATCATACCAAGTTATCCTACGTCACGGCTGATCAATTTTGCAATATCATACCAAGTTATCCTAAGTCACGGCTGATCAATTTTGCAATGACAAAGCTTTATTAAATGCAATCTGCAGACTGTGCTAAAGGAATCTAGGAAACGCCCCATGCGGCCGTCACGGTTGACTGAAACCGACCAAAAAGTTCTCATCTCGACATTATACAGAGTCATCCTACGAAGTTAAAATCAAATACCTTCGTAAAAACGACCTGTAGACTGTGGAAAACATGTTCGGGCTTCGGTCCCGCGTAGCTGTCAAGGTGGGCCGATCGAGACCAAAAGGGGACGTTTTCTTCCTTCTGCACATTATACGGAGGAATCGTCGTACAAAGTTACAATAAAATAACTTTATAAATACTACCTGTAGGGTGTGTGAGTGGTTTTCGGGCTTCGGACCACGTAGCCGTTACGGCCGATCGGTCGCGACCAAAAGTGGACGTTCTCATCTAGACATTCGAAGTTTTCCAACCAAGTTACAACGAAATCCCTTCATAAATTCGACCTGGGAGCTGTACTGAATGTTTTCGTGTTTCAGGCTCCGACAGCCGTCACAACTGACCGATCACGGCCAGAAGTGGACATTGTCATCCGGAAAGGACCTTAAACCAGCATGTGAACATTCGCGAGGATCCGAGTAGAACTGTGGAGTGTAACCTATGTTAAAGTAAATGTAAACAGACTGACAGACTTCCACACGCGTGATGGAAATAATAGCTTATCTTGACTTTGTCAAGTTGAGCTAAAAATCCGTATGAACCTACGATCCACTAAAGCAAATACAGATGGGATGTGGTGCAAGGCCAAAGTAAAAGGGCAAAAAAACCTGAACAGTTGTTTCATACATTTTAGTAAACGTAACCGATCTTCCCATCATCAATTCCTACTGAAACTGGTATCAGGAAAAATATGGCTAAAGATGGATCGTCCTCGAAATATGTCCCACGATATAGCCGGTAAGTACAGACAACTGTCGGAGTAAATGTCGGGGAATCTGCCCACACATTGATTTGAGATTAATTTGGTAGACTGGTCTGCGAGTGAATTCCATCTGGTCAAATTGCTCCATACCGCGTCGAGGATACACCACTCAGTGAAGAGAGAGTGTCTTCACATCTACACATACAACCGGTATAGGTTTATGACCCGACAGATAACCCGCCCTACCCAAGCATACACATACCCTCAGTCAAACACACCAACATCTGTCCTTGTTTACTTGAGTTTAAATGAAGGACGTACTATTGGACGAAACTATATATTTTACAATAACGAACAGAGAAATTTATTATAAATGAAGAAGATTGGTCTGTTACAGGGTGGTTATTTAGCACTGTCCACAATACATCAAAGGGAGGGGGGGGGGGGTGGTGGATCGTACAAAATCGGGTCGTATTCACTCAACACAGTGGATGTGGGTTAATTTGTAGCCTAACTGATTTAAGAGTATAATTCTGCAGTGAGCCGTGGGTGAGCTTTCAAATAATGAAGGTCCCACTTTAGGCCCAGGTTTCAATAAACTCCTTATCTTGAGAGCCTGTAGTTGTCTCAAAGATAAGAGATGATTCAGGTGAACACGATTTGGGGTCATTGGCATGAAAACCAGTATGCGTCGGTGCTTCGCTAACGCATCCACAATTCACAGGAGGATGGGAAATTTAAGAAAAATATGCATTTTGGCCGGATTTAAAAAAGACCACATCTTGTGAGCACGGAGTGACCCAAATGGCAACAAATCACATGTTTATCGTTATTTGGACTTGTTCGGAGAAAAGCAGACAGAGACTGAAATCCGGTTAAACGTCATTTGGGCAACGTGTTGTATATATTTTTATCATATGGGAGTCATTCAGGCAACGTAATATATATGCTCGCTTTCTATATGAACGCCATTCAGGCAAGGTTTTGCATTATTATCAATATTAAATAGACGACATCTAAATAACAAGTATTTGTCTTTTAAAAGTGCCAAGTGGATCAGAAGCTTGAATATCTGTCACAAATACAACATCAGAGTTGCGTTTGCGAAGTGCAATCGTTCCTTGATCAGCACAGTGAACTTCAAATTGAAAGATTACGAGGTCGGTTCGCTCATGATCCTCATTCCTTAACTGCAATGTGGCCTTAAGCAAGACTCTTGGTGTCATTTGCCCATGTGAGGTGTGGTGCCATTGTTTACTAATGCACAGAGCATGACAGTACAGTATGTGGTGATATATTTGGTTTCTGACACTGTCAACCCCGTTTCCATCGGAATAAAATGTTGGAGAGTCTGATAGTTACTCGCCCCAGTTCAGTGGTTTCCTCGGTCTTATAAAGGAGTTCCTCGTTCTGCAGTGTTCCGTGCGTTTTTACCGAGAGGAAATACATTGTCCATTTTTGCGAGGGGTGGGGGCTCTCCGAGGACAGCCAGCTACTTTAGATACTTTTGACGAGCGGCCTCAACTGCGATTGTCTGGGGGGCTTCTATTGAGTGGGGCTCGTGAGATGCACAACGAAGGTCCCACTTTAGGCCCAGGTTTCAATAAAATCCTTATCTTGAGAGCCTGTAATTGTCTCAAAGATAAGAGATGATTCAGGTGAACACGATTTGGGGTCATTGGCATGAAAACCAGTATGCGTCGGTGCTTCGCTAACGCATCCACAATTCACAGGAGGATGGGAAATTTAAGAAAAATATGCATTTTGGCCGGATTTAAAAAAAACACATCTTGTGAGCACGGAGTGACCCAAATGGCAACAAATAACATGTTTATCGTTATTTGGACTTGTTCGGAGAAAAGCACAGAGAGACTGAAATCCGGTTAAACGTCATTTGGGCCACGTGTTGTATATATTTTTATCATATGGGAGTCATTCAGGCAACGTTATATATATGTTCGCTTTCTATATGAACGCCATTCAGGCAACGTTTTGCATTATTATCAATATTAAATAGACGACATCTAAATAACAAATTTTTGTTTTTTAAAAGTGCGAAGTGGATCAGAATCTTGAATATCTGTCACAAATACAACATCAGAGTTGCGTTTGCGAAGTGCAATCGTTCCTTGATCAGCACAGTGAACTTCAAATTGAAAGATTACGAGGTCGGTTCGCTCATGATCCTCATTCCTCAACTGCAATGTGGCCTTAAACAAGGCTCTTGGTGTCATTTGCCCATGTGAGGTGTGGTGCCATTGTTTACTAATGCACAGAGCATGGCAGTACAGTTTGTGGTGATATATTTGGCTTCTGACACTGTCAACCCCGTTTCCACCGGAATAAAATGTTGGAGAGTCTGATAGTTACTCGCCCCAGTTCAGTGGTTTCCTCGGTCGTATAAAGGAGTTCCTCGTTCTGCAGTGTACCGTGCGTTTTTACCGAGAGGAAATACATTGTCCATTTTTGCGAGGGGTGGGGGCTCTCCGAGGAGAGCCAGCTACTTTAGATACTTTTGACGAGCGGCCTCAACTGCGATTGTCTCGGAGGCTTCTATTGAGTGGGGCTCGTGAGATACACAACGAAGGTCCCACTTTAGGCCCAGGTTTCAATAAAATCCTTATCTTGAGAGCCTGTAATTGTCTCAAAGATAAGAGATGATTCGGGTGAACACGATTTGGGGTCGTTGGCATGAAAACCAGTATGAGTCGGTGCTTCGCTAACGCATCCCCAATTCACAGGAGGATGGGAAATTTAAGAAAAATATGCATTTTGGCCGGATTTAAAAAAAGACCACATCTTGAGAGCACGGAGTGACCCAAATGGCAACAAATAACATGTTTATCGTTATTTTGCTTGTTCGTTGAAACGCAGACAGAGACTGAAATCCGATTAAACGTCATTTGCGCAACGTGTTGCATATATTTTTATCATATGGGAGTAGTTTAGGCAACGTTATATATATGTTAGTTTTCTAAATGAACGCCTTTCACACAACGTTTTGCATTTTATCAAATTTAAATAGACTACATCTAAACAACCAGTATTTGTTTTTTTTCAATGTGCGAAGTGGATCAGAATCTTGAATATCCTTCACAAATGGAATATGAGAGTCGAGTTAGTGAAGCTCAATGGTTCATTGATGGCACAGTGATTTTAAAATTGAAAGCTCACGGTGACTGTTCGCTGATGATCCTCATTCATCATCTGCCATCCGTGAGCCCTTCGACAAGGTTCTTAGAGTCTTTTTCCCATGTACTATGTGGTACCATTGCGTACTAAGGCACAGAGCACAACAGAACAGCATGCGGGGTACACTGGCTTCTGACACTTTCAACACGGTATCCACCAGATTAAAATGTTGGGGAGTCTAATAGTTACTTGTCGCAGCTCGGTTGGTTTTTCGGCTGCGTTAACCAGCAAAATAGTCGCGTTCGTGTGTATGTATGCGTGCCAATGGTTCAAATGAAAGTGTCAATGACACTTTAGCATAACCTGACTTTGTGTTGTGTTTTGTGAAATGGATAATGTTGTCTATGAATTGATTATGAAATACGACAAGAAGTTTGATGAATGAGAATATGTTAATTTCTGTTCCCTGTATGCTATGTTTCCAATAAGAATAGTTCGAAGTTTAGACTGTACTAAAGAAATGAGGCCTGGGTTAATGTGGCACTCAGTTAATGCATGGCGACCAAAGTTACCAAGTTTCAGTAAACTTATTCCAAAACAAGCCATTTTACCAGGTTGCAGTGAACTCCCTTGTTAAATATAGCTCGAAGACGTTGCTGAAGGAATCCAGTTCACACGACAGCTCGGCGGTCACGGTTGGCCGATCATGCCCAAAATAGGAAAGATTCACTTAGAGATCATACCGCGTTATTCTACCAACTTGCAATGGAATCCTTTCATAAAAACAACCTGTAGACAGTACTAAAGGAATATAGGTCAACTGACCAGGCGGGATAACGGCTGAACGATCGCGACCAAAACAGAGCAGACTCATCTAAACATTATACCGAGTTATCCGTCCAAGTTAACATGAAATCGCTTAACAAATATGAACTGTAGACTGTGCTAACAAATCTACGTCATAGGCGTCGATCATGACATTATACTGAGTCATCCTACAATTTTGCAATGGAATTCCCTTAATAAATGCAATCTGTAGACTGGGCCAAAGAAATTTAGGTAACGCGCCTCTGGGATAGTCACGGTTGACTGAACCCAACCAAACAGGACGTTCTGCTCCAGTAATTACGCAAAGTCATCCTACGACGTTAAAATATAATCCCTTCATAAATATGACCTGTGGAGTGTGGTAAAGATTTTCGGGCTTCGGGACTTGTAGCCGTCACGGTGGACCGATCGCTATCAAAAGGGTGCGTTCTTGTCTAGACATCATACGGAGTCACCCTATAAAGATTCAATGAAATCCCTTCCTAAATACGACCTTTAGACTATGTTAAAGTTTTTCGGGCTTCGGGCTTCGGACCCTCGTAGCCGTCAGGGTTGACCGATCACGACAAAAATAGGACGTTCTCGTCTAGATATTATACTGAGTCTTTGTACCGAGTTACGATGAAATCCCTTCATAAATACGACATTTGGACTGTACTAAAAGTTTTTTGGTTTTCAGCCTCGGGCATTTAACACGGCGTACTGATGCGAAAAAAAGGGGGAAGTCTCACCCCGACGTGACCGTGAACCCACATATGGAATTTTGTGATGATCTGACAAGTACTACGGGGTGTAGACTGTGGAAAAGAAAATCTGAACAGACTGACAGACAGATTGACTTCCGTACGAGTGGTGGTAATAGCTTATCTTGACATTGTCAAGTTCAGTTATAAAGCAGTATGAACTAACGATCCACTAGAACAAATTATATGGGATGTGGATGCTATGCCAAAGTAAAATGTCAAAACAAACAGGAAAACATATTTTATGCACTTCAGCAAGCGTAAGCTATCGTCCCTTCATTAATTCCTACTGAAAGTGAAATCATGAAAAATATGGCTGAAGATAAGTGGTGCTCGAAATATTCCCCACAATATATCCGGTAAGTACAGACACCTGTCGATGTATCTGCCGAGGAACCTGCTCACAGATTGATTTGGGATTAAGTTGGCAGACTGGTCGGCGAGTGGATTTCATCTGGTCAACATGCCCATAGCGCGTTGAGGATACACCATTCAGTAAAGAGAGTGCTTTCGCGTACAAAGCACTCCGCATTCTAACGAGGGCTGGGTGCACTGTTCACTCTCAAAAACTCATTCAACTGCGCTCCCTCATAATAAGACGCTCATCTTCTGAAGAGAGTATTAGTTACTGCCGTGGCTTTCCTGCTCATGGTTAGCTATCTCGACCTTACCTTCCACTTTGGTAAGAGGAAGCCCTCGCCTAGAAGTACGGTCCGTGTTCTGATGAAAAAACCCTCACCTAAAATGCACAGTTCGTGATCAAAATCGGTGAAGCTCTCGTCTCTCTGTTTATGAAATGAAATACAAGAACTGATAACTGAGAATATGTTAATTTCTATTCTCTGTTTGCTATGTTTGGAATAAGAATAATTTAAGGTTTAGACTGTGCTGAAGAAGTGAGGCCTGAGTATAAATTATTTCAAAAAGAGTCATCCTACCTAGTTCCAATGAAATTCCTTTATAAATATAACTCGCAGACATTGCCAAAGGAATCTAGGTCACATGACAGCTCGGCGGTCACAGTTCGCCGATCATTACCAAAATAGGAGAGTTCCATCTAGATATCATACCAAGTTATCCTACGTCACGGCTGATCAATTTTGCAATATCATACCAAGTTATCCTACGTCACGGCTGATCAATTTTGCAATGACAAAGCTTTATTAAATGCAATCTGCAGACTGTGCTAAAGGAATCTAGGAAACGCCCCATGCGGCCGTCACGGTTGACTGAAACCGACCAAAAAGTTCTCATCTCGACATTATACAGAGTCATCCTACGAAGTTAAAATCAAATACCTTCGTAAAAACGACCTGTAGACTGTGGAAAACATGTTCGGGCTTCGGGCCCGCGTAGCTGTCAAGGTGGGCCGATCGAGACCAAAAGGGGACGTTTTCTTCCTTCTGCACATTATACGGAGGGATCGTCGTACAAAGTTACAATAAAATCACTTTATAAATACTACCTGTACGGTGTGTGAGTGGTTTTCGGGCTTCGGACCACGTAGCCGTTACGGCCGATCGGTCGCGACCAAAAGTGGACGTTCTCATCTAGACATTCGAAGTTTTCCCACCAAGTTACAACGAAATCCCTTCATAAATTCGACGTTGGAGCTGTACTGAATGTTTTCGTGTTTCAGGCTCCGACAGCCGTCACAACTGACCGATCACGGCCAGAAGTGGACATTGTCATCCGGAAAGGACCTTAAACCAGCATGTGAACATTCGCGAGGATCCGAGTAGAACTGTGGAGTGTAACCTATGCTAAAGTAAGTGTAAACAGACTGACAGACTTCCACACGCGTGATGGAAATAATAGCTTATCTTGACTTTGTCAAGTTGAGCTAAAAATCCGTATGAACCTACGATCCACTAAAGCAAATATAGATGGGATGTGGTGCAAGGCCAAAGTAAAAGGACAAAAAAACCTGAACAGTTGTTTCATACATTTTAGTAAACGTAACCGATCTTCCCATCATCAATTCCTACTGAAACTGGTATCAGGAAAAATATGGCTAAAGATGGATCGTCCTCGAAATATTTCCCACGATATAGCCGGTAAGTACAGACACCTGTCGGAGTAAATGTCGGGGAATCTGCCCACACATTGATTTGAGATTAATTTGGAAGACTGGTCTGCGAGTGAATTCCATCTGGTCAAATTGTTCCATACCGCGTCGAGGATACACCACTCAGTGAAGAGAGAGTGTCTTCACATCTACACATACAACCGGTATAGGTTTATGACCCGACAGATAACCCGCCCTACCCAAGCATACACATACCCTCAGTCAAACACACCAACATCTGTCCTTGTTTACTTGAGTTTAAATGAAGGACGTACTATTGGACGAAACTATATATTTTACAATAACGAACAGAGAAATTTATTATAAATGAAGATTGGTCTGTTACAGGGTGGTTATTTAGCACTGTCCACAATGCATCAAAGGGAGGGGGGGGGGGGGGGTAGTGGATCGTACAAAATCGGGTCGTATTCCCTCAACACAGTGGATGTGGGTTAATTTGTAGCCTAACTGATTTAAGAGTATAATTCTGCAGTGAGCCGTGGGTGAGCTTTCAAATAATGAAGGTCCCAATTTAGGCCCAGGTTTCAATAAACTCCTTATCTTGAGAGCCTGTAGTTGTCTCAAAGATAAGAGATGATTCTGGTGAACACGATTTGGGGTCATTGGCATGAAAACCAGTATGCGTCGGTGCTTCGCTAACGCATCCACAATTCACAGGAGGATGGGAAATTTAAAAAAAATATGCATTTTGGCCGGATTTAAAAAAGACCACATCTTGTGAGCACGGAGTGACCCAAATGGCAACAAATCACATGTTTGTCGTTATTTGGACTTCTTTGGAGAAAAGCAGATAGAGACTGAAATCCGGTTAAACGTCATTTGGGCAACGTGTTGTATATATTTTTATCATATGGGAGTCATTCAGGCAACGTTATATATATGTTCGCTTTCTATATGAACGCCATTCATGCAACGTTTTGCATTATTATCAATATTAAATAGACGACATCTAAATAACAAGTATTTGTTTTTTAAAAGTGCGAAGTGGATCAGAATCTTGAATATCTGTCACAAATACAACAGCGGAGTTGCGTTTGCGAAGTGCAATCATTCCTTGGTCAGCACAGTGAACTTCAAATTGAACGATTACGAGGACGGTTCGCTCATGATCCTCATTCCTCAATTGCAATGTGGCCTTAGGCAAGGCCCTTGGTGTCATTTGCCCATGTGAGGTGTGGTGCCATTGTTTACTAATGCGCACACATGACAGTACACTATGCCGTGATATATTTGGCTTCTGACACTGTCAACCCCGTTTCCACCGGAATAAAATGTTGGAGAGTCTGATAGTTACTCGCCCCAGTTCAATGGTTTCCTCCGGTCTTATAAAGGAGGTCCTCGTTCTGCAGTGTATCGTGCGCTTTTACCGAGAGGAAATACATTGTCCATTTTTGCGAGGAGTGGGGGCTCTCCGAGGAGAGCCAGCTACTTTAGATACATATATATATATGTTCGTTTTCTAAATGAACGCCATTCACGCAACGTTTTGCATTTTATCAATATTAAATAGACTACATATAAACAACCAGTATTTGTTTTTCTTTTAAAGAACGAAGTGGATCAGAATCTTGAATATCTGTCACAAATGGAATATCAGTCGAGTTTGAGAAGCGCAATGGTTCATTGATAGGCACAATGATTTTAAAATTGGAAGATCACGGTGACTGTTCGCTGATGATCCTCATTCATCATCTGCCATCCGTGAGTTCTTCGACAAGGTTCTTGGAGTCATTTCACCATGTACTATGTGGTATTATTGCGTACTAATGCACACAGCAAAACAGAACATCACGCGGATGTTTATCTGGCTTCTGACACTGTCAATCCCGGATCCAGCGGGTTAAAAAGTTGGAGAGTCTGATAGTTACTTGTCACAGCTAGGTTGTTTTCTCCGACTGCGTTAACCAGCAAAGTAGTCGCGTTTGTATGTATGTATGCGTACCAATGGTCCAAATGGAAGTGCCGATGACACTTTAGCATAGCCTGCATGTGTAGTGTTTTGTGAAATGGATAATGTTCAATGTCTCTGAAAGGATTTTGAAATACGACAAGAATTTTGATATGTTGTTTTCTGTTCCCTGTATACTGTACATAGATTTCAATAAAAACCTATCATCTTTAGAAACATGAGCGGTCTCACAGGTGCTAATTACGTGTGTTATCAAGTAAATTGCATGAAAACCACATCGGATCAGATCCAAATTGAACACATGCGAAGTACACAGGGGTGGCAAACAAGGAAAGTCACATTTTAGGTTCAAGTTTCAATGAAATCCTCAACTTGAGAGCCTGTGATTGTCATCTTGAGAGCACGGGGTGACCCAAATAGCAACTAATAACACCTTTATCGTTATTTGGACTTGTTTGGGTGAAAAGCAGGCAGAATCTGAAATACGGGTAAACGTCATTTGGACAACGTGTTGTATATAGACAGAACGCGATGTGTGTTTGAATCGGTGGGCGACTTACATAACTCATTGGAATGGCGTAATGATATTTCGCTCGAGCCAAATCGGTGGGTGTTTTGCATTACGAGTTTGAATGGCGTAGGCATATTTCGCGAGAGTCGTAGGCTCGAACGAAATGTGATTACACCATTCCAACGAGTTATCGACGCATGAGTGCAATAATGTTCTATCTATCATTTTACCTTTTTGTGGGAAATTGGATTTGAAGTTTTTGACCTTCAGTTCATATATCCCCAGAAACATTTCATATAAAACCACACCAGATTTTGGTCGGGCATTCAAAATAATGTAGATTTGACAAATGTTTTTACAGATAATTATATTATAAAAGTTGGCATGTCGGTTCCAATGTAATAAGCATTTTTCTGTTTGCAGAATGACGCAGATAGAACATTTTTTAAACAAATTTACCATTTTTGCTCAGTGCTATAATGTCCGAGTACATACTGAGAAAATAGAAAGGATAGGAAGCAATAACCTTATTGTGTTTATTATTATCTTAGCTGTATGTACATACCCGGAAATAGCTATAGGTTGGTGTTGATGAATGAGATAGCGGGGGTTCCCCCGCATTTTCGCTAAACTATAATCTCTTAGGTATCGACATCCAACTTCAGGAAAATGCATTTGCACCCTCCCCCGTGGTGTAGCGGGTGGGGGGGGGGGGTGCTGAGGGAACCAGTACACCCCAAAATTTGAGCTCCCCCCCCCCCATAAAAAAAACATTGACCCAGTGGAAGTTTCACATAACTTAGAGCCCCAAAGCTGCTCTCCACTTTATGCTTTACATGCTACAATTGCTTCAGATGCGATCTTCGAGCGCTGAATTTTACAACATTCTCTCGGGAGAGGACTTGTCTTAACTAGGACCCACCGGTCGCTAACCCCTCCTCCCACTTATCTTACCTAACTCAGACCATTCGTCGTTACTCCTTCCTCCCACTTCCCTGACGGGATGTGGGAGGAGGGGGTAACGATGGAGGGTCCTAGTTAGGACTAGGGGAGGATCCCCGAAATCCTACATCAACATTCCAAATCATGGTAAAATGGCTAGCCCCCCCCCCCCCATCATAGAATCCTGGCTACGCCCCTACCCGACCCATAAACGGCTGTACACTTGGCCAACCTTGTAAAGGGGAAGCTAGTGAGGACAGAAAGAGGTGATAAGATATCAAAATGTTAAATAAGAACAAAGAAAAACAAAGTACGCAAACTACTTTCATTCAACTAATTGGTCGACATGCAGGGATATCTCGCAATGCAGTACCTTCTGAACCATCTGGCTTCGGTCACTAACAGTTACTGTCATTCGCAGTTGATATACCTTCTTAACCCTTTACCAATGTGGGTTGCAGACGACACTTGGAAACAAATCCTGCTATAACTAAAACGTTTCATTTTTTACTTACAAAACATATGTTATGATCCCTCATTGGAACGAGCGCCTTATAAACAAATTGAATGGCGATTTTCGTGGGTAGCGCTGGCCGGTTTTTGCCGTTACATTAGGTAAAGGGTTAACACGACTTAAACAACAATGTGCTCGCTGATGCTGTCACGTATATAAGGGCACAAGACTGCATGTGCAGTACATACAGAGTCATTTGGAACTTTGACTCTCACTGTGTGGACATACATCATTGTGCATTTCTGTCAGTCTAGTAGAGCTTGAAAACTAGGCTACAAATTTGTACACCGTGTGTCAACGGTAAACTATCCTGTGGGCCACGGTGTGCAAAGTTGCTATTGAGTTACCAAGTTCCCCCTGGAACTTCAGTGAAGTCGTGTTGAAAAGGCGCTAGGCGATAACAACTCAGATCCGTCACGCTGTTACTATTTTGAAGTAATAAAGGATTAATTAGAAGGGTCATGCGGGCTTCAGGAAACGCCTTTTTACCAAACGTGATCTATTTGTTTTATATCGTTAGAAGGCTAGAGGAAGAATTATCTCGCTCATCATCTCTATAAGGGCATTCCGAAGAGGTAATTGGCAATCGAATCCAGAAATATCAAATCGAATGGATGAACAATTCACTCCATCGCTCCAAAAAGTGAGTAACAGTTTGAATCTAACCCGAGGACTCAGAACGAGAAACACATCTGCGAAAGTAGGCGTATGATGAATATAACACCTCACTTTGGACAATTTTGGCAAAGATAATGCCACAAGCAGAATTCGTATGATGGTGCAATGCAGACATTTCCGCATCCTGGATTACTTTCAATCTGAATTCTATTTGCCACAGTATAAACTTTATATATGCCCCAGTTGTTCAAGATGAGGTGTTCGATTCTTCAGGCAGGTGCAAAATGTACTTCTCAGACTGTTTTCGTTTCATCTTGAGCCTGCAGGTTATAGACACAATTTGGTTTTGCATTGGTGACCTGCACGGTAAAGCAGACCAGAGGATATGGGGTCTAATACAGAAAACGATATAAAACTCTAAAAATCGTTAGGCGGTACACTAATTCATGTGAGGTTATCTGGCACGAACAATCAGAATATTGAAAATAGAAATAGATTACGATGCAACAGTATTGCCAAAAGCTAATGGGCAAACTTTCGAATGTAAAGCGTCCTCAAAATGGTCAAAATTATATATACGAGTAGTGATCCTAATGTTTAATGTTTTGGTTGGTATTATTTTCTGCATTGTTCTGATTGGTCACATCAGACATCGTACTTTGAGTTCGTGTAACCTATTCAAGACTGGTCTGAGCCAAAAGTGTCCTATCAGCGGTGGAGTTAAACGAATACATTGAGGGCACAAAACATCTTCACCTGAAGTTTAGCATATTAAAAAAACTCCCATTTACTTAGAATGCTAACACATGCACATGAAATGAAACAAAATTATGAACAAGGTTCACTCCTAGAAATTCGCCGTGAAAATCGACAATGCCATGGTGAGAGGTCTGGCATCCAGCCACGGCTCTTACCATCGCACTGGCGATGGCCGTGGCGAATTTCTAAGGCTGACGGTTTACCTGACGGCGAATAATTGTCGTTTAACTGAACGCAACTCTGAGGGCGAAAACCATGCCCACTAAAATTGAATTTTAACATGTATCAAACCAAAAATGAACCAACAACCAAGCTCATAAAAAGGAAAATAAACAAGACTTGAAGGCTAAACCTATGCCTTCTCAAAGTTCAGGTCATTAATTGAAAATGAACAAAAAACAAAGAAATTTCGCCTTTGTCCCCAATCGAACACAAGAGATAAATCAACATTTTGCCTTTTAGAAATCGCGTAGATGAACAACGGAAATCATTTATTTAAAAAACAATGTGTGGAAAAGATGTTGGTAAACACATTTTCGTTGACCATCTTCACGAATTCTAACTGTGTGACATTTGTAACCTTAATGTCACTATTGTCATGTCAGTACCATGGAAGCAATCTTCGCGTCCAAAAAACGAAAAAGGGCCTAGTGACATCACCTTTTAAGCTTATGGACGCGAAGATTGCTTTATAGAACTCCCTATCCAGTAACGGCATAAACATGGGCATAATGTCCGTTGTCTTATTCTTAGGCAGAATTCGGCGTCTGCCGATCACAGTGACCCCTGGCAAATCACGCGGTCACACATAGACTTGTCGTTGCTCTTCGCGTATCAGGAAAACTTCCATGAAGTGAAGAAATGGTTTTCCCTTCGCGAGCACCAAATGTTTTATTTGGGTAAATAGGACTTTCGTGAATTTCATTTGACACGCAGCCTTCTGGAAGTCCATGAAATCCTTCTCTTTTAGTTGCACGACTCTGGTATGATCAGGTCTCACAGTTGTGAGTCCACGGACCAAACCAACTGGGCTGAAAATTTCAGAGACAGATAACGCTTTCTGGTTGTGGGAGTTGCACACTCGATTGCCCAGGAGTTGAAAGCTTCTGCTCTATAGTGTCTAAAGTTAAATCTGGTGGCAAATCCATCAACTGATCCGGGGTTTTTAAGTAAAAGTTGTTCGACAAAATAATAAATCCCTGTATTGCCCGGGCCGCACAGTACGTCACATTGCATTTTGCGACTAAAATATCGACTATTTATCTATTTATCTGTGTTAAGGTTACTTTGAAGTAAAGTAAAGCGGTGCTTGTTTACTGTGGTGAAAAAAGGTCTCTTTTACCGGTAAAATGTTAACCGGTAGCCAGTGTCGGGGGCGGGAGTCCTTAAAAATGGGCAACAGGGGTATAAACGATTGGAAAAACCTGACTTTAAATCTTCTCTTGTGGCCACAATTATTCATATCTGCTCCGATAAGTAAATATAAACACATTCCATCCATTTTAGAGGACATCCATCACAGGCAATAGTTACCGGATTATTTTACCAGTGAAGCGGAACTTGTTTACCACAATAAAGAGTACTGCTTCACCTACCATGGCTCTCGCCGGAGCGGGGTGGGGGGGGGGAGGGGGGTATCGACTAAAACCTACTTGAAACACAAAACATTTAGAGCAAGCCCAATCTCCCATAGCGCACCGACACAGTCCATCAAAATTGGCAGATTGTGTAAATTTATTTTGTACGGGCGGATTCAGCTGGTAAGCACCCTATGCGGGCCCCTCCTTTTTAACTCCACTTTTCAAGCCCCAGGACAAGAGGGTATAATATTATCCACGATAAAACTTAGGCGTCGGGTGCCTGGGTAGTGGATGTCTGTGTAATATCGTGGACAATACCTATCCCAGTGGACAAACAGAGATCCTGTGTGTTGCCAATGTCGTATGAGCCGTTATTGACCCACCATCACGTCAATTTTGAATCCGCAACCATGCATTCGAAATTTCCTTATGAAATTACAAGCGATCAGATTCTCCATATTTGAAGTTAAGAACAGATGCGTTCCAACTACATATCGAGTTTGTAAAACAAATACTGTAGTCTTCAATACTAGACTGTTCTATCATACACGGGTGTATGGCAGTTAGTAATTTTGTTCATGCTAAAATGTTCTATCTCCGTGCTGCCTCAAAATAAATGTTATACAGAAAATTTAACATTCATATATATCTAAATTACAAGAACA
Organism: Pictodentalium vernedei; assembly: GCA_031216915.1. Taxonomy (NCBI): domain Eukaryota; kingdom Metazoa; phylum Mollusca; class Scaphopoda; order Dentaliida; family Dentaliidae; genus Pictodentalium; species Pictodentalium vernedei. Next base: position 232,036,927 of record CM062289.1, on the reverse strand, counting down.
CGATATAAACTATACATTTGTGGAGCAACTTGATTACATTGTGTGAATACTGGGCGCAATATATTACCGATTTGAGATCTTAATAATATTTATCTTTCGTTCTGTAAATTCGCATACGCCATTCGTTAGCTTTCAGCATGTGATCCAATTCGAAGAGTTTCATTGGGCAAGCACATAAAAAATTTAAGCACGCATGATTTTGCCATTTTTTGGAGATAGAATAATTTCGCATAGCGTTTTGCGTGAATACGAACCAATAAACCCCAGATATTTTTTCATCTGCCGGCGCAGAATGGAGCGGCCAATATGATGACACCAATATCCCATTTTCGCGCCAAAGTACAGATAGAACATTATCGCACTCATGCGTCGTTATGTAAAACATCCACCAATTCAAACACACATCGCGTTCTGTGTTTATTACACAACCCATGCATTAAAATTAATTTAAATAAACAAATTTTAATTTTAAACCCAAAGGTGAAGAGTCTGTTTGTTTTGGCTGAAGGATCGATAAAAAATAATAAAAAAACCTTTTCGGAACCAGTGTTTGTTGAAAATCGTATCGCTATTTCTCTTCGGTTTGTGCCCATTCACGCCTAACAATTTGGTGGCTATTACTGTTAGTAAAAATATAAGTACAAATCTGCTGGGAGAAACATTTTTAAAAGAAGTTCGAAGCATGTCAAGATGTACGATGATTTACCGAAATTAATTTGACCAATTTGGATGTAACGGATCCACAAAACCAGACGGCCACTGGACTGGGTTAATGTTCTGGTTGGAAATGATTGGGGTTTTTTTTGGTTTTTTTCTTATCTAATTTTTTGTTAACTAATTTTTTTGTGAACCGACTTAATTTTGCTTTGGACGTTTTCATTTTAACACTATGCGACAGACTGTCGATAATAATTGTATGACAACATTTGGAAACTTTTCGAAGCGTAACTGATGACTCGACGGGAAAGGAACTACTATAAACGGTGCAGGAGAAAAAATGTTCCGGCTTGTACACTACCCATTGAATACATAATAATTTATGCCATAGCGGCCAATCCGTTAAATACAGGGATTTAAAGTTGATTGGATGTGTAATAAATATTTTTATCATATTGGAGTCATTTAGGCAACGTTATATATAAGTTCGTTTTCTAAATGAACGCCATTCACGCAACGTTTTGCATTTTATCAAAATTAAATAGACTACATCCAAGCAACCAGGATTTGTTTTTTTTTAAGTACGAAGTGGATCAAAATTTTGAATATCTGTCACAAATGGAATATCAGCGTCGAGTTTGAGATGCACAATGGTCCATTGGTGTGCAGAGTGATTTTAAAATTGAAAGACCAAGGTGACAGTTCGCTGATGATCCTCATTCATCATCTGCCATCCGTGAGTCCTTAGACAAGGTTCTTGGAATCATTTTCCCATATACTATGTGGTACCATTGCATACTGATGCACTCAGCACGACAGAACAGTACACGGGGGTATACTGGCTTCTGACGCTGTCAACCCGGTATCCAACGGGTTAAAAAGTTGGGGACTCTAATAGTTACTTGCCGCAGCTCGGTCGTTTTCTCCGGCTGCGTTAAACAGTAAAATAGTCGCATTTATATACATGTATGTATGTTTGCCAATGGTTCAAATGAAAGTGTCACTGACACTTTAGCATAACCAGACTGTGTGTTGTGTTTTGTGAAGTGGATAAGGTTCAATGTCTACGAAAGGATTATGGAATACAAGAAGTTTGATAATTGAGAATATGTTAATTTCTGTTCCCTGTTTGCTATGTTTTCAATAAGAATAATTTGAAGTTTAGACTGCACTAAAGAAGTGAGGCCTGGGTTAATGTGGCACTCACAGTTAATGTATGGCGACCAAACTTACCAAGTTTCAGTAAACTTATTCCAAAACAAGCCATCTTACCAAGTTGCAATATAATCCCTTGTTAAATATAACTTGAAGACGTTGCTAAAGGAACCTAGTTCACGCGACAGCTCGGTGGTCATGGGTGGACGATCATGACCAAAATAGGAAAGTCTCACTAAGAGCTCGTACCATGTTATCCTACCAACTTGCAGTGGAATGCCTTCATAAAAAACAACCTGTAGACAGTACTAAAGGAATCTAGATCAAGTGACCAGGCGGCGATAAAAGCTGAACGATCCTGACCAAAACAGAGCAGACTCATGTAAACATTATACCGAGTTATCTGTCCAAGTTAAAATGAAATCGCTTCTTAAATATGAACTGTGGGCTGTGCTAAACAAATCTACGTCATGGGTCTGTGTGCCGTCACGGCTGATCGATCACAGCCAAAATAGGATGTTCTCATCCAGACATTATACTGAGTCATTCCACAATTTTGCATCGAAAATCCCTTCGTAAATGCAATCTGACTGGGCTAAAGGAATCTAGGTAATGAGCCCCTGCGACTGACACGGTTGACTGAACCCAACCAAAAAGGACGTTCTCATCCAGTTTTTTTTCAGAGTCATCCTGCGATGTTAAAATCAAATCCCTTCAAAAATACCACCTGTAGAGTGTGGTAAACATTTTCGTGCTTCGAGCCCGCGTAGCCATCATGGTAGACCGATCGCGACCACAAAGGTGCGTTCTCTTCTAGACATTACACGGAGTTATCCTAAAAGATTCAACGAAACCCCTTCATAAATACAACCTTTAGACTATGTTGAAGGTTTTCGGGCTTCGGATCCGCGAAGCCGTCAGGGTTCATCGATCGCGACCAAAATCGGACATTGTCGTCAAGACATTACATGGAATTTTTTTTTACCGAGTTTCGATGAAATCCCTTCATAAATACGATCTTTAGACTGTACCAAACGTTTACGGGTTACAGGCTTGGGCATTTGACAAGTTTGCCTGATCGCCATCAAAAGGAGAAAGTCTCTTCCAGACATGACCGTGAACCCGCATATGAAATTTCGTGGTGATCGGACAAGAACTACGAGTTGTTTCCTGTGCTAAAGGAAATCTGAACAGATAGACTGACTTCCGTGCGCGTGGTGGCAATAGCTTATCTTGACATTGTCAAGTTAAGTTAAAAAGCAGTATGAACGAACAATCCACTAGAACAAATATAGATAGGATGTGGTGCTAGGGCAAAGTAAAAGGGCAAAAAATATTTTATGCAGTTTAGCAAACGTAAGCTATCATCTCTTCATTAATTCCTACTGAAAGTAGAATCATGAAAAATATGGCTAAAGATTGGTGGTGCTCGAAATATTTCCCACAATATAACCGATAAGTGTAGACACCTGTCAAAGTACCTGCCGGGGAACTTGCTCACACATTGATTTGGGTTTAAATTGGCAGACTGGTCGGCGAGTTGATTTCATTTGGTCAACGTGTCTCATACCGCGTCGAGGATACACCACTCAGTGAAGAGAGTGTGAATTCACATCTACACTTACAGTCAGTATAGGTTTATGAACTGACAGATACCCCCCCCCCCCCCAACACACCCAAGCATACACATACCCTCATTCAAACACACCAACCTTTTTCCTTGTTTACCTTGAGAAATGAAGAAATTATTTTACTTAATGATATTGGACGAAACTTTTTATTTTACAATTAGAAACAGAGAAATAAATTTATTATAAATGAAGAAATCTGTTCTGGTACAGGGTGGTTAGTTAGCATTGTCCACGTTACATCAGGAAGAGTGAGGTCGTACAGTAACGCGCCATATTCACTCAACACAGTTGATTGTGGATTAATTTTTAACCCAATTGATTTTAGAGTGTAATTTTGCAATGACCCGTGGGCTTTTTACCTAACGGAATCGCGTCTTACAAAACGCTTTCGGACAGTCCACTATTTGTCGAGAGGGAGGGAAGTTAGAACTGTATCGATCCGCTTTTGATGGCAGGGTCCTCTCCTGTAATGCGTGGTTCGTTTTTATGGGCTGAGGCGATGGGAGGTATTTGCATGCATACAACTCTGTCCGCGTCTCCACTGCACTGTCCACGTCTTATAAAGGGGTCCTCGTTCTGTAGTGTGTCGTGTGCTTTTTACAGAGAGGACCTATGACTGAATGTACACAGTGCCCATATTTGTGCGAGGAAGGAGGGCGGAGGAGGAGGGGGGGGGGGGCTTATTCGAGGAAAGCCAGCTACATTCGACCTTTCTTTTATACGAGAAGCCTCATCTACGATGGTTTGGAAGGTTTTTGTCAATGTGCCTCGTCGTGAGATGGAGGTCCGCTTTTACCAGAGGGGAAGCTCATCTGCTAGTCACTGTCCCAATAACGTCAAATACGCCGTCCGTTTTTGAAGAGAGATGCCCTCGTTTGCAAAGCATCGTGTTAGAACGAGGAGGGGTGGTGCTTTTTTCTATCCACCAACTGTTTTCACTTTTCACTTCAACGATTGTGGGGGGGGGGGCGTTTAATTACCTTCAAATAAAAGATCGCTTGTACCGACTATGTACAAAGTACTCCGCATTCTAACGAGGGCTGAGAGCACTGTCCACTCTCAAAAACTCATTCAACTGCGTTCACTGCTTGTAAAATACTCATCTTCTGAAGAAAGTACTAGTTACTACCGTGGCTTTACCGCTCGTGGTTAGCTACCTATCGACCTTACATTTCACTTTGTTAAGAAGAAGCCCTCGCCTGAAAGTACGGTCCGTGTTCTGATGAAAAGGCCCTCACCTAAAATGCACAGTTCGTGGTCAAAATCGGTGAAGCTCTCGTCCTCCATTCGCAAAAGTTCTCGAACGACACTCCAATTCTCCCGTTTTCCTGCTATCGCATTTTTGACACTGTCCCTTCGCCTGCTATGGTGAGTAGGATTCCAATTGAACATATCCGGAGTTAACATCATGGGGATGTTAAATAAGAACCGTTCGATTTTACGCTCTGATTTAAAAAAAAATCTTTATCTTTAGAGTCTGGAATGCCCCTATAGAATAGACACTTATCTCTGTGCGAATGGGTCTCAGATGTAAGGTATGACATGTGTATTCATAATTTGGACTGTTCGTTACAAAAACAGGACAGATCCCGTGAATCCGAAGTTCACTAGGGGTTGGCAAAATATAGCCATGTCCGCCTTAGCCATGATTTACATTCCAATTAAACCCATATCTTGAGAGTCAGCAGTGCTGGCAAAAACTACCATGACACGTCTTGTCATTGAGGCGGGTTCAGTTGGATGAAAACCAGACATGCTCGGACGCGGCTTGTACACATCCAGAGTTTGCAATGGTATGACACGTGAGAAAAGGCCGATTTGGGGCTCGAAATAAAAATAATGATCGACGTTGTCATAATCTGGGTTTGTTTGTATGAAAACAGACCCATTCCGACCCTGGCGAAATACATTCGGTATTGGTAAGTGGATGGCAAATTAGAATAATCCCATTTCAGGCCCAGCTTTCAATAAAAAGCCTATAATCTTTAGAACCCGGAGTGGTCTCAAGGGTGCTAATTACTTGTGTTGTCAAGTAAATTGTATGAAAACCACGGCGAGTCGGATCATAAATGAACACATCTGGGGTACACAGGGGTGGCAAACAAGGAAAGGATCCATTTCAGTCCCAGATTTCAATAAAATCCTTAACTTGAGATCCTGTAGTTGTCTCAAAGATAAGTAATGATTCACGTTAACATGATTTGTGGTCGTTGGCAAGAAAGCTAATCCGCGTTGGCCTCTGGTTGAATCCATTCCCAATTCACAAGAGGATAGAAAATAAAAAAATATGCATTTTGTCCTGATTTCAAAAATGACCACATCTTTAGATCATAGAGTGGCCTAAAATAGCAAGCAACTAATGACATGTTTGTCGTGATTTTGACTCATTTGGGTGAAAATCAGCCAGAGTTTCAACCCTGTTTAACGTCATTTGGGCAACATGCTGTATATGTATTTTTATCATATGGGAGTCATTTGGGCAACGTTATATGTATTTTCGCTTTCTATCAAAGTCATTCACAAAACGTTTTGCATTTTATCAATATTAAATAGACTACATCTAAACAACAAGTATTTGTTTTTTTCAACGAAGTGGATCAGAATCTTGAATATCTGTCACAAACAGAACTTCAGAGTCGAGTTTGAGAATCGCAATGGTTCATTAATTAGCACAGTGATTTTCAAATTGAAAGATCACGGTGAAGGTTCGACCATGATCCTCATTCATCATCTGTCATGTGTTCTTAGACAATGTTCTTTGTGTCTTTTTCCCATGTGGTGCGTGGTACCATTGTGTACAAATGAACACAGCACAACAGAACAGCACGCGGGTGTATAATTGGTTTCTGATACTGTCAGTCCGGTTTTTACAGGGTTAAAATGTTGGAGAGTCTAATAGTTACTTAACACAGCTCGGCGGTTTTCTCCTATTTGTTTTTTCAACAAAGTGGACCAGAATCTTGAATATCTGTCACAAACAGAACTTCAGAGCCGAGTTTGAGAACCGCAGTGGTTCATTAATCAGCACAGTGATTTTCAAATTGAAAGATCACGGTGAAGGTTCGACCATGATCCTCATTCATCATCTGTCATGTGTTCTTAGACAATGTTCTTAGTGTCTTTCTCCCATGTGGTGCGTGGTACCATTGTGTACAAGTGAACACAACACAACAGAACAGCACGCGGGTGTATAATTGGTTTCTGATACTGTCAGTCTGGTTTTTACAGGGTTAAAATGTTGGAGAGTCTAATTAGTTACTTAACACAGCTCGGCGGTTTTCCCCGGCTGCGTTAACCAGCAAACCAATCGCGTTTGTGTGTATCTATGTGTGTCAGTGGTTCAAATGAAAGTGTCAATAACACTGTAGCTTAGCTTGGCTGTGTGTAGTGTTTGGTGAAAAGGATAATATTGAATGTTTATGAAAGAATTATGAAATACGACAATGATAGTTGTGAATGTGTCAATTTCTGTTCCCTAATATGCTATGTTTTCAATAAGAATAATTTGTGGTTTAGACTATGTTAAAGAAGTGAGGCCTGGGTTAACGTGGCCCTCACTGTTAATGTATGTCTACCAAAATTACTAAATTACTGTCAACTTATTCCAAAACGAGTTATCCTACCAAGTTACAATGAAATCCCTTCATAAATATTACTCGTAGACTTTGCTTAAGGAATCTAGGTAACGCGACAGCTCGGCGGTCAAGGTTGGCCGATTACGACCAAAATAGGAGAGTCTCATCTAAATATCATACCAAATTATCCTACCAAGTTACAATGAAATCCCTTCATACAAACAGTGCTAAATTAATCTAGGTCACATGACCAGGCGGCGGTAACGGCTGAACTATTGTGAACAAAATAGGGCAGTCTCATCTAGATATCATATCGAGTTATCCTTCTACGTTACAATGAAATCGCTTCATAAATATGAACTGTAGGCTGTGCTAAATAAAACTAGGTTAGCGGGTTGAGCGTCCGTCACGGCTAAAATACGACGTTTTCATCTAGACATCATACTGAGCCATGCTAGAATTTTACAATGAAATCCCTTCCTATTCCAAAATAGCACTCGCGAACTATAGTCTTAACAAAGTCAAGAGGATTCTCCCCCATGGGGCCATGAAAACACTATACTACGCCTTAATACACAGCCAATTGTTATACGAAGTCCAGATATGGGGTAGTTCCAGGGCCACTAAGAAAGTCATGAACATGCAAAAGCGATCACTACGAATAATTTGACGGGAGGCCTCTCACCTGTGATGCGTGGTTCGTTTTCATGGGCGTGAGGGGAGGGGGAAGGGGTGCATGCATTCAATTGTCCGACTTTTATTGGATGGGGATCTCGTCTTCACTGCACCGTCCACGTCTTCTGAATGGGAGGGGAGGTTTTCGTTCTACAATGTGCAGTGTGCTTTTTATTGTGAGGTTCTATGCCTGAAAAACAGTGTCCATTTTTTCGGGGGGGGGGGGGGGGGGGGGGTCTTATCCGAGTTAAGCAGGCTACTTTCGACCTTTTTTGACGATATGTCTCACCTGCAATGGTTTGGAAGGTTTTTATTCAGTGGGCCTCGTCGTAAGATACACGTCCGCTTTTACAAGAGAGGAGGCTCAAATTGCCGGTCACTCTCCCGATAACATTAACATCATCCACGCCGACCGTTTTTGATGAGGGAAGCTCTCGTCTGCAAAACATCGTGTTATAAAGAGGGGGCGGGGGCATCTTTTTATTCACAACAACTGTTCTTATCGAATGTGGGGGGGGGGGGGGGGCGGTGCATTTAAATTACCTTCAAAGACTCAATCGCTTTTACCGAATACATATGCGTGTATGTGTGTGTGTGGGGGGGGGGGGGGGGGGGATGCATGCATTCAACTGTCTTACTTTTATCGGACGGGGACCTCGTCTTCACTGCACCGTCCACGTCTTATAACGGAAAGGGGAGGGGGGGGGGGGGGGCTCGTTCTGCAATGTGCAGTGTGCTTTTTATGGTGAGGTTCTATGCCTGAAACACAGTCTCCATTTTTTCGAGGTGGTCTTATCCGAGTTAAGCCGGCTACTTTCGACCTTTTTTAACGAGACATGCAATGGTTTGGAAGGTTTTTATTCAGTGGGCCTCGTCCTCAGATGCACGTCCGCTTTTACCAGAGAGCAGGCTCAAATTGCCGGTCACTCTTCCGATGACATTAACATCATCCACGCCGCCCGTTTTGATCAGGGAGGCTCCCGTCTGCAAAACATTGTGTTATAACAAGGAGGGGAGGGAGGGGTGCATCTTGCTATTCACAACAACTGTTCTTATCGAATAGTGTGGGGGGGGGGGTGCATTTAAATTACCTTCAAAGACACAATCGCTTTTACCAAGTATACATGTTGGGAGAAATGCACAGTTCGCGATCAAAATCGACGAAGCTCTAATCCTCCATGCGCTCAAGTTCAGCTTGTATGTTTGTGTGTGTGTGTGTGTGGGGGGGGGGGGGGGAATTCTCGAACGACACGCCAATATTTACTCTTCATGTTTTGTTGCTACCTCATTCTTGACGCGGTCCCTTCGCCTGCTTCGGTGGGTAGGATCTAAGCTGAACATATCAGGAGTTAACCCTTTACCTGACACCAAAAGCAGACATCACAAGCAAACAAAATTATTGAATAATTATTTGTTTTATTTTTTGCATGAAAACATAGCTTATGACCCATCATTTGAATGAATAAACTTAATGAGGTTGTTCCTAAGAGGAGTCGTAAGTTATGTTTTTAAAACAAAAAATGTAAAAATAATGAAAACTGAATGGTGATTTTTGTGAATATTGCTGGCTAGTTTTTGGCGTCACGCTGGGTCAGGGGTTAACATGGGAATGTTACATAAGAAAATCTGATTTTGGGCTCATACTTCAATAAAATCTATATCTTGAGAGCCTGAAGTGTCCGTAATGAATAGTCAGACTTCGGTCCCAGGGTCATTAAAAAAAACACTTAACTGAGTGTGAGGGGGTATCAAATGCAACTTATAGCTCGTGTAATTCTTCACGAGAAAAGAGGACAGATCAGGCGTATTTGAAGTTCATAAGGGATTGGCAAATTATAGCCAAGTCGGCCTTATAGAATCTACATTTTCTTTCCAATCCATATATTGAGTGTCTGCATTGCTCTTAAGGTCAAGTGTACTGTTTCATTCTGCGATCTGCCTCAAGAGATGTTAATTTCAATAACTTCTTCGTCTTCTACTACTAATATAGGAGTCATTTAGGCAACGTAATATATATGTTCGCTTTTCCATGTGAAGGTCATTGAAACAACGTTTTGTATTTTATCAATATTAATATGCGAGATTTAAAGAACAAGGGCGCCGGAACGATTTTCAAAGTGGGGTTGGGGCTGGATAGGGCGATCGATGGTCGTCGGTAAAACGGGCCGCGGTACAAAAATTTAAATTCCAGTGTCCCAAAACCCCCATTTCCATGCATCTGAGCGGATATTTGGAGATTTTTCAGGAGGCGTATTTGAATGATTTCACACTTTGAGAGCCCTTAACAATTTTACGAGATTTTCAGACCTATGCCACTGCTTAACCAGCTGTATGATAGTCACAATTCTGACAAACATCAAACACGCTAACCTTACACCAGTACGAGAGAAACATAGCTGGCGAAAATATGGGGGAGGCTCTGCTGGATCCGCCCCGTGTTTCGCCAGGCATTGTTTGTGTTAAAATATATGCATACGACAAAACATGACCCGGCAAAAAAGTGTGTGTGTGTGGGGGGGGGGGGGGGGGCTGCTCTCCCCCCCCCCCCCGGTTCAGCCGTCTCTGAACTTCTTTTTGCACAATTCGAAGCGGATCAGAATCTCGAATAACTGTTACAGCTAGAACATCAGCGTTGAAAAAGCGGAACACAATGGTTCATTGATCAAACTGAAGGATCACAGCGTCGTTTTCGATCATGATCCCCATTCATCGTCTGCAATGTGTCCTTAGACAATGCTCTTGGTGTCATTGTGTACTACTGAACACAGCACAACAGTACGCTGTAGAATACTTGTCTTCTAACACTATCAACTCCGTTTCTACCGGGTTCAAAAGTTAGAGTCTAATAGTTACTCACCGAAGCTCGGTGGTTTTCGCCGGCTTCGTTCGTAGGCAAAACAAAGTCGCGTTTACAAGTGTGTATGAGTGACAAAGTTTCAAAAATCAGTATGAACTTACGATCCACAAGAGCAAAAATAAATGGGATGTGGTGCAAGGCCAATGTAAAAGGGTAATAAAAATTGGAAATATGTTTTATGCATTTTAGCAAACATTAGCTAACTTCAGTTCCAACTGAAAGTGGTATCATGAAAAATATGCATAAAAATGGGTGATGTTCGAAAAATGTTCCAAAAATATAGCTGGTAAGTAGTCATCTGTGGAAGTACCTGCTGGAGAACCTGATAGCACTCAGATTTCGGATTAAGTTGACAAACTGGTCGGCGAGTAGATTCCATCTGACCAACGTACCCCATAGTACACCAGGATCCTCCACTCAGTGAAGAGAGTGTCCCCTTCAATCTACACCTATAGTCAGTATAGGTTTGTGAACCGGCAGATAACCACTCGACCCAGGTACATACACAATCACTCAAACACACCAACATTTTTCCTTGTTGACATTGAGATTAAATGAAGAACGTTTTGTGTAGTTAATGATATTGGACGAAACTTTATATTTTACAATATCAGAGAAATTTATTATAAATGAAGAAGCCTGGTCGGTTAAAGGTTGGTTAATTAGCACTGTCCACATTATAGCAAGAAAGTGTGTGTGTGGTGGGAGGGGGGTCCTACACAATCGGGTCATATTCACTCAACCCCGTTGATTTGGGTTAATTTTTAACACAACTGTTGGGTCGCAGCGGCACAGTGGTTGACTGTTGGACTTCCATGGTAGAGGTCCCGAGTTCGATCATCGTCCGGGACGACCTGCGTTGTGTTCTTGGGCAAGGCACTTTATCCCGGTTCCCTACATGGCCGCACAATAACGCCAAGTACTCAGGCGTATTGCACATGTTTTCAATCGCTGTAACCTTGTCTGAGCGGAGCTTGAACAGAGTTGGAATGTTGAGGAGCTGACAATTGCTCGTCGATGCTCGGTGGTTCTCTCCGGTTACTCCAGCTTCCTCCACTTGTAAAACTGCCACGATTAGGCATCGTGCATAAGCATGTGATCTTAAACACCAAAATAAATAAAAAACTCAACTGTATTCAGAATATAGTTTTGTAATGAGCTGTGAGCTTTTTACCTACTGGAACCCCCGCCCTACAAGGCACCGTCAGACTTTCCACTATTTGTCGAGCGAGAGTCGCATCTAAACTGTGCCTGTCAGCTTTTGATGACAGAGCCCACTCCTATAATGCGTGATTCGTTTTTTTTTATGGGCGGGGAGGGGGGGGGGGGGGGTAAGATGGAGAGGTTGCGTGCATTGAACTGTCCATCTTTGCTCGGATGGGGACTTAGTTACCTCTACGTCGTCCTCGTCTTGCAATGAAGGTCCTCGTTCTACAATATTCTGTGCGCTTTCAACCGATAGGGCCAATGCCTGAAATACACTGTCCATATTTTTGCGAGGGACGGCGGGAGGGGGTGGGGGGTGCTTATCCAAATAACGCCAGCTACTCTTGTGGAGAGAGACCTTGAGATGGTTTGGAAGGTGCTGATAAGCCTTCTACTTGGAAACATTGTGAAGTTTATCTCACGACGGGGCACATTCAATAAAAACTTTCCCAACCATCGAAGAATTACCAGAACCGGGAATGGTCGTTTAACTAGTGGCCCGTGTTACGATTCGACCTCGATTGCCTAAACACCAGGCCGTGTCAGACCATGGATTAACACATCTGGAGTTCACAAGTTGTTGTTCAATAATATTACTCTGGTCTCAGGCCTGGATTTCAATAAAAAATCTAATCTTGGTAGCCGAGTCCGGTATCAAAGGTTCCTAACGACATATGCTCTTGTGATTTCGGTTAGTTCGCAAGAAATCCAGGGCGGTTAGACAGATCCGGAGTTCACGGGGGATAACAAATAAGAGAAGTCCGCTTTTAAATGTCTAGCTTTTGGGCCCAGATTGCAATGAGACCCCCATTGCATGGCAGCATTTGGTGGTTTCAAGGGCAATTAATGACTCATGTATTCATAATTTGAACCAGTTGAGATGAAAAGCAGGTCGGGTCGGACACTTGTTGAACAATTCGGAAGTTCACACAGGGGTGGCAAAATTCAAAAGATTCCACTTTTAGACGAATTTCAATAAAGCCAAGTTCTTGAGAGTCCGGGAGGGCTCAGAATTCAGTAGTGACTACTGTTATTTTATGTTGGGCACATTTACATCCGTAGTTCACATGACAATGTGAAATAAAAAAGTGTGATTTTAGGCCGCGAGTTCAATAAACCCATATCTTGGGTGCCTGCATGAAAACGAGGTCTGATCGGACCCTAGTTAAGCATATCCGTAATACATAGGGTGGTGGGGGGGGGGGGGGTCTTGGAAGGGGGGAGAAGGCGGGGAAAATAAAAATAAATGTCCACTTTTCGACCAGGATTTCAATAAAACCGATATCTTGGAGAACTGGGAATGATCTCAAAGGCAACTAAGTACCCGAGTCATTATGATTCGCTAGCTTGGGTGAAAAAACCCAGGTCGAATCAGCTCTTGAAAAACACATCCTAAGTTTGCAGGGGTATAAGAAAATCTGTTTTGTAGGCTCAGATTTCAATTCATTCATATCTTGTGTGTCTGGAGTGGTCTGAAAGGTAACAAACCATTCACGAAATTATAATTTCAGCTGATACCCATGATAACCAGGCCGGGTCAGACAATGGTTTAACATATCTAGAGTTCACATGGGAATGATAAATCGGAAAATCCGCTTTTTGGTCGGATTTTATCAAAACCCATATCGAAAGTCTGGGGTTTTCTTAAAAGTTATAAGTGACATGTATTTTCATGATTGAGGATTGCTTCGATGAAAAAGCATGCTAGGTCGGAATCATCCTATGTTCACAGGGGGTGAGAATGCCAAATAAGAAAAGCCCTCTGTTTGGCCACATTTCAATAAAACCCATATGTTGAGAGCCTGTGGTGCCCGTCCGTGAAAGTCTTGCTGGCTTGTGTTGTCCCGATTGGGGCTCTTTGGAATAATAACATGCCGGGTCAGAGACTGGCCGTACACACCCGGAGTTCAGGGGATTTGAAATAAGAAAGGACTTCTTTGATGCCCAGATTTCGATAAAACCTTTTAAGGACGAACCAAACCAAAAAATTAAAATATGGCATTTCAGGTCATGTTTGGACAACGGACAAGAGGTGTAAGGAAACACTAATGCACATGTGGATCGTGATACTTCGCCTGACGATACACGCATCGGTGATAACAGTCAAATACCGTTGATCGCGATACATGCAAACCGAGTTCAGCTGAGGTCACAGACTTATTTTTGGACAGGGAATCAGATTCTCGTAATATTTTCGTAAAACCACAATATTCCCGTATTCCCGTAAAATCGAAGTGGATTGCAGCTATTCAAATGTAAATAAAGATTTGTTTATATGTGCGCGTGACAAACGTAATATCCGAATTATCAAAAGAAAATCAATATCCAGGTAATTGCGAACGCAGTCACGCAACAGTGGTTTGTTACAACGAAAAGGGCAAGTTGGGTCCGTTGAATTGAGCTCACGGAGTCTCCATGTAATAGAGATTCACATTCTAAATCCGATAGATCGTCCCCTGAGTTCCAATGCGTTCTTTGTGAGAACTGACACACAGAACACTTTGGAATTCAGGGGACGGTATGATCAAATGATTTCTGTGCGCCGAAGGCACGTAAGGACGGTGTGGGGCACGCTCCTTGAGACCGTCCACAGCTGCCTACTTTTGTGGTACATGGGCGTGGAGAAGGAGGGGAAAGTATGAAGAATTTGGAGGAAGATCCGCGGTTGAAATTCTGGTTTCGTTTTTATGGTATCTTATTTGTTATTGAAACAGTTCAGGGTCATGTGCTGGTTTCTGGCATATGTGATCTAAAGTTGTCTTGATATTGTTTCATTGTGCCGATGGAGTTGATTTTTACTGAGCCGTTTCCGTTCTCAAGCAGTCGTCTGTAAGGTTGGTAAATTCATCCCAGAACATGTTCTGGAAGTCGTATGGTGGTCTGTCCTCCTCCATCTCCTCGGGTACCTAAAAAGTGGATTTGAGGGATGGGTGGTTGGATTGATCAGAACCGGTAGGTGATCCAGGTTTAAGTCGGTTAACTTCCATCTCGTCGACCTTCTTCCCGCCTTCTGTCCTGTGTGATGCAAAGGGGTGGGGCGGGGCGAGAGTGTGGACTGTGTTGGGGATACTGCAATCATGATGATTATTATCATGATTTGAGCTCCTTCTGATGAAAAGTGGGCCGGGACGGACCCTGGTGGAACCCACCCGGAGTTCTCAAGAGATAGCTTACAAAGAAAACCATTTTTTCGAACCGGATTCCAATAAGAAACAATATCTGAAAGTCTGGTGTGGTCTCAGCGGTTACTAATGATTCACTGATTTCGGCTCGGATCAAGGAATACAAGGTCGCATCAGACGCTGGTTGGCCATAATTACCCGGAGTTCAAAGGGTATGGCAAATACGAAAGGTCCACTGTTACCCCCAGATGCCAATAAATTCTCAGGTCTGCCCCTACCCCTTAAATTTAGTGTTCCACTCAAAATGGGAAAATTAAAGCACCAGAGGCGCCCAGATTCACTCTGAGAGTATTTTCAAAATTTTCTCGGGTAGACCCCTTCCCGAAACCCACCAATGGGAGGAAATAACGTAGGCCTGGGTGTGATGAGTATGGCCCTCCAATTGGCGGGGTGGGGATTGGGAGTAGCCCTTCCCCACACACACACACAACAATGGGAGGTCCATACAAGTTAAGAGCCTAATAGTTACTCGCCGCAGCTCGGTGGTTTTCTCCGACTTCGTTCACCGGCAAAACAAACTCGCGTTTCATGTGTGTATGAGTGACAAAGTTTCAAAATCAGTATGAACTTACGATCCACTAGATCAAAAATAGATGGGATGTGGTGCTAGGCCCATGTAAAATGGCAAATAAAAATTGGAAATATGTTCTATGCATTTTAGCAAACGTAAGCTAACGTCCCTTCAGCAATTCCAACTGGAAGTGGTATCAAGAAAAATATGCCTAAAAATGGGTGAATTTAAAAAAAAAAACATTTCCCACAATATAGCAGGTAAGTAGTCATCTATGGAAGCACCAGCTAGAGAACCTGACCATACACAGGTCGACGAGTGAAGTCCACCTGGCCAACATACCGCATCGAGGATACCCCACACAGTGAAGAGAGTGTGTCTTCCCTTCTGCACCTTCAGCCAGTATGGGCGTATGAACTGACAGATAACCCCTCTAACCACGCATACACATACCTCACTTATTGTAGCACTTCCGCGTTATATCTAGGAGAGCTGGGGGTCGTACGGAACGAGTCGAACTCACTCAACTCTGTTGATTAGGAGAAATTTTTAACCCAAATGATTTTAGTGTATAATTCTGCAATGGGCTGTGAGCTTTTTACTTAACGAAACCTCGTCCAGTAAGACACCGTCGGACAGTCCACTACTTGTCGAGCGGGAGCCACGTCTGAACTGTTCCGATCCGCCTTTTACGGGAGAGCTCTCACCTGTGATGCTTGGTTCGTTTTTATGGGCGTGTGGGGGGGGGGGGGGGTGCATGCATTCAACTGTCCGCCTTTTATCGGATGGGGACCTAGTCTCCACTGCACCGTACACGTCTTATGAAGGAGGAGGAGGGTCCTCGTTCTGCAATGTGCAGTGTGCTTTTTACCGTGAGGTCCTATGCCTGGGATAAAGTGTCCATTTTTTCGAGGGGGAGGGGGGGGGGGGGGTTCTTATCCGAGTTTAGCCGGCTACTTTCGACTTTTTTGACGAGACGCCTCACCTGCAATGTTTGGAAGGTTTTTATTCAGTGGGCCTCGTCGTGAGATGCACGTCCGCTTTTACCAGAGAGGAGGCTCAAATTGCCGGTCACTCTCCCGATAACATTAACATCATCCACGCCGTCCGTTTATGATGAGGCAGGCTCTCGTCTGCAAAACATCGTGTTATAACGATGAGCGGAGGGAGGAGTGCATCTTGCTATTCACATAAACTGTTTTTATCGAATGGGGAGGGAGGGGGCATTTAAATTACCTTCAAAGACACAATCGCTCTTACCGAGTATATATGCGTGTGTGTGTGTGTGTGTGTGGCTGTGTGTGTGTGGGGGGGGGGGGGGAGGTTATATGGGCGGGGGAGCCGATTTCGATCTTGGGGAGGCGGCTGAAAGTTTCGTATAAAGCACTCAGCATTTTATCGAGGGCTGGGGGTCACTGTCCACCCTCAAAAACTCATCCAATTGCGCTTTCTGTGTTCAAAAACATCATCTGAAGAGAGTCCTAGTTACCAGCGTGGCTTGTCCGTACGCAGTGAGCTACATCTCGACCTTATCTTCCACTTTTGTAAGAAGAAGCCATCGCCTTCAAAGTACAGTCCGTACACCGATGAAAAGGCACTCGCCTGAAATCCACATTTCGCGATCAAAATCGGCGAGGCTCTAATCCTCCATGCGCTCAAGTTCAGCTTGGTGGGGGAGGGGCACTTCTCGGACGACACTCCAATAATTACTCGTGTTCTGTTGCTATCTCATTCATGACGCGGTCCCTTCGCCTGTTACAATAGGTAAGCTCTGAGGTGAACATATCCGGAGTTAACCCTTTACCTGACACCGAAAGCAGACATCACATGCAAACAGAATTATTGAATAATTCTTTTTTTCATTTTTTGCATGAAAAACATAGCTTATGACCCATCATTGGAAGGAATAAGCTTAAAATGAGCTCGTTCCAAAGAGGAGTCGTAAGTTAGGTTTTTTAAAATCAAAAATGTAAAAATAAAGAAAATTGAATGGTGAATATTGCTGGCTAGCTTTTGGCGTTACCTTGGGTCAGGGGTTAACATAGGGATGTTACATAAGAAAATCCGATTTTAGACTCATACTTCAATAAAATCTCTATCTTGAGAGCCTGAAGTGTCCGTAATGAATAGTCAGATTTCGGTCCCAGGGTCATTAAAAAAGCCCACTTAACTGAGTGTGAGGGGGTATCAAATGCAACTCATAGCTCGTGTACTCAAAATTTGGACGGTTCTTCGCAAGAAAATAGGGCAGATCAGGCGTGTTTGAAGTTCACAAGGGGTTGGCAAATTATAGCCAAGCCGGCCTTAGAAGTTACTTTTGCTTTCCATTACATATCATGTGTGTCTGCATTATTCTCAAGGCCAACTGTGATGGTTATATTATATCGTCTGTACTGTGTTTCATTCTGCGATCTGCTTCAAGAGATGTTAATTTCAAATAACTTCTTCGACTTCTACTGCTACTATGGGAGTCATTTAGGCAACGTGATTGATATATGTGTATCGCTTTTCCATATGGAGGTTATTCAGAAACGTTTTGCATTTTATCAATATTAATATACAAGATTTAAAGAACAGGGGCGTCGTAACGATTTTCAAGGTGTGTTCAGGGGGTAGGGGTGGGTACGACGGACCGACCATGTTTCAGCCCTCGTTACGAACATTTTAAATTCCAGAGCCCCCAAACACCCCCATGCATCTGAGCAGATATTTTGAGATTTCTCGGGAGACGCGTTTGAAAGATTTCATACTTTCAGAAGTCAGAATCTTGAATAACTCTTACAGTGTTATGATTGGGGTTTGGCCTGGAATTACAACTCGTTTATACGGCATTTAATGTAACTCTAGCACAGCATGACAGGAACACTTTCTATGGACTTATGGTAGACCTGAAGTAAAGACGAATGAACGATATAAATGATTTATTTTACATGACTGGAGTATCTGCCAGTTAAAGAAGAAACATTTATATCCTCCAGTGTGGCCCAAAACAACGGTAAACAAATCAAACTCAACATCATGGCAAATGGGAAAGCTCAATTAACAGGCACAGATTATTTATTCAAGGGGGGGGGGGTCGTTGCGGTAATTGGTTCTCGTCAGGTCACCGAAGTTAAGCCACGTCGAGCCCGTTAGTCCTCAGATGGGTAACCGTCTGAGCGATCGATTCGGACTCCCGCGTTGTGTCCTTGGACAAGGCACTTAACCCCGATGGTCCACATGGGGGCACGATGACGCCGTGCACAAAGGCGTACTGCACGTCGATAGTGCGCATGTGTTCAATTAATCTAACCCTGCCTGTGCTGCAGTGCTGAGTTACGATGTCGGGGAGTTGGCAGCTGTTAAGCAACGTCGAGCGCGGTTAGTAGTGGCTCAGCGGTTGTTACTGAGCATTATTCGGCAGAAGGGGGCGCGGTGGCTCAGTTGGTAGAGGTGCAGGCTGCAAGCCGAGAGGTCATCGGTTCGAATCCCACCTGCGGCAACCGCGTTGTGTCCTTGGGCAAGACACTTCACCCCGATTGCCTACATGGGGGCACGATGACGCTGTGGACTAAGGCGTACTGCACGTCGAAGGTGTGCATGTCTTCAACCAATCTAACCTTCGCTGTGCCGCGGTGCAGAGTTCAGAGTTACGATGTTGGAGAGCTGGCAGCTGCTCGTAGTTGCTCGGTGGTTCTCTCCGGGTACTTCGGCTTCCACCACCCGTAAAACTGTCACGATCATGATTAACCATCGTGCATAAGTATGTGACCTTAAACACCAATAAATAAATCAATAATTATTTATTCAAAGCGCCATAATCATTTACTACCTGAGAACAACAATACGCGATTTACTGGCTAATGGTCTGCTCTGCTTAATAATACAATGACGCTCGCTGATTGAGTCGAAGGGATTAATTACAAAATACATGTTTCTATCACCTGATTTACAGCTTACAACAATAGATAGAACATCAGAGTCGAGTTTGATCAAACTGAAGGATCACGGCGACGTTTGGCACAGTGGATCACCGTTGGACTTCCATGGTAGAGGTCCCGAGTTCGATCCCCGTCCGGGACAACCCGCGCTCAGGCGCGCTGTGTCCTTGGGCAAGCCACTTTATCCTGGTTGCCTACATGGGCGCCAGCTTCCAAAATCTGTAAAACTGCAACGGTCACGATTAGCTATCGTGCATAAGTATGTGACCTTAAACACCAATAAATAAATAAATAACTCAACTGATTTTAGAATATAGTTTTGTAATGAGCTGTGAGCTTTTTACCTACTGGAACCACGCCCTACAAGGCACCGTCGGACTTTCCACTATTTGTTGATCGGGAGCCACGTCTAAACTGTGCCGATAAGCTTTTGACGACAGGGCCCACTCCTATAATGCGCGATTCGTTTTTGTGGGTGTGGGGGTGCATTGAACTGTCCATCTTTGCTCGAATGGGGACCTAATTACCGCTACGTCGTCCTCGTCTTGCAATGGAGGTCCTCGTTCTGCAATATTCTGTGCGTTTTCAACTGATAGGGCCTATGCCTGAAATACACTGCCCAAATATTTGCGAGGGAGCGGGGTGGGGGGGGGGGGGGGTGTTTACCTGAGTAAAGCCAGCTGCTCTTTTGGTGAGAGGCCTCGTCTGCGATGGTTTGGAAGGTGCAGATAAGCCTTCTAACTGGAAACATTGTGAAGTGTATCTCAAACTTTCCCAACCATCGCAGTATTACGAGAACCGGGAATGGTCCTTTAACTAGTGACCCGTGTTACGATTCGACCTCGATTGCCTAAACACCAGGCCATGTCAGACCATGGCTTAACACATCTGGAGTTCACAAGTTGTTGTCCAATAATATTACTCCGGTCTCAGGTCTGGATTTCACTGAAAAACCTAATCTTGGTAGCCGAGTCCGGTATCAAAGGTTCCTAACGACATATGCTCTTATGATTTGGGTTAGTTCGAAGGAAATCCAGGGCGGGTGGATCCTAGTTAGACACATCCAGAGTTCACATGGGGTGACAAATAAGAGAAGTCGGCTTTTAGGTCCCGTCCACAGTTGAACACATTAAATGTCCACAAAGGGTGGCAAATAAGAATAGTTAGCTTTTGCGCCAAAATTGCATTGAGACCCCCATGACATGGCAGTCTGTGGTGGTTTCAATGGCAATTAATGAGTCTTGTATTCACGAATTTGAATTTGAACTAGTTAACATGAAAAGCAGGTCGGGTTGGACACCAGTTGAACAATTCGGAAGTTCACAAGGAGATGGTAAAATTCGAAAAATTCCACTTTTTAGGCGAATTTCAATAAAGCCTACTTCTTGAGAGTCCGGGGGGGGGGGGGGGGGGGGGGGCTCAGAGTTCACTAGTGACTACTGGTATCTTGTGTTGGGCTCATTTACATCCGTAGTTCACATGATAATGTGAAATAAAAAAAAGTTTGATTTTAGGCCGCGCATTCAATAAATCCATATCTTGGGTGCCTGCAAGAAGACGAGGCCTGATCAGACCCTGGTTAAGCACATCCTAAGTACACGGGCGGGGGGGGGGGGGGTGAGGGGTGTGTGAAGGCGGGTTAAATAAAAATAAATGTCCACTTTTCGACGAGGATTTCAATAAAACCGATAACTTGGAGAACTGGGAGCGATGTATGTATTTATTGGTGTTTAAGGTCACACATTTCTGCACCATGGCTAATCATGACCACGGCAGTTTTATCGGAGTACAGGAGAGAACCACCGAGCAACGGCGAGCGACTGTCAGCTCCCCAGCATACTGGAGTGGTCTGAAAGGAAACAAGCCATTCAGGAAATTATAATTGCAGCTGGTATGCTTGATAACCAGACCGGGTCGGACCCTGGTTTAACATATATAGAGTTCACATGGGAATGATAAAGAGGAAAAATCCGCCTTTTGTCCGGATTCTATCAAAACCCATATCGAAAGTCTGAGGTTTTCTTAAAAGTTATTAGTGACATTTATTTTCATGACTGAGGATTGCTTCGATGAAAAGCATGTTGGGTCGCAATCATCCTGTGTTCACAGGGGGTGAGAATGTCAAATAAGAAAAGCCCTCTGTTTGGCCATATTTCAATAAAACCCATATGTTGAGAGCCTGTGGTGCTTTTGAAAGCCTTACTGGCTTGTGTTGTCCCGATCGGGGGCCCTTTGGAATAAAAACATGCCGGGCCAGACTCTGGCCGTACACACCCAGAGTTCAAGGGATTTGAAACAAGAAAGGACTTTTTTGATGCCCAGATTTCAATAAAACCTTTTAAGGACGAACCAAATCCAAAAATTAAAATATGGCATTTCAGACCACGTTTGGACAAGGGGCTGGAGGTGTACGGAAACACTGATGCACAGGTAGACCATGATACTTTGCCTGACGATACACGTATCGGTGATAGCAGTCCAATATCGTTGATCGCGATACATGAAAACCAAGTTCAGCTAACGTCGCAGACTTCTTTTTGGACAGGGAAAGAGATTCTCGAAGTATTTTCGTAAAACTACAAAAAGCCCGTATTCCCGTAAAATCAAAGTGGATTGCAGCTATTCAGATGTAAATAAAGATTTGTTCGTATGTGCGTGTGACAAATTTAATATCCGAATTATCAATAGAAAATCAATATCCCGGTAATTGCGAACTGCAGTCACGCAACAGTGTTATGTTACAACGAAAAGGGCAAGTTGGGTCAGTTGAATTGAGCTCACGAAGTCTCCATGAAGAGCTTCGCATTCTAAATTCGACATATCGTCCCCTGAGTTCCAATGTGGTCTCTGGGCCAATTGACACAAAGCACACTTTGGAATTCAGGGGACGGTATGATCAAATAATTTTTGTGCACCGAAGGCACGTGGGACAGTGTGGGGCAAGCTCCTTGCGACCCTCCCCAGCTGCCTAATTTTGTGGTACATGGGTGTGGAGAAGGAGGGAAAAGTATGAGGAATTTGGAGGACGATCAGCGGTTGAAATCCTGGTTTCATTGTTTAAGGTATCTTAATTGTTAGTGAAACAGTTCAGGGTCATGTGCTGGTTTCTGGCATATGTGATCTAAAGTTGTCTTGATATTGTTCCATTGTGCCGATGGAGTTGATTTTACTGTGCCGAATTCCGTTCTCAAGTAGTCGTCTGCAAGATTGGTAAATTCATCCCAGGACATGTTCTGGAAGTCGTATGGTGGTCTGTCCTCCTCCATCTCCTCGGGTACCTAAAAGTGGATTTGATGGATGGGTGGCTGGATCTCATTCCTGTCGTGGCGGGAAAGGGGGGGGGGGGGAGGTGACGAGAGTGTGGACTGTGTTGGGGATGGTGAATTTATGATGATTATTATTATGATTTTGGTTCGTTCTGATTAAAAGTAGGCCGAGACGGTGATAATCCCCATTTCATCGTCTGCAATGTGTAAGGCTCTTAGTGTCATTGTGTACTACTGAACACAGCACAAGAGTACGCGGTAGAATACTCGTCTTCTGATACTATCAACTCCGTTTCTACCGGGTTCAAAAGTTAGAGTCTAACAGTTACTCGCCGCAGCTCGGTGGTTTTCTCCAGCTTCGTTCAGCGGCAAAACAAAGTCGCGTTTACATGTGTGGGTGTGTGACAAAGTTTCAAAAATCAGTATGAACTTACGTCCCACAAGAGCAAAAATAGATGGGATGTGGAGCTAGGCCAATGTAAAATGGCAAATAAAAATTGGGAATATGTTTTATGCATTTTAGCAAACGAAAGCTAACTTCCCTTCAGAAATTCCAATTGGAGGTGGTATCATAAAAAATATGCCTAAAAATGGGTGAAGTTCGAAAAATTTTCCAACAATATAGCTGGTAAGTTGTCGTCTGTGGAAGTACCTGCTGGAGAACCTGACCACACACAGATTTGGGATTAAGTTGGCAGACTGGTCGGCTAGTAGATTCCATCTGGACAACATGCCCCATACCGTGTCGAGGATACCCCACACGGTGACGAGAGCGTGTCTTCCCATCTACACCTACAGCCAGTATAGGCGTATAAACTGACAGATAACCCCTCTACCAACGCATACACATACCTCACTTATTGCAGTTATAATGATTCTGGGCGAATATATACATTTTACATTGACAAATAGATAAATTTACTATAAATGAAAAAGTCGGGTCGGTTACAGGGCGGTTATTTAGCACTGTCCACGTTACATCTAGGGGAGGTGAGGGTCGTACAGAAACGAGTCGAATTCACTCAACTCTGTTGATTTGAGGTTATTTTTTTACCCAAATGCATTATATGGGTGGGAGAAGCCGCTATCGGTCTTAGGGTGGCGGCTGAAATTTTCGACAAAGAGGGCGATGCTCGCGTACAAAACACTCCTTTATCGAGGGCTGGGGGCACTGTCCACTCTCAAAACTCATCCAACTGCGCTTTCTGATTTCAAGAAAATCATCTTCTGAAGAGAGTGCTAGTTACTAGCGTGGCTTGTCCGCACATAGTGAGATACCTATCGACTTTATCTTCCACTTTCGTAAGAGGAAGCTCTCGCCTTCAAAGTACAGTCCGTGCACCGATGAAAAGGCCCCCGCCTGAAATACACATTTCGCCATCAAAATCGGCGAGGCTCTAATCCTCTAGGATCTCAAGTCCAGCTTGGTGGTGGTGGTGGTGGTGTGTGTGTGTGGGGGGGGGGGGGGGGGCACTTCTCGAACGACATTCCAATAATTACTCTTCATGTTTTGTTGCTACCTCATTCTTGACGCGGTCCCTTCGCCTGCTATGGTAGGATCTCAGTTGAACATATCCAGAGTTAAACCTTTACCCGACACCAAAAGCAGACATCGCATGCAAGCAAAATAATTGAATAATTATTTTTTTTTTATTTTTTGCATGAAAAACATAGCTTATGACCCATTTTTGGAATGAATAAGCTTAATGAACTCGTTCCAAAGAGGAGTCGTTAGTTATGTTTTTAAAGCAAAAATGTAAAAATAATGAAAATTGAATGGTGAATATTGCTGGCTTGTTTTTGGCGTTACACTGGGTCAGGGGTTAACATAGAGATGTTAAATAAAAAAAAAATCCGATTTTAGGATCATACTTCAATAAAATCTATATCTTGAGAGCCTGGAGTGACTGTAATAAATACTCAGATTTCGATCCCAGGATCATTAAACAAACCCACGTAACTGAGTGTGAGGGGGTATCAAATGCAACTTATAGCTCGTGTACTCATTTATAATTTGGACGGTTCTTCACAAGAAAACATGGAAGATCAGGCGTACTTGAAGTTCACAAGGGGTTGGCAAATTATAGCCAAGTCGGCCTTAGAAGTTACATTTGCTTTCCAATCCATATCTTGAGTCTCTGCATTATTCTCAAGCCCAACTGTGATGATTATATCGTCTGCATACTGTGTTTCATTTTGTGATTTGCTTCAAGAGGTGTTAATTTCAATAACTTCGACTTTTACTATTACTATGGGAGTCATTTAGGCAACGTAATATATACGTGTCGCTTTTCCACATGAAAGTTATTCAGAAACGTTTTGCATTTATCAATATTAATGTAAGAGATTTAAAGTACAGGGGCGTCGTAACGAATTTCAAAGTGTGTGTGTCTTTGGGGGTGGGTGGGGGGGGGGGGGGGGGTTAGGGCGATCGATGGTTGTCGGTATGACGGGCCGACCATGGTTCAGACCGCGGTATAAAAATTTTAAATTCCAGGGTCCCAAAACCCCCATCTCCATGCATCTGAGCGGATATTTTGAAATTTTTCAGGACACGTATTTGAAAGATTTCACACTTTCAGAGCCGTTAAAAAAATTGTCAAGATGTTCCTACCCAAGCCACGCTTAACCAGCTGTATGATAGTCACAGTTTGTGACAAACATTAAACACGCTAACCTTACACTAGTACGAGAGAAACATGGCTGACGAAAATATGGGAAGGCTCTAGATCCGTCCCTTGTTTCACCAGCCATTGGTTCTGTTAAAATGTATGCATGGCCTGGCCCCAGCCACCCCCCCCCCTCCCCCGGTTCCGCCGCCCCTGAACAAGAACTTCTTTTTGCACAATGCGAAGTGGATCAGAATCTTGAATAACTGTTACAGTGTTATGATTGAGGTTTGGCTGGGAATTACAACTCGCTTATAGGTCCTTTATTGTAACTCGAGCACAGCATGACAGGAACACTTTCCATGGACTTATGGTAGACCCGAGGTAAAGACGAATGAACGATATAAATGATTTATTCAACATGACTGGAGTATCTGCCCCAGTTAAAGAAGAAACATTTATATCCTCCAGTGTCGCCCAAACAACGGTAAACAATTCAAACTCAACATCATGGCAAATGAGAAAGCTCAATTAACAGGCACAGATTATTTATTCAAAGGGGGGGGGGGGGGGAGGGGGCGGTGGCGTTGCGGTAACCGGTTCTCGTCAGATCACCGAAGTGAAGCAACGTGAAGCCACGTAACCCCGATTGTCCACATGGGGGCACGATAACGCCGTGTACTAAGGCGCACTGCACGTCGATGGTGCGCATGTCTTCAACCAATCTAACCCTGCATGTGCCGCAGTTCGGAGTTACGATGTTGGGAAGCTGGCACTTGCTCGTCGTTGCAGGGTGGTTCTCTCCGTGTACTCCGGATTCCTCCATCCGTAAAACTGTCACGATCATAATTAGCCAATGTGCATAAGTATGTGACCTTAAACACCAATAAATAAATAAATAAATATTTATTCAAAGCGCCATAATCATTTACAAACTGAGAACAACAATACGCGATTTACTGGCAAATCGTCTGCTCTGCTTAATAATACAATGACGCTCTCTGATTGAGTCACAGGGATGAGGTTAAACATATTTTTATTTGCCAAACAAATAAGTTGCAAATTGGGATAGGAGGACAAGTGCTTTCCACTTAGTGTACCCTCCGCTCCCTTAACATGATACAAAAAATCAGTACAATGGCGAAACAAACAAATGAGAGAAATGTAAAAAAAACATGTGCAAGAAAATATAACTTCGCAATAAAAAATAGTGAGAGAGAGAGAGAGAGAGAAAAACAAAGTGATTGATTAATTGATTGATGTCCTTTCTGCACCTTGAGTCTGTCTCTGTGAATTTGATTTTCCATGCCGAGGGTCGACCAGGCGCTGCACTGACACTGCACTCACAGGGATTAATTACAATATAGGTGTTTCAATCACCTGGTTTTCAGTTTACAACAATAGATAGAACATTCGAGTCAAGTTTGATCAAACTGAAGGATCATGGCAACGTTTCGATGATAATCCCCATTCATCGTCTGCAATGTGCCCATAGACAATGCTCTTGGTGTCACTGTGTACCACTGAACACAGCACAACAGTACAGCACGCGATAGAATACTTGTCTTCTGACACTATCAACACCGTTTCTACTGGGTTCAAAAGTTAGAGTCTAATAGTTACTCGCCGAAGCTCGGTGGTTTTCTTCGTTCACCGGCAAAACAAAGTCGCGTTTACATGTGTGTATGAGTGACACAGTTTCAAAAATCAATATGGACTTATGATCCACTAGAGCAAAAATAGATGGGATGTGGTGGAAGGCCAATGTGAAAGGGCAAATAAAAATTGGAAATATGTTTTATGCATTTTAGCAAACGTAAGCTAACTTCCCTTCAGCAATTCCAACTGGAAGTGGTATCATGAAAAATATGCCTAAAATGGGTGATGTTCGAAACATTTTCCCACAATATAGCTGGTAAGTAGTCATCTGTGGAAGTACCTGCTGGAGAACCTGACCACACTCAGATTTGTGATTAAGTTGGCAGACTGGTTCAGTGGATTCCATCTGACCAACGTGCCCCATACTGCACCAGGATCCTCCAGTCAGTGAAGAGAGCGTCCCCTTCAATCTTCACCTACAGTCACTATAGGTTTGTGAACCGATAGATAACCACTCGACCCAGGCACATACACAATCACTCAAACATTTTTTTCCTTGTTGATCTTGAGATTATGAGACGAACTTATTGTGTAGTTAATATTAGACGAAGCTTTATATTTTACAATAAATTTATTATAAATGAAGAAGCCTGGTCGGTTACAGGGTAGTTATTTAGCAGAGTTCAAGCTACAGCAAGAAGGCGGAAAGAGGGGTTACGACACAATTGGGTCATATTCTCTCAACCCTGTTGATTAGAGTTAATTTTTAACTCTACTGATTTTAGAATACTGTTTTACAATGAGCTGTGAGCTTTTTCCAAACGGAGCCCCGCTCTTCAAGGCACCGTCGGACTTTCCACTATCTGTCGAATGGGAATCACGTCTAAACCGTTCCGATCTGCTTTTGACGAGAGGGTCCTCTCTCGTAAAGCGTGGTTTGTTTTGTGTGTGTTTGTGTGGGGTGGGGTGGGGTGGGGGTATTTGCGTGCAGTGAACCGTCCGTCTTTGGTCAGATGGGGACCTAGTTACCACTACGTCGTCCTCGTGTTGTAATGGAAGTCCTCGTTCTGCAATCTTCTGTGCGCTTCCAACCGAGAGGGTCCGTGCCCGAAATGCACTGTCCATATTTTTGCGAGGGACGGGGCACGGGTGTGGATGCTTATCCGAGTAAATCCAGCTACTCTTTTGGTGAGATGCCTCGACTGCAATGGTTAGGAAAGTGCAGATGAGCCTTCTATTTGGAAAAGGGGACGTGTATTTCACGACGAGGCCCACTCTAACTTCCCCAACCATCGCAGTACCACGAAAAAGTAACTAATAACCCGTGGTATCATGATTCGAACATCTGGGGTTCACAAGTTGATGTCCACTAATATTAGTCCGGTCTCAGGCCTGGATTTCAATGAAAAACCTAATCTTGGTAGCTTAGATTGGAATCAAAGGTTGCTAACAACATATGCTCTTATGGTTTATGTTAGTTCGCAGGAAAGCCAGGACGGGTGGATCCCAGTTAGACACATCCGGAGTTCACATGGGGTGACAAATAAGAGAAGTCCGCTTTTCGGCCCCGCCCACGGTTGAGCACATTAAAAGTTCACGGAGGGTGGCAAATAAGAATATTTTGGGCCTC
Source organism: Pictodentalium vernedei (assembly GCA_031216915.1). NCBI lineage: Eukaryota > Metazoa > Mollusca > Scaphopoda > Dentaliida > Dentaliidae > Pictodentalium > Pictodentalium vernedei. The sequence continues at coordinate 232,008,454 of CM062289.1, read as the reverse complement.
GATTGCAATGAGACCCCCTTACATGGCAGCTTGTTATGGTTTCAAGGGCAATTATGACTCGTGTATCCATAATTTGTACTAGTTAACATGAATAGCAGGTCGGGTGGGACACTGGTCGAACAATTCGTAAGGTCACACGGGGGGTGGCAAATTCGAAAATTCTACTTTTTAGGCGCGGATTTCAAAAAGCCCACATCTTGAGAGTCCGGGTGCTCTCAGAGTCCACTTGGGACTTATGTTATCTTGTGTTGGGCACATTTAGATGCTTGAGCACATCGGTAGTTCACAGAATAATGGGGAAAAAAGGCGTGACTCTAGGCTGCGAGTTCAATAAGGGGGCGGGGGGGGGGGGGGGGCAAATGAAAAAAAAATGAAAATTGTGCGCTTTTCAATAAAACCGTTATCTTGGAGACCCGAGAGTGATCTCAAAAGTAAATAAGTACCTGCGTCATTATGATTCGCTCGCTTGGGTGAAAAAACAGTTCGGGTCAGCTCTGGTAAAAAACATCTCGATTTTGCAGGGGCATAGCACATCAGAAAATCTGCTTTTTAGGCTCAGATTTCATTACACCCATATCTTGTGTGTCTGGGGTGGTCTGGAAGGTTACAAACCATTCAGAAAATTATAATTTCGGTTGGTATGCGTGATAACCAGACCGGGTCGGACACTGGTTTAACACATCTAGAATTCATAAGAGAATGGTGAAGAGGAAATTCCGCTTTTTGGCCGGATTCTATCAAACCCTATATCGAGAGTCTGGTATTTTCTTAAAAGTAACAAGTGACGTGTATTTTCATGATTGAGGATTGCTTCGATGAAAAGTATGTTGGGTCGGAATCACAGGGGATGAGAATGTCAAAAAAGATAAGCTCTCTGTTTGGCCATATTTCAATAAAACTCATATATTGAGAGCCTGTGGTGCTCTTGAAAGCCTTACTGACTTGAGTTTTTCTGATTGAGGACCCTTTGGAAGGTCACTCCAGCCAGACTCCGGATGTACACATGCGGAGTGAAGGGGATTTAAAATAAGAAAGAACCTCTTTGATGCCCAGCTTTCAATAAAACCATTTCAAGGACGGATACCAAACGAAAAATTAAAATATGGCCCTTCAGGCCATGTTTGGAAAATGGCTAGAGATGTAAGGAAACACTGCTGCGTCGGACATCACGATACTTCGCTTGACGCATCGGTGAAGCGGTCAAATGTGGTTGATCGCGATATATGCAAACAGAGTTCAGCTCACCTTAAAGACTTCTTTTTGGACAGGGAATCATATTCTCGTAATATTTTCGTAAAATCGTAATATTCCCGAATTCCGGTAAAATCGAAATGGATTCCAGCTATTCAAATTTAAACTGTCAATAGATTTGTTTTTGTTTGTATGTGCGTGTGACAAACTTAATATCCGAATTATCAAAAGAAAAGCAGTATCCGGGGAATTCGAAATGCAGTCACGCAACAGTGTTATGTTACAACGAAAAATGTAATTGGACCTGTTGAGTTAAGCTCACGAAGTCTCCAAAACTGCTTCGCATTGTAAATTCGATACATCGTCCCCTGAGTTCGAAAGTGTTCTATGTGAGTAGTATAACATGTACCCGAAGGGTCCTATTTGACGTCATGTCACGTGACCCAGTGGCGCCAGGTTTGGTTGTTGTGGTAACCCACGTGAGCGGTTATTTTGTGACGTCATCCTCATAGTAATACGTGATGTGAGTGCGCACGCGCAGCTCATGTTAGGGTGATACATGTTTCCGTCGTCCATTTTGTACACTTGAGGCCGCCATCTTGGTTTCTATGGTAGCACGTTGTTGCTATGTGACCCAAAACCTTATAATAGGACAGGGGTATGTTCGGAGGGTATGTTCTCTTGTACAGGAGTAATTTCCCGATTCGTAGGATTACCACAAACAACCCGACAATCCCTCCAAATCACCAACAACTACTTTATTTACTACGGATTCCCCATTTTGTCGGCTTTGCACGTAGTGTTATGGTACCGAGGGGGCCCCGGGGTATTTAGCCATTTCTGGTCTGTTCTTGTCAGTTCTGACCCTATTCCGAGTAGTTTTGTGGTTTCATTCATCTAGATCATGGAATCCCATTTTTTTCGGAAACATATGGCCTTCCGAACCCCTTTGTAGTCGTTTGGGGCCATGAGAAAACCCCTCAATGAAGCCTCATTTACTATCCCAGACTCATCTCGGTATTTAACAGGCATTTCCCATGGAATCCCACTTTTTGGAAAACATCTGGCCTTCCGAACCCCTTTTAGTACTTATGTGCCTACTGACACACAGAACACTTTGGAGTTCAGGGGGGTCGATATGATCAAATGACTTTTGTGCGCCGAAGGTGCGCAGGGCCAGAGTAGGGAAAGCCCCGTAAGACCCCCACAGCTGTATTAGTTTGTCGTTCATGGACGTGGAAAATAAGAGAAAAGTGTGAAGAATTTTGAGGACGATCAGAGGTTGAAATCCTGGTTTCGTTTTTTATGGTATCTTCTTTGTAAGTGAAACTGTTCAGTTTGCCAGAAACCATGTACAGCCATAAAAAAAAACCCAAATATTAACCCAGGGAGTCGATTTGAACAAACATGAATCTGACCCCAAAGAGATGTTGTATATTAAATATGACAGGATTCTAAATGGTGAATCTGAAGAACATTTTAAAGAAACTTCCTCATATTGCACCAAGTTAAAATTTGGGCTAACGTAGGAAGCCCAAGTATGAACCCAGGGAATCGATTTCAACAAGTTAAATTGTGAACACCCCCCCCCCCCCCCCCCCACACCAACTCCAGAGATGTTGTATACCAAATATGAAAGCATTCTGAATGGTGGATCTAAAGACGATTTCAAAGAAATGCGCTCTTATTACACTAATTTAATAATTCGGGCTGCTGTATTGAACCCAAACATGAACCAAGAGGCTTCGTTTTAACACACTTGTGTCTGACCCCCCTATGTATGCTGTATACCAATATATCAAAAGATTCTGTGCAGTTGCTGTGGAGAAATTTCTTTTAATATTTTTGCAACTATGTTGACTAGCATTTTTTCGCTGCCCCCACCCCCCCCACCCCCACCCCACGCACACACTACAGAACACACTGACACAACCGGTGGTAATTTGTTTTTATCTTTCAATTCGACTGGTCCTAAGATTGCTTCACACCAAATAAACACTCTCTTTCCCACGGAACACGGGAAAATAGGGTTTTTTTGCATGAATCAAGTACTTATGACTCAATGATACCACATATCAAATTTGGCTCAAATCGGACCATCGGTTCAGAAAACAGAAATTTTGGGTACGGCCAAAAATCTTGCCCCTCCCATTACGAAGGCAAATCCTGATCCTGAAATTTCGTTTAAACAATCTTGATTCTACATCTAAAAAGGAAGCTGCATGCCAAATATGATGTCATTGTACCCACTGGTAGATTTTTAAAGAACTTTGGTGGATTTTTCCCCACCCTCTCCCTATTAGGCTGGGTAAGTTGATTTGAAAAAAGAAACCCAAAATGCGCTGTCACAATAAGCAATCACCTCAAATATAACTAAAATTGGTTCAGCGGTTTACGAGGGGCAGGTGCAAACACCATGTTTACGGATGCCGGCGACAGATGACGGACGATGAGTGGTAACTATCGCTCATCCTGAAGCTAAGAACTACGTAGACAAGAATATATTTTTTGTTTTGTATGCAGCAGCCTTAGATCCAGCGGAAAACCATCCTATCGGCTTTGTCAGGCGGGGGCGGGGGAGTCGGGGGAGGGGGCGTATGGGCATGCAAATTTTAACAATGGCAACGGGAAAATGCTGAGTCATCTTGTATATTCCCATCAGCTGATTTGAAACTTGCCTTCTTTAAAACCACTGGGCTGAATTCATTCACTCATGGTCCAGACTATCTTGGGCGTATACCCTTTCTACTTCGTTCAAATTAAAACCGATTGTCTGAATTGAACTAAATTTGGCATGTAGTATAATAGGGTAAACATACTTTATTGATGCAAAAAAAAGAAATGCACAGCTCCGTGGGAACCCAGAAGCTAAAAATAGAAAAAAATGAAAGTGTCAATGACACTGTAGCTCAACTTGTCAAGACAAAGACATGTACATGTATAGTATGTGACACAGCAATGACAAACATCTAGGTAATGACCTGATAACAAAGGTACATATAAAGTATTGTAACAGTCTGTACATAAATACTGACCGTTGCCTGTAACAAATGTATAGGTAAAGTATTGTAAAGGTGGGTGACAGTCAGATGCTGAACTAGAAAAGAAATCTTAGTCCCAGAGTGGGTCTGACTGAACCCCAAAATATTTGTTCTCATAGCACAGTGATAACAAAGGCACCCCCAAACACACTCGTTCCTGTCCCAAGGTGAAAACAATGGTACCCAAGAAGTTTTGTGAAGATCAGTTCATAAATACAAGCTGTGACAAAAAACTGATTGGACCTAATTTTGGTACAAAATGGCCACTGGCAGCCATCTTGAATTTTGGACCGTACCCAGAAACACTCATTCTCGTCCCAAGGTGATAACAAAGGTACCCAAGAAGTTTTGTGAAGATCGGTTCATAAATACAGTCTCTGCCCTGAGCCATATTGACATGTGTGCTTACATTGTGTAAGTAGCACTGAATAAATCAAAGTTCATCTAATTTGCATAATTTCTGCATGAAAAAAACCCCTTACAATATGTGATGTATTCCATGTTACTAAACATTCATACAAAAATTTATTCAAATCAGAACTTTCATACAGAAGTTCTGTAGAAAAGACTGATTGCACTAATTTTGGTAGAAAATGGCTGCTGGTGGCCATCTTGAATTTCGGACCACACCCAAAAACACTTGCTCTCATCACACGGTGATAACAAAGGTACCCAAGAAGTTTCGTAAAGATTGGTTCATAAATATGGCCTCTAATCTGAGCTGTAAAGAAGTTGTGTACAAAAAACTGATTAGACCTAATTTCGGTACAAAATGGCCACTGGCAGCCATCTTGAATTTTAGACCGCCCCCAGAAACACTCGTTCTCATCCCAAGGTGATAACAAAGGTACCCAAGACATTTCGTGAAGATCAGTTCATAAATACAGACTCTAGTCTGAGCCGTATTGACATGTGTACTTACTGTGTGTAAGTCGCACTGAAAAAATCAAAGTTCATCTAATTTGCATAATTTCTGCACGAGAAAAAAACCTGTATTATATGTGATGTATCCCATGGTAATAAACATTCACACAAAAAATTATTCAAATCAGCGCTTTCATATAGAAGTTCTGTGCAAAAATCTGATTGCACCTAATTTTGTACAAAATGGCTGCCATCGGCCATCTTGAATTTTGGACCGGACCCCAAAACACTCGTTCTCGTCCCACGGTGATACCAAAGGTACCCAAGAAGTTTCGTAAAGATCGGTTCATAAATACGGCCTCTCATCCCGAGCCGTATTGGCATTTGCACTTACAGTGCTGAAAGTAACACCAAAAAACATCAAAATTAGTCTAATTTGCACAATTTACGCACGAGAAAAAAAAACATATTATATGTGATGTATTCCATGGTACTAAACATTCATACAAAAAATTATTCAAATCAGAGCTTTCATATGGAAGTTCTGTACAAAAAACAGATTTCTGCATCGTCGGTACAAAATGGCGGCTGGCAGCCATCTTGAATTTCGGACCGCACCCAAAAACACTCATTCTCGTCCCACGATCATAACAAAGGTACCCAAGAAGTTTTGTAAAGATTGGTTCATAAATACGGCCTCTAGCCCGAGCCGTATCCAATTGTTGACGTACGGACAGACGGACAGATGGACAGACGGCCAGACGGACGACGGGCCATGACAAAAGCTCAAATTTGGCTTCGCCAAAGTTGAGCTAATGAAAGTGTCAATGACACTGTAGCTCAACTTGTCAAGACATGTAAATGTATAGTATGTGACACAGCAATGACAAACATCTAGGTAATGACCTGATAACAAAGGTACATATAAAGTATTGTAATGGTCTGTACATAAATACTGGCCGCAGCCTGTAACAAATGTATAGGTAAAGTTTTATGAAGGTGGGTGACAGTCAGATGCTAAACTAGAAAAGAAATCTTTGAGTCCCAGAGTGGGTCTGACTGAACCCCAAAATATTTGTTCTCATAGCACAGTGATAACAAAAGCACCCCAAAACACACTCATTCCTGTCCCAAGGTGAAAACAAAGGTACCCAAGAAGTTTCGTGAAGATCAGTTCATAAATACGAGCTGTATAGAAGTTGTAAAAAAAAACTGATTGGACCTAATTGGCAGCCATCTTGAATTTTGGACTGCACTCAGAAACACTTGTTCTCGTCCCAAGGTGATAACAAAGGTACCCAAGAAGTTTCGTGAAGATCGGTTGATAAAAAAAGCCTCTAGCCCAAGCCGTATTGACATGTGAACTTACAGTGTATAAGTAGCACTAAATAAATCAAAATTCATCTAATTTGCATATTTTCGGCACGAGAAAAAAACCCGTACTATATGTGATGTATTCCATGTTACTAAACATTCATTCAAAAATTTATTCAAATCAGAACTTCCCTACAGAAGTTCTGTACAAAAGACTGATTGCACTAATTTTGGTACAAAATGGCTGCTGGTGGCCATCTTGAATTTTGTCCCAGACCGCAAAACACTCGTTCTCATCCCATGGTGATAACAAAGGTACCCAAGAAGTTTCGTAAAGATCGGTTCATAAATACCGCCTCTAGCCTGAGCCGTATAGAAGTTGTGTACAAAAAACTGATTAGACCTAATTTCGGTACAAAATGGCCACTGGCAGCCATCTTGAATTTTGGACTGCACTCAGAAACACTCCTTTTCGTCCCAAGATGATAACAGTTGTACCCAAGAAGTTTCGTGAAGATCGGTTGATAAATACAGCCTCTAGCCCAAGCCGTATTGACATGTGAACTTACAGTGTATATGTAGCACTGAAAAAATCAAAGTTCATCTAATTTGCATTGAAAAAAACCTGTATTATATGTGATGTATCCCATGGTACTAAACATTCACACAAAAAATTATTGAAATCAGCGCTTTCATATGGAAGTTCAGTGCAAAAATTTGATTGCACCTAATTTTGTACAAAATGGCTGCCATCTTGAATTTCGGACCGCACCCCAAAACACTCGTTCTCGTCCATCGGTGATACCAAAGGTATCCAAGAAGTTTCGTAACGATTGGTTTATAAATACAGCCTCTAGCCCGAGCCGTATTGGCATTTGCACTTACAGTGCTGAAAGTAACACTAAATACATCAAAGTTAGTCTAATTTGCATAATTTACGTACGAGAAAAAAACCCGTATTATATGTGATGTATCCCATGGTACTAAACATTCTAACAAAAAAATATTCAAATCAGTGCTTTCATATAGAAGTTCTGCGCAAAAACCTGATTGCACCTAAGTTTGTACAAAATGGCCGCCAGCGGCCAACTTGGATTTCGGATCGGACCCCAAAACACTTGTTCTCGTCCCACAGTCATAACAAAGGTACCCCAAGAAGTTTCGTAAAGATCGGTTCATAAATACGGCCTCTAGCCCGAGCCGTATTGGCATTTGCACTGACAGTGCTGAAAGTGAAACTGAATAAATCAAAGTTAGTCTAATTTACATAATTTAAGCACGAGAAAAAAACCTGTATGATATGTAATGTATCTCATGGTACTAAACATTCATACAATAAATTATTCAAATCAGAACTTTGATATGGAAGTTCTGTACAAAAAACAGATTTCTGCATCGTCGGTACAAAATGGGGGCTGGCAGCCATCTTGAATTTCGGACCGCACCCAAAAACACTCGTTCTCGTCCCACAGTCATAACAAAGGTACCCAAGAAGTTTTGTAAAGATTGGTTCATAAATACAGCCTCTAGCCAGAGCCGTATCCAATTGTTGACGTACGGACAGACGGACGACGGGCCATGACAAACACTCAAATTTGGCTTCGCCAAAGTTGAGCTAAAAATCAAAAAGACATATTTCAAAAAGAGGTCCCACTGGCCCTGAAACGCTCGTCTTGAACAGAACACGATAAAAAAAAGAGTCCCTATAAACAGAGTCCAAGAATGAGTCTACATTAAGCAATCCATCTCCATAGGATACATTGTCAATCCTTGAGCCCCTTCAGGAGTGACAAAAATAGTCCGAGCAACATGCCTTTTCTTCAGTTGTTCATAATGTAAAATGCAGAGCTCCCCTTCGAAGCCGCACAACCTATGTGGATTCATTATTACACACCTCAAGAGGGTACTGAATACAATTTAAAAAAAAAAATTCAGCAAAATGGCTACTTCTGGCTTCCATAGGAAGCCCCCATGTTAACCTATGGATCCGATTTGAACAAACTTGAATCTGACCCCCCCTTGAGATGTTGTATACCAAATATGAAAGCATTCTGAGTAGTGGATCGGAAGAAGATTTTTAAAGAAATTCCCTCATATTGTACTAAGTTAAATTTCAGGTTTCCATATGGGGCCCAAATATTAACCCAGGCACTCGTATTGAATAAACTGGAATCTGTCCCCCCCCCCCCCCCCCCCCCTTAGAGATGTTGTTTACCAAATATGAAAGCATTCCTACTGGTGGATCCGAAGAAGATTTTTAAAGAAATTTCCTCATATCACACTAAGTAAACATTTGGGCTACCATAGCGAGCCGAAATATATACCTAGGGATCTGATTTGAACAAACTTGAATCTGACCCCCACCCCCCCCCCCCCCCCTCCCCCAGAGATGTTGCATACCAAATATGAAAGCACAAAGTTAAAATATTAACCTGGGGACTTGGTTTGAACAATATTTTTAAAGAATATTCCCCATATTACCCTATGTACAAAATATGGGCTCCTGTATTGAGCTCCGAGAGTTTCCATGGGGATGCAGAATTTTTTTTTTTACATGGGTCAAGTACTTATGATCCAATAATACCACATACCAAATTTGGTTCAAACCGGACCATCGGGTCAGTAAATAGAAATTTTGGGTGGGGCCAAAAATCTTACCCCCTTCCATTACAAAGCCAAAAATTGCTTCACGAACTTCGTATGAACAAACTTGATTCTAAACCTCAAAAGGAAGCTCCATAGCAAATATCAAGTCATTGTACACACTGGTTCATGAGAAGAAGATTTTACAAATATTTTGGAGCGTTTTCCCCCAATCCCTCCCTATGGGGGGTGGGGCTGTGCATGTTGAGTTGAAAAAAAATGCAATGCCCCTTTGGGACCATCACTCACACAAACTTTCACTTGAATTGGCCCAGTAGCTTTGGAGGAGAAGACCAAAACATGGTGTTGATGGACACCGGATGGGGAGCGATAAGATTAGCTCAGCTTGACTTTGTCAAGATGAGCTAAAAATTCTATCGGTTTTGTCATGGGATTCTCTATGGGGAGGCCCATTTTAACACTGTTAGCAATGGGTAAATTCTGAGTCATCGTCTATATCTATCACATGTTCTATCAATTAAGTGATCTTCTTCAGAACCTTTGGGTCGAATCTAAACTAATTTGGTACAAAACATCTTGGTGGATAACACTCTTTTTTTTCAAAACAGTGCTACTCACCTTGGGTTTAATGCCCCAAAAACATCTTTAATGCCCCAAAAACCTATACAAGTTTTAGAATGTTCTTTTCATGAACTACCATAGAGAATAATTTAACATTTTGGTATGAAATGGCCTTTGGTGGCGAAGACTGGATTTTGTTCAAGGTCAATGTTTTGGCTCTGTGGCAGCATGCTCATTGTGGGCCCCACCTAAAAGTTCTATTTCATGAAGAAGACTTTTAAAGAATATTCCCCATATTGCCCTAAGTTAAAAATTTGGGCTCCTGTATTGAGCCCAAATATGAACCAAAGGGCTTTAGTTTAATAAACTTGTATCTGACAGCCAGCACCCCCCCCCCCCCCCTCCCCCATGAATGCTGTATACCACATTTCAAAAGATTCTGACCACTGGTTCTGGAAAATTATTTTTTTTAATTTTTGCAAATATGCGGACTCAGCATTTTTTCGATGCCCACTACATAACACCCTAACATAAACAATGACATTTTTATTTTACCATTCAATTATACTGGCCCTAAGGATCCTTCATACCAAATAACAGCTCTCTGTTCCGTGTGGTTTGGGAAATATGGGCATTTGAAAATATTCCTATTTTTAGCTCCTGAGGTTTCCATGGGGATGCAGGAATTTTTTTTTTTTGCACAAGTCAAGTACTTATGACTCAAGAATACCACATGCCAATTTGGGTTCAAATCCTACGATCGGTTCAGAAAAAAGAAATTTTGGGCGGAGCCAAAATCTTAAAATATTGCTTCACAAACTTTTTTAGTATAAACCTGATTCTACACCTCAAAAGGAAACTGCGTAACAAATATCAAGTCATTCTACTCCCTGGTTCATGAGAAGATTTTAAAAATATTTTTGAGCATTCATTCAGCCACCCCCCCCCAACCCCACCCCCCTCCCCCCACCCCCCTATGGGCATGTTGAGATGTTGAGTTAAACAAAAATGCAATGCCTCTTCAGGACCATCACTAACACAAACTTTCACTTGAATTGGCCCAGTGGTTTTGGACAGAGAGCGATTAGATTAGCTCAACTTGACTTTGTCAAGGTGAGCTAAAAATAAAGGAGTGGTCACCAAAGAACTAACTCGGCAAAAGCATGGTTAACATTGGTTGAAGAAAGGTACTGTATCAAAATGGAGTACACATCAGTATACAGCACTACTGAACCCAAACAATGGCAATCAGGATTATAAGTGCCTTGCCTAAGGACCTTTCAGCTTGAAGTCCAATGTCGTAACCATTGAGCCACCGCCCTCCCCAAGGCAGATTAATATTTGGGATTGAAATTGAGTGAATCTATCAGTGTGTGAAGAAATAAAGTGAAATGGCAAAATTGTGACAAGAAAATGATTGAGTCAGTTTTTCCGAGGGACTAAATTTAAACAAACATGAATCTAAATTCCACATGGATGCTGTACACTAAATATCAAGAGTCTAATTGTTGGTTTTAGAGGAGAAGATTTCTCAAAATTATTCCTGATATTGCACTGAGTTAAAACTCAGGATCCCATACAGATCCCAATAATGAACCCAGGGACTTCACTGAAACAAATTGAATCTGACCTCACAAAGGATCCTGTAAACCATATACAAGCCTTTGACAGGTGGAGGTGAAGAAAAGTTTGATTTTATTTTTTTAACAAGAGCCCCAATTTCAAGTTGCCTTAATTGCTCACCTGCCAAAATGGTTCAAAGAAGTATTTGGGGGTCACATTGAGTTAGACATGGTTAATCAACACTACAAAGGAATGAGGTAAATTTTATGGAAAAACACTAAGGAATGCGATCCAGGATTTGAACAAACCTGAGCCTAGCATACGCCCTCCTGCCATCCCCTCACCCCACCCATAGAAAGCCCAAATATGAAGCCAGGGACTGAAATTGAACAAACTTGAATCCCCCACCCCCTCCCATACATGATGCATGCCAAATATCAAAAGATTCTGATTGGTGGATTGGAAGAAGATTTTTAAAGAACATTCCTCATATTGCACTAATCTGAACATTTGGGCTCCCTAAGAGAGCTCGAACATGGACCCAGGGATCTGATTTCAACAAACATGTGTATGAATCTTCCAAAGATGTTATATGTGAAATATGAAAGCCTTTTGGAGCAGTGGTTTGGGAGAAGATTCTTTAATGTTTTTCCCATAACTCACAGGAGTCAAAAAATGATGACTCAAAATTTTTTCAAAGACCTGGAATAGTACCCTATGATGAAACCGATGACAATTTTTTTTACCATTCCTTTCTGCTGTTCCAAAGGAAGCTTCACACAAAATAAAAATTCTCAGTGCCGTGTAGTTTTGGAGATATGGGCACTTTACATTTTTTTCTATTTTTAGCATCTGTGGTTCCCATGAGGGCGATGGGAATTATATTGGCATAAATTAGGTACTTATGACCCAATGAGTCCTCATATCAAATTTGGTTCAAATTGGCCTCTCAGTTCGTAAAACAGAAATTTTGGTATAACTTGGGCTCCCACAGGAAGCCCAAATGTGAACCCAGGGACTTGGCTTTGATAAACTTATATTTCACCTCCCTAAGGATGCTGTATACCAAATATCAAAAGATTCTGACTGGTGGATGTCAAGAATAATATTTTTGAAGAATATTCCTCATATTGAACTAAGTTATAATTTGAGCTCCCACAGGGAGTCCAAATATGAACCCAGGGACTTGGCTTGAACAAACTTGAATCTCACCCCCTAAGGATGCTGCATAACAAATATCAAAACATTCCGACTGCTGGATTTGAAGGAGGTCTTAAAAGAAAATTCCTCATTTTAAATTAAGTTACAATTTGGGCTCCCACTGTGAGGCCAAATATGAACCCAGGGACTTGGCTTGAACAAACTTGAATCTCACCCCCCTAAGGATACTGCATAACAAATATCAAAACATTCCGACTGCTGGATCTGAAGGAGGTCTTAAAAGAAAATTCCTCATTTTAAATTAAGTTACAATTTGGGCTCCCACTGTGAGGCCAAATATGAACCCAGGGACTTGGCTTGAACAAACTTGAATCTCACCTCCCTAAGGATTCTGCGTAACAAATATCAAAAGAGTTTGATTGGATGATCTGAGGAAGAAAATTTTTAATGAATATTTCTCATATTGCACTACTTTGAAAATTTTGGCTCCCATAGAGAGCACAAATATGGACCTAGGAAATTGATTTCAACAAATATGTGAATCAATCTTCCAAAGATGTTATATGTGAAATATGAAAGCTTTTGGAGTTGTGGTTTGGGAGAAGAAGGTTCTTTAATGTTTTCCCTATTATCCAGCGTGTTAAAAAATGCTGACTCAGTTCTGAAAAAGTACCCTAAGATCAAAGTGATAGCAATTTTTTTTTGACCATTCCATCCTGTTGGTCCTAAGGAAGCTTCACACCAAATAAAAATTCTCAGTGCTGTGTGATTTTGGAGATATGGGCATTTTAATTTTTTTCTATTTTTAGCTCCCGCCGTTTAGATCCGGGCAATGGGAAATATTTTTTTTGCATAAATTAATTACATATGACCCAATAAGCCCAAATATCAAATTTGGTTCAAATCAGCCCCTCAGTTTGTAAAATAGAAATTTTGGGTGGGGCAAATACAGCCCCTCGAACTTCACTAAACAAATCTGAGAGTACACCTCAAAAGGAAGCTGCACACCAAATATCAAGACTCGGCTACTGCTGGTTCGCGAGAAGAAGATTTTTAAAGATTTAGGCACACGTTTTGGGCCTACCGAGGGGCAGGGCAACTTGATTTGGACAAACATGAATTGACATATGATAGGGAACATGCACATCAGATTTGGTTAGATTTGATCAAGTAGTTTGTGAGAAGTCGATAATGTGAAGTGGACGACAACGGACGGCGTCGACGGACAAAAAGAGATTAGTAAAGCTCCCCTTTAGCTTTGCTCAGGTGAGCTAAAAATTATCCCATATATAGCTTGAAGTTAAAATTCCCACAGGGAGAATACATATCAACTCTAGACACATGATCTGAAGTTGAATCTGCACCCTTGCCCTCCCCCACCCCCACCACCAACATACACAAACACACAAGAATGATGCATACTAAGTACCAAAAGATTCTACAGGTGGTTCTGATGAAGTAGAATTTTGAAGAATATTCCTAATATTGCAGGAGTCAATAAAGGGACTTGACTGGAACAAACTTGAATCTGACCCACGTATGAATGTTGTATGTCAAAATTAATATCAAAAGATTCTGATAGGTGGTTCTAAAAGAGAAATTTTTTAAAGAATATTCTCAATATGGATTAAATAAAAATTCAGGCTCCCATACAGAGCCCAAAATATAAACCTGCATGGGTATTTGATCTGAACAAACATGAATCTGCCCCCACTACAATTTTATAATGTTGTATACAAAACATCAGAACATTCTGACTGGTGTTTCTGGAGAAGGAGATCTTTAAAGAATATTCCATAAGTTAAACCCCAAACTCCTGTATTGAGCCAAATATAAACCTGGAGGCTTGATTTGAACAAAATATAAAAAAAAATTTCAGATATGAATCAGAAAAAGATTTTTCAAGATTATTCCTCATAGTTAAAATTCAGGCTCTCATAGGGAGCCCACACAGCAACACAGCAACTCAATCTGAACAAACTTGAATCAGGCAACTCAATTTGAACAAACCCAAATCTGACCTCTCTAAGGATGATGTATATCACATTCCTAGAGAAGAATTTTATACAAGCTGCTCATATTGCACCAAGTTAAAACTTGGGCTCCTACTAGTAAGGGGACTTGATGTGAACAAATGTGAATTCCTGATTCTAGTGGTTGACACACCGGTATATTGTATACATGTGTGTATGTGCCAGCCACTCTGTGATTAACTAAGATTGACTTCAATTCATTCCAAGAAGAACACACACCATTTACTGGGCATTTGGATGTTTGTGAAGAAAAAAATAAAAAAATAGTTCTGGAGAGCAATTGACATATCTGAGTAGCTACAATGAGAGTGATTTTTGTTGCGGCATTGAATTTTTCACAAAGCAAAATCTGCTGCATCTTAAATTTAACCTAAATTAAACTTAACTCATATTAAATGTATACGGATGTGTTTAATTTATTTATTTATTGGTGTTTAATGTCGCATAATTATGCACAATGGCTAATCGTGACAGTGACAGTTTTACAGGTGGAGGAAGCCGGAGTTCCCGGAGAGAACTACCGAGCATCAACAAACAACTGTCAGCTCCCCAACATTCTACAGGGGTTACAGCATCTGAAGACATGTGAACCATCGACGACCAGTACGCCTTAGTACACTGCGTCATCGTGCTCCCATGTAGGCAACCGGGATAAAGTGCCTTGCCCAAGGACACAATGCGCGTCATCCTGGACGGGGATCGAACTCGGAACCTCTAGCATAGAAGTCCAACAGTCTACCACAGAGCCACCGCGCTCCCAATGTGTTTAATATTACAAAACATGTACAAGAATATTTAAAAGAGGCCCCCTCCTTAAATGCTTACCTAATAAATTTGTTTAGAGAAGAATTTACGGTCACGTTCATCATCTGCATGTTAATATTTATTTATTTTTATTTATTGGGTTTTACAACACTTTCGAAAACCATGGTCACCCCACATCGGACAGTTTATGGGTGGTGGAAGCCAGAGTACTGGAAAGAACCAGTGAAAACTGGTGAGCATCTGACATACCCCCAGCATACTAACTCCATACAAGCAGTGTAAGCATTTGTAGAAGACAAGTGCACCATTGACATGCAGTACGCCTTTGTACAAAGCGCACCATTCCCCACTTGGGCAATAGGCATTGAGTGCCTTTTTATCCAAGGACACAACACAGTTATCCCTAGCAGGGATCAAACCATGGACCTTTCAGTTTGAAATCCAATGGTATACCTACTGAGCTACTGTGCTCCCATCTTATACTTAATCTAATTTAGCTATGAGTGTGGGGAAGAAGGGTGGGAGATTTTTAGCCTAAAATCACTCAAACCTCTTCAAAAAACATTTTGAAACAAAGAGAAAAAAAATCCCTTAGTGGACTCCTTTCAACTACCCACACCCCCCACCCCCCAGGGCAGAAGTTCATTTTTTTCATAAAATCTGATAAAATAACAAAAAATCCTCTTTTCAAGCAAAAAAAAAATTGCTCAAAAGAACAAAATTGTGTTGTGTACTTGGGTCCTCAAGTGGCCTGATGGTTCCCATTTAAGCAAACTTAACGTTAATGTCACATTTACATCTAAATGAAAGTTATCACCATTCATTTAATCCCCTGCACACTGATGTCAAAATATCTAAATTTCAGGCAGAAAAAAATACCCATGATGCAACTAGAAATTTAACCAATTCAATCTCGTTTGACAGAGTTCATTGAGCTCTGTCAAACGAGATTGAATTGGTTAAATTTCTAGATGCATTCTGGGAATAAACAGCTTCCTGAAATTTTGGTATTTTGACATCAGAGTGAAGGGGTTAAACAAACAGTAAATTTGTATTGGATTCTGTGTTAAACTCCCCTGATACCTACCAAAATCAATCAAGCCTAATACTTTGTACAAATTTTTATCCATGAGTCATAGACATACCAAATATCAAGAGATTCTGCTCCTGCCCGGTGGGTCTGAAGAAGAAGATCTTTAAAGAATAGTGCTGCTACATGCACCCGGTGCTTGTTGAATTCATTGGAAATGACTATTAATCGACTAATGATCGATTAAGGCCAGCGATTTATCGACTTCTAAAATTAATAGTCGCAGCAACCTAAATGTGAATTCGACCTCTGTAAGATCCACATTTTCAAATCATTCCGACTAGACTAGCGGTTCCAAAGTACCAGAGGCTCAAGCAAGCCTAAAACGCTCACCTGGCTCAAGTTGCCAAAAAGGATAAGTATATCATTAAGTGATCAGCAGCAAGAGCAATGTTTTGATTTGCTTTGACACAACCAGCTGGTGCTAAGAAAGCTTCTGAGCAAGCTCTGTTTTGTGAAGTATTAAAAATAATCCAACAAAATTTTTTCTTTTGTTTTCAACAACTAAGGTTCTCTCTACCCCGCCCCCCCCCTCCCCCCCCCCCAAAAAAAATGAAAGTGTCAATAACACTGTAGCTCAACTTGTCAAGACATGTACATCTATAGTATGTGACACAGCAATGACAAACATCTAGGTAATGACCTGATAACAAAGGTACATATAAAGTATTGTAACGGCCTGTACATAAATACTGACTGTAGCCTGTAACAAATGTATAGGTAAAGTATTGTAAAGGTGGGTGACAGTCAGATGCTAAACTGAAAAAGAAATCTTTGAGTCCCAGAGTGGGTCTGACTGAACTCCAAAATATTTGTTCTCATAGCACAGTGATAACAAAGGTACCCCAAAACACACACATTCCTGTCCCAAGGTGAAAACAAAGGTACCCAAGAAGTTTCGTGAAGATCATAAATACGAGCTGTATAGAAGTTGTGACAAAAAACTGATTGGACCTAATTTCGGTACAAAATGGCCACTGGCAGCCATCTTGAATTTTGGACCACACTCAGAAACACTCGTTCTCATCCCAAGGTGATAACAAAGGTACCCAAGAAGTTTCGTGAAGATCGGTTGATAAATACAGCCTCTAGCCCGAGCCGTATTGACATGTGCACTTACAGTGTATAAGTAGCACTGAATAAATCAAAGTTCATCTAATTTGAATAATTTCTGCACGAGATAAAAACCTGTACTATATGTGATGTATTCCATGTTACTAAACATTCATATAAAAATTTATTCAAATCAGAACTTTCATACAGAAGTTCTGTACAAAAGACTGATTGCACTAATTTTGGTACAAAATGGCTGCTGGTGGCCATCTTGAATTTCAGACCACACCCCAAAACACTCGTTCTCATTCCACGGAGATAACAAAGGTACTCAAGAAGTTTCGTAAAGATCGGTTCATAAATACGGCCTCTAGCCTGAGCCGTTTTGAAGTTGTGTACAAAAAACTGATTAGACCTAATTTCAGTACAAAATGGCCACTGGCAGCCATCTTGAATTTCGGACCGCACCCAGAAACACTCGTTCTCGTCCCAAGGTGATAACAAAGGTACCCAAGACGTTTCGTGAAGATCGGTTGATAAATACAGCCTCTAGCCCGAGCTGTATTGACATGTGTACTTACTGTGTGTAAGTAGCACTGAAAAAATCAAAGTTCCTCTAATTTGCATAATTTCTGCACGAGAAAAAAACCCGTATTATATGTGATGTATCCCATGGTACCAAACATTCACACAAAAAATTATTCAAGTCAGCACTTTCATATGGAAGTTCTGTGCAAAAATCTGATTGCACCTAATTTTGTACAAAATGGCTGCCATCGGCCATCTTGAATTTTGGACCGCACCCAAAAACACTTGTTCTCGTCCCACGGTGATACCAAAGGTACCCAAGAAGTTTCGTAAAGATTGGTTTACAAATACGGCCTCTAGCCCGAGCCGTATTGGCATTTGTACTGACAGTGCTGAAAGTAACACTAAATACATCAAAGTTAGTCTAATTTGCATAATTTACGTACGAGAAAAAAACCTGTATTATATGTGATGTATCCCATGGTACTAAACATTCATACAAAAAATTATTCAAATCAGCACTTTCATATGGAAGTTCTGTACAAAAAACAGATTTCTGCATCGTCGGTACAAGATGGCAGCTGGCGGCCAACTTGAATTTCGGATCGGACCCAAAAACACTCGTTCTCGTCCAAAGTCATAACAAAGGTACCCAAGAAGTTTTGTAAAGATCGGTTCATATATACGGCCTCTAGCCCGAGCCGTATTGAATTGTTGATGGCCAGACGGCCAGACGGACGACGGACAACTGGCCATGGCATAAGCTCAAATTTGGCTTCGCCAAAGTTGAGCTAAAAAACTGATTGGATCTAATTTCGGTACAAAATGGCCATTGACAGCCATCTTGAAAGTGTCAATGACACTGTAGCTCAACTTGTTTAAGACATGTACATGTATAGTATGTGACACAGCAATGACAAACATCTAGGTAATGACCTGATAACAAAGTTACATGTAAAGTATTGTAATGGTCTGTACATAAATGCTGACCATAGCCTGTAACAAATATATAGGTAAAGCATTCTAAAGGTGGGGGTGACAGTTAGATGCTAAACTAGAAAAGAAATCTGAGTCCCAGAGTGGGTCTGACTGAACCCAAAAATATTTGTTCTCATAGCACTGTGATAACAAAGGCACCCCAAAACACTCGTTGTATCCCATGGTACTAAACATTCACACAAAACATTATTCAAATCAGCGCTTTCATATGGAAGTTCTGCACAAAAATCTGATTGCACCTAATTTTGTACAAAATATCTTCAATATTCTTGAATTTCAAACCGGACAAAAAACCACTCGTTCTCGTCCCACGGTGATAACAAAGGTACCCAAGAAGTTTTGTAAAGATCGGTTCCCCTCAAATTGCCATGTCAGCCCATTAATTTTGCTGCCGTATATCGGACAGAGTCTGTTTTCAAAGGACCATAACTCTGTCAAAAAATATTGGACCAAGCCCACTATCAATCCCATCCTGTATCATGTGGTTATAAACCTATGTATAAAGTTCTGTTTCATTATGTACACTCAAACTAAAGTTATCATCCAGAAGCCAATATCAACATGTTTTCTAAGTTGGAAAAGGACCAAACATGTAACTCGGATAAAAAATATTGGACTAAGCCTACTATCAATCCCAACCTGTATTATGAAGTTATAAAACTATGTATAAAACTACATTTCATTTTGTTCAGTCAAACTAAGTTTCATTTTGTTCAGTCAAACTAAGTTATCTCCCAGAAATCATTTCTTTCGGATGGGCAACTATATGCTCCCCCAAATTTTTTTTTGGAAGCATAAAAATATCAGATCAAGCCCACAATCAATCCCACTCTGTATTATGTGGTTATAAACCTATGTATACAGTTTTTTTTTAATTCAGTCAAACTAAAGTAAACCAAATTTATTCGGGTTTAATGACACTTTCGACAGCCAGGGTCACTTCGTGTTGGAAAGTTTTACGGAAGGAGGAAGCTGGAGTACCCAGAAAGAACCACCATGCAATGTCAAGCAACTATCAGGCTCCTCAACATACTAACTCCACACAAGCAGGCTTAGCATTGGTTGAAGACATTATTGCACCATCGACGTGT
Organism: Pictodentalium vernedei; assembly: GCA_031216915.1. NCBI lineage: Eukaryota > Metazoa > Mollusca > Scaphopoda > Dentaliida > Dentaliidae > Pictodentalium > Pictodentalium vernedei. The sequence goes on along the minus strand of CM062289.1, from coordinate 231,988,596 downwards.
TGTATGTCTTAGTACACAATGCCACCGTGCCCCTACGTGGGCAATGGGGTGGAGTGTCTTGCCCAAAGACACAATGTGGTTGTTGCAGGTGGGATTCAAACCAAGGACCTCTCGTCAGGAACCTGCACCTCTGCCTGATCCACCACTCCCCAAGTGAACCAATATAATGTCTGCTAAGTTGGAAAAGGGTCATAGCTCTGCAGAAAAATATTGGACCGAGCCCACTATCAATCCCAACCTGTATTATGTAGTTATAAACCAATGCATAAAACTTTGTTCTATTTCATTCAGTCAGACCAAATCTATCATTCAAAAACCAAGATCAACATGTCTTCTAAGTCAGAAAAGTACCATAACTCTGTCTAAAAATATCAGACTAAGCCCACTATCAATCCCAACCTTCATTTTGTGGTTATAAACCTACATATAATATTTTGTTTAATTTTGTTCACTCAGACTAAAGTTATGATCCGGAAACCAATATCAACATGTCTAAGTTGGAAAAGGGACATAACTCTGCCACAAAATACCAGACCAAGCCCACTATCAATCGCAAACTGTATTATGTGGTTATACACTTACGTATAGAATGCTGTTTCGTTTCACTCAGGCAAACTAAAGTTATCATCCGAAAACCATTTTTTTGAGATGGAGAGACAGATGACAGTGTGGCTACTATATGCTCCCCTAAATTTTTGGGAAAAGCATTAAAATTGGGTTCCTACAGTGGTTGGGTCAGCTCAAACATCATTTCAGGGACTTGAATCTGATGATTGATCCCTTAAGGCTGCTCTATACCAATCATCAAAAGTTTCTGACTGATAAATCTGAAGAACTTAGATTTTCAATAAATATTCTTCATATTGTACTTAGTTAAAGCCAGAGTTCCTATTTGGAGTCCAAATATGACATACATAACATACAGTATGGCTGCAGTGTACTGGTCACTTTCCCCAGGTGGGTAATATGTCCACAGACACACTAATATTAGATTCCAAACACTGATTATAGGAATAATCATCAAAATTTTAATTAACTCTTTACCTGAAATGAAAATCAGAAATTTTAATAATTAAATTTCCACATATATTGTCAACAGCTCAGCTTGTGACCCCTCACTGGAATGTGCTCAACATGCTCGTCCTGACAGATGGGTTATAAGCTATGTTTTTGAGATAAAATATGAAAAAATAATAAAAATTGAATGGATGATGTTTGTGAAAACACTGGCAAGTTTTGGTCATTACTTTTGGTAAAGGGTTAATGAAGCAATGGGTACAACCCAGTGCTTCATTAATTAAAACTTTGATTATGATTTTTATTACCTGGTAAATGCATGCATGGACATCACTGACCACACATGGATTACGACCAGTTCATGATGACTGTATTGTCTTAAACTTGGTTAAAACTTGGGCCTCCACAGTGAGCCCAAAGATTTAAACATGTGGGCAGTCAGGATGAAGTGCCTTACCCAAGAACACAATGCAGTTTGAAGTCCAATGCCGTAACCACTGAGCTACTGTGCACCCTTGTGTTCTATATAGTATTTGGGGCAGTCTTTTCCTGGTGGTAAGTTCTCGTATATATTTGGGAGACATCTCCCAGAGAATGACTTCAACAAAACTGTTTGGACTCACTTCTCTGGGGCCCAGTTTGCTGCAGCCAATCTTATTTCATTTTAATAAAATGGTAGTATGCAGTTATAGGAAGATTTATGTATAAAAAGTACATTTTTGTATTATCTTGCCCATGAGTCCCTTGTCAGTTAGTGGTTCATGTACATAGCCATAGGAATTAGTAATTGGACAATGTGAATACAGCACGACCAAGAGGTTCTATCGGGGAACTGTCCAAGTGAAGATTCATGATTAATGATGAACTAACTGAAATCCTCACTGATAATTGCATTCCAATCTATTAAAAACACAATTTGATATTTTGTCACATTAAATGCTATATGTGATGTATTTTGCTAAGAATAAAGCTATAAGTATAAATAATTATGGTTACCACATGGCATTCTCTGGTGAATAATGGGACATTGCAGAGTATTCCAACTCACAAACATGTATTTCTGATCAGTGCTGGAATGCTGTGCAATAATCAAATAAGTGTTTCTAATTTCTTCTAATTCTATTTCTGGAAATACTTATTTTTTCTTTTTAACGAGTTCCTGATTTTCAATGCCCAAACCTGATGAAATTTAATAAAAAAAAGTTCTGTGTCAAAGTATACTTCATTAGTATTAGAAGTATGCTTCTCATTAGGTAGAGGTGCATGCAGAAAGGTCTCGGTTTGAATCCCACCTGCGACAACCACATTGTGTCCTTGGGCAAGACACTTCACCCCGTTGCCCATGTTGGGGCAGAGTGGCATCGTGTGCTAAGGCATACTGCACATCGATGGTGCACTTGTCTTCATCCAATGTTAACCCTGCATGTGTGAAGTTTATATGTTGGGGAGCCTGATAGTTGCTTGCCACTGCTTTGTAGTTCCCTCTGCATACCCCCAGCTTCCTCCACCTGTATAACTGTCTGACATGTGGTGACCTTGGCTTTCGAAGGTGTAATTAAACCCCAATAAATAAATAGTATTCTCATAAACATCTACATTAGTGGTTATAGCAGTAATAACACAACTTTGTCAGGCAGGGATTTACGGTTCTATTAGTAATCATCCCATGCAGAATGATTAACAGTCCTCTGTCTCATTAGCAGCCGAAGACTTCACCTCAGACTGCTCATAGTCATAAGACCTTGTGACTTCAGGCCATTAAATTGTTATTAATCATTTCTGTTGGACCTTTAAAGAAGGTAATGCCCTGGAAAATCATTATATTGTAATATTAATAGTGGATTTCAGTAGATTTTACAATGAAATCGGCCTATTTGCATGTACGATATACATGTATAGGCAGCAAATGTCTCTTGACAGTTGCTCGCCTCTCCATGGTGGTCCTCGTCATGTACTCTGGCTACCCTACCAGTAAAACTGTCTGGCATAAGGTGATCCTGGCTGTCAAAAGTGTTGTTACAACCCCAGTATGACAACAGGTAAAACTGAAGAATGGGGGAACCTGCAGTTTATTTATACATACTCAACTCCTCAGTTTTTCAGTGTTTATTTTCTTTTGTTTATTTTCATATGTACCCAAAAATAATAATGGTTTCCGTTTCATCCCACAATATCATATTTATTAGTTATTTTAACTAGTTGAAGGCTAAATTATTTTTGGTGGTCGGTTTTGTTATTCAGCATTTGTTTTATTACAAATTATTGGAGAGTTTCCATGGGCCATCTCAAATAATTTTAATCAAACAATTTTTATAAACAAAATATTAATTGCGTTTGACTTAATATGAAACATAAGCAACGAAAATGTTGGTTTTTGCTACAGCATGCTTATTCTTTTTAAAACCCTCATATATAGTGGCTTCTAGCACTCAGACGATTAACACTTTTCATGCTCTAATCTTAACATACACATACTGCTAAACAAAATATCCATCTTGAAATAGACAAATATGGGGGATATCCTTAATGGTTTAGTGTCTCTATAGTGAGAATAGGGGTCAGCAATGGCTTCAGAACTGACCAAAACTGACTTGATTTCTCCCAAGTTCTAAATTTACTTTATAATACAGTATGTGGAGAGTGTATTTTCTCTAAATCACTCACAACGTGGAGATTCTGCATGGAGAGTGTGTTTTCACTAAATCACTCACAGCATGGAGATTCTGCATGGAGAGTGTGTTTTCACTAAATCACTCACAGCGTGGAGATTCTGCATGGAGAGTGTGTTTTCACTAAATCACTCACAGAGTGGAGATTCTACAAATTTGTTGCAAAGCATAACAATCACTAAGTTCCAGCCAATGGACCTACAGGTTAAACTCTGAAATCCATTGGCTGAAACATTACTGGTTTCTTCTGTTTATATGTTCAAAATTTGAAAGTGATACTTTGTGTGACAACTCCACTCCATGGGTGATTTACATGTAGTTACAATCCACTCTTCACATACTGTACAAGCAGAGCCAAAAAACAGTAAGGGGGAAGTATTTTCCATTGTCATGCACCCACAGAATGAGCTTAAAAAAGTGACACAAGAGAGTTAAATCACAGGGGTTCATCACCAACAATGATTTATTAATAGAATAATATTATTAGACAATCATAACTTATAGCAGCTATTATGAATACTATAATATAACACAAGGAAAGACACAGAATTCCTACCTCGATTTTTCAAACAGTTAAATATTTATTCTATTCATATTCATTCATTTACTTCTACACACTGTTTTGTTGAGAAAACATTTATCTCCTAGATGATACACAATTTACTTGATTTTATCATATTAAAATAAAAGTTGTAAACACAACATGATTTATTGTCACTTTCATTGAAAAAGTAGAAACCCTGCTTTTAGTTGTTGCCCTTCATGACAAGTCAGCCCAGAACATTTTGTCTGCAAAGACACTTCATTCTTAATAGTCACTTGCTAAAATCTTTAAGGGACTGCAGAGCCAGGGTTGGAAGCAGACAGGCCCCCCCCCCCCCCATCCCCCACTCACAATTTGTACCACAATGTTGAAAATTGTAAACAACTGAGTTTCAACAATGATCTTATTATTATCCTGGTTCAAGGGTTTATACATTAAATGGCTTGGTATTCACTCTACTGTGGTCACCCTTAATACAAGAACTTACTTACCAAATATTCGCTGTGTCGAAGAAGTTTCGAAGCAGTTAGTACATCCAAAATCATGCAAAAGTACACAGTGTAGGCCTACTGTGTGAATTAGGCAATTTTAGGAAACTAGTGGATTAACAGCATCAGTTTGGTACATAGTTAGTTCACTGGAGCACTGGTGTTTTTCTGGATCAGAGTCCCAAAATTCCAACTTACATTTCACTCCCCCCCCCCCACCCCTTTCCAAGTTAGACCAATGCACAGCACCTCACTTTTAACTTCAACACAAAATAAAAGCCTCTACCCCCCTCCCCCCCCCCCCCCCCCCCCAAACTTACATAATTTTTCGGCTGTCTTGTTCAGATGCCACTTTAGATCACACTTTGCAGTATATTCTTCTGGAACATAGAAAAGTATTTGTTACTAGTTTATTAGTGCTAAATATTCTTTTTCTTCTCTAAAAGTATTTTCACCAGTTATTTATTTTTCCATTTATTAATATGGGTTATTTATTTAAGCAAACATCAAATCATGTCTGCCAATTTTACGGATAGCCGTAGACAGCTACCCACACAAAACAACCAATCAGAGGAGAGTACATGTAAATGTAAAACACAACAATTTACTCACCTTGTAACGACAAACAAGCGGATCATAAGTTTGGCTTTTCTGGCTTGAGGGTATTTGTACTGGACACACAGGCAAATAGGATACCCTCACCTGCCTAATAACACTGCCAACACCATTATTAATTTTGAAGAAAAATCTCAGCAATCACTATTATTTGGCAGTGAGGAATACAAATGTACACGTAGGGGGGAAATGCCATCATGATTGTTAATTTCCAATCAAATATCTTGAGTCCTGACTATCACTATCAAACATCCATCACTATTATTGGACAGGTACATGCAGGAGTAAATTGACTTCTTCAATGACAGATGCAGACTGGCAGAATATTCTTAACAGACTGGGAATCGCATTATTTCAATCAGAAGTCAGTTATTCTTACCAAGTGCAACTTTCCAACTTAACTTTACTGATTACTCTCAACATTCACTAATGTGCATTTTTCTGAGCATTTTTTTCAGTAGGAAAACTCTGAAAACTCTGTGGCTGAGGGATGGAAGGTGGGGATGCTCATATTTTATGTTGCAGTCAAAACCAAGAGGTTGCACATTAGTCTTACTTTGAATAGGAGGTAGGGGGCACTGAAATTCTGGAGAGTTTTTCCAGACCCCTCATACAGAAAATCAAGTAACAATTTATAACCTCCAAAGCGTGTGGGGGCGCAGTGGAACTAGTACTGTGTACTAGGCGCAGTGGAACTAGTACTGTGTACTAAGGTATACTCTTTGATGCTTTGTCTTCAACCAATGCTAACCCAGTTTGTACAAAGTTAGTACTTTGTGAGTCTGACAGTTGCTCACCACTACTTGGACTATCCAAAGTTTTGCTAAACGTGAATAAAAAAAAACAATACAAAGTGACCTTGATTATTTTAATGCATCTGTAGGATTACCAACACTGACTTGGTGTGCGTCAGTCTTTCGATTTGGAAAATGAAAGGCCCACTGTGTACTGCTCGCAACCATCTGAGGTGAAGCATACTATATATAATTGTTGAGTACCGGAATTGGGAAAATTTTTTTCAAGAAATACATCAATGAACACTGTGCACTCCAAAGATGAACAGAAGATAATTCAAATGAAGTGTCATTGACACTGCTCAACGTGTCCAAGAACGGTCTGAACTAAATAGAAAGATCCAGTAACACCAAGTCATTCACTCAAATTTCCTCAGAAAAGGTGTCTCACCAAAGCTACATATGATATCTGATGCAGCCTGTTGGGTGTACTAATGGATTTGTTGACAATTTATATGCTAAATCTAAGATGGCTGATGGTGGCCACATCATACCAAAGTTGAATATAGAATTTGAAAAATATAGGGTGAGAGGTGTAGCCTGTAGGGTGTACTGATGGATTGTTGACAATTTATAGCAAAATCCAAGATGGCCACTGCTGAGCATGTTTTCCCACAAAATTCAGAAAAAATTATAGCTTCCATCTAGATATCACATCAAAGCTACATACGAAATTCAAGAAAGAGTGGGTGAGAGATGCTGTTTGTAGGGTGTGCTAATGGAATCGTTGAAAATTTATATGCGAAATCCAAACTGGGTGCTGGCAGCCATATTTTTCAACAAAATTTAGATACATTCAATAGCTTCTATCTAGATATCAAACCAAAGCTACATATGACATTTGAAAAAAGATTGGGTGCGAGATGCAGTCTGCAGGCTGTGAGAATGAAATTGTTGACAATTCATAATCCAAATCCAGGATGACTGCTTTGTGGCCCTGTTTTTCAACAAAATTTAGAAATTTCTGATTTCTCCCATCTGGACATCACACCAAACCTATACATGAAAGCAGAGAAAGATCAGGTGAGAGATACAGCCTGTAGAGTGTGCTAACAGAATTGTTGACAATTTATTTGCTAAATCCAAGGTGGCCACTGGTCCCTGGCAGTCATGTTTTTCAAAGGACTTGAAAAAAATTTGATACATGTAGCGCTCATCTGGATATTGCCCCAAAGTCACATATGAAATTAAGGACCGACTGGGCGAGAGCGGCAGTCTTTAGGGTTTGCTAAAGGAATTGTGGATGGAGAGTTGAGCTAAAAAAATGTTTTTTTCGAGTAAGCCCTTCGCAGCAATAATCAAATTTATTTCAGTTCGGTATAATATCTTAAATGTGCATGAGCAAAGGGACAGTAAGAAGCATTTTTGACCTTTTAAAGTTTTGTTGAATTACATTGTTTACATACCGGTTCTCCGAAAGTATTTATTATTTATTTATTTATTTATTGGTGTTTAAGGTCACATGGTTTTGCACAATGGCTAATCATGACCACAACAAGAGTATCAACCCAAAACCAAGGATGAGCATTAATAAGCCATGTTGCCCATTTTAGAGAGGGTTTGCACCTCCCAAGCACTGATAACTGGGTCCTATTTTACCAGTAAAACAGAGCCTGTTTACCACAGTGAACAGGCACTGCTTCACTTCCTGGGGTTCCCACGGGGATCTCCGAAAGTGAAGTTTGATTAGTTACAATGTAGTAGTCTTGGAATGCTACTACAAATCCATATCATATTACCCCTCACTGGAATGAGCTTGACAAGCTCATTACAATGAGGAAGGTTCAAATGATATGGTTTTGTTGAAGTTTATAAAAAATGTCTGTACTGCACAAATTGTATATTATTCAATGCATGCCATTGATCATTAGGGAAGGGTTAATTGCTTGCTGGGTCGAACTGAAGTACGCTGCTGTCTACTCACAAAAATTAAAAATTGCAGGTTCGATAGTGTGCAGGAGATAACTTACCTGAAACTTGAAAGAATGGGCATTGTTAAGCCAATAATTTCCTAATATTGTCCAATAGGTCTACATTTTGGTACTCTTGTATGATTTTTCGCATACTCAATCAATTACTATTTTCAACATTGTTGTTCAAAATATGCCGGGCGTGCCCACTTCCAACCCTGGCTCCATGGTCCCGTAAAATGTTTTGAAATGACTATTTAGAATGTAGTGTCCTCATGGACAAAATGTTCAGGGCCAACTCGACTTGGAAGGGACATTCCTGTGTACTTCGGGAAAGGAATCGGAGCCTCTGGAACTGGGAAAAATTTGTGTCATGAAGGTCTAAACTAGAAAAACAAATTTTTGTATGTTTTTACAAAGTGGATACAAATGATTTTGATTGATATTTGTTGTCCTGATGTATCAGATGTCATGATGTAATGAAGAGATGAAAATTACAACAATTCATTGTTTTGATCAGAAAAAATACTTAATTATCAGGCATGAACTACGCATAAAAAGTTTCAGTGGTTTAGAGAAGGAGAATAAATGCTGATTTGGTGATGGGAAAGGATCCTTTTTGGGTACTCTGTTGCTGGTACGGATTATCACTACTTGGGGATGTGGTGATGAGATGCAACAGTTAAAAGCCAAGCTTCCAGAAATGATAAAGAGTTCTTTTCGACAACTGATCATACTTTGCAGTGTGCAAAATTTCTGAAATTACTCTAACCGACAGACCTTTTATGTTTGGGTTGGACAAGCCGAACATTCGGCTGTGTAAAGATTCTTGGGAAGCTGTTTTTTAATCATTAACAAGTATTACTATATTGCATGGATTGAAATATATATAGCCTCTCAAGGCAAAAATCTAAAATTCTTTGAAAATACAAGAAAGGCTGATTAATTTACTTAGACAATTCAAGATGCATATTTGGTAGATGGTCATCCATTCATGTAATCACCATGTGAACGAAACAAGTGTTCTTGTAAAATTTTGCACACTGTTTTATTCACTGATTGTATTTTAATTTGATGAAAACATGTGTGTCATCTACAAAACAAAACTTTCCCCAAGAAAATGGTGCCCAGAATGGATGTAAATACAATAAATTCAGAACAGTTCAAAAAATTGAGGAAGGAATTCTGTGTTCTCCCTTGCATCATATTACAGTATTCATCATGAGCGATATCCAGTTATCCTAGTCTGATAATATTTTATTGTTAAATCACTGTTTGTAACAAGCCCATGGTTAAGGTGCTACAAAAGTAAGGGAAATTTGTTTTCTTTGAAATTTCCACCACTGATATTCCATAAATGTGAATTAAATATCCACAAAATATACATCAAAACAAAGGCTGAGATGCATAGAGCACAAAAATATATGTTAATCAACTCATGGAGTTGACACAGCCAGCAATGGTTCCTGGAAGTCTGCTACTGTATATGTTCAGGAACTGATAAAAAATAATACAGTGGTGTAGACAGGGAGGGGGATGCCACCCCACTAAAATTATAGTGCCCCCTCCCCCTCCTCCAAATGGGAAAATTAAAGCATCCGAGGGTCCCAGATTCACGCTGAGGGTAGGTGCATTGTATTTTCAAACTTTTATTTGAGGAGCCCTTTTCCGCATCTGGACCTCCACCAATAGGAAGGAGGATACCATAGGCTTGAGGTGGGGGTAAGTATGGCCTTCCCATTGGTGGAGGTTTGCCCCCACCCACCAATTGGAGAACCATACCTACCTACTCCCCAGGCCTACAATGACCTGGAACCCGGCAACCCCCAAAAAGATTACACCCCCACCCATTAATACATAGCCAAAATAATATTTCAGAACAACTTGTGGCCAAATATGCTTCAGTAATCATTATAATTGATATTGTATATATATTTTTTATGTTCTATACATCACACTCTCATTTTGATGCATAATGTGTGGTCATACTAAACACTGAGGGATACCGAGTATTAGGAAAATAGTAGGAATGGAATGAAAAGGGTATGAGGTGGAGTATTATGAGTTTATAAATAGATTTAAGCAGTGAGTGCATGGTTTTAATGCCATATTTGAGAATTATGAGTGCTAAAATAATAGAGCTCATAAAAAATCTTCCTCTCGGTATTTAGTAGGAAGTTTTGGTAATTAGTATTTATAGCGCCCGCACCTCGGTAAGAGATAGCATGAGTTACAGTGCTGGAAATGAACAAAATGACAGATGCAGTTTCAAGCTCTGTGAAATCAGAGACAGGAGTAAAATGCACCTGTGAAATATTAGTACATGTATTGAATTTTAAGAGAATACCATCACCAAACACCAGAAAGAAACTTTAAATTTTAAGGACCTGAACTATGATAGTAACTTGTCACTGGCCACAGAGTGCAGCTTTCTCAAAGCAACATACAATTATATGTCCTCAAAGTGTAATAGAGCTCCACAATATTTGTCAATAAGTGCATTATTTTTAAATCCAGTTAAATAGAAAGCATGGGTGCCAATGGGAGCATTCACACTTGCATTCATCTCATTTCCAGAAATGGAGAGTTAGTGATGGAATTGTGGTCCTAGATGACAAGGCAAAACCCAGAGTTTTTTATGGCTGCACAGTAAATCAATAAACCAATATATACCGGTATTCAATCCAGTATTGATTGAACAGTGAATAAAATCTTGAAGTTTGAGATAACCTACATATGCTTATTGTTCATCTGGACATTAATAAAGAGGATCAATTACAGTACAGACATTGTGGACGGGTCAAAATCCAATGGGTGGGGATTTTTCCATGCAAATAATTCAGAGATGATCCGACACCTACATGTAGCGTAATTTCCACCAATGAAACGCCAGGGTAATCGCAGTGCATCATTGGTGGAAATTTTGCTAGATGATTATTTCTGAATTATATGCGTGGAAAAAATGTCAACCGGTGGATTTTGACAAGTCCACGATAGCCCTACTGGATGACAGTTTACAGATTTGGAAAGCATCTGTGGCAAGCACATGGGGCAGGGCATCAGCTGTCTTAGGGAGTTTGAGCATTGAAGAGAAGGGTCTTCCCACAGGAACATTTTAAAACAGTGCTATCGAATATGGTGATGAGACACAACTTTTTGACAAACTGTTTGTAGTTCCAGATGAACAACTTTTCGGTTATATGTTTTTTTCATTTTAGATAACCATTAACCACCAGAGGAACAATAAAATAATTCCTCTCAAATTTTATGACCTGATTGAATAGTGGTGTAATTACAAAAATATCAATTTATTGTCACTATTTATTTACCAACAATTTGATTTTCAAGATGCCTCAAGTATTTATTTTGCCTGTAGTCTCGAATGAATATCATCCCTCTACCTAATAAATCAGCCGCATCACCAAATTGCGCAGTCGAAAAAATATTATTTTTAATAAAAATTGAGCAAAACCATATCAAGTGACCCCTCAATTAAAGCGAGTCTGTCGAGCTCATTCCAATGAGGGGGTCACATGATATGGTTTTATTGCTAAACTAATATTTAAAATAAATGAAATAAATAAATGACACTGTAGCTCAACTTGTCAAGACATGTACATGTATAGTATGTGACACAGCAATGACAAACATCTAGGTAATGACCTGATAACAAAGGTACATATAAAGTATTGTAACAGTCTGTACATAAATACTGACCGTAGCCTGTAACAAATGTATAGGTAAAGTATTGTAAAGGTGGGTGACAGCCAGATGCTAAACTAGAAAAAAATCTTCCGAGTCCCAGAGTGGGTCTGACTGAACCCCAAAATATTTGTTCTCATAGCACAGTGATAACAAAGGCACCCCAAAAGACACTCATTTCTGTCCCAAGGTGAAAACAAAGGGACCAGTACCCAAGAAGTTTTGTGAAGATCAATTCATAAATACGAGCTGTATAGAAGTTGTGACAAAAAACTGATTGGACCTAATTTCGGTACAAAATGGCCACTGGCAGCCATCTTGAATTTTGGACCGCACTCAGAAACACTCGTTCTCGTCCCAAGGTGATAACAAAGGTACCCAAGAAGTTTCATAAAGATCGGTTCATAAATAAGGCCTCTAGCCTGAGCCGTATAGAAGTTGTGTACAAAAAACTGATTAGACCCAAGTTTGGTACAAAATGGCCACTGGCAGCCATCTTGAATTGTGGACCGCACTCAGAAACACTCGTTCTCGTCCCAAGGTGATAACAAAGGTACCCAAGAAATTACGTGAAGATCGGTTGATAAATACAGCATCTAGCCAGAGCCGTATTGACATGTGTACTTACTGTGTGTAAGTAGCACTGAAAAAATCAAAGTTTATCTAATTTGCATAATTTCTGCACGAGAAAGAAAACCCGCATTTTTGTGATGTATCCCATGGTACTAAACATTCACACACAAAATTTTTCAAATCAGCACTTTCATATGGAAGTACTGTGCAAAAATCTGATTGCACCTAATTCTGTACAAAATGGCTGCCATCGGCCATCTTGAATTTTGGACCGCACCCCAAAACACTCGTTCTCGTCCCACGGTGATACCAAAGGTACCCAAGAAGTTTCGTAAAGATCGGTTTATAAATACGGCCTCTAGCCCGAGCCGTATTGGCATTTGCACTTACAGTGCTGAAAGTAACACTAAATACATCAAAGTTAGTCTAATTTGCATAGTTTACGTACGAGAAAAAAAAACTGTATTATATGTGATGTATCCCATGGTACTAAACATTCATACAAAAAATTATTCAAATCAGCGCTTTCATATGGAAGTTCTGTGCAAAAACCTGATTTCACCTTAGTCTGTACAAAATGGCCGCCAGCAGACAACTTGAATTTCGGATTGGACCCAAAAACACCGCCAAAGTTGAGCCAAAAATTGTGATATTGTCAGCGTTGGGTACAAGGTAATTCAAACTGAATCATCAAGGCATGCTGATTCATTCCAACAATGATGGCTCAAGTCCAGATTATTGGACATACAGAATGCAGATAGTGTATTATCCCTAAATCACCCATAGAATGGAGATTCCACCCAAACAATAATTGCTAATTTGTTGCAATGCATCACAAGCACAAGCAAAACTCCAGCCAATGAACCTCCGGGTTAAACCTGGATGTACACCGGCTGAAACATTTTGTTTTTTGTCCATATGTACAGTATTTGAAAGTGATACTTTGGGTGATAACTCCACTCTGCCAATGATTTAATCACAAACCACTCTCCACGTACTGTATGTTCAGTTATCTGAACAGCCTTTCAATACACTGGCATACCTCAGTATTTTTATTGATACCGATACTGGTATTTAATTTTGAATATCGCGCAGCCCTAGCGCTTCTGTCAAATTTCTAAAGAAAGCCCATCGTGCACAAGAACGGCACAAATTTGACAACAATTTCAAAGGAAAAGTGAATAAATTGTCCAAGACAACAACTCAATTTTCAATGAAATAAACTTCAAACAAAGGCCTGAATATGGGGAATATCATAAATTAAGTGAACCAATAAGTCTTGATGAGGTCATGGGTATAATTAAAAAATGTCCACCGAAGACGAAGTCTCTTACAAAATATCGAAACAGTGTTCCAACATCATCTTCAGTGGACTTGAAACAAGCTTGCTTGGATGGGACCAGCATACATATTAAATAAATAGAGAGATTAATACAGATATAAGACCCCTCTTTAAGGGCTTTAGTGTCTGTGTCTTTGGGGTGTATGTGCTTGTGGGGATGTGTGTAGTGTTGTCATGAGGCTAACCCCACTACCTTATACAGTGGTAGATAGGTACTGACTGTAAAAACCGGCACGGTACTTAACATGCTATATTTACACCAAATTAATACCCTATATTCTTGTTAAACTGGAAGCAATATAATGGACACTGCACTGCCCTGGACTGTCCACTTGGAAACAAATGGACCACATAGCTGTGTACCAGACTGCTATTTGTTGGACTGGGTCACAAGATATTTCAAATCCCACAGTGTTCCTGGACCCTGTACAACTTTGGCATGGTGAAACTTTTATTCATTCAGTGCATGGGTCTGATCATACATGCATATCTGATTATAACTACGATCTAAAATGTCTTGGATGTCTCCCACCTTCAACATACATGTCTGTTTCTCGACAGATGGGTAATGAGGGTGAAAACTTCAAAAACAAAAAGGGTCAACTAAAAACCCAAGGCTATATTAATGCTGTTGACCCCGAGCCAGAATGGCTAAAAAATATACTGAATATATACATATACTAAATACAACTTGCAGCTTCGGGTGTACTGATTCTTATCACAGTACGCCACAAAAGACTACTAGTAATAATGGCATAAAGCCAATAATAGGAAAACAATTTAAAAGCTGGTCCAAGGACTGGATAAAAGCTGATGAGAGTACATGTACTATTTTCATCAAATATTACTGTTGTCTATGTTGTGCAGGGCTCGATTTTACTGGATTCACAGAGCAGATTTCTAATCAATTTTTAACTAGAGCTAATCAATTTCAAAAGAAAAATCATGTCAATAATAGGAAATGCTAACCCAAATTTATCCAAGCAGGGTTACAGCGGTTGATGACATGTGCGCCATTATCGTGCAGTACGCCATAGTACACGGCATCAACGTGCCCCCATGTAGGCAACCGGGATAAAGTGCCTTGCCCAAGGACACAAAATGGACCATTCCGGACATTGATTGAACTTGGGCCCTCTAGCACACAGGCACTCGACGTATTATCAGATTTTATCAATTTTAATAACATGTATATTTATATTATCATTACCAAAAAGGTAAAGATATGACACTTCCCAGATCAAAATTTTCAACAATGTCTAAAATAGCGAATACCTCATCGATCTCGCTCATTTAAACAACAAAATGTTGTGTAATTCGCAGAGCCCCTGAGAGTTTGAGCCCAAGAGTGACGGAAATTTGACTTTTATTCGCATCTTTTTCACTTTTTATCGACTGAATCGAGAGAGTAGGCTATCCAAGCCGGCTGCCCCCTCTAAATTTTTCTTCCCACATAATCTACATGCATTTATGGTGTAATGATAGCAACTATGACCTAAGAAACTAAGTGAATTTCTGATCGGGGTATCTGATTAACTTGAGAATTTTTGTAGTTCGCATGTGGATGACACACGCCCACCCCCTCCCTCCCAACAAACTTGCAGTTAAAATATCAATAGCATGACTAGTAATGTTAATTTTAAATATCTGTATATGACAATCAGACATGTTACCATGACAACATCTTTGATGCTTTTACCATCATTTTTTGAGAGATTAAAATGTTTTTATTGAAGTTAAGTTGTTGTGTTGTTTTGTGTTGTATTGAGTGAAGCATAAAGACTTTTGAAATGCACGCAATTGTGTCTATAGGTAGACGACCAAGGAACCCGTAGCGTGGCACTCATTGTTCGGTTACCAGATAACAGCTGGCATGATTAGTTGACTCTCTCGATTCATATTTTAGAGATTGTTAAAAAATTTGATCTGGAGAGTGTCATACATTTACTTTTTTTAGTATTGATAATATAATATATATTGTATTAAAATTGATAAAACCTGATAAAACGTCAAGTGCCTGTGCCTCTAGCATAGAAGTCTAACTGTCTACCACTGAGATACTGCACTCCCTAGTGGGGAATTAAATCTTACAAGTTGAGACTTCTATTTTCTTACATAAGTAAACAATAACCAAATAATAAATTTGGGACATTAAAATATTTTGCTTTACTATACATGTAAATCAAAGTATAATTTGCTGAAAAAAAAATCCATATAGGGCGACTTGCTCCAATACAATGATTTTAAATGTTGGGACGAATCGTCCCGGTGTTAAAAAAACAAATTCATTTCGGACGAATTGACTCGATACTCTGAAAAAAATTGTTAGCATGAATCGCCACGGTTGTCACTTTGGGACGAAACATCCTGCCATGCTGGGTGAAAGATCCCAGGATGAACAGGGTTTGGGATGAAATGTCACGTAACCATGAGACCCACACATCTCGCAAAGAATAATTTGCTGAAAACAAAATTGCGTCCAAGGCGATTTGCACCGATACAAAATGTTGGGACGAATGATTGGAATTGTCCTGTTAAAAATTCATTTGGGGCGAATGAACTCGATACTCTGAAAAAAATGTTGGAATGAATCGTCCTGGTTGCCACTTTGGGACGAAACATCCTGGGATGAAACGGTTTGGGGATGAAATGTCCCGTAACCATGTGACCCGCCCACCCCAAGAATTTTGATACCCTAGCTTTGTTCTTGTATATGTATGTACCGCACATTTGGCCACAAGTTGTTCTCGTGAAATATTATTAAATTATCAGTTCTGGTACGAATACGGTAGTAGACTTCCATGAACCAGTGGTGCCTAGGTCAATGAGTTGATTACACACGTGTTTCGTGTTTTATACATCTGAATCTTCATTTTGATGTACATTTTGTGTATATTTGAAACGAAGGAATATCAGAGGTGAGAATTTTCAAAATAAACACAATTTCATTAATTATATAGCCCCTTAAAATTTCGGAGTCCCTTAGCTCAACTTCTGTGCTTTGTTTGCAGTTTATATTTCAAATCGGATATTTATTGCTGCAATTTGCAAACAAGAATAGCACGTAATTTAAGTCGTAAATATCAAAGCTATTCTCCGCTGGAATTCCAGCTACGGAGTCCCCACTATTCGGGTGGTCGGAACCAGCTGTTGGAAATGTTCAGGCCAGAAAGAGCTTATTTTATGATTTCGATATTTATGGCTCCTTCTCTCTCCGACAAAAATGATCGATTATAAAAATCAGCCACCCAGACCCACATGGCTTTCATTTCAATTGGAATATGCCGAAATTTGGTGAAACGGCATTCGGCAAGTTGTGAATGTGATTCACGGTCTTCATCAGAGACTCCTCACCAAAGAAATAATGGCGTATGTAGTTCAATATTTATTTTACAAGCACTCAAGTCATATAAAGACCCACAAATTTATTTGTGACTGAAATTATACGGTCATGCTTATTGTAAGTTTCATTCAACACGAAAGTAGGCCTACATCAACATCCGGTGCACGTTATTCACGCGAGAATTTGAGAAGCCTCCGAATCTCCGTAAAATGAAAAAGTGATCTTTGCAAACCATAAAATATATGGATATTCCTAATTTCTTTAAAAAAGCGTATATGTTTGGTAAACTTGTCTGAAATTACTTCACGTATGAATATAATGACGAAAAACCGTAGTATGACAAAACATACGCTTTAAAAATATGAATTACAGGCGCGTCAAAAATCGCCCGCAAATATATACGGTTTTCCAAGTTTGAGTTTTTTAGCATGGAATATCTCGAAAAATGTTGTTTTAAATTAAAAACAGATTTCTTCTCGTTATTTAGCGTGCAAAACTTAACATTTCTGCATACAGGGGTTTCTGCACACATCTCTTGTTCTTTTGCGCGGAGGCACTGAACATTAGGGCAACGTGAAACAGGTTGCCCAAATGTTTTAGCACGTAAAAAACCGACCTTTGGACAACTTTCGGTTGTCCAAATGTCGTTTACATGAATATATATATATATATATATATATATATATATATATATATATATATATTTAGGGGGCTACAGTATTGATGTGCAGTGTTGTTTATTTGTTATCCATGAAAGATTCAAATATATTTACATAGTTTTTAATGAGGATTCTGTGATTTATTTTTCTGCCACTGACTGGGTTCAAGCCCTACCGGTGCCTGGTTAAATTATCAGATACCGGGGAAACTTGAAAGTGGTCAATGGTCGTAAATGTGGTTGATGCACATCAGCACTGTTTACCTTTTTTGTGATCAAACCGATTACAAACATCACTGATATCAAGTGAAGCTGGAGTGTGAAAGAAATGAAAGTGGAGTATGATATTATTGTACTATGGTATCTTGATATTATTATTATTATGACTATTATAAAGATGATAATGAAGTTGTTTCTTCCAGCAGTAATGAGTGTTGATATTCAATGTAATTTGTAAAATTACGTATTTTTTTGTATTTCAGAATCCTTTTTAATCTGTTATTAAAACGGTTGCTCAAGTTATACTGAGTTAGTTGTGTACAGTCCTGGTGGACATGATGACATTGCATCTGCCCTAACCTAGGCCCGTTTCATATTATTTATTTATTTATTTATTTATTTATTTATTTATTTATTTATTTATTTATTTATTTATTGGTGTTTAAGGTCACATACTTATACACAATGGCTAATCATGACGTGACAGCTTTACGGGTGGAGGAAGCCAGATTACCCAGAGAGAACCACCGAGCAACGACGAGCAGCTGCCAGCTCCCCAACGTAACTCCACATTGCAGCAGAGGCAGGGTTAGATTGATTGAAGACATGCACACCATCGACGTGCAGTATGCTTCAGTACACAGCATCATCGTGCACTCATGTGGACAATCAGGGTTAAGTGCCTTCCTCAAAGATACAACACGGGAGTCCGAATCGATCACTCAGACTGACACCCATCCGAGGACTAACCGGACTCAATGTTGCTTAACTTCAGTGATCTGATGAGAACCGGTTACCACAACGCCACCGCCCCCCCCCCCCCCCCCCCCCCCCAGTTACGTGATAGGGTTTTGTTAAAATATTTTGATTTTTTTTTTCAACTGCTTGATTTGAAAATTACACGGCCGAATACGGCCAATTCGTTAAGCAAAGCGTTCAAATTCATACACTATCCACTTGTTGTGAGGCAACCGAGCACTGGTTGTGCTTCATTGAATATTCTGGAGATTCACTTTGTGATTCAAATCTGTCCAGTTTTGTTTTATTTCGTCTTATTGAATAATGATTCACATGGGACTACGGAAGGTGGAGCAGTGTGTGTTTACTGTGATATACAATTTTTGTTTTACTGGTATAATATGACCTAGAAACCTATACCTGATGTGCAAGTCTTCTGAAGTGACAAGTTGAGTACAAGAGATTGGCTGCCCTTGACTTTGAACTTGTGTTGATGCCATGTTATAGCCATATATGCGGAGAGTAACCTTCAGTACCAGTAAATACTGAGACAGAACAAAATGAAGGTGGAGTACAGGGGACAGAAATCGACGACCGAGGTGGTGTTTTTCCTGTATTTCACGAGCCCGAGTTGTGATCTGTATTTATATCATAATTCAACTTTGAATTTGGTACACAAAACTATTTTTCAAGAAAAAGCTGAGTTCTCTGCCTTCTTGCTTGACACTGTTTTGTGTCAATGCATTTCATTCTCGTCAAAACGTCAACCAGGCGCGTAACGTCCAATCAGATGTGATTTTACATGGCGTTCTTACACGTAAAATGGATTCAACGCGTGATGTATCGCGAATATTTCGCAATGTCTATATTATATTGTGTAACATTGAATACACACATCAATTGTGATATAAATAAAATGAGTAACGTGGCGAGTTCTGGGAAGCTGCTCTAATACATATAGTTTGAACAATATGACAGACAGGCATGTGATCAAGGAGACGATAGACAGATGGATGGAATAGCGAGTGAGGTAACACTGGTGTAACATTGATAAAAACTCACCCCCAGTCTTGTGATTCGCATAGACATTATCTCCGACTTATGTGCATTTCCAAAGTGGTCATCATACACGAGACTGTCATATCGAGGAGCTGTGTCTTTATATATTACATCTGTTATTCCTGTTACGTTGAATTTCAGCTTGTAGGTCTGAGATTCTGAAATATTAAAAATTCATAGATAACAACTTATCCAAAATCTTAAAATAAAAAATTGGAAAATAATCCCCAACAGGCTTTTGGTAAATACACTCATCTGAAAGAATATATTATGCACTTATTCCAAACTAATCAGGAAAGGTTTTTGATTAATCGTGCATAGCTCATTCCACATAAGAAACAACACTTTTCGTTTAACTAACAGGGCAAGCTCTCATGCAGCCAGTCTAACTTCGTAAGGACGCTGTTATGACCTGGAACCAGTCCGGTCCCTAAATAGTCCATCACCTATGTTTAGATTCAGTCGTCTGGAATACCCCTCACCCCCAATATAAACATTCATTTTCTTTGAATCAATGCAGGAAATGTTTTTTAATCTAGATTTGATTTGCCAGAATCTTTGACGACTTTATCATTATAAATGAAGCCTCACCACAACTGAATGTGCATGATTACGTCGTGCAGTTTCGCCAGTTGTGTTAATACCTTGATTGTTTCAATGTGAATTGAATACTAATTGATCAAAATATTTATAATTCGATCACGAAGGAATATCCGTGTATCTTTATGAGTACAGGAATATCACACTGAATGGATGATAGTAAGCGAACAAACGAAACAGCGTCGAATTCTGAACAACATCAGACAGGTGGCGAATGAGATTGCCAACAGGCATGTATAAAATGGGCACAAGATCGTTTAGTTCGTCTATGGCTCGCCTCGAAAAAACAAGAAAACATATTGTTCATTCGCCTTCTTCATATTTATTTATTTATTGGTGTTTAAGGTCACATACTTATGCACGATGGCTAATCGTGACCGTGACAGTTTTACGGGTGGAGGAAGCCGGAGTACCCGGAGAGAACCACCGAGCAACGACGAGCAGCTGTCAGCTCTCCAACATCGTAACTGTGAACTCTGCACCGCAGCACAGGCAGGGTTAGATTGGTTGAAGACATGCGCACCATCGACGTGCAGTACGCCTCAGTACACAGCGTCATCGTGCCCCCATTTAGGCAATTGGGGTGAAGTGTCTTGCCCAAGGACACAACGCGGTTGCCGCAGGTGGGATTCGAACCGAGGACCTCTCGGCTTGCAGCCTGCACCTCTACCAACTGAGCCACCGCGCCCCCCATTCGCCTTCTTCACTAAACTTGGTCTATTAGCAACAGAGTTTCCTTGATTGCCTTTGGGATTCATTTGTCAACGCCAATCCAAAATATAATGATAAAAAATAACAAGTTCTTTCAATTTGGATAGGAAATGATGTGCGTTGGCAAACTGTTGAAAAGGGCTCAGAGAGCCCTTTAACCCTTTACCTAACCTGAAAAGCAGACGACACTTGCAAAAATAATTCTTGAATAATTATTTTTTTCTCATTTTTTGTCTCAAAACATAGGTTATGACCCCTCGTTGGAACGAGCTCGACGAGCTCGTTCCAACGAGGGGTCATAACCTATGTTTTTGAGACAAAAAATGAAAAAAAATAATGAAAATTAATTGGCGATTTTTGAGAATAGCGCTGACCGGTTTTGTCCGTTACGTAAGGTAAAGGGTTAAAACAGTGTGTTACATCAAAGAAGTGTTTTTTTCCCTGTCTGGTCCAAATAAATCGATCAAGTTTCGAAAAATGAACTGGCAACTATTTCAAGAGTTGACGGACAATTGGTCACGGAAAAAAATCCGACAGAACTCGAAATCCCCTTTAGACGGAAAGGGCGGTCACCTAAATATTATCTGTGCCACTGATTCTAAATGAGATCAATCAACCAATTAAAACGAACTAAAGGGTTGTCAGAGCGATTGCTTGTTAAGATCGTTGCACAAACGACTTTGCACCGTATGGGATTTTTAAGACATTTGGAAGCATCTGTTTCTAGATCAGTGAGTGTCACTGTTCTTATTATCAACGTAGGTGGTGGAGGGAACACGAGGGCACTTTTTTGAAACTCAGCACTGGAGAGGCAATCCGAAAAGCAGTGATGCTACCTACTACTTTCCAACACGATGTGACCCCGGCTGTTGGAAGAGTCGTCGTTAAAACCCCACAAACAAACAAACCTACTACTCAGTGGCTTCTTCTACCATTACGATGAATACGAGCTATCGACACCGCTGTCTTCCATCTTATGTCGGCGGAAATAAAAAAAAAAGTAGGGTCACAAAATATGCATTTTATATCCTAAAATATAGTTTATGACCCTTCATTGGAACGGGAGCATTGAGCTCTTTCCAATGAGAACCCATAAGTTATGTTTGATGGGAATGAAAAGCTTTAGTTATTTCAGACCTTACCGTGTCAGGCCCAAACCAGTCGTTTTTAACGGTGATGGGAAAATTGACAGAGCAGACAGAACAGGCCGTAAAACTACAAGCAACTAATTCTGATCTTAGTTGAAGACTCTTCTACACCATATCAGTATACCCCAGCACAAATACGTCTAAAAGCCGTCCACAGACTCCATGTAGACCAGAAATAGATTCCACCACCATTACGAAATAGCTGTAACATTCTCGCTCTCATCCTTCGAAAACTCTTCTGTAGTGATGACTTAATTTTTTCTATTAAATGAAATTATTTCATTTACAGGTCAAATGCATTTCTGGTTATTTATTACTAGCGGGTGTTACCTGGCGTTGCACGGGAGAAGATGGTTATATCAATATACCCTCAGATATGATCGGGTCAGCCGTTTTCGAAATAGGTCAAGGTCACCAATTTCAAGGTCAAGGTCACCCCGCACGGGCACCCCGATAAAGGCAAAATGATCGATGGGTCAATATACCCACACATATGAAATTTTAGCCCGATCGGCCCAGCCGTTTTCGAAATAAAAGGTCAAGGACACCAATTTCAAGGTCAAGGTCACCAATTCAAGGTCAAGGTCACCCCGCATGGGCACCCCGATAAAGTCAAAATGATTATACCCGCACATATGAAATTTTAGCCCGATCGGCCCAGCCGTTTTCGAAATAAAAGGTCAAGGTCGTCAATTGCAAGGTATCACCCCGCACAGGCACGGCACCCACCCCATGTTACTCGCAGGGACGTATTACCCCTGTATATAAAATTTGAGATCGATCGGTCGAGAAACGGAGGAGTTCACCCGGAACAAAGATAGATAGATAGATAGAGAGAGAGATAGAGAGATGGAGATACAGATGCAGACATTCGCATTTATATATTAGATATTTGCAGGTTATTTGCGTGTATTGATTTTATCCGTTCCGGTCGAGGTTAACGGTCCTTGCTTCCAGTTCAATGGTCGTTGTTTGCCTCTTCGTAGTTTTTGTGCGAAATTCTTTTATTCTGAAAAACCTCCTTTTGGGTTTCAAAAGTTGACAGACGTTCGAGGTATAGAGGATATTGCAGGTGTTTTTAGTCTGTTTAATATATTTATCTATTAGAAAGCCTAAGTTTTCTCTATATTTTCGCTTATTAATTGTTGATGTACGTTCTGTACCTTCAACGTTAAAAGCCCTGAATGCTTTGCTGTCATATCAACAACGAACGGCTTACTTTATCTTTTTAACTGAATGGGTTAAGCCTCCATAACATGGCTACTCTAGCTATAATTATGCCATCTTTTTACATATTTTCAGGGGTTTTGTTCGCTTTGACCACTTTGTTAGAACATCGACTGAATGTAACTTCACACGAAGAGAGAATGTACGATTGATTTGTAAATAAAATTGTGTGTATATCATCAGAGGAGTTTGTGTGTGAAGTTCTTTATGACAGTAAGCCAAAGAGGATGCAGTACAGAGTCAGAATATAAAAAAGTTGCAAAAAGTGAATCTTGTTCAAGTTGAGGGTTCGTTTGTTCCAAGCAACTAAACACACCAACTCCCAATGTACTAATGTTGCTAAAAAATAAACCAAAATGAGAACAGACCATTACCACTGCACCATTACAGCGTTTACTTTGAATGAAATACATACCTAAACACATCGCTACAACACATGATCAAATTTGTGTGCTTTCTAAAACAACTTCATGATAGCACAACAATTTAAGATGGCGGCCTTCAACAACCAAATTGGACGTTCATGCAAGCAATGCGTACTGTGCAAGCGCACGGTCACAACGCATTCAATGTGAGGGCGTCACAAATTGGTGGTTTACGGGCGTTATTTATCTTTTTGGTGTTTAAGGTTACATATTTTTGCAAAATGACTAATCGTAACCCAAGACGGAGATAAAGCAATCTTTAGTCAATCGTTTACACCCATGTTACCATGTTAGAGGACTTGCGTCGTTATAAAGCGTTGTGAATGGGTCCGACCAGTGAAACAGAGTTTGTTTACCGCAGCACAAGTCACTGCTTCACTTCCCAGGGTTCCACAGTGTACTGCGCGCATTAAGAAGATTCCAGTCATGCAATAGGCTTACATTACGTCTGCTTATTTGTTTACTCAGCCAAATAATACCCAAATCTTATATGATATACTAATCGTTCTTTTCCAAAATGGGCCACAAAATAGACATCCACAGTCCTATGATAATCTTGAGCCCCAGGCTCAGCTGGCAATTGTTAATTGCATGCATAACAGATTTCTTACGCTTCAAATTCCTACGGCCTAGTACTCATATGGAAGGATGTTTATTTCCATGGTTTGAATTGTTTCTTCCCTTTCATTTTGTGCATGTAGTGGTACAGCATGGGCGTTGCCAGTATATTCAAATAAATTGTAGTTGTACTCTTTTTGTACTGGTCCTACGTAACCTGTACCACGGCTTGCGTCGGGCGAGTAATAGAAGTGCACAACTATGGATGGATTTTGTATTCTAGATATCCAACTAGCAGTACTCGGAAGTATTCATGAGACCTGGTGCTTGCCAGGCATTTAATAATGAGTGAAGACGTATTTCAATTTATTTTCAAAAATGATTGATTTTCTACCCAAAGCGTTGTGTTTTTTTTTTTTAACGACGCAAGGCGTAATAACACGAGGTGGCGGGTTTTTACACAAAACGTAGTTATTACACACTGCGTTGATTTCCATTACACAATACAGTACGTGGAGAGTGGATTGTAAATAAATCACCCGCGGATTGGAGTTATCACCCACAGTATCACTTTCAAATTCTGTATATATGGACAAAAACACAAGCAATGTTTCAGCCAATGGACCTCTGGGTTTAACCCGAAGGTCCATTCGCTGGAACTTTGCTTGTGATGGTTATGCTTTGTAACAAATTTGCAATTATTGCTCGGGTGAAATCGCCACTCTGTGGGTGATTTAATGATAATACACTCTCCATGTACTGTATGTCTGTAATTAAACAATGCGTATTTACTGCACGGTGAGTTCTAAAATGTATCGGGGTTAAAATAACGACACATACCACGGCATTATTACACCTCTACTTAACTAAATCCGCTTTTCTATCTCAGAAAACTGCAAAACCAACTTTCTGAATTCAACAGCACACACGAGCACAAGCTCAGGTGTACGCCTGTGATACTAAGGTTTACCCTTATATTTAATAACAGGCGGTTCGCCTACCTTTGCATCTTTTTGTTCCTGCAACATATGCGTAACCGGGAATGCAAACACATCTTCCTTCAAGGCACCTAGTTTTTAATGCTGTATTATTGCATCTTTTACGGTCCATCTCGGTGCATTGTCTTTTGCCTCCTGGATGTGGTGTTGGAGTCTGAATGGTTGGTGGAGGAACAGTTGAAACTGCAAACAAATGGATTTAAAGAGATAACAAGACATAAAATAAGGATATTGTTTCAGATAGTTCGTGTACGAGAGATGTATCAAAAAGGGCAAAGTGTATTGGAAGCACTGATCTCTACTCCTATCAATGACGTTTGATGATGTGAAATTAGCTGTTACGCTGTGTTACGCTGTGACTGTAGGCACGGCTCAACAGCTCTCAATTATCAAACATCAAACGAAAGGCTGGCACGAAAACTAGTAACACACTCAACCTTCCAATCTCGGCATTTGCTCTTGTTAATAAATAATATTTCTAGGAAATATCCAATTTGTATTGTCCGGAAAAGTGTTCACATATTCATTTCTCGCAGACATCGGAGTTATTCTTTAAAGGTGATTGGAGATTTGCAATCATTGGAAAATTGGAACCCTATGAGATATTTTATTCGTTGAGCTTTGTTTATTTATAACAACAATTGCCTCACTAAGATGGAAGCCAGTGAGACACTTTTATATATTGGACCGATGAGCGCTCCAGCAAATCATTTGTGCAGAGATGGGTGATTATAAGCTTTAATGCTGAATATTGTGTCTCCATCTTACGCTTCCCTCATGAATATGACGTTGTGGCACTTATAAACAAGCATTGCTGGAGCAGTGCGAGACTGAGACGCGTTCTTTTACTCCTTTAACGAGCGTAATAACCATATCTGACCCGAGATATTCACAGAAATGGACATTAAAAAATTTCATACATTTTCAGTTGTAGCCCCCAAAACCTATGACATATGACTCACACCCCCCCCCCCCCACCCCCTTACCCACACGGCTCACTTGAACGACCTCGTTCGTGTTCCAGTGTGTGTCTATAACCTACGGCTAGGAGGTCAAAATACAAAATATAAGAAATTCGAATGTTTGTTTTGTGTCGTTGTGTCGTTGTTTTGTGTCGTTGTTTTGTGTTTTGTGTCGTTGTTTTGTGTTTTGTGTCGTTGTTTTGTGTTTTGTGTCGTTGTTTTGTGTTTTGTGTCGTCGTTTTTTGTCGTTGTTGTTGTTGTTGTTGTTGTTGTTGTTGTTGTTGTTGTTGTTGTTGTTGTTCGTCGAACCTGTAATCGTGTGAGGAAGAAGGTTTTAAAGTTAATGTTGGCACAAGATTGCTCATGATCAATTCATTTCCATTTCTCATTCGTTGTAAAATACTGCATAGTGATCTGCTACAGAGCATTGTAAAGTTGAACACATACATCAATCAGCAAGCTGCTTCCACGTAGTGTCAGCAACGTTGCTTGATAAAAAGATAACGACAGCGGAATGTATTCTTTTTGTATTTCAAAATTGGAGTCGGTTGCCCCAAGCAAATAACTGAAATGCTTTGTCTGTCGCTTTATCGAAGTGTGAATGAGGAGGATGAGCGTGTTAAGTTGTACGAAGGCATAACACTCCATGTAACAATTAACTCACCAATCCCACATTTATACTCCGATAAAGCGACACATAGTTTGTCTCAACTAAATTTAATTTAGATCGGGTGTGGGTATCATAATGTACTTGGCGGCGGTCGAAGTCTCCTCCATTTATACCATTGTATAGCCATAAGTTTTAATTTTCAACATTGCATAATACATGTACACCAGGCGACAATACTATAATACTTTTACAATTGTATTTTCTACAACTGTATTTTCTATTTCTGACCTTAAATGGGTAAAAATGAACAATTAGCATTTTTAAAGATCTGACAATTTGCCAGTTGGCAAATTGCGATATCTTTTAAAATGCTGATGATTGACTTTTGTCAGTTACATTAACCCTTTACCTAACGTAACGGCCAAAACCGGCCAGCGCTATTCTCAAAAATCGCCTATTAATTTTCATTATTTTTTTCATTTTTTGTCTCAAAAACATAGGTTATGACCCCTCGTTGGAACGAGCTCGTCGAGCTCGTTCCAACGAGGGGTCATAACCTATGTTTTTGAGACAAAAAATGAAAAAAATTAGTTATTCAAGAATTATTTTTGCAAGTGTCGTCTGCTTTTCATGTTAGGTAAAGGGTTAATATTGATAAGTGGAAATTACAATTCTAGAAAATACAATAGTAAAAGTTTTATAGTATTTTATAGTAATGGCTTTCCGACTCGAATACACAAGAGGAAATTAACTATGAACAACCCACGTGAATACTAACAGTCGACCTGCTGCAATTATATTCCAATTGCACCTTTGGATACGTCAAAAACATTGATACGATACTAAAGCCATTCATCGAATCTTGAAAACTCACCTCGACCAACCAAATGCAAGAAAATCGAATTTTATTAAAGCAAATTAAATTATTAACCGATTGAACACGAGAGGCCGCTTTTCCGGCCCAGGAAGATGATACGTCATAATTTCATCAAGTAGGATGTCTGCTTATTGAATATGTGGGGTAGACCAATAAATATTTTCACCATGCAGCCCGATGGCTGCACGTTGAAAATATTGATTGGTCTACCTCCAGATGATGAATATGGCCTCTTCCAAGAGCTTCCATTGACCCGATATGGAAGATACCACCAGGGTTCAAAGGGTTAAGAAACTGAAGGGTAACTGTGGTCCTTGGCTACATCTACAGTCAGAGTCAGCGAAAGATTAAAAACAAAAATTACTGGATTCGCCCCTGCTCCTGAGATGGACTTGGCCCCCATAACTTTTAAACACGGTGGGGAAAGCCTTGTTTATTCGACTCTCCCCTCTTTACTCAATATAAACGCCCCCTCCCTCACTCAAGCGCAAATAACGCGCAAATAACACACATATTAATTACACATATTAAGGATCATTTCATATATTTTACTTTTCACTGACATCGGTAAAATAGATAAAAATGTAACTCTTTTGTGGGGTGATTACATACCAGGCAGCATTCACAAAATGCAGTGGTATTGATACGTGTACATGTGCAGAATACTTGTGAAAAAGACATTTCCCTGCTGATGCGGATCAAACACTACCACATTGAGCAGGCCCAGACATCCCACGCCATTATGTTTTGTCGTAACTGGTTTGTTGTCTTGGGCATTGACGACCGTTCATTTTCCGCTTGGCAATCCTCGATAATAAACGCGTATCGACTCTCAAGATTGTAAACTACTTTTGCCGACAATAAACGTTCTTTTGATTATTGGCGGGAAATACAGTCTCATGTTGCAAAAACTACCCTCTAATTGCGCGCATCAAATAGCATATTTATTCTTTTTCTAATATTAACGTCACTTGATTACAGGAAATAATCAAAAACGTGTAATAGTCTCACAAGAAGTTTGCTCGAATAATCATTCGACTGCAACTCTACAAGAGAGTGGTGGCCGAGTGGATAAGTGCGCTGGTCTCTCATGCCAGAGGTCCCGAGATCGATTCGCGGTCGAGGAAAGTTCTCGAGGTGTCCGAACACTCTCTGTCAGCATCAATTGTGGGGGTGATGCTGTCACAGCGTACCGTCCTATTGGGTGGGGACGTAAACTGGCTGTCCTCTGTGCGGAGAGACACACACTCCGTCCAGGCTAAAGATCCCTTCGTAGTATTCGAGAAGAGCTAGGCCACGAAGTTGCCGCTACGAAGGTCATCCCACACACCTACGCCATTGAGCCAAGGAGAGGCGTTAATATAAGTTGCATAACTTGTTCGCCAATCCTTGTAAAACAAATAAGATTAAATAAATAAAGAGATTTTACTTCATAAATGCTGTGACCAACACACGCTGGGAGAAGACTTCCGAATCAGTTGAAAACCCATATTATTCCACGATCGCCGTGCGTATTCGACATTATCCGATACAATACAGACATTGGGAAATGTACTAGGAACTAGGGCTGCACGATATTCAAAACTCAATACCGGTATCGGTGTTCAAAACAATACTTCGATATACCGGTATATCGAGGACTATTCAGATATCCGAACGTAAGTGTCACAATCGAGACTTGAGCTGTCAACGTTGAAATGAATCAGCATGCCTTGATGATGCAGATCGAAAAACCATTACCCAACGCAGGTGATATCAAAATTTATTATTTTAAATATCAGTTTATCGGATTTCTGCAAAAACAGTATCATATGACCCGCATTACAACGAGCTCGTTCCAACGAGGTGTCACATGTTATGCTTTTGTTGAATTTTTTTGAAAATTATTTTTTCAACTGCTGAATTTGTATATTGCGTGGGCGGATGCGGCCGATTCGTTGGGTGAAGGGATAATGTTACTCAATAGGGGCTGTAGTTAAAGACATCTTTAAATTACATTGTGGGTAAATAAATAATGACAATAAACCGAATTGTTTGTAATTGCACCGGTATTCAATCGATACTGGTTTGAATACCGGTATATATCGATTTATCGATGTACCGTGCAGCCCTACTTGGAACACCGAGCATGGAATCCGAATTACGCGAAAGAACGTCATGTTAGAATGCATCTCAATGGACGTTGTGCGCCCGATTGACGTTATGCTGCGAATGAAATGCTTCGACACAAAAAGGTGTCACGCAAGAAAGTTAGATAGTCGAAGGTGATATTTTTCTTTAAAATCATTTACTTTATTCATTTAATTAAAGTTTAATCGTAGTTTAAATACAGAACACCTCGGGTAGAGTACGGGAAATAGTAATCAACGACCTTTGGTGTTTTTTTTTATGTATTTAACGAACGCTGAAGTCGCTCGTAAAATACAAGAAAAATTCATCTCAAGCCGTTGGTTCCTGTTTCGCGTATCCTACCCTCGTTGTGTTCTGTCTCATTCTATTATTCTGTTAAGAAGCACGAGAGGAGTTTCAGTTAATGGACACGACAATTGAACCCGGAGGCAAATGACTGCAGAAAGATTACCTGTGGTTCTCCTGTCTTTTCATTATATTTAGGAATTATTGGATTTCATAAGGTATGGTATTTTGGGTCGACTTGGGTCCTATTTATTTATTTATTTATTTATTTATTTATTTATTTATTTATTTATTTATTTATTTATTTGTTTATTTATTTATTTATTGGTGTTTAAGGTCACATACTAATGCACAATTACTAGTCGTGACCGTGACAGTTTCACGGGTGGAGGAAACAGGAGTACCCGGAGAGAACCACCGAGCATCGACGAGCAACTGTCAGCTCCTCAACATTCTAACTCTGCTCATGCCCCGCTCAAGTAGGGTTACAGCGGTTGAAGACATGCTCACCATCGACGTGCGGTACGCCACAGTACACGGCGTCGCCGTGCCCCCATGTAGGCAAACCGGATAAAGTGTTTTGCCCAAGGACACAACGCGGGTCATCACGGACGGGGATCGAACGACTTTGGTCTTCTCTTTTCATGGATATATTACAAAACTAACTTTGTATTAACCCTTTACCAAACGCACTCGTAGGCAAAATTTGTTATTTTAATTATTTTTTTTTATGTATTTTTCAAACAATTTCAAGAAAACTATATCATATGACCCTTCATTAGAACGTTCCATTGAGGAGTCACATGATATGGTTTGTTGAATTTACTGGGGAAAAAAGTTCGACTGCTTAATTGGTAAATTACGCGGGCAGATACGGCCGATTCGTTGGGTAATAGGGTCAAAACTTGAATGAATACTGTGTAAGTCAACAGATTATAAAATACTTTTTGTATATGAGATGCAGTTAAAAGAATAACAATTGTTATATACTTTATAAATGACCACATTTCTGTTGGCTGGATCTTATACACGTGACTGGTACACAAAAATCCATGCACACCGGTTTCCCAGTGATTGCCAACTTTCTACATTTTGCATTTGGAAATCCCCTCTCTAGTTCCATTTCAATCGACATGCATGCGCAGTCAACCTGACTTCCGTCTCGGACGATAACAATGAAGGAGAGTTTTGAAGCGACAGGACGTTTTGAAACAGTTTCCGATGATAGTTTTAATAAATTCCTGTCTGAAAAAGACGCATTTGACACAAGAAAGGCTATTGAACATGTTGTTCGTGTTTTTTTTTTCGAGGCTTATTTGAAGGAGAAAAACTTAAGCAAAGATTTTGAGAATTGTTAAATAAAAGTATTTCTGGTTGATATAATGGAACTTTTAATTGACAAATAGAAGATTGTTTTTTGAGGATGGTGTATATAATAAAACAGTTATGCACTCTTGTGGTGGTAACGCCTCGGTCAATATAAGTTTTTTTTTAGGTTCATATAACATCATATTCACCATCACAAAAGTCCATAATTGTATATTAAAACTTATTAAAAAGGTTGAGTTTTTTTTTAGAAACGAGAGAATCTTCTGAAAGCCGATGCTGTAAAATAGTTCTCTCAAAGACGGTACATGATAGTTTCGCTATAGGATATCATTAAAATCAGTACAATCTTATAGATCGTGCTGGACTGTCAAAAGACATTGAACAGGGAAGACATTCTGGTCGCATATTAACCTCTAACAAAAAGGAATGTGTAAGTTGTGTATGACATATATGACACCGTGTTAATATAACCTGGTCTTTTCTACAAAGGTTACCAGACACATATCTATCATTGACATTTGGTCGGAAGCAATGGAGCTCGTTATTTGTTCCTCCATTCCACTCAGCTGCCACATAGATATTGATGTAATTACCGATATGTGGTTTAAAATCAAGGAAAAGAATTTTAAAATAGGTGATAGGCTTGTTTAGATTTGTTCGATATAATGCATTTTATACTGCGCGGCATGTCGTTGAATATGCCAAAATAGTGGTTCTCGGGAAAGAATAGTACACGCACCGTCGGTTGTTGTCCCTCAAGGACTATTATTCAGGCTTAATCAACTCTAAGATGTACAATATTCGAATCTTCGCCAGTTTGGCCTACCTCTTCAACAAACGTCCAGCCAGGACACTTCGGTTTGGAAGATTACTGTAGTATAATAAATAGACCACATATCTTCTGTCGCATTCTCCAGGAATTGAGAGTCAAGGAAATGTTGTCAAGTGCATATTTCAACATTTCTCACGCCAGGCCAATCCATCGCCCTGTGCATCTCGACTTTTGTCCACTTCTCCGCCTTTAAAATCAGTTGCGTTAATAATCAACCTAAATCAACTGGGTTGAGTGAATATGAACCCACTTGGGTTGATTTGAGTTGATTTTGAACCCAACTGATTTTAGAGTGAAAGCACCCACCCAGCCGCTCGCCCAGTCCACTGATGCTGACTTCACTAACTTACCTGGATCACAACGTGCGCTGTGTTTGGGTTTAAATCCATATTGACATTTACATCGCTCTCCATTCCAGCAATAGCTGTTTTTCACGCGTCGACAGTGCTTATCAGCTCGGCAGTCACCTTCCAGTCTTTTTGGAACTGAAAGACATAAAATTCATCTCGCGATTAACAGATATTTCATAAGTACCACTAATTAAACAGTCGTCAGTTTGCGAAATTAAGATTTACACCGCGCAAGCTAATTTAGGTGCCGGATCGGGAGCGACGGGGGCTCATTGGTTAGAGCACTGGACATCAGATCAAAAGCTCGTGGGTTCGATGCAGACCCGCGTCATCAGTGTTATGCCCTTGCCGCGTCATCTTTGTTGTGCCCAAATTCCAAAGTGGGAGCACAGTGACGAAGTATGTGAAGGCGAACTGCACTTGGACAGTGAACATACCTTCACAGTTGTATGGAGTTAGCTCGTTGAAAAGTCTGACGCTTACTCGGCGCTTCTCGGTGGTTCTACAAGGAAACTCTGGAATCCTCTCTTCGAAGAGATCTCCTACACAATATGATCCTGGTTGTCGAAAATATCGTTATGCACTAGTAAAGAAACAAATAAATGGCGGCGATCGATCTGTCCACTGAGTGTGGGAGATTGGCAAACTCTGTTTACATGATAGGTATACAGTTTTTATCTTACAATAAATATGTGTTGGGTCCGTAATGACTCAAATACAGCGAGTATCAGGGTGTCAACGCAAGAAAGACTTCTTGGAATATCTATAACTGTAGCACAAAAGACCATCTGTATATCTCTGTGTAAAAGGATGTCGCTTTTCATCAACGGCTGTCTGTGCGCAAAGTTTACGGTAAGTAGGTAAAGAAACAGACCTAAAAGCTTGATATTTACGCTGTTCAGGGACCAATGCTATAAAACCTTTACAGGTGTAATTTCTAGAATTGTATCTTCAGTTATGACTTTAAATGGGCTGAAATGAACCATTAGCACTTTCAAAGATTTGGCAATTTGCCAGTTGGGTAATTGCCATATCTTTTAAAATGCTAATGATTCATTTTAGTCGGTTATATTAATGAGGAGAAAATACAATTCTAGAATCTACAATTCTATAAAATACAATTCTAGAAAACCTAACTGTAGAAAATACAATTGTAAAAGTTTTATAGTATTGGCCCCGGGGGCGGTGGCTTAGTAGGTAGAGGTGCAGGCTGCAAGCCGAGAGATCCTCGTTTCGAATCCCACCTGCGGCAACCAAAGCAAGTTACTTCACCCCACTGTCCAGGTGGGTGAACGGTGGCGTTGTGTACTAAGGCGTACTGCACGTCGATGGTGCATTTGTCTTCAACCAATGCTAACCCTGCTTGTGTGGAATTAGTAGGTTGGGGAGCCTGACAGTTGCTCTCCGTGGCTCGGTGGTTCTCCCCGGGTACTCCGGATTCCCCCACGCGTAAAACTGTCCGACACGAGGTGACCTTGGCTGTCGAAAGTGTCGTTAAACCCCAATAAATAAATGAATTGACCCCATACAAGTACTACTTTGACACTCACAAATAAACAATTTCAGAAAATGTTATTATTCCAGAAAGTTTTCTTGTTGAATGACCAGTGTACCCTACCTTCATTAACTTTGACAGATGAACTATTTGCTTGCGATAAAATCTTTTGGCTATAGTATTCACAAAAAGTAGGGAATATTTGATAAAAGTGAGATATATGAAGAAATTTATTAATATTTTCATCAAAAAGACAGTTGAGGCATTGCACTGTGACATCTGGTGTATGATTTCAGCGATAGTTGGGTGACTGACAAGCACACATTCCACGCACTGAGCTGTAGAAGACATGGACGGTCGGTCAGAGAATTTATCACAATCAGTCCGAGACCTCAATACCTTATAAATCCTCCTCGGTTTGAGAGACAAGCGCGGATCCGACGTGGCATACTCCTCACCAAACGTCCCGTATCAGCTTCACTGATGTTATTCCATTCTTTCTGCAGTGTTGCGGCGAGTTCCTGGACATTGGTAGAGGGCTGTTGGCGCTGTCGTAGGCGCCTACCAAGCATATCCCAGACGTGCACGATTTGAGAAAGGTCTGGACTTAGTACTATTATTATTTATTTATTTATTGGTGTTTAAGGTCACATACTTATGCACAATGGCTAATCGTGACCGTGACAGTTTTACGGGTGGAGGAAGCCGGAGTACCCGGAGAGAACCACCGAGCAACGACGAGCAGCTGTCAGCTCTCCAACATCGTAACTCTGAACTCTGCACCGCAGCACAGGCAGAGTTAGATTGGTTGAAGACATGCGCACCATAGACGTGCAGTACGCCTCAGTACACAGCGTCACCGTGCCCCCATGTAGGCAATCGGGGTGAAGTGTCTTGCCCAAGGACACAACGCGGTTGCCGCAGGTGGGATTCGAACCGAGGACCTCTCGATTTGCAGCCTGCACCTCTACCAACTGAGCCACCGCGCCCCCAGACTTAGTACTGGGCAAGGCAGTGTAGTGATGTTCTGCACCTGGGGGAACTCTGTAGCGACATGGGCCTTGTGTGCTCTTGCACTGTCATCTTGGAAAAGGAATCGACGGCCGTGACGTCGCGCAAATGGCACCACATGAGCTGCTAAAATGTTGTCACGGTAGTACTGCCCTGTGACACACCCTTGGATGACATGTAATGCTGTTCTGTTTGTCATGGTTATGCCCCCCCCCCCCCCCCCCACACACACACACCATAATCCATCCACCACCCAAACTATCGTGCTGCCTAACAGTTACGTCATGGTATCGTTCGTTCCGCCGCCGCCGCCACCACACTCTGTTTCGCCTGTCGTGGAAGTCAAGAGTGAACCTCTATTCAATGGAAAACATGACGTTGCTCCACCGACGATTGTTCCAGCGTTGTCGTGTTTCACACCAATTACGTCTTGCTGCGATGTGACGTTCAGTCAAACATGGAATTATTCAGGATCGTCGAGCGTACAAATTCCAGCTGTGAAGGCGAGTTCGGATAGTCTGACCACTGACTCGCACATCTGTCGCTCGGTGCAGCTGCTGACCAATTTCTGAGGCACTTTGGTGGCGGGTACGTAATGATGTGGTTCGGATGATACCATCCTGGTTAGCAGTTGTCGACCTTGGACAATCTGACCCACGTCTGTCATCATCATTGCCTGTCTGACGGTAACGTGACCACAACCTGCTAATCACCGATTGAGTAACGTTAAGAATTTGAGTGACTGTAGTCTGTCTGTTGCCAGCTTACAACATGCCAACGGCACGTAAACGTTCGTCACGTGTCAGTCTTCGCATACCTCAAAAGTTACGTTTCAATCAGAAACTACTGATGAACAAGTTTATACCAAGAAAGGAACGATGGGACCTCCGTAAAAGCCCGTCCAGTACAAATGAAAATTTCAAAACGTACCCCACAGACAATAACGCGGCGCTCGTGCGAAAAACATGCACAACATTTTCCTGGGCCGTTGACATTCATGATCCACACTAAACTTGATAACACATTGATGTGTCTAATCAGGCGTATCCAATACCATTTTCCGAACATATCAACATCAGTTTGGATATCCCCTACTTTTTTGAATAGTATACAATTTAGCGCTGACATGAAAAGGGTACAGGTAAAAAGCATTCAGGAGCAACAGCTACGAATTCTAAGGGTAAACAATAATATATATACTCGGCCAAAACAGAAAGTGTGCATTGCAGAAATTGATCAAACTCCAAAAAAATAATTTCGTAGGTGTAAAGAGTGTTAACCTGTTCATGAACAAGTTATATTGTACACAAAAACAGCTTTCTCCGTTAAAATTGCATCAACGTTAAATGGCGTGCTGCACGTTTGTGAAAAGGCATGTTTTGCACGTGGAGAGTCTGAAAATTCATGCAGCAGTGTGAATCCTTGGGTGTTTAAACACTAAAGTAAGGCCTTCCTATCGTTCACATTCAAACTTGCGCTTCTGTTAAAACGACTCCACATTAGCATGCCAAGATTGACAATGAATCAACGTCTCCTTGCCCTGGGTATGATTAGAGCTGGCAGAACACACAGAGAGGTTGCCCAGCATTTGAACTGCCACCGTAACACTGTAGACAGGCTAGTCCATCGACATGCACAACATGATGACGTTCGAGACCGACCCCGCTCTGGGAGACCCCGAGTTACCACCCCTGCACAAGATCGGTATATCCGTGTCGTCCATCTCCGGAACCGGCAACAAACGGCAACGACGACAGCCAGGAACATCCCTAACCTGAGAAGGATACATCCTCAAACAGTAATCAACCGGCTGAGAGAATACGGCTTACGTTCTCGAAGACCTGCAATTCGTCCGATTTTGACGTTACGTCATCGTCGTGTTCGACTGCAGTGGTGTAGACAACATCTCAGGCATCCCTTACACTGGTGGCGACGTGTTTTATTCACAGATGAATGTTGTTTCCATCTTTCATCATCAGATGGCCGCCAGAGAGTGTACAGACGTCGAAACGAGCGCTACGCAGATCCATGTGTCGTGGAGCGAAACCGTTATGGGAGAGGGTCTTTCATGGTGTAGGGTGGCATCACTGCCCGTAACAGAACTGAGCTGGTCATTACTGATGGCAATCTCAATGCAGCCAGATATCGTGATGAAGTGCTTACACCTGCTGTTCTCCCATTTCTGCAACGTCACGGCCCCGGCGTCATTCTACAGCAGGACAACGCCCGACCCCACGCAGCTCGTGTTGTTCAACAGTATCTGCAGCAACAACAAGTGGATGTTCTGCCCTGGCTCGCAAATTCGCCCGATATCTCACCCATTGAGCACGTATGGGACGAAATGAAACGTCAGCTACGCCGGCTTCCCCATGCACCGTCAACGCTTGTGGTACTCCAAAGACAGCTTATCAGAATATGGAACAACATCCCACAACACTTCCATTCTAACTTGTTCGCTTCCATGAGGCGTAGATGCACAGCAGTAGTCGATGCATACGGAGGTCATACCAGATATTGAGTGTGTGACTTTTGTGTTTGACCCTTAGTGTCTTTGACTCTCCATGGCACCAAGAGTATTAGTCGTAGCGTAATGAAATTTCTCGTGTTGATCACAAATTGATTCATCTGTGATTGAATAAAATTTCCATGAATGAAATGATATATATCTTTTTTTAGTGGTTTTTTTAGCATGTACACTTTCTTTTTTAGGAGAGTATAGTACAAGAGCCAATTCTATGAAAAGAAAATTACATTAGTATTTTCTAGAAACGTATTTTCTACCTATTAACATAACTGCTAAAATGAATCATTAGCATTTCAAAAGATATGGCAATTTGCATATATGTTTGAAAATGTTAATGGTTCATTTCAAACAATTTAAAGTCATAACTAGAAAATACAATTCTAGAAAATATAATTGTAAATGTTTTATAGTATTGGCGCCAGGTGTTCTTTGATTCTGAGCTAGTATTACTGTTTTACTGACAAAATGGGATTAAGGCAACCTTTTCCGACAAGAAACCATTAGGTCATTTTGAGACATGTTGAATAACCTGGATCATTTAGTAATCCGACGACTTGACCAATTTTCCTCCGCAAGCGAAGCAGATCGAAGAATAACAACAAGAAGAATCCAGGCGGTTTAACTCTTTAGCCAACGCAGCGGAGTTATCCGACCAGCGCTATTCTCAAATAAACGCCATTCAAATTTTATATTTTCTTCTCTTGATCACCCAAACTTAGCTTCTCACTTTTTATTTGAAGGAGCTTTCTGGGCGCATACCAATGGGGTGTCATAAGGATATTTCTGAAGCAAAAAAAGCATTTTCAATTGTTCAAGGGTGTATTTTTCAAGTATCATCTGCAACTCGTGTCATTTT
Source organism: Pictodentalium vernedei (assembly GCA_031216915.1). Classification (NCBI taxonomy): domain Eukaryota; kingdom Metazoa; phylum Mollusca; class Scaphopoda; order Dentaliida; family Dentaliidae; genus Pictodentalium; species Pictodentalium vernedei. The sequence goes on along the minus strand of CM062289.1, from coordinate 231,949,997 downwards.
TATTGATATTTAACCCTTTACCCAACGAATCGGCCGCATCTGCCCGCGTAATATGCAAATTCAGCAGTTTAAAAAATATTTTTCAAAATATTTCAACATAACCATATCATGTGACCCCTCGTTTGAACAAGCTCGTCGAGCTCGTTCCAACGAGGGGTCACATGATAAGGTTTTGTTGAAATTTTTTTTAAAATTTGAAAAAAATAATATTTAAAATAATACATTTTGATACCGTCTGCGTTGGGTAAAGGGTTAAGGTCACCTTCAGCACCAATGGCTATATCATGACCACAACAAAAATATGAAGGGAGGGGGTGTAACTAATCAATAGCCTGCTTTAGAGTACTTAAACTCCAGGCGACAGGTGTTGGTTATCGGATCCTATTTTACAATTACACCAGGACTTGTAAGTAAGCAAGTAAATAAGCATTGCTCCACGTCTTGTGATACCCACGGGGGCGATATTCGGGTTAGGTAAAGAGTTATCCGGTAGAATGCTGAAAGCCCATATTTGGGCTTTACCCTAAAATACAGGTGCCACAACTCAAAGGTTTCATGTTCAATGGATATGGTTCATATTATCTTTGAAGTGAAATGATTTAGCCTCTATGGATTTGCCTTGTTATAATTTATGGGATAGTGCAAATTACAACTAGGCAAAGACAGGTGAACAAATTTTTGTGACTTAAAATAATTAAGCCCTCTACCAGTTAATAATACTGTCAACCTGCGCGTCGTTTTGGATATTCTGGGTGGTACAATCTCTTCAATGTCACATTGCCATCGTAACACACTTACAATAGTCGGCCCAGATTTCTCAAAATGCTACAAATTCAGGACCGAATCAAGAAAACAGACAAAATGTTAATGCATTTACAAAACCTGTTATTTTCATATTCAATTCCAGTTGAATCGTATGAATAGAATAACAAGGAAACTACTGCATGTTGATAGGGATAACTGGTAAGTTCGGTGCAGTTCCTCCCCGAAGAGTTTGTCAGAAATTTTCATTTGCGCCCAAATAATTACCAGTTTTCCACTGATGTCCAGAAGATTAAAATGTAGAGGGGTCTGGTTTTCAAACAAGTGCAATCCAGTCGCCGTGGACTGCTTGTAATCCACGCGTGAGCAGTGATGTACACGCATGTATTTACCAGGTAATAAAAATCATCATCAGAAAAATTTTAATTAACGTCATTTAACGAAGCATATGCGAAATTTGTTATTTAACTGGGATTCACCGTATTTAATGTTACCAATATTCGTGTTGTGTTACGCCACCTCCAAACTTAGTACCACTTTTTAAAACCATTTTTGTTATAATACATCCACCCTCGATTATATAAGATGAGATGTCTGCGTGAATATTTTCCCCCAATTCGCGATATGTTTGTAATCTACATTTGAGCAATCTGTTTGTTTATTTTGTGTAGAGGGGTGGGGAAGTTTTTCAAGTTTTTTTTTCGAATGGAGATCTTAACCCCCAAAATGTCGCCACCTCCACACTCTTTCCCTTGTCCAATAAGCTTGACATTTTCGAGAACCACCACTGACAATACTTGGAGATGGTGCCGAGACGGCTCCTCTCAAAATCTCCTCGGCATGGGCGTTTTGTCCCAAGTCGAGTTTCATACCGGAACGATTCGTCTAAAAAAGCTGATCTTTTGGGGGAAGGGGGTGTTTGTGTGTGGGAAGGATAACCTTTCAAGTGTTTTCAAAGGAAAATATTAACCCATATAGCCTGGAATTCTGTCCAATAAATTTGAAATTATTTTAAATGCTTTGAGATCTGCTATTCACCTTGTGAGTGAGATTCAACTTTGTTCACAGAATGTTTCCTGTTCCAATATGAAGAGAAAGACATGATGATATATACACAAAATAAGAGTGTTTCATTGACATTTTCTCGCGCGATTGTGCTTGCACAAAACGTTTTTTCTTCTTATTTTGTTAGTGTTAGGAATCTTGTATTATTGCGTCCGTGGAAATATTGGCCACCCGATAAAGTAACCAGTCCACGGCGACCGTACTGTACACGCCCAAGATGTAGTCATCTTCGTCAAAAGACTAATTACGAGTACACATTTTCTGTGAGAGACGAAGAACTGACATCACAATCCTTTACCTGCTGCCGGGCAATTCCCGTAACAGTATAACATTTCTATATTCTTTTACAGGTGATTGATTATGAAATATGTGTTTGTAAGTTGAATGATTCGTTTTACAATTTCTAGATAAATGATGTTTAAAGCTTGGAAAAAAACAGTCTTGTCCACTTCACGATAACCAAATACGTTACGAATTCAATGCTTTCCTTCGTTTAATTCGGCTGCGGATATCGAAGGGGTCATTGTAGACAAATATATTTTGATCGATTGCTGGTCGAAGTTGATCGGATTTACAATGGAATTATCCTCTACCAAAAGCAAAAAGTCATTCGTTTATTGGACACATTCTGCAATCTCTTAAATATGCCATTTAGTGATATCAGGGGAGGAGAGTGCTTATTTTCTTGGAACAATACCACGGAATTGTTTATGAGGTTGGATCTTCTGACCCGCTGACGCAGAAGAAACACCATTCTGTTTTTGACGCAGGAATTACAAACCAGGGGAGACCACTCAAATATAATGTTCAGTTGAGAAAATAGAATGCTGGTCGCGACCTGGAATATTATTTTGAAAGTAATATTTATTATCTATTTATGTATTTATTAATTGGTATTTAAGTTCATTTTCAGTATCTTTTGCTGTATCATGACCGTAACATAGGTATTAGCCAACCTGTACCGCACTCTTTAGACAACTTCAAACTCGGTTGCTGGTACCGGGTCTTATTTTGCCAGTAAAGCAGAACTTGTTTGCCACAGTAAACTAGTACTGTTCCACGTCCTGGGGCTCCAACGGGGGGGGGGGGGGGGGCAAAATCAATATGGCAAATATTTGCTCCTACGATTCCACACACCTCGGGACTTTTTGACGATATAAAATATCTGATTTCACTTGTTTTCACCATATACAGCCATTCCCATCTGTTCTCAATGAAACCCACTTGTTACATACAAACAGGCAACAGGTATTCAATTACGTAGCACGCCATCGTTACAGCTGTACTACATAAAGGGAGGCGACAGTAATACGTTTCAGCATTTTACCTCTCACGGTTAGAGGACGACATTTGCAAAGAAAATTCAGAAAAACTAAACATTAATTTTTTTTTCCTAAGGAACATAACGTGACCCTCATTAGAACGAGCTCATGAGTTCGTTCCAAAGAGAGACCATAGGCTATGTTGTGCCATGAGCTATGTTGTGAAGGCAAAAAACAGAAAAAAAATCATAAAATTTGAATGGCGATTTTATAGAGACATTACGTTGAGTAAATAGTGTGATTGTTGGGGTTTAACGACACTTTCAACAGCCAGGGTCATATAGTGTCGGAAAGTTTTACGGGCAGAGGAAACCGAACTGCAGGGCAAAAACTACTAGCAGCGGCGAGCAACTATCAGACTATTCAATGTACTAGCCCGGCACAGGCAGATCGAGTAGTGGTGGATGGCAAGTACACCATCGACGTCCACTACGCTTTAGTATATACCGTCCACGTGCCCCCACCCCCACATGAGCAGTCGGGGTTATGTGTCTTGCCCAAGGACACAACGCAGATGGCACGGGTCTGGATCGATTGATTTATTTATTTATTTATTGAAGGCCATATACTTATGCACACTGGCTAATCGTGACCGTGACAGTTTTACGGGTGGACGAAGCCGGAGTACCCGGAGAGAACCACCGAGCAACTGTCAGCTCCCCAACATTCTAACTCTGTTCAAGCTCCGCTCAAGCAGGGTTACGGCGGTTGAAGACATGTTCACCATCGACGTGCAGTACGCCTTAGTACACGGCGTCACCGTGCCTCCATGTAGGCAACCGGGATAAAGTGCCTTGCCCAAGGACACACCGCGGGTAGTTCCAGGTAGGGATCGAACTTGGGACCTCTAGCATAGAAGTCCAACAGTCTACCACTGAGCCACCGCGCTCACGGTCAGGATCGAACCGTCGATACTTCGGTTTAACACTTTATTTAACACGAAAGGCAGACGACACTTGCAAACAAAATTCTTGTGTAACTATTTGTTTATTTTTTGCGTGAAAAAAACATAGCTTATGACGCCTCATTGGAACGAGCTCGTTCCAATGAGGTGTCGTTTGTTATGGTATCGAGAAAAAAGATAATGAAAATTGAATGGTGATTTTTGTGAAAAACACTGGGCGGATTTGCAAAGGGTTTGGTAAAGGGTTAAATTGCAATGACTAAAGCGATGAACCACCGATTACCCACGTTAAGTAAATGCTTCAGTGACTTCATATTGAACTGTCTGAGATTATTATATAACTCTTGAATCAGAAAGTTTTGTATTTTGAGTTCAGTACCTGCATTGACTGAACGAGGAAATTATAACCGCACTTCAAATGCAATGAGTGCTGTAGAAGGTATTACATTGTAATTTACATACGACGCCCCTGTGATGTTTTCCTGGGGGGAGCGCCACTCCCGTACCGTTTTTTGAGTGGGAACATCGCTCCTCTACAAGAACTAGAGTGGTTTGATTTTCACGTGTATCCAGCACATCGAGCAATCACCCTTTTTGCTAGCCACACTAAAAACCTATTTTAACCAAACTGGTGCTTTCCGGGGGAAACGCCGTTCCCACACCTTCGTCTGAGACTGAGTGTGGAAACCATTCAATTATGAGAACTGTAGTTGTTTGATCTTAACGAATATCCATCACAGAGAGCACCCACTCGTCTTGCCCGCCACACTGAACCATTTTATCCCATAAATGGCCGTTTATTTGAACAATGAAGGCCTTGGATAAATTTTGGCTTTATTCACCTAGTAGGGCGATAAATTTTCCCCATTGGTTTAACACTAAAAGAATTTATTCCCCAAGTAGCGACGGACGGACTTGTTGACCTTTGGCCTCTGACACAGTTGTCTAGCATAATTAATAGTTCGATTGTTGATTTCTTTAAATCTTTTTGAAAGTATTACACAATGCTGGTAGCAAACACCACCCACTACTTATATAATAAAGTATTTTTGCAAGTTTAGCTCAAGTTTGTATGGGAATTATTTTTAGACAGAAATTTATTACTGCACCTTGTTTATTTTTGCCAATTTTGCCGGTCGATCGAATTGGACCAATGTGCTCCCCACTTCTCGATATGTTTTGTAGCGAATTATAGCACGATTTTGCCGCGACTGCCCTGTAGAAGATTTATGGGATAAACAAAATAAACGTATAGTGTTTTCAAGTAAAAAATGTATTCCACTCGTAGAATTAAGAATGAAACTGACTCGCCAGAGGCTCGTCGGTTTCATTCTTAATCCTACTCGTAGAATAAATGTTTTACTTGAAAACACTATACGTGTATTCTGTATATAGCATGCAGTCAAATAATTTGACAAAATTCGCCGGAATGCTCTCATTTACTAGTTGTTTATTAGGATTTGACGATACTTTCAACAGCCAGGGCGATATCACGTCGAACAGTTTTATGAGTGGAAAAGCCGGAGTACCACCATGCAGCGATGAATAATTCTCGGACTCTCCAACTTACTAGCCGACCACAAGCCGTTTGGGCATTGGTTAAAGGCATGTGTACCGTCGGCGTACAGAAAGCTTTAGCACACGGCGCCAATTTGCTCTCATTTGGGCAATTGGGATTAAGTGTCTTTGCCAAAAACACCACACAGATATCTCGGCTCAGCATCTAACCATCGACTGTATGATTCGATTTTCAGTGCACTAATCAATAAGCCATTGGTGACCTCCACCTCCCCGTCGCAATGCTGTCACTAAGATCTTCAAATTTCTGGGTTTTTTTTCTTTTTTTAATTTTGACTTTTTTTCTAAGTGATGCTGAAATTATAGTTTTTTTGTTGGTTGCGTTTTCTTTTTGCGACAATTATAATATATCAATATTCACAGAGTGCCTGTCTTCCACATTTTGAAGCCTAATCCACACCCCCACCTCCCACCAAAAAGTGATATCTCAGATGCATCTACATTTTGGCCCATCCTGCATTTCCACCTATGACGTTAACAAAAACATAGATTTACAATTATTGTATTTTTTACATCCTATTTTTTTTTTTTTAAAGAAAGTATTTTTTTTATTCTACCTAAATTTTGAAGTTTTCACGTCATCTCTTTATTTTTGGTTTCTTTTTTCATGCTACCTCAGTATTCTTATCCATTTACCCAACACACAGGATATCAAAATTTATTATTTAAAAATTTATTATTTCAGTTATTATTTTTCAAAATGTTTTTTAAAACATTTTTAAAATCCACATCATATGGCCCCCTCACTGGAACCAGCTCATCGAGTTCGTTCCAATGAGGGGTCACATGATATGATTTTGGTAGATTTTTTTTTTTTTTTTTTGTAAATTACGCAGGCGGATGCGGCCGATTGGTTAGGTAAAGGTTAACCTTCGCATTTCGAATCTGATGTTAAATGGTTAACAGGTTTCACAGTGAACCCAGAAAAGATTTGTCAAGGATTTATTCCCACTACAACATTGTGTCACGAAGAACTCCATAATTGTGAATTTTACAGCAACGAAATTTTACCTCATTTTGTACGAGTTGTTAAAGGTTCAAAACTATGGGAGCGAATATGTTATTCACATCTGGTAACATTGAAAAATCGAGGGTTTTTTATCTTTCTTCGAAATATTCCATATCTGAAGGTCTAAAAATTGCAACGAAATATGTGCAGGCCTCTAATCTTCAGCATAAAGTTTTACTTGTTTCCGTATAAGATCTGTCGCCTAATATACGTTAAATGCGATGGAAAAGGGTAAAATGTCAACATTAAATGCTCGTCAATTGCAACAGTGTGAGCTTATAGCAGTGACCTTATAGTATTTGCTATCGTAAATTAGTAATTTCAAAACTAAATATTATATGCCATCTCAAGTACTGAAGATAGGAGGTAGAAACTATCGAAACGTGTGCGTTAAATTTCGCTCCACATAGAACTCTGTGATTGTTGAAGATGCAGCTACAACATTCCACAGACCCACAATTATTTATTTTTGGGGTTTAACGACACTTTCGACAGCCAGGGTCACCTCGTGTCGGACAGTTTTACGGGTGTAGGAAGACAGAGTTCCCGGAGAGAACCACCGAACAACGGCGAACAACTATCAGACTCCCCAACATACTAATTCCACACAAGCAGGGTTAGCATTGGTTGAAGACAAGTGCACCATCGACGTGCTGTTCGTCTTAGTACACAACGCAACCGTGCACCCACGTGGACAATTGGGATGAAGTGTCTTGCCCAAAGGCACAACGCGGTTGTCGCAGGTGGGATTCGAACCTACTGAGCTACCGTGCTCCCAACTTTAGTGGTAGAGTAACTCTAGTACTTTTGTTAAGGAAATTAGTTGGAATGGCTGGGACGAATTGATAGTGCTTTGTTGCATAACACTTCGAGGTTAACTAACATGAAAACCAGACGACACTTGGAAACAGAATTATTGAATAACTAATTTTGTTCATTTTTGCGTCACAAACATAGCTTATGGCCCCTCATTGGAACGAGCTAGTTCCAATGAGGTTCATAAGCTATGTTTTAAGGCAAAAATTGAAAAGAAATAATGAAAATTGAATGGCAATTTTTGTGAATAGCGCCGGCCGAGTTTTTTTTTTTTTTGCCGTTGAGTTGGGTAAAGGGTTAAGATGTGCTAGGTGCACCACGCATGGAATTTGGCATGCGTATAAGAATGTCAGATAAGCCCGCATCTGATTGGTCATTACGCATCTGATAGGTCATTGAAGTTATGGCGTAAATGAAATGTTTCGACACAAAACGGCGTTAAGCAAAAAATGTAACCGCCGAAGATGATATATTGCTTTGAAAATAACAGCCTCATTCATTGAATTCAAGTTGAATCGCCGTGTAAATAGTGAACACAACCTGGGTAGAGTTCGGGAGCCTTAGAAGCTCGTGAAATACAGAATATTTGAGTGAATAAGTGTGATATGTAAGTTACCAGCTCGAGAATGGCATCCCTTCATAAAAATCGCTAAAAGACTCGTTGGATCAAAAACAATTATGACATCCTACATATACTTATTGTATGTGTAACCAAACTGTTGTGTAAAAGGTAAACAGTAAACTAAAGGTTTTCTAACTATACAAACTACACTAACAAGGTTGGCATCTACTGCTTCTAGCTCCCAAGCTAAAGAATCCCTCTTTACACATGCATTTGTAGTCGGAACATTTACTGTGGCGAACAGACTGGCATTGTCCATTACTGTTGCACAAATTACCAACTCTGGTAGGAACTACAAAATAAATTAAATTGAAAATAAAAAAAGCGTTTGTAGTTGCAGGCCTGAAAATAAGCAGTCTGACATTTGAAGAATGAGGTCCCCAGAGGGTGAATTTGATGATGCTATCCCATACAGTAGGCCAATTTATCCTATGGATACTTCTTTGTGTTTAGTTTTGAGACCCTGATTCAGATTGAGGTTCACAGAGGGTAAATGCTATGCAGGGTAGCATCACTGAATTCACCCTCTGTGGACCTCATTTTGCAGATGGCAGTCTGCTTATTTTTTGGCTTGTGTAGTTGAGTTGATACGGTTTGACCATCACACATATAACAATATCATCTCCAAAAATTATCATTATTACTAGTAATTTCCTTGTGTTGGATTTAGGAGATCTTGGACATGTTAATGAAAATATTCAACAATTCTTTCAGCGAAAAAGAAATGGAAAGCTACTTTTAACCACACTGTTAGTTCAAAACGTCAATACGTGATACATCATCATTTTCGTGGAAAGGCTTGGCAGTCAATGAACAGTAAACAGATATGAATAGTTTCTCAAACTCGTTCGCTCCATTGCAACTTTATACGACGCTACTTATTTGGTATCATAGAACTAAATATTTTCCCATTGGCGACCATTATAACGTTCAGGTGGAAAACAATATGATCGCATCACTTTAATTTTGGCATTCAAATATCTCTCAAGTATAGCCCTTCAGACAACTTTCTCTGATCTGAAAACAGGGGGTCGTGCAACAAATAAGAGAGGAAAAACTGACACAAAGGGAAGTACCGGTCACGTGCACATATATTTCAAGGAATTCCCTACAAAAACACACAAAAAGTAAATTGTATTTTTTAAGTCCAAAAGTCATCAAATCACCCTCTTTTTTATCAGGAATATTCAACAATAATGCAAGATGTCAATAGAATATTTCAAACTTTTATTGAAACAATGGATTTTCCCAAGGCTGTTTATTTTTAGAGATTGCGTCATTTCCGATGCAACATTTTAAGGCAGTTCACTCTAATTTCAATATTTAGTTCCGCGATACCATTTCCATTCTGTGTCAAAGAAATGTATAGTATGTATCTCCAGTTCTGCCGAATTGCACTCCTTTTATTTAGTCATTCCGATGGTCTCAATTACTTGACTATCTCGGAATACTCGGAAAAGCTAGTTTTTATTTCACTCAACGGCATCGGCGAATTATCTATTATTAACTCCCCAACCCGTCTCAGAACGGAAAAGTTCTCCAATGAAAATCAGGGGAGGTAAACAGGGATTTCCGGATGCAATTTACACGTTTGCGCCACTCGTCAAATTCTGCAAGGAAGTCGGCGCTGTTATGGCCTGAAACCAATCTATCCCTTAAATGGCCCATCGCCTGTGCTTAGATTCAATTATCTGCAATATATCAGTTGGTCTGTGTATCAAAGTAAGAAATCTTTCTCAATCGTGACTTGATTTGAAAGAATGTAAATGGGGAGTCTGCAAATTCGTCACGCATTTCTATCCAGCTGGACATTCCGGCTTTGATTACCTCCCTCGAAATGCAATGCGCTACGTTCCTGTTGGGTGGGTGGAGCTTCCATTCATGGGCCGGGTGATCCCGCTAGTCAAAGCTATTTTGTTTAAGTCCCTTACCCAACGTACAGGATATCAAAATTTATTATTTTTACCCTTTACCCAACGCAGACGATATCAAAATTTATTATATTAAATATAATTTTTTTCAAATGTTTCAAAAAAATTCTACAAAACCATATCGTTCCAACGAAGGGTGGCATGATATGATTTTGTTGAAATTTTTTGAAAAATAATATTTTTTTCAACTACAGAATTTGCATATTACGCGGGCGGATGAGGCCGATTCGTTGGGTAAAGGGTTAATTACTGTTTTTGAAATTGTTTCAAAAATATTTAAACAAAACCATACCATGTGACCCCTCATTGGAATGAGCTCGATGAGCCAGGGGTCACATGATATCGTTTTGTTGAGATTCTTTGACAAATATTTTTTTAAACGGTTTAATTTATTAATTACGCAGGCGGATGCAGCCGATTCGTTAGGTAAAGGGGGGGGGGGGGGTAATAAAAAGTTATGAGTGAAGACTCGCCGCAGCTGTAGTTTTATGATTACGCCGTGTAGTTCCGCTAATTGTGTTAAAATCTTGATGAATTCAAGGCAAATGAGATACCTTTTGGGTTGGAATATATTTAACAAGATCTTGAAAGAATATCTTATATCTTTGTGAGTAAAGGGACGTCACATTAAACCGACAATAGTCTGCGCGCCAGCTCTATGAATTGTGGGTAAGCAAATAGCCCATAACAGCGTCGGATTCCTAATAATAACTAGATTGGTGGCCCGATGGCTTTATTCCACCCCTTTTGTTCCTCACGAATGGACTTCAAAACCCTCAGTGGCACTCTCGAGACTGAGATGGGTACACAAGCCAAATTTGGTGGAGATTCGGCCTATGTTGATGAAGAAGTCAATGAATAAACAGAATATAGGCGTTGGAACCACATTTTTACCATTTTCACCCTTGTTCCCAACATGAAAAATCCCCCTCCCCCCCCCCCCCCCCCCCGCCCCAGAATGGCATTCTCTTGACAGCAGACCCGAAACTAGAATCTCAAAATGTACCGACAAAATGCGGCGAGAGTTAAAAATTTTACCCAGTTTTCGTTGATCGTCTGAAACAGCTTGAAACCTAACACATTAGACTTCTTTAAAACAATAATAAGCGAAACAAGTCTGAAAAGTTCGTTTATTATTGCTATTTTAAAAATAGCCCCAGTTTAATGTCAGTTAATCTTTGACATAATATAAATAATCGAACAAGCATATTCACACAAAGGATATAAGGAACATGAAAACTGATTTCGACAAATGGTCAATTTTTTTCTTCAAATTAAAGGCTTCAAGAGAAAATGTTGGCGTTCAGGCGGCCTACAAATTTTCCGAAAGACAACAAAAGGTTCGGCAGATATGATCAAGCGGGTGCGCAACAGCATCACGCCCCCCCCCCCCTCCCCTTCTAACTTCGGGCCTGTTAGACGTAGGTGAGAGGAGTAGACATAGAGTCCCAAATTATGCAGCCCAACACTACGTGAAATTTCGTGAAAATGACCAAAAGGCAAAGTGGATCTGATTGCACAGACTGCCAGTATATCGAAATGTTCTCTATGTGGACTGCTAATGGCAGTCCACATAGAGCACATTTCGATATACTATACCAGCAGCCTAGTCTTCCATAGATTGATCAAATGAAAGGAAACAGCGTTTCTCCAATTTCGAAAATCAAAATTTTCCCCGATTGGGTCGAACTATGGTTCTCTCCCCCCGGTAGAACCATTTTTATTGAATTATTGATTAAAATGATACAAAAAATGCTATCAAAATGTCTTATATGTGGATTGCCATTGATTGATCGCTCAAATACAAGGAAGCCGCGTTCGTTCAGTTCGCAAAATCAAAATTTTCTCAGGGTAAGACTAACGCCCCCCATCCCCCCCCCCCCCCCCCCCCATCCCGAGCATTCTTCGGTAACTTCTCTTGGCCCAGTCCGCCCATGGTAAACGCTACTCAAATGTTTACTCCTAGATACTTACGATGCTGACACTTGTCTTTTGTGTGGAAGACAAAGTACTTGGTTTGACAGGTACATCTCTGGAATTTATCACAAATACTTCTGGGGTGTATCTGTTTGCACTGAGCTGTCGTGTAACACCGGTCCTCCAGCAGTACTGGACCTATAATACACTACTGTTAAAAGAACAAAATCGCCCAAATATTGATATGTGGTTGTTATCACCTCGCCGGTATGACAGTTAAAAAGGCTGGTAATTACAAATAATCGTGATTTTTTTAAGGTTTAGGGCTGCGATCATTTTTTAGAAAGGCTACCGACTTTTGTAGTAACAAAGTCTTTGTTAATTGGTAGAGTGCAGAAATAATTTTTGTCATCAAAATTCGTTCATGTGTCTTTGCCTTGTTACAATTCATGACAGAATGCCTATAGACAGTCTCTCATAAACCGTAACATGGCAAATCCTAACAGACAAAATTATTTCACTCCATAGGTAATAAGAAGCTCATCCATCAAAAATGGTGAATTTAAGTAGCAACACCTGCAATTCATAATAAAGCCCCCAAAATAGTCTTCCAGCACTCTACCGGTCAGCCATTTACCGAATATAATAATAATCTCGGATTTACGCTACATAAACCCTTCCATTCACTTTGGAATTTTGGGCTCGAAAACATAGTTTATGAATCGTTAATGGGACGGGCCCAATGAGCTCTCATTCCAATGCTAGGTGATATGCCATCTTTGGGGGAAAACATTAAAAAGTTTAGTTATTTAATTAACATTTTGGCCTGTTCGGACTGCAACTCATGTCAGGAGAAAGTTAAAGAAATGTCGTTGTGTATCACAGTGTTTAAGAGGCTCTTGGTTCCATTTCCAATTATATGTTACGCATGTATATCCTTGTTCATTTGTTCATAACTGTTTATTTTCATCATCAATGTCCACATCCCAATCGCCGGCATAAGCGTGGAGTCTAGTTTCGCTAATAGTTTAGCATTCGTCAGCACATTTAGTGTATGTTCTATCAAGACATTGGTTGTCGGTCGGATTAGATTGCTACAGATGAAAGTGTCTACCCCATTAAGAAAACACTGCTCCAGTTCTCACCGGGTTTCCACAGGTATAACATACCCTTTGCCAAATAAACAAAAGTTCCTGTAATGAACTAACATTTTCAAAAGCGAAGTTCATTCAACCGGTATCGCAATGATATACTTTTAATACAAGCTGCTCCCCACATTCGAACAGAGCAACAGACAGGTCCATAATAAACATTAACTCGGTGATGTTTACTCGCACAACTGCCATCCAGGTTCTCGAATCAAGCATAACTTGGGTACAACTTCATTATTCATTCGCCCAAGAAGCAACTGTAACCATATCAATAAAAATTCACAAACATATCAAATAATGCGTCTAGAATAGCCAACACTTAATCTTTTTGTTAACAGCAATATCCATATATAGCAAAATTAGATGTCCTGTGATCAACCAAGATTACATATTTGACATATATAAATTAATACTATCCTCTCTGGGGTCTTGGAAGGAGACTAGAATTCTATTTTGCGACATTCGCGAGGCAGTTGATTAGATACGACAAGGAGGATTGCCCTTCATACCACTGGAAATCGGTATGACAGGATCACTCGTCCAGTGGTTTAAGCCTCATCTTACAAATAGAGAGCAAAGGCTAATCATAGACGCACACTCTCCTACGTGGCAACAGGCACAAAATGGTGTTCCGCAGGGCTACATCCTCGGGCCTGGTTTGTATCTAAAACACATAATCGAGATTCTCGAAGACATACTCTCTGATATATGGCTTTTTGAATATGATATATCACGCCCTATTGGTGACAATCCATTAGGCTAAACAAACTTAATCTTTTGATTCTCAGGAAGCGGCACATTCGTTTTTTCGGCCTGCATTCGTCATATTTATTTCGTACTCAAAATTCAAAATGTATAAAACTATCATAAGATGTGATTTTAGCGGTATCTCATAGCAATTTGCTATGCAATAGTTCGTATACATTGATTGATACAGTATTGTTATTTTCTTCGCGAATACGACACATGTATGAACAAAATAAATATTTATCTGGTTGAGGGCTATATTATTTTTGATGGTCTGAATTTATTCATCAAAAATTGTCTAAAATTGTTTTAATACAATTATTGGAGAATGGCAAAGGCACTCTCCAATAATTTGTAACAGAAAAAATTGTTAAACAGACTATTATTTACGTTTAACTGAACAAACATGGGCAAGGAAAATGTTGGCTGTTGTACTGGTACCTTTTTTGAAAGGCCTGATTGCGTCCACCAGAACTCAACCAGTTAAACTTATTGTTTTGGATCTCCATTTTAGTTGTTCTGTACTGATTTTGCGTTGAATGATCACTGTTACAAAAAAAAAACTATCAGTGAAATCAACATGGACGCTCTAGTATTCAACTCACAACTGGAGTTTCGGCATCGGCGACCATTCCATCAGGAATAAAAAATAAAAATGAAAATCGGCCTCCCTCATTCGTTTTTAAAAAATGCCTGAGAATCAATTATTTAATTCTGTTTGGCTTTGGGTAATGATACTTTCTAGTGATATAGCAAAAAAGATTCTCAAAGAACGGATCGTTCAATCAATCCTTCAAAAACAGTATCTATTACAATCACCAGGAAAATCAGTTCCCCACTAACTAACCTTTAAATATACAATCAACCAATGTAAGGAAATTAGTTCAATCCAATACAGGAAGCTACCTCGCATAAACACTTTAATGACCTTTAATGTCCATGGCAAATGGGATAACCATATAAATAATACACTTGAAAAGAAACGGAGCAGCATTGTTATAAAATATCGATACATTTAAGATCCTTCTACTTAGTTCTCATTGTACCATTTTTTAATTTATTCATAGAGTTGAGCTCGATAGCGCGAATGTTTTATAATGCAGTTTTTAATTTATCCACAGATGGTTTACCTTTATAAACAATATATTTTTGACCCCATTTCAGTTTTCAAATAAGCCACGTTTCACAGTTGCGTGGAAGTTAATAAAATGAAATCATTTATCTGAGGGCCGCGGGATGCTCAAGATAAAAGTCGACTTGCAAAGCGGACTGGCCATGTACGTAACTGGGAAATATGTCAGTGGCCTCTTCTCCGGCAGGGGCCTTAAACCTTCCAGGGCCTTTCAACCGCAAGGATGGCAGTATAGTTCACTGTACAAAGTCATCATGACTATTGATTAATAGGCACGTGCCCATAATTACTACATTTATGTTTATTGATACGACATGGTGTTACACGGGTTATAGGTTTACAATCTCACCAAGGCTAAGGGTTAAGCATAGGTCAAATATGTAGATTATTACAGCAGTCAATTGATCTCGGATGAAATATTTCGTCAAGATGACGAAACCAGATTAATCCTTTGAACTCTAGCGGTCGTTTATCCGACCAGGAACATGATACGTCATAACGTTATTATATAGGTTGGCTGTTCGGTAAATGTGTGGGGTAGACCCATCAATACTTTCAACGTGCAGCCCCGAGCTGCACGTTGAAAATATTGATAGGTCTACCCCAAATAATGGATATGGACTCTTCCAAGTTCTTCCACTAAACTGGCATGGAAGATACCACTAGAGTTCAAAGGGTTAAACACCTTGCCGTAGGCATCTAGTTTGATCTGACTGTTCTAGTCAATCAACGAAACGGAACATGACCATGTAGATTGGTTGACTTCTGTAATAATGTTTATTAAAGCTGTCCGCTGTAAAGACTCATGCCCAGGCTTTTGTTAAATTGTTACCAAGTCATATTGTACCAGTAAATCAGAACAAGTTTACCACAGAAAACAAGCACAGCTCCACTTCCAGGCGTTCTCAAAGGGGCAATAGATAAAAGTACAAATTTAATACCGTACCCGAAATATAAACAGAAAAGGAATCAGGGAATGTTTGTTCTGAGTGTTCAGTGTTAGCCTACTCCAGTTTAGATTTCTTATTTAAAGACTTCGCAACAAAAATCTGCGCACGCCAATGACGTCACGTTAGGGTCCTTTGGGACGGAGCATGATATTGAAATGGAAAAGTTGAGACTCTCGTTTTCGAAATTGCTGGGCAAACTGCAGCAGTATTTGGGAGCTATTTGTGGTAATCTTGTAATGAAACGTAATAAACGTTTACCACGTTGTAATGGATCACTTCTTTCAGTATATATTTCATGGTATACATCGCTACCACGCGACTCAGTGTGAACAGTATTGACATGGCAGGTTAAACGCACGGTAATGTGTGAGATGAACAACAGACAACAAACTATTATGTTAAACGTACCGATGAAGTACTTGGTGTTTTTGTTCGACCAACATACCTACCGGCGTCAGGCATTTTCCTGGAAGGCAAGTTACCGACATTTGAGCATTTACTGAAGTCGGGGAGTAAATCATTCGATAAACCATTAATTGGTCGGGTCGACGCCACAGTCGGGGAATCTGTCTCATTTATTGTGGGCTTGTGGGGGATACCCGAGTAACACACCCCACCCCTGTTAGGTAGAACAAGCCTCCTTGTTATTTATTTATTTATTTATTGGTGTTTAAGGTCACATACTTATGCACAATGGCTAATCGTGACCGTGACAGTTTTACGGGTGGAGGAAGCCGGAGTACCCGGAGAGAACCACCGAGCAACGACGAGCAGCTGTCAGCTCTCCAACATCGTAACTCTGAACTCTGCACCACAGCACAGGCAGGGTTAGATTGGTTGAAGACATGCGTACCGTCGACGTGCAGTACGCCTCAGTACACAGCGTCATCGTGCCCCCATGTAGGCAATCGGGATGAAGTGTCTTGCCCAAGGTCAAGCCTCCTTGTTGGGGAAACCCTGGAACCATCACTGCAATAGGTATAGAATTAGTTATTAATTACGTCCACAACGTGATAGGGGTATAGGATTATATCGAACTGAGCGTCTCCGCAAACACAAGATAAATTTCCCAATTTGCTTCATGTAAGAATCCTATTCAGAAACACAAAGACCTAATCTAAAAGTCAATATTTCGTGTGTTTCTCAAAGAGTTATTTCGGTAAATTGTGGAGCTGGCGCACAAGAAATTAATTGTTCCTGTTACTGTAAACAACATCATGAGCTAATAAGTAGAGTGGTATAGTGTTGTGAACACAATCACACATTATTTATTCACGAGTGACAATCCAAAAACCAAAACGAAAATAGAAGGATTGTTAACTACCGTCTGCTTCATTTTAAACTATTTGTTATATTTCCAAACTGCCCGAACAAAGAGTACCATTCATTTATCCGCCATAATATTTGAACACAAACAATCATATACGTTTATATTATTGAGTAATGTGTTACATACCACTTACCTTACTTTTTCATAAGTCATTTCTAAACACAGACCACTCTATCATGATATGTCAGACAGAGGAATGTTCATTTCCTGCATTCTTTTATCAGATAGAGATTACTAATTACAATGCCGTGTAACGAAAGGAGACTGATATCTAATGAATAAGTACCCATTGTATACTACAATATTGCGAGAAAAATAAAGTCTGGCAGAAGGGAATGTTTCCTGAGTTAGAGCTAAAACTTTTGATACTGAATTTGAAATTCATCTAACATACAGTCGAGGGATGCAGAGATATCCCCACCCCCCACCCCCGGCAGGTACTCTGGATGCAGAGTCACTGGAGGGGGGGGGGCGAATTCAGCCCGATCACTCTTATTTACCTGCCTTGTTAAACATATTTGAAAATAGTAAAGAAATGAGTTTCGAGAACGCTCATATTATCCTAGCTGATATAGTCGCCCACAGTGCCGAACAACATATTATAAAGCATGGAAATGGAATGAATTCGCACAACCTCAAACAAGAGGCTTAAACGGACCAGTTGTTCAAACAATTCGCTTTAAGTGTGACAGTTCCAAGACATGTGGTCCCAAATTTCCTATTGCTCTTGGACATTCATCTTCCCTCGACCATCGCCAATTACGAGACTTTTATTGGGTATTAAGAAAACTACACTGGATCAGTTAGCAATCTATTACACTAAAAGAAGAGATCGCTGTTTTATGGAATCTTCTTTTGTGGGGGCATATACACCAGAAAGTGTTTTTCCAAGTGGTAGCATACCTATCGTAGACGGGAATTTCCAAGTATCAGACTCTCGTATTCTTTATTTTTGTGAAATCGCCAAAAATTGTGAATTCTGGCGTAAAATGAGGGAATTCCTGTGTATTGGTTTTAAAGATAAGTGTGACGTCACGTCACACGGATACCTGGGACATCTGTACCGCTGTGCAAATTTGTTCTTTTGTCACAGTCCATCTGCACCTCGGAGACCTGAACAATTTCATCTTCAAAATGATTCCCGTGCACTGAATAAAACCAATAAGAATAAAAAACGAACAGAGGCTTTCGGGTAACTTACAATCAACAATCAGACGACGTCAATCCTCAGAGATAATGTCAAAGTTAACCTGTGATTACCATTTTTAAAAACATTATACACGAATCCCGGATAAACTTAACACGGGAATTGGGTGACTTGAATGGAAAATGACCATCGCAATTTTGGGATTCCCCACTCTCTAGTGGAACTTATGCGGCCCCTCTTAATATCGCAGGACACAACAATCAGAGTATATATATTTATTTCTTCATTATCACTGCCTTCTTCCTAATTCCGCGCGGGGTTTACTCTCGTGTCTTGCGATTATCATGGTACATGTACAAACGTGTTTAAAAATAGTTGCATAATTAGTTTTACTATTTCTGGAGATGATCCGTCGATAAGCTGGTCAATCTTCTGCTTCGGGTGCCAAACATTATCCATCTGTGCCTGAAAAGAACTTAAAAACACAAAAATTATTTCGTCACAAAACGTGACTTGTTCCACTTTGTGATAGTTTGTCCCGCCAGTCAAGTCAAGTCAAACTATAATTTCAAATTTCAGATCAGGCCTGAAAAAGACAAAACTGCCTGAAACAGAAAGGTGCAAAAGTGCACGTGCAAAATGTTAAGAACAAACAACCCATCTGCTTTTACCATTTTTTCACAACTTACGTTTCACACATGTCTTCCCGCCATCAACACTTTCATACCCGGAATCACAAATGCAGGATCCATTCACACAGGAACTTCGACTAACAGCGTCCAGGCAATCTGCGTCGATAGTGCAGCTGTCTCCGATGCTACCTGTAGAATGAAAAACAATCTCAAGTAAGAAATGGGCATGAAAATAACTTCCTTTGGTAATCTTTCTCAATGTTTTAATGTTAATATCTGCGATGCTTTTAAAGGGACTGTACGCAACACATTTAACCTTTTACCTAAAACGAATAAAAGACTAAACTTGCCCCAAAATGTACCAACTGGAAAGTTACATTTTTGCTTTACAAAATAATTTATAACCTCTCTTCGGAACAAGCTCAACAAACTCGTTCCAATGAGAAGATATAAGCTATGTTTTAGAGACAAAAATTGAAAAACAATAAAATCTGAATAGTGTTTTTTTGAAAAGCTCAGGGTGGTTTTAGTCGTCACGTTAGATAAAAGGTTAACCCTTTATCTAACGCTTGGAGTAGATGACACCCGTGATGGTGCACCGGACTTCAACAAATGCTAACCCTGCTTGTGTGGAGTTAGTACGTTGGGGGTCTGACAGTTGCTCCTCGCTGTTCGGTTGTTCTCGCTGGGTACTTTGGCTTCCTCCACCCGTAAAATTGTCCGGCACGAGGTAACTCTCGTTGTCGAAAGTGCCGTTAAACCCCAATAAATAAATAAATTTCCGGCCCTGCGACACGATACGTCATAATTTCATTAAGTTGGATGGATGGTTAGAGAATGCGTGTGGTTGACCAATCAATATGTTCAACGTGCAGACCCCAAGGCTGCACGTTGAAAACATTAATTTATCTGTTCCCAAATAAATATGGACTCTTCCAATAGTATCTCGAGATCAGATCACAATCGAGACATCACATGTTCGATAACAGAACTGTACGTAGTCAAGTCTAAACAGCCGTTTATATGTATCTTAGCCATTTTGGTAGACTCACCAAAGGTTTTGGTTACTGACGGGGGCATCGCAAAGTTTACCGATCGGAGGAGGGGTGTGTAAACCTATTTGTTCCCACTGTCGTAAGTCAAATCGCGACTGAAAATATTCCAACTACATCTCCAAGCCATTCCTTCGAAGAAGGAATGTCTCGATGATGTAGTTGGAATGTTTCTTATTCGGATTATAGTTAAAAAAAAACACCCCGGAAATTTGTTTGTGGATAAATACATGTAGTAGTCATGATGCATGGATTTTCCAGCTTCTTGTTTAATTAGCATGTACAGGACTCAAAACTGGTCATGCTGAGGCCCTAAGATTCCCAGTCGGTCACAGACGTCCATTTACCCGAAAGCGACTGTGTGTGTGACATGAGAGAAGGGCGAGAAGCATATCTAGTCCCGTGTACATGTTTACAGCGAACCAATATCTTAGATCACAATCCAAATGAAAACGTCTTACACCCCTCAACCACCATAGTTACGCCCCTGGTTACTAGCACCTTTTATACCAACAAACCAGAACTTTACTTTTTTATCACACACTGACAAACAATTCTATACTTTTGAGGTACTAACGTGGATTTGCTTCGGGTATATTAAATTATTCGTTTTGCTTGCGTCACATGCACTATAGAATGGTCTTTATTAACCCCCTTAAACACATGTCCGTACACTTTTTGCGAGATGGGAGATTTGGTGGTTCATGTGCCGATAGCACAACGAACATATTGTAACTAAGAAGCACCTGTACCAGTTTAATCCAAATACCTTATAGAGCAGTGGGATTAAGTGAGATTAAATTATGACGAGTCAACCCGTAATTTCCAATACATTCGCCCATTTTGTGAGGATAATATTATGTATGAAATTAATGCACACAAGTACAAAATTGAGATTGTTAAAACCTGAAATATCTCCCGCAGCAATCAACAGAGGTACAATATTATCTCGTGAAGTGAACTGGTGCGAACAGATCTAGGTTTTATGTATATTCTCAATGTTGTGATCAGATGTAACACAAAACAATCGAATATATTCCGCATGCTAAATATGCTAATAAATCAAATAACCATTACCTAACGTATAGGCGTTTTCCGCCAGCGCTATTGACTTTTCAATTGTTTTTAATTTCTGCATCAAAAACATAACTTTCGACCCCTCATTGGAACGAGCTCTGTGGAATCATTCCAATGAGGGATCATAAAACTCTGTTTTGGAGGTGAATGAGAAAAATGTAAAGTTTCCCGAACAAGTGTTTTTACAAGTAAAGGGTATATAACAATACGATGAACCCAATAGAATGTTAACCTTACCTCGACAGGTCAGTACCATAATATACCTCTCTGAGCTTTTGATTGACTTTGCTGCGTTTATAAACCATACCAATGATATATGACAATGGAGACCACCTAGGTTTTCTGCAAAATGGACACTTTTGATCTATTGTGGGTTGGAATGAAGGAACTCAAACCACGTGACGTCGACACGAAAAACTCTGAAACTTTTATTTATTTATTCATGTTCGAGCACTGGACTGATCAAAAGACTGTAGGTTTTAAACGTTGTATCTTCAAGACGTCTCTTAACCCTTTTAATCCGCTGGGCATAACTTTTGAGTGAGGAAAAAATGATAGTGGACGAGCAGACGATACAAAGAGAAAAATACTGAAACGAGGCTCCCTAATAGTTTAATCCAACAGCTCGATACAGCTGTTGGGTTAAATTATTACTGACACTCCCAACAAACTAGGATGGTTTTGCCCATTTCTCAGCTGACGGTGATAACTGAAATGATACCTTCCAGGGTGTCGATGTGTTGAAAGGATTAATCCAAATCCAGTGGCACAAAGTGCATGTCCATAGAGTACATATTCCGTCAACCGATGCAACCTCTGCTTTGTGGGATTAGTAAGTAGGTGAGTCAGATGTTTCTTTCTGAATATTACTGTTTCCTCCACCCGTAAAACTCTGCGACACGATATGACCCTGGCTGTTGAATGTGTCATTAAATCCGACTGTCGTATAAGTTACAACATCTGACGAAACGCGCACTTTGCAACAAGATAGTCATTGAAGGAACCCCAATTTCATGTTCACGTAACCTATAAAGAATGTAGGTATCATACATCTTCATTTCTGAGTTTCAAAAACATAGTTTATGATCTTGAGCGGAAGAGATCCCGTTCACCTCGTTCGTATGATATAAGGCGCTATTCTTGTGAAACAAATAGGTACTTTTTGTATTTCCGTTTACATTTTAGTGGATAAACTGGTTATGGTTAATGGCATTAATCAAGTCTTTACCATTGTTTATTGGGTTAACCAGAAACCTTCCTCGTACGAAATGTACCAGGTACTTCAGGATCGACTGTATATTCTGAACGACAGAAAATCTTAAGTCATCACCAGCGCGTCGACACATTTGAACATAACATTCCGCAGAATGTGTAAAACTGCATATGGCAGTAACAGCAATACGGAGAAACATACAAGACGATACTGACATCTTCACAACAGGTCATGCCTATTTTTAAAACCAGATATAATACGTGTTGTATCTGACGGAAACAGTCACACACTCTTCTTTCTAAACTAACTGGTAGGTAACATGCACGTGTAGGGAGACTATTCTATTTCTACTCTAAAGACATTTAGCGGATGGATCAGAAGAATTGAATGAAGGTGCAGAGGACGGATAAACTCTCTAACCCGTAATTTATCTCTAATTGATATTGCATCTTTGGTGTTTTCACAACACCTATTTGTAGATCATGCAGCCAACATAGCTCAGCTAACACATCTCTACTCAATTCAATTGCCGGAACGTCAGCAAAAATAAAGCAACTCAATCTGACATCGGGGTGGCGTCAAATTAATCAAAAGCGGTAACGCCGCCTATTCATGACCTTTGATGATGTGAAAGCTGTTACGTTGTGACTGTAGTCACAGCGCAACAGCTTTCACGTCATCAAACAAAAGCTTAGCATGAAAACTGGGAACACGGTACCAATTCTGAAATCTCGGCACTGTTTTGTTTTCAAAATTAACTAAAATACGTTTTAAGTATTCAAAGATGTGAAAATCATCAACATAATTTTTTTCATTTTTCACAGACATCAAAATATAGCCTTTAAAAATGACAGGCGATTGCGCCGGAAAATTGAAAACCGTCTAGTTTGTTGTTGTTGTTGTTGTTGTTGTTGTTGTTGTTGTTGTTGAGCATTGTTTACTTATAGCTCCAACTGCCCATATAAGATAGCGGCCGTTGAGATACTTTTCTATTTGTGGCCAGAGAGCGTTCCAGCAATACAGTTGTATAGTGATCAGCTGTTCAGCTACCCTTAAGAATGATCTGATGTGCAAGTCTCCTGCCGACATTAATACTTCATTGTCAATTTAAATTTAGCCAATCATCCACAATTATGCCGCCCACTTGACTCGCACTCAAGATGATGGTTGTCGGATCCTACAATGACAGCGATGCAGGGCATGTCTAACCATACTAAACAAAGAGTGGGGCACTTCCTGTGGTTTCCATGTGGATGATTCTATTAATTAAATGTTGTTATGTGGGACACTGTTGGAAAGAGGTTTTACAGCCTTTTCCAACAGGCCGTGAAAGTCATTTCCAAAAGGGTTTCACAAATGAACATATCTCTACGCCAGTGAGAATATGATTTGGGATTTTTGGAGACGATCGAATCGTCCCAGGCGCTGAAACAGTTAACGTTTACCCGATTGACGAAATCCAACATTATTAACTGTCCACGAGTTGCCTTCGAATGATTGATTGGAATTTCATTTGGTAACAATAAAAGTATACGCCTCTGCACTGAGTATGAAAAGTGACACCAACCTACGTATTTCTTCCGTCTCTGCAACTGATCCATATTTGTTTCCATGATCCACCTTCGCATTCATAGGTACGCATTGCGAAAATAGAGCTCATCACGAAATATAATATAGCCGCCACTGTTTAGGTCAACTTTCTACAATTGTGTTTTAGGCGGTTTGTTTGGCAAATCAGAATCTAATTCGGGAGAATGTTCCGTCTCCTTATCAAGTCAGCGAGGTAAAAAGAAATAAGCATTTATCGACCATGGTATTTTGTTAACAGATTATCAAACCGAAAATGACGAAACGACATCATTTATCAATACTGTATGAAGCTGAATGGCTCTCGTTGGAAATCAACCGTTTTAACAAAGAAGTTCTTAAATTATTTCGAAAGATATTGACATTTTTATCCATAACTTGTGCTAAAGGTTTTAATCTTTACCAAAGACAACGCCAGAACCTACCGACACAATTTTGGAATATCGCCATTCAAATTTTTTTTCAGTTTTTGGCTCAAAATATAACTTATCCTCCTTCGTCGAAAGAGCTTAGCTGCTGTTCAAGATAACATGCATTTGCCGTATCTATTCAACAAGATATTAGGCTAAAAAAGTGTTTTGATTGTCAGGCAATCCCTTATTAAATTTTAACCCCCTAATTGGACATTTTTATTGCATTTCAGTGTCTTTTAATATTAGTACAAACTCAGAGAGACCTGAAACTTTTCACATTTTTTGATTGATGTATATTTTTTTAGTTGCGTCTCCAATATGTTTATCTTGTTACAAACCTATAGGCACTCTCCCATAAATTGTAACGAATCAAATCCCCAGAGATTAAATACTTTTACTTCAAAGATAATATGAAGAGCATCGAAAGAATATGAAGCTTTTGAATAGCAGTACCTGAAGTTTGTTTTTAGAGGAATGTTTTTTTTTTTAAATTAAAAATGAATTTATTTGTATAAATATGCACTTTATATATTTCTGAGTGTAAAAAGATAGCCGAAATCGTCTCCGTAATTGCTCACTTTTTGCAAAAGAAAAATAAAAATAAAAAATAAAACCTTCCTTCCCTAATCTGAAAAAGGAATTGCCTGAGAATCAATTAATTTATTTTGTATGGCATAATAAAAAAATATTATTTATCGGCCATTGTTTTTTGTTAATCGATTATCAAATCGAAAATGACGAAACGAGATCGTTTATCAATATTTTATATTCTTTCCATGAGATCAATGACCTTCGTCGGAATGCACAGATTTCTGACTATCAAAGAGCTAAAGTTACCTTTAAAATGTCATTTATTTATTTAGAAAGATTTTGCCATTTAACCATAACTTTTGTTAAAGGTTTAACCCTTTACTCAACATAAAGGCGAAATCCAGCCAAAAAGGAGAATCAACAACAATTGATCGAGTGTTACATCGTGTACCTGGTGGGTTCTTTGCACGCTAGACGCGACGCGAACGTTTTGAACGGGACGATACATGGTAGTGCCTTGGCACAACAGCCACAATGTGAGCCTGAAAACAGGGCTTTACCTTCAGGTCGAAAATGAAACTTCTAGGTTGTCCAGTACTTTGGGAGGGGGTAGTTTGTCGCTATCATCCTCTAGTTGTGTTAGGTAAATCTCAGATATTAACTGGTAGAGTGCTAAATGTTTCTTGGTTTGCCAAAATTTGTTAACATATCTTCATCTTGTTACAATTTATGGGGGAGTGCCTACAGGCCCTCTCCCATAAATTATAACAAGGTAAGTTCATACTGATGAAATGAATTCACTTGAAGGATAATGTAAACCACATACCCAGAAAATGAAAACTTTAAATTGTGGTACCTCACCGAAGAATGAAGACCAAATACGGGCATCCGGCACTCAACCAGTTAATAAATTCCACCTGAACAAATGGTTGAATGGTAGGCTGGTAAACGGAACACTTATACAATTCTGGAGAAAATAATGTGGAGTTGGACATATAGAACAAAGTCGATTCTAAACAATTGTAGACGTCTATATTGCGATAGATCTATTTTCGCTATAGATACCAATTATACTACTTACGTAATGTGCATGTGCTGTTTATCGAGTCGCCTATATAACCAGACTGACACAAGCAGATTCCCGTTTTACAAACGCTGTTATTAAAAGCGTCGATGCAGTCTGAATTTACTCCACAAATGTCATATATCTTTCGCTTAATACAAAATAATGTACCATGTTCTCCGTGATATCCAGATAAGCATTGGCAAGTGTTGTTGATACAGATAGAGTTATTTACGGAACTGGAACAGTCCGCCGGTACAGTACATGGGTCACCAATTGTTCGTGGGGAACACGTCTCGTTATTGTCATCGCCAATGAAACCTTGATTACACAAGCACTGCCCGGTATCACAGTTGCTGTTGTTTACAGCAAAAATACAGTCTGCATCCATGGAACATGCATCATATAAACCTCGCATAGTACACAGTCGTCTTGTATTTGTTCCATGGAATCCTTTGCGACACGCGCACGCGTTGAGTTTGCATGTGCTGTTGCTTATATGTACTCTACAATCAATGTCAATGCTGCACTCATCACCTAGTAATATCTCAGAACAAACATCGTTCTCATTGGACGGTTGGTATCCAACAAGACAATGACATGTTCCGTTAGTACAATGACTATTGGGTACAGCAGTGTTGCATTCACTGTCGTATGTGCAGTTATCGTCGACTTTTAATAGCATGCACGAGGTTTGATTTTCAAAAGATGTGTATCCAATGCTACAAGCACAAAGGCCATCTGTGCAATTGCTAAATTGTATCGCGTTAGTGCAGTCTGTATCCACGGAACATGCGTCTTGGAGTTTTCCTAAAACAGAAAAAGTCAATTCACAATTCAACTCAGTTTGTCAGAAATGTAGCATGTCTGTCACATTGTAAGACTGGAAAACCACTACCACTCGTTCAAACGCTGGAGTTTGTGTTCTAACCTTTTACCGAACGAATCGACAGCATACACCCGCATATTTAACAGAGTTATTCAAAAAAAATAAATTTTCAACAAAACTATATCATGTGACCCCTCATTGGAACGAGATGGTTCCAACGAGGGGTCACATGATATGGTTTGCGGATTTTTTTATTAATTTAAAACAAAAATAAACTAAAACATGTTGATATCGTTTGCGTTGGGTAAATGGTTAACCCTTTACCCAACGTAACGGCCAAAACCGGCCAGCGCTATTCTCAAAAATCGTCAATTAAATTTCATTATTTTTTCATTTTTTGTCTCAAAAACATAAGTTATGACCCCTCGTTGGAACGAGCTCGTCGAGCTCGTTCCAACGAGGGGTCATAACCTATGTTTTTGAGACAAAAAATGAGAAAAATTAGTTATTCAAGAATTTTTTTGCAAGTGTCGTCTGCTTTTCATGTTAGGTAAAGGGTTAAAAGCATAAGCTGATTCCTATTTGTTTGAGAAACATGTTCAGTGTTTGAAGTAAGAGAAGATAGTTATGCATACAAATAAAATGTGTATCACGACTGAACGATTTCATCGGTAAGGCAAAGAATTATCAGCTTCATTTTCTAAAGTGGTTCATCGCATACCTGGTAAGACCCGCATTACAACCAATCCCCATTAATTCCACCCACATTTTCGATCTAAATTTAATGCCTGTTAATTTCAAAGCAATTCGTTCTCTTGCAGCTACGGCTAATGTGCAAATGTAATCACTTGATAGTTTCAAGTTTCGTGTGGTCAGTACTATATTTTCTAAAGTAGATTTGCGTAAATTATGTCTAAGGATGTCAAACAAGCTTCTAAACATCCACTTCAAACAATTAGGCCCTTTGTATGGAAGTAAATTAGAACTGTTGTAATCATGGTAAAGCAGTGGGTTGTTAATCAAACACAGTATACACTGTCAGTGCTCAATCAAGTTAAACACACACCCCATAAGAATATCTCGCAGATATGAAAGTGTGGTAATATATGATATTACTCCGCCGTAGGGTGACGTTCACGGTACTATAAGGATAGGTCTACGGATGCTAATGATTTGATGCAGGGAACAGAATTCGATAAGTCGATAAATATCTAGAAATATATGTAATTATTTTAAGTTGATAAATATTTAGAAATATGAAAAATTTAATGATTGATATAGGCCAATTACACTAATTAGACGGAAAAGAAATAGTGATCACCACCCACCGAACTCTCTAGACCAGTTAGCTTTGAGTTATATTGGGATAGTTGTAGTGACTACTCCGATAAATAACGGACATGTAAATGTAATTATTACAGGTTGATAAATATTTAGAAATACATATGTAATTCAATGATAGTTATACGCCAACTACAATAATCAGACGGATAAGAAATAATTAAAGTCCCCCCGAACTTTATGGAAGTTAACTTGGGAGTAATATTGGGATAGCTGTGGGGACTACCCTGACAAATAAACGGGCATGTAAATGCATAATTAAATAAACGAGCAAATAAATAATTATTTGATTAACAAAGTAACTAAATAAATAAATGCATGTGAAGTTGCGCATATTTCTAGGAATGCTGCTTGTGAAAGTATTCCTGATATGTGATATTTTGTAATTATTTCATAAATGGACGACCATAACATATGTTTATATTTATTGTAAATTAATTTGGCCAGTCGTTGTGGGTGCATATGAATTGTTGAATCGGAGCTCCGTCTTATTACTCAAATAGTCAAAGACGACTTGAGTGATCTGTGGGTGAAATCAATTTATCCAATCAATTAGATATCCATTATTCACCCCACCCCACCCCACCCATCCCCTCCCCTCCCCCCAGCTAAGTATACAATAGCTCTCTTCCACAGAAAGCCATTGGGTGCAGTGCAGCATGTGCAAAATACTTATCAGCTAATTAATCGTGATCTACAGAAGTGTGCTGGTGGTTACCAAAAGGGTTAACCCAAGAAAGCGAAATTTCCTGGTGTAATGGAAATTCCACGCCCATCACTATTGTGTTTTTTTATTATTATTTTAGGACCCTCCTACTGGTCCGTGCTCTTGCGTCAATAACTTTGGCTTTCCTGGTTACATTTCTGTTTTGTTCAGGAAGTGGTAATTGTTATTGACTGGAGAGCGCTGTCGCTATTAATAATCAGGCGTACAAGAGGCTGAGACTTTACCCCCCCCCCCTTTTTTTTTATTAAACATATTTTATTTGTTATAACAAACTGGATTGGATAACAAGTTCCGAGCACTTAGATAATATCCTTTCCTTAATATACATTTAAAAATTTCAAATTATGTTTACAAATATTTACAAAAAGTTACCAAAATGTGCATGCAATGGCAAAGCAAACATATGAATAATTAAAACAATATTGTGTATGTACACCCTCGGCCCACTCGGTAAATCTCTCACCTGGTGATTCTTAACACGGGGTGACCTTAACAAATAACGCGTTATTTTATAAGTATTCGTTTCCTTCTTATGGGAACCATTCCAAATACGATGTTTAGTCTATCTTCCCAGTACCTCATCTAATAATGAACATTAACCCATGTTGACTGGGATAATTTTCAGTAAAATCGACCACAGATTAGGGCATGTCTATGAAACCTCAGCAAACTCCTTGTGATATGACCCTTTCTGTGAAACAAGGGGCCCTGAGGGGCCTTCATCGAGTAACACTTTGAACAAACTTTAATATAGGAGTCTTAGTAATGGTATATGCCAAATATCAAAAGATTCTGCCTGGCAGGTCTGAAGAAGATCTTTCAAGAATATCCTCATGTTATGTTAAGTTAAAATTCGGGCTGCCATAGGAAGTTCAAATATGAGCCCAGGGACTTGATTTGAACAAACTTGAATTTCACAAAACTAAGGGGGTCAATACTATGTAACAAAAGAACCGTAAATGTGAAGATGATTGTTTTAAAGAATAGTCCTTATATTGAACTAAGTTAAAAGTTGGGATACCAGTTGGAGCCCAAATATGACCCAAGAATCTAGGTTTGCACAAACTGAAATATGAACCACCAGAGGTTGCAGCATGTTAAATGTCAAAAGATTCTGAGTGATTTTTTATTTTTTATTTATTGGTGTTTAAGGTCACATATTTTTGCACAATGGCTAATCATGATCGCAACATGGTCATTAAGTCAAGTCCAGCTAATCGTTTATACCCATGTTGCCCATCCTTTAGGACTTTCACTCATTGGTGACTGAGGTCCTAATTTATCCGTAAACGAGAGCCTGTTTACCACAGCAACAAAGCTTCACTTCCAGGGGATTCCACGGAGAGAGATTTTTAAAGGATTTTTCCCATATTGCACTAAGTTAAAATTTAGGTTGCCACATGGATCACAAATATGAACCAAGGGACACGCTTGGCAAAACTGGAATCGGACCCTTCTAAGGATACTGAAAACCAAATTTCAAAAGATTCTGAATGGAAGATCTGAAAAAAGTTTTTGAAGAATATTCCTCATATTGCAATAAGTTAAAATTTGGTCTCCCACACGGAGCTCAAATATGACCCCAATGTGAACCTGCTAAAGATACTGCACATCAAAACATTCTGACTGGTAGATCTGAAGAAGAATATTGTTAAAGAATATTCCTCAAATGCACAGAGTTAAAGTTCCGGGTTTCCATAGGGAGCCCAAATATTACCTCAGGGACTTGATTTGAACAAAGTTGAATCAGGTTGCTACCTACCAAGCATCAACATATTCTGACAGGTGGATCTGAAGAATAAGAATTTTAAAACTTTTTTCTCATATTACACAAAGTTCAAATTCAGGCTCTCACATGGAGCCCAAGTATCACCCAGGGGACCTAATTTGAACAAACTACAAGCAGCCCCCCCCCCCCTCCCACACACACACAAAAGATGGGTGCAGGCTGACAGATTAAAAAAAAACGATTTTTAAATTAAAATGCTCATATTGCACAAATTAAAATTCGGGTCCCCATAGGGATCCTAACTATGAAGCCAGAGGCTTGCATTGGAAAAAATTGAACTGAACCTCATAATGATGCTGCATATCAAATATCAAACGATTCTGACTGGTAGATCTGAAGAAGATTTTTTAAACTATTCCTCATATCGCACTAAGTTTAAGTTCCGAGTTTCCAAAGAGAGCCCAAGTATAACCCCAGGGGCTTGATTTGAACACATTTACACCCCCACCCCGCCCAATGCTCTGTACCAATCATCGAAAGATTTTGACTTGTGGATATGAACAAGATTTTAAAAACTTTTTTCTCTTATTCCACAGATGAAATTCTGACTCTCACAGGGAGCCCAAATATCACTCCAGGGGCTTGATTTGAACAAACTTCAAGCTACCCCGCCGCCAAAATATGCTGTATACTAAATATCAAGAGATTTTAAGGATATTTTTATAACAAAGGGCTATAACTCCCATAATTTTCATGAGATTTCGGTGGTCATCGAACTTAACGTAGACATTGTTGCTACAGAGACATATACCAAAGATAATTAACTATTGTTCAAGTTGTGCCATAAACAAAGTTTGGACGGGCGGACGGAGGTCTTCGCTCTATCCCTCCCTAATGAGTGATTTGGCGATCACTTGAAATTGAATGCTCTCATATAAAATAGTGTATGAAGTTATATTTTGTAGCGAAACATTTGGTACAACCTCAAACTAAAAGCAAGATGACGAGACGACATACTCTTTATTGGCTATTGTTCAGACCCTCATCAGACCTGGCTGGGACATGTAAACAATATAACCAGAGTACTGAGATTTTTGCGGTGTGTGGCTACTTCGTATTAGTCATTTAAGAAAGTAACTCCGATACAAAAAGCGACAGGGTGGGTGCCAAAGGGTGTGACATAGTAATTATTTCAGTTTACACCTGCAAAAATCAAGAACTGGGGAAAATGGAACACCACTGCGTGGAATTCAAAGATGTGATCATCCTTACAGATCGGCCAGGATATTATCAGATACAAAAGCGTTCATTCACAACATGCCCGTGGGTCTGCATGTTTTGGACACTTGGTCTTCTCAATTTGTTAACTTGAATACAACTATGTAAAGCACTTCGACAGCATGAATGCTCTTACACTGCGAACAAAGGAGAAGCCCATTTTTTCATTCTGCATGTAAAGCCATATTTATTCCGAAGACCCACCTCTGCAATTATTGATAACCATGCCAAAATCAATCTTATCGAAAATTATTATTCATCTGCCACAACCAAGTTCAGCTTCGTACAATTTAGTCATGAACGATGTTGAAATGACTTATTGGAATCTTAAGCCTTTTTTATTTTATATTTTTCTTGTTCAGCGTCTCATTTGCACACTTTTTAAGCTACACTCAAGACATTTGGCACATTAAAGATAATCTGGATTGAAATGTAATGGAGCCCGATTTTTTAACAATATCTTTTCTTAATATTTTAATATCACCTCCTCTATCAGGTACCTGCCTTTCAAATTTTGCAAATAAGATCTACAACGAAAACCATATCTCAACATCTTGTGCCGTCCCGAAAAATTCCCAACCGTTAGGGCCGAACTTTGGGGTTACGCTATAGAGGGTTATGGGGTCCAAAATTAAAATGGGTCCCATTTTTTTTAAATTTTATATGTTGTACAGATCAAAAATTAGGAGAGACCTGGTCTGTTGTTTTTTTCGACTTATCGCCATTATTGACATTTTTACGTCTCTTAAAATTTAGGGGTTATTTTGCCGATTTCACATTGAAAACACTGATTTTCAATAACGCACAGCTCAGTAGAAATAATACACACAGCTATGAACTTTCACTGACCTTTATTTTCATGATGACTCTATTAAATGCATTTGTTATAATTTCAAGGTTAACCCTTTATTCAACATAACAACAATTTCACGGGTTTTTTTTTTTCATTAACGTCAATATGTGCCGGATTTTTGAAAGCACACGCAACAAATTTTGGATTTATATTTTTCAATAAAAACCATATCTAAACACTTTTCAAACAACGAAAAGTTCGTCTCTGCTACCGTGGGGGATTGGAGGGGGAGGCGTTATGACGGCAACGTCCGAAAAATTCAAGTTTGTCCGATTTAGATGAGATTTTAGTATATTGTAGAGAACGAAAAAAATAAAATAGACATTTTTTTTTTTAATTTCACGTCATTTTCAGTGTTTTTGCGCACTTTATGTTTTTACCCCCCCTCCCATTGTGCAACAACCCTACGACAAAAACTGTAAAAGGTACTACTATAAAAGTTAAACACACATTGCAAGGGATAGTTTGAAAGATGCTGCTGGACAATTGTATGCTCATTGATACAACCAACTTGACGCTGTGACGTCAAATGTGACGGAAGTGGCAAAAACATAAAAATTAAATTCTACTTTCGGAAGGTTTGACCTTGTGAACTTTTAGGATTCATGATCACAAACGGAAAGTTAAAATTGAAAATATTTCCAAAATCAGACATCAATTATCAGAGGTATGACGTAAACAAAGTCGTGGGTACACTCCTCCAATTTGCTGACACCCCTACCCCCAAAAATACAAACCATTTATCTTTCATCATTATTATGTGTTGTGCCATTGCCTTTACAGCTTTCAAATTAAACTTTATACAACAATTCGGTCAGTTCGAGTAGCGTATCCACAGAACAAACCATTCAACATTCATTATTACTTTGTATTCGTTTTCTTCTAAATGAAAGCTGGTCACCCTCGCTGGAAAAAAAGAACTCGTCGAGTTCTTTCCAAAGGGTTTGAAAGGAATTCTATTGTTTTAAAACCTTTTTTTATTTAGTTATTTACATTACAAAAAGTTGTACTATCTTATTCCCTTTGTGATATATAGTTTATAAATTGTGTCATGTCACAGCGATCTGTGGAATTGCTGGTAGGTAACGAAGCGCTTGAACCACCTAGTGTTCAGGTTTTACAGAAATAGCCTCAACACAGTCAGTTGGAAAAGAGACGTTGATAGTACAAGTCTGTGTTGTTACAGCTCTATTTTCCGGCTGAACATTCATTTTATTATACTTCTTCCGTAACGTACATGTGCTGTTTATCGAGTCGCCTATATATCCAGACTGACACTGGCAGATTCCCTTGTTACAAAGACTGTTGTCAAAAGCGTCCAAGCAGTCTTGATTTACTGTGCATATGTCATATATTTTTCGTTTGAAACAGTATGACAAAGCATCATAACCATCATATCCGGATAAGCATTGAAAAGTGTTGTTGATACAGGTAGAGTTAATTACAGAACTAGGACAGTCCAGTGGTACAGTACAAGGGTCACCAATTGTTCGCGGGGAACACATCTCTTTTTTGTTATCACCAATGAAACCTTGATTAAAAAAGCATTTTGCAGCATCACAACTGCTGTTGTTCACAGCAAAAATACCGTCTGCATCCGTGGAGCATGTATCATATAAATTTCGCAGAGTACACAATCGTCTTGTGTTTGTTCCATGGAATCCTTGGTGACATGCGCGTGAGTTGAGTTTGCATGTGTTGTTACTAATATGTACTGCGCAATCAATATCAAGCCTGCATGCATCACCCAATAATATCTCGGAACAAACATTGTTCTCACTGGATGGTTTGTATCCAACAAGGCAATGACATGTTCCGTAAATGCAGAGACTACTGGGCACAGCAGTGTTACATGTCGTACGTGCATCTGTCATCGATTTTCAATAGCATGCATGAGGTCTGGTTTTCTATTGGAATGTATCCAATACTACAAGTACAATAGTAGTCAGTGCAATTACTAAATTCTACCGCGCCAGTGCAGTCTGCTTCCACATAGCATGCGTCTTGGAGTTTTCCTAGAACAAAAAAGGGTCATTTAAAGGTTAACTCATTCTGCTAAAACCTTAACACCCTTAGTTTTTTCAAACCAGAATGGCTCCGCCACATGGAATATTAGATTTCAAATTAAAACCTGATTCATCACAAACTCATTTTGTTTATTTGTAGAACGGATTCGGAGCTCGAAAAAAATGGAACGCATTCTATAAATACAATTCACCTTCACACATTCACGTCTCAAAGGTATCAGAAAACAGTAAATGTTTTTCTGGTTTATCGCTTTATACAACAATAAGTAAAAAATAGTAACATATGTAATCAAGGCGAACAGTATATTTCGGATTTGAGTAATGGTATTAAAATAATTGATTATAACATTTTAAATTCCGTTGATGTTTTCTGTGAACGAATAATCGAGACTAGCTATCATTTGGTGGAAATTTCATCAGAACATTTACTATTGTTTCCTGTTATATGCAGAAGGTATCAGTTGCTCATCGAAAAGTGCCAATTACGTTGCATTTGAGTAAACATGAATTCATTCTTGTGCCAAACTACACAATTGATTTGTTATTGAAACTAGCCAAAGAATTTGGTATGAAGAACCCGACAATCGATTGAAAATAAAAGGTACGTGATTGATTGATGCAATATACTTGATACAAATACCAGACCTTCAAAAGGGCTTTAATATAGTATTGAGGAGCTATTTAAATGAATTCATTTGAGATGGGAAAATGTTAAAATAAAGGTGGGAGTCAAGAGAATAAAAAGGAATGGAACGAGAAATCCCAAATTATTTAAGGAGGGGGCTGAGAAAAAGGGAGTTTCGAAATTTAAAGGAAAGTGGACTTGGGAGAAAAGGATTCAGCTAACCATTGATTAGATATAAATGGACAGAGGTATTGATGGAGATGCAGATAAGAAGTTTTAAGAGCGTAGATAAAGAGGACACCAGTTGGATCATGAATGTGATTGCAATGTAACATTGAAGATCGTGCTAATCAACTTCAAGAAATTATAAAACGTGCAAAGAGGTGAAACTCTGAGCAATTTGATAAGAGAACGTGGAAAAACAATGTGCAAAAATTATTTAAAAGTCGAGGCCAATTTTTTCTCCGAAAAATTGTAGAAGGGCTGATACAGTATTTACTATATATAAAAGAAATTTCCAATATCAAATGATGATCATCACGCCCATGCTTTGTTGTACACACACACAGTTTTGGTACCACCGCAGCAAACAACATAGGTCTGAAATAAACGGTACGTGTGGCCAAACGTATTCTGAGATCACAATAATCTAATGTTCGCACTGGATTCCAAGCTCGCGCAATGGTGAACGTTTGGTGACCATTGTCCAGCTACTGTTGTCAATATCTGCCGGATAAACGCTTCTCATATGTGACAGACATAAAACATGACTGAATCCAGTAGCCTACTTTTGGTATACCATGCAGCCCACAATGCTTCCATCCATATTTAGTGTTCATGAAACAAACGTCACCTGAGAGTTGCTGTGGTCAAGCAGTTGTAAACGACTTCCAGGGCGGGCTTATATTTCATCTAAATTTGGGAGAATTCATTCAGATCTTCGCGAAAATGGTTGCGAGATTCCATACCTGCTATGTGTGTCACAGGATCCCATGAGGCCACCATGATTGAACCCCTGTTGGATACTGATAACACATGTTAGCCCTTTACCCAATACAGCTTTTTAATTTTTAAAATATAAATTGAATTTGATAATTTTTTTAAAAAATAATATTTACCAATAAAACCTGATAAATATGGATGTCATTGGAACCGGATCATTGAGACGTTCCAATGAGAGCCATATTCGTTCAATTTTATTCACAAAGTGTCAGTATATTTCAGGTCATGTTAGCCTTGTATTGGTTAATTTGTTGCTGCTATGTTAGGTAAAGGTAAATTGACATAATTCATTTGACGCGAATCCTAGCAGAGATGCAGTGAGAATCTACATGGATTCTCTCTGGTTTTGTTACACGAATCTTTGCGTGAATCGATTCTCCCCACTTCTCGTCGAAATATAAGCTCTGGAATACGGCATAAAAATAGCTTCTAGAATTAAAAATGCGTTTTAATTTTGCTTCCCACTTTAGCGGACTCGTGCGCAGGCGTTGGTTAACGGGACCTCCTTCTATATAAGTAGAAAAATATGAAACGGAACTTGTGTGCCACCGCAATGAATCACTGCTCCACTTCCAGAGGTTGCATTTTGGGGAACTCAACTGGGATAAGATAAGATGATTAGATTAAATATAACACCAAAGGAGGGGGTGAAGATAGAGAATTTCTGTTTGTCGCCCTTTGATTGTTATACGAAGTACAGCTTATTGTTATTGAAGGCATTCATTAAACCCTCAACCCCCTAACCGCTATTCAAACACTGAAAATATTGACAAATATTTCATTAATAAATAAAAGGCCGCCCGGCCACATGTCCACCGAAAAAAGTGTGCAATTCGAGATTTGAAAAAAAATTGAATCTTTCGAAGTCGAAAAAGCGACATAACTCTGGCAAAAAATGTCGGACCAAACCCTGATTTGAACTTAACCTGTATAGTATGTTGATACACCGACATACCAAATTTTATTTGGATCGGTCGATAGCGACTAAAGTTATGAGGAAACAAAAAAAAAATTCTAAGTCGAAAAAGAGACGTAACTCTGGCAAATCTTGTCGGGTCACACCCCTTATTCGAACTTGATCTGTATTTTTTTATATTGATACACCTACATACCAATTTTTATTTCATTTGGCCAACTATAACTGAAGTTATCATCGGGAAACAAAAGAATGAAAGTGTCAATGACACTGTAGCTCAACTTGTCAAGACAAAGACATGTACATGAAAAGTATGTGACCCAGCAATGACAAACATCTAGGTAATGACCTGATAACAAAGGTACATATAAAGTATTGTAACGGTCTGTACATAAATACTGACCGTTGCCTGTAACAAATGTATAGGTAAAGTATTGTAAAGGTGGGTGACAGTCAGATGCTAAACTAGAAAAGAAATCTTTTCAGTCCCAGAGTGGGTCTGACTGAACCCCAAAATATTTGTTCTCATAGCACAGTGATAACAAAGGCACCCCAAAACACACTCATTCCTGTCCCAAGGTGAAAACAAAGGTACCCAAGAAGTTTCGTGAAGATCAGTTCACAAATATGAGCTGTGTAGAAGTTGTGACAAAAAACTGATTGGACCTAATTTCGGTACAAAATGGCCACTGGCAGCCATCTTGAATTTTGGACCGCACCCAGAAACACTCGTTCTCGTCCCAAGGTGATAACAAAGGTACCCAAGAAGTTTTGTGAAGATCGGTTCACAAATACAGCCTCTAGCCCGAGCCATATTGACATGTGCACTTACAGTGTATAAGTAGCACTGAATAAATCGAAGTTCATCTAATTTGCATAATTTCTGCACGAGAAAAAAACCCGTACTATATGTGATGTATTCCATGTTACTAAACATTCATACAAAAATTTATTCTAATCAGAACTTTCATGCAGAAGTTCTGTACAAAAGACTGATTGCACTAATTTTGGTACAAAATGGCTGCTGGTGGCCATCTTGAATTTCGGACCACACCCAAAAACACTCGTTCTTATCCCACGGTGATAACAAAGGTACCCAAGAAGTTTCGTAAAGATCGGTTCATAAATACGGCCTCTAGCCTTAGCCGTATAGAAGTTGTGTACAAAAAACTGATTAGACCTAATTTCGGTACAAAATGGCCACTGGCAGCCATCTTGAATTTTGGACCGCACCCAGAAACACTCGTTCTCGTCCCAAGGTGATAACAAAGGTACCCAAGACGTTTCGTGAAGATCGGTTCATAAATACAGACTCTAGCCCGAGCCGTATTGACATGTGTACTTACTGTGTGTAAGTATCACTGAAAAAATCAAAGTTCATCTAATTTGCATAATTTCTGCACGAGAAAAAAACCCGTATTATATGTGATGTATCCCATGGTACTAAACATTCACACACAAAAATTATTCAAATCAGCGTTTTCATATGGAAGTTCTGTGCAAAAATCTGATTGCACCAAATTTTGTACAAAATGGCTGCCATCGACCATCTTGAATTTCGGACCGGACCCAAAAACACTCGTTCTCGTCCCACGGTGATAGCAAAGGTACCCAAGGAGTTTCGTAAAGATCGGTTCATAAATACGGCCTCTAGCCCGAGCCGTATTGGCATTTGCACTTACAGTGCTGAAAGTAACACCAAAAAACATCGAAGTTAGTCTAATTTGCATAATTTACGCACGAGAAAAAAACTCGTATTATATGTGATGTATCCCATGGTACTAAACATTCATACAAAAGATTATTCAAATCAGAGCTTTCATATGGAAGTTCTGTACAAAAACAGATTTCTGCATCGTCGGTACAAAATGGTGGCTGGCAGCCATCTTGAATTTCGGACCGCACCCAAAAACACTCGTTCTCATCCCACGGTCATAACAAAGGTACCCAAGAAGTTTCGTAAAGATCGGTTCATAAATACGGCCTCTAGCCCGAGCCGTATCCAATTGTTGACGGACAGACGGACAGACGGACGACGGGCCATGGCATAAGCTCAAATTTGGCTTCGCCAAAGTTGAGCTAAAAATGATTTTTTGAAGTCGAAAAAGGGGCATAACTCTGGCGAAATTGTCGGACCACACCCCGATTCGAGCTTGACCTGTATTTTATGTTGATACACCTACTTATCAAATTTCATTTGATTTAGCCAACTATAACTAAAGTTATCAGCGGGAAACCAAAGTGGGACGGATGCACGGACGGACGCACGGACGGACAGGCACCGGCTATTTTAATAGTCCTCCGAAAAAAAAAAATTCGGGGGGAAACTAGTGTGGATGTGTTATACTTGAATTATACAGATCTAACCGCTATACTTTTTGAAAATATTCTGCTAAGGTGATAGCTTAAATTTGCATTTTGTTTTTTGGTTTAAAAGTGTATATATTTTTGCGAAAAGCGTAGGAATAGGTATTGTGACAGACCCCGAAAAGTATAGCGAGAATCTACATGGATTCTCGCTGTTTTTGTTGAAGAATCTTTGCGTGAATCGATTCTCGGATTCTCGTCGAAATATAACCTTTGATTTATCATATGTGTGACCAGCCACCCTTGGATTTAATTTGCTTCCTAACCACGTTGATAAGAGTAGGTGCAGAGAAAGTGGTGAGGTGTGAGATTAGGAGAGTTGTGAAGACATTTCATATTTCACTGAGTAGAGGTGGCACTGACAATAAACGAGAACTATTCGTTGCGTATTTATGTGAAAAAGTATACCACAAAGTTTGGAGGAAAGAGGTGTGGCAAAGAATAGAAGTCCTGGGATAAAAAGCAAATAGAGTTTGAAGTCACTGGGGTGATTGCTAGGTATGTTTTGTTGTTGAATCGACAGATCAGTCTTTTGAAATCTTGAGGATCAAACTATTGTCACATTTCTTAATATATCGGTTTGAATGTTGGTATACATGATCAATATAATGCGCAGACGTGTGTGGTGTAAATTTGCTGAAGCCCAATGCAAGCATTCAAGATAATGACCTTGCATTCTACAGTTTTTAGAAAGATTATGATAAAATCGTGATCAATACCAAGTTCTGATGTGCGTGAGATAAATTTGTTGCTGTTTGATTTAAGTATTACAGAGTTATTGGCTTTGGATTTTACAGTTGTAACATA
The DNA here is from genome assembly GCA_031216915.1 of Pictodentalium vernedei. NCBI lineage: Eukaryota > Metazoa > Mollusca > Scaphopoda > Dentaliida > Dentaliidae > Pictodentalium > Pictodentalium vernedei. The sequence goes on along the minus strand of CM062289.1, from coordinate 231,909,545 downwards.
ATGGGGAGCGAACTACTTTTTTTTAAGATATTGGTTTGGAAGTTTCTATACGTAATCTCCATCAAATGCATGTGTGCGTGAACTAAATGCGCTGCGACTCAATTTAAGCATTGCAGAGTTATTGTCCGTGGATTCTACAGCTGTATAGAAATAGTATGGTAAAATCTTGAAGAACAATCTAATTCTATATTTCTCAAGATATTGATTTGAAACTTACATACATGATCAACATTAAGTATAAATAAACGCGACATAAATGTGTTGTGGCTAGATCCAAGTATTACAGAGTTATTGCCCTTGCATTCGGCATTTGAAATATTGAGGGAAAATCTTGTGGCGCACATTACTTCTACATTTCCTGAGAGCAGATGTGTATGATAAAATAACTTCCCAATCGAAGCAAGAATTACAGAGTTATTGCGCTTGAATTCTACAGTTGTACCGGAATACAAGTTATAAGTTAGGTATGCCTTTGCGGAGCGAACTACTTGAAAATTTCTTAAGATATTGCTTTTAGTCTTCGTATACAAGAACTACAGTTAGCGCATTTGTGCGTGACATGAATTTAAAGTCGCCCAAATAAGTATCGAAGAGTTGTTGCCCATCAATTCTATTGAAGCAAGTACAGAAAAATCGTGTGGAAGGAATTACTTCTACATTTTAAAGATGTCTGTCCGAAACACAGTGTACATGATGAACATGAAGCGCAGATGTGCGTGAAAGCTTTGTTGTGATTCGCTTTACAAAACAGCAAACTCAGAACACATTTAAAAACCTTATTTTTTACTTCGTCATATCGCTCTGAAGAACTCTCATATCGCGGCTAGTGTATTAGTACCATTATACTTTTAAAACGTCCGTATGGTCGCCGCTTTTCGTACCATATTCATTTAGATTTGGGGTTTAACGACATTTTCAGCACTGTCATACCGTATAGGAGGGAGCCCGAGTTACCAGACAGAATCACTGAGCACCGTCGAATAACTCTCGGACTTTCCAACTTATTAACCCAACACAGGCTGGGTTAACATTGTCAACATTAGCACACAGCGTCACCGTGCTCTCAATTCGTCTCGTACTGTTTCAAAAATCAAATACTTCAAATAATTGTTCTGATTGGTTAACATGTGCTTTTCGCAATCTGCTTTGTAAAGTCAGCCTTCGAGTAAAGTATTTTCCAAATCTTATTTATTTATTTATTTATTTATTTATTTATTTATTTATTTATTTATTTATTTATTTATTTATTTAGTGGGTTTAACGACACTTTCGACAGCCAGGGTCGCCTCCTGTCGGACAGTTTTACGGGTGGAGAAAGCCGGAGTACCCGGAGAGAACCATCGAGCAACGGCGAGCAACTGTCAGACTGCCCAACGTACTAACTCCGCACAAGAGGGTTAGCATTGGTTGAAGACAAGTGCACCATCGACGTATAGTCCGCCTTAGTACACAACGCTATAGTGCCCTACGTGGACAACTGGGATTAAATGTCTTGCCCAGGGAAACAACGCGGTTGCCGCAGGTGGGATACCAACCGAGGACCTCACGGCTTGCAGCCTGCATCTCTACCTATTGAGCCATCTCGCTCCCATCTTATGCTTGTTTTAAATATGGATAATCATAACTGTGTGGAAATAGAATCATAACTGTTGTTGTTATAGGGTTGAAAGTACAGTTCGTATTGTTTCTTTCCAGTCGAGGATTATTGTTCAAAACTCTTATTATTTAAGAAGTATATTACCCATTTCTCATTGAACTCATAACACATTAGGAATAACAGACGCCACTAACAACAACAATTCTTGGACAAATAAAATTGCTTATTGTGTGCCTAAAAACATATGACCCCTCATTGGAACGAACTCACTGAGCTCGTTCCAATAAGGGCTCATAAGCTGTGTTTTTAAGAGAATAATGGAGCAGAGTACAATTTGAACGGCTATTGCTGTGAACAGCGCAAGTCGGTTATGATCTTTACCTCAGGCAAAAGGTTGCATACTCATCTTTACATTCCCTTTTATAAACACGTCATACAGCAAGTAATTGTTAAAACAGTTGTTGATCTAAACATGTTTATCGATTTACCTGAAAAGAATGCGACAAAATTTTCAAAATGTGTACATCATGAAAGAAGGCTGTTTATTTTGCTATAGCGAATGGGTTAACAAAGAGTTTTGTAACTCCGCTACGATCTACGACATGTATTTCATTGTACCATTAAAGTGCGCCAAAAGTAAGAGTCATCAGGCCAAATGAAATTCATCCAAAATGTTAAAATAGAATATGATGAGGCATATAGAAGTTCTGGTAAATAAGAAAAAATATTTATAACGTCAAATTTTCAAAATGAATTTATTATGTTCTGGCGGTGTGCTTTCAAAGAACTGTTGAATGGCCAACAAAACATCATCGACGTTTGTTGATCAAAAGAACATGTTGATTTGTCTGAGTTTCAAGCACAAGACCGCATATCATTTTCTGTTTAACATTAGCTCATGGTTTGTATTGTTTGTATTATCTATTTTTATTGAAGGACACCAAAATCTTAGTCCAAAAGAGGGTTACTTTGAGCTGAGAAACTTCACATCAAAGAGATACCATAAATACCTCAGAGAAACCAAAACGTTTTGGGAAGGACTGGTCACCCGTATGGTGACTAAGTTAAAGTATTATTAATCTACGGCTTTTTTCATATTGAAGAAACTACCCCATAAATCAAATATTGTCACGGTGTTTTCCTGATCAGAGACGTTGCTAATGGGTCTCGGATGGGGTTGTCCACCTCTAGATTTTCAATTTCAGCCCATGCCCCCTCCGTTAGGTAAACTTCCTACTACCACTACATAATTTCCAACAGCTGGGGAATTCCATTAGACCCCTCCACCCTCTACCCTCTTGAGTCACAATTTTCAAACAACCCGTTTTAAGATGCAAAATTCCATTTGTACTCTCTCCTCTCTCTCTCTCTCTCTATCTATCTCTCTCTCTCTCTCTCTCTCTCTCTCTCTCTCCGTTCTCTCTCTCTCTCTTTCTCCCCTCTCTCTCGCTCTCTCTCCCTGTCTTCCTCGCTCTCTCCCTTTCCCTCTCTTCCCCTCCCCTTCCCTCTCTCCCTCCCTTCCTCTCCCCTCCCCTTTCTCCCTCTCGCTTTCTCTCTCTCTCTCTTTGGCTGTAACTTATCCAAATACAAATCAATATTTGGGAGGATCTTTACCACTGTTGAATCAATGTTTGGAGGACTTTAAATACTTTTCAATCTGGAAAACTCCTATTTGGCCAACTTATATACAGGTTTGGACAAATTCCACTAAAGACCCTGTCTGAAATTTGTTCCAATTTAGGGCTTCGATTTTCCAACTATTGTAACTTTCACGAATGATGGGGAGATCCCCCCCCCCCCCCACACACACACACACACACACACACAAACACAAACACACACACTCACTCGTGCCAATGTCCTTGTTCCTAATTGAGAAAGAGAAATGTGCTGAAAAGTTTCATTCAAATAATAATCAAAGGCAAAAAGGTTAATAAAATATTCTACTAACATTAATTTGATATATGGATTGACCTTGTTCTTACTTAATAAAAAGATAAACAGACAAATACGTCATGGAGAGAAGTTTTGTAACATTTTAATTATGTAACCAAACGCCGCACACAAAACGAGATAAATCGGACTCCAGCTTTAAAAAAAATATGTTGATTTTGAAAATGATGTACCAACATGATTATTAGCACTAAATTCAGTCTTTTTTCCCATCTTTAATATTAAAATGTGAGAATTCCCTAGCTGGTAGATTAAAATTAGTTTATTAGTTTTGTGTAATTTTGAAATCAGATTTCGGTTTTAACGGGATGAGTACAAAATTGTATTTGGTCGACAAAATTTGTTCACATGTCCTTGCCTTGTTACAATTCGTGGGGGAGTACCTACGGGTACTCTCCCATCAATTTTAACACGGCAAATCCCTGCAGTCGGAATGTTCTGGCTTCAAAGATAATAAAAAGCAGATCTACACACTATGAAGATGCTAAGTTGCGGTACTTGCACTTGAAAATGGAGCCCAGACATGGACTTCCAGCCCCAACCAGTTAATAACTAATACAGATAGGAGTTTAGTTTGGAATATTTCCCTCGTCTTCATTGATGACGCCGTGCACTAAAACGTACTGCACGTCGATGGTGCGCATGTCTTCAACCAATCTAACAATGCCTGTGCTGCAGTGCGGAGTTACGATATTGGGGAGCTGGCAGCTGCTCATCGTTGCTCGGTGGTTCACTCCGGCTTCCTCCACCCGTGAAACTGTGACCGACCTTGGCTGTTAAAGTGTCGTTAAACCTTAATAAACAAATAAATCGTACTGAAACATGTTTGAATTGGGTGCAGTATGAAATGTTTCCAGATATTTGGAAATAGGAATAATATTTTGCGAGAAAAAAAAATTGTACGAGGTTGAATATCAATATTTTACCTAATAGGACTAGGAAAATAACACTTGACAAATATTTGCTTGAATAATTATAAAATACCATTTTGCTTCAAAATCACAGCTGAAACATTAATTCTGTTCAGCTCATTTTTTAAATTTGAAATATATGTGCGGTTTCTTTATTATTTTTTGTAGTATTAGTTGTCGTTGTTCTTAGTTATTAATTTATTTATTTATTTATTTATTTATTTATTTAATTCATTTATTCATGTATCTAAGGCTATATCATAACCGCAGCATTGGTATGACGTCAAGTTTAGACAATCGTTTATACCTGTGCTGCTCACTTTTGAGGTTGTCTGCTCTTGGTGTTGGTTATCTGGAAATGTCGTCAATAGCATTGTAGATGGCGCCTTGTTGGTCTCAACTGGCGATATATTAGCAGAACAGCAGAACTTGTTTGCCACAGTGAAAAAACAGATATGAAACTGATTAAGTAATAACCTCTAATTCCCGTTCAACCTTTATGTGAAGTGTACATTTCGTGCACAGAATAGAATACATTCGCGGGGTTCAGTATAATTCTTTGAGGATTTAACAGATATTCCGGATTTTGTCGTGTGCTATCAGAATGGAACGACAGAATTAAGAAATAAGCACAAATGTAAATTGAGGCGAAACTGGGTCCCTTACTCTGCACTTGGAGGTAATTCTCATCTGTCGTCTTTGGATATGATAATTATGATCAGAGCCGCTGGAATCCCATTCAAAGTGGGTGGCGCCCAAATGTTCAAGAGGCAGCGGCACTTCCATGTTTGTGCCTGGAAGGGGGACATTTCAACAAAAAGTACCAATTGTGTAACACATGCAAGTCCCCACCCTCGAAAACCCTCATGTGGTACTAACTGTATGTGGTGAGAAGACTTTAAGCGGTGAGAAGTTTCGTGATTGTCATTCTTTTGTACGCAAGGCAATTGACGTTGGTTTGGTTTAAGTTTCTCTGATCTCTATACAACTGGATTACGAGAACGCTCTCTGTACAACTGGATTGCGGGTCCGCTCATTGGTCACATATAGAAAAGTGTCTCACTTGCCGACTTGATAAGTGGTGTGGGAAAGGAGTCGTTGCTCTAGAAAGTTCTCAACAACCAAAAAGTTTCTCGATGGTTTTCTATTTTCTGCTTTTTGAAGAATACATTTTGATGCCTGCGAAAGACGTATATGTTGGAGCTGTGCACATTTTTCACGGTAATATAAATTTAATATTAACAACATATTTTAGTTACTATTAACAGAATTAAGTGTAGATATTGTACAGTTGATACCGTAATACTACTAGTAGGTTTCGTGCCAGGCTTTCGTTTGATGTGTCATTCACCACATAACAGCTTTCACGTCATTAAAGCTGATTGCTACAATGACAAGCAGTTACTACGCATGAATTGTTCTACGAACAGCAACGGTGACCTTGACAAAATGACCCGAATCATAATCCCACTCACCAACACTTAATAAACAAGCCGTGTATTTAGTTATAGTTTCGTTCCCAAAAGGAAACAAAAGTTATTGCACGAAAAGAGTAATATTGTACTTAGAGTAAGAGTGGTCTCGACATCTGACGAAAAGAACGTAAGCGCAATCCCGATCATCGACAACCGAGACGCAAGCCTTGCATATAGAATATACCCCATGGTACCTTGGTGAACGAAATGTTCAACCACATGTGGTGAAGTGGTGTTAACCGCGAGCCTTCGGCGCGCGGTTAACACCACTTCAACACGGGTGGTGAACATTTGGAACATCAAACTACTTTGGGTATATTTCATTTATACCATGATCGTCAGATTAATAAGAGTTTAAATGTTAAATAAATCAATATTCACACGTGCGAATCTGTTTTATTTACATAAGCACCGGTGGGATGTACTTCCGCTAGCAATTTTATTGCCAAAACGAAATAGAGAACGAAACGCGCAAAGTACGGGGCCTTTTCATTTTAATAACATAATAACAAACTATTTCGAGTTATGGATGCTTTATTAACATGAGACAACGTATGTTTGTTAATTTTTGGTATCTTATGTGGCAAACTTATTTAAAAACGTAATAAATAATTACCAGTTTCATTTCACTCTTCACGAGGCGACGAGTGATAAATTTAGACAAGCTTGCATTCAAGGCGAGGTCACCAAAGATCAACTTGGGATGTGGTTCCACTGTAGGTGTAAATTTTAACTACTGAAATCCCATTGCTGGCGTATTCACCATGGTTGGTGTGTAAAGCTAAAATGTATGCCATCGGCTTTTTATATATAGTGGAATAGGTAGTCATGGTGTAAATAAAGGTATACTTTCGTAGGAAAAGGGAAACTAAAGTTATTCCATGGAAATTAAAAGTCTTTTTTATACTGACACCGTCCTTCACTTTGACCATTAATGTGATGCCTATCAGCGGCATATTATTGCCAATCTGTGAAAGAAGTTATAGTTTCGTATGCAAACGGAAACTAAAGCCATTGCACGGAAACTAAAATCTATTTATAGTAAACGTGACCCTTGACCATTGACCGATTGATCCCAAATGTAATCCCTATCAGTGACATCTTATAAGAAATCTGTATGACGTTCTAGTTTCATCCACAAAAGAAAACTAATGTTATTGCACGGAAATCAAAAATCTATATAGTAACACTGACTTTGACCTACTCCCTCAAACACAATCACAATCATCCACACCTAATAGGCATTGTGTGAATGAAGATATAGTTTTGTACCCATAAAGCAAACCCAAGTTATTGCACGGAAACCAAAATTGTATTTATAGAAACAGTGAACTTGATCTTAATCTGCAGATCCCAAAAGCAATCCCAACTATTGCCCCATTGTGGCAATCTATATATGAAGTGCGACCAATGTGCTATCAAGGTTACAAAAGGTTTTATCCGGAAAAGAGCGTTTCGGACGGGCGGACGAATGAACGAACGGAAAGAACAGATAATGTGATCCTAAGAGAAATCACAACCACCGTCCAATTACGGTTAAACTATGTATGAATGTGCTATCAGGGATACTAATGTTGTTGTCCGGAAATGTGTGGGGTGGACGGATAGAAGGAGACGACAAAGTGATTACTGTATAAAACATCCTTCGTAATAGATAAATATAAGGCAATCAACAGGGTTTCTATAGACGCCCAAGTGGGGAAAGAGAATTAACTCTAATACTACATACACCTGGACATCCATCTTGCGGGAAAATGCATTTCCCTGTGCTATGGTAGAATGCTGTGAAAATTCATTTCAGTCTAACAAATAGTAGCATTACTCCAGTACAAAACATGTTGGATGGACACATTGCAATAATCACCCTTAATCACCTGAGTTAAACAGGGAAAAGTAACTCAAGCGGTACACCAAGGCAGAATCATGCCAACTATTATTTGAATCCAACCAATGGTGGGGGGGGGGGGGGGGGGGGGTCGAGAGCAGCAAGCATGTTGGACGGACATAATTTGATTTATTTATTATTTATGTGTGTTTGAAATCACATACTTCTGCACAATGGTTAATCGTGACCGCAACATGCAGGTAAAGTCACGTCCTGCCAATCGTTTTATACCCATGTTGCCCATTTTAGAGGCCTTCCACCCCATGGATTGGTGACCGAGTCCTATTGTACCAGTAAAACAGAGCTTGTTTACCACAGGAAACAATCACTGCTCACTTCCCGGGATTCTCATGGGGATATCGGTACAAGGATCTGGTATTAGTATATCACATGACAAATCCCAATATTCTCATATGCAATGTGAATTGGAACTACGGAGGCAGCAGAAGTCTGCAATAGTCGCCGCATGCGCAGCGGTGTAAATTGTTACAGCTACCACCCACTGTGGAGGGGGATTCCCCTGGTTTCTGTGCATAGGACAACATGGCGGAACCGAGAGTTTCCATATTTTTGAAGAAGAATATCGAATCTTTCGTCACACAACATAAGAGATGAAATGCAGTTAATTTGACAAAATATCTCCGTTAGTTAGTAATATTGCATGTGGAATGCAGGAATGCAAACCCTTTACGGAATTACTGACAAAATTTTTACAAATGTCATAAATTGCGATAGCATGTTGTGTTTTTCTTCTTATTTTATGAATCGTTAACGTGAGCGAAGTGTGATTTACTAAACGCATTAACTCTTTCCCGAACGAACACATTACCAAAATTTGTTATTTTAATTTTTTTTCTCAAATTATTCACAAAATTGAAACAAAACCATAACAGGTGACCCTTGTGAGCGCGTTCCAATGAAGGGTCACGTGATATGGTTTTGTTCAATTTTTGGGGAAAATATTTTTGTTTCAACTATTAAATTTGTAAATTACACGGGCGGAGATGCGCAGTTCTGTAGGCAACGGTTAAAACCTTCCGTTGACGACACCGTGTTCCCATAGTGTTGGTTCGGGAAGCACATACTGACCTCGCTATCGTTTAGGCACTATTGCGTTTCTCAGCAACACTTATGATGAACACATACGGAAAGGAAGACATTAACTCTTTGAACCCGAGAGGCCCACTTTCCGGCCCAGGAACATGACACCTCATAATTTAATTAAGTAGGGTGGTTGCTAAGTGAATGTGTGAGGTAGATCAATCAAATATAGCCCCGAGGCTGCACGTTGAAAATATTAATTGGTCTACCCCCAAATAATGAATATGGGCGTCTTACAATTGATACCATTGCACAGACATGGAAGATACCGTCAGTATTCGACGGGTTAATAGGTAAACGAAATTCTGACTCTACGTATATGCCCACATTAATGAGATACTGAAGATTTGGAATGAAACAGGACGGTTTTATTCATATGTACGTGCGCAGCATTTTATAAAGGTATTTTTTCGATGTGACGTTGGATTTATTATATTCTTCTAAATTCCCGACTTCATATACCAAATGAACAACACCCGACATTGTCTATACTTTTTTATACACATGCGTTATATTTTGCATGGGTCTGACTACGATAAACGCAATTAGGAATCCGGAAATGTTGCTCATAATAGCAATGATTGGCTGCCGACATTTCTAAAGTAGTCAATGATTCAATGTGCGATATGTTCCAAATTAGTTTTTATGTATGCTTCAATGAAGAACATTTGCAATAAAGTTAAGAGCAGATTTACCAACCAAGCACGAGGATAAGGTTACACATGTTCCGAAAGCTTCGTACAATTGTTATGACTTTTACTACAACATTATGTTGTACTTCCTGGCAATCATTTGTAAAGTCAATTTACTACATTATTCTTTGCTATAAATCATTTTATATGACTGTACTCTTGATCAATAAGTCAGCTAGCTTTTATGCTTGTATACTCAGGAGGTTTTCGACCATCAACAGATTTATCTTTACTGACGGAATACAAGTTCCATTTTGGTAATATAATTGTTTTATCCGTGGACCAAAGTAGTAACATGTGACACAAAGCTACCTCAGTGCACGGTCTAACGAGTCTTTGGTTACAATTCAGTCAACCATGACCACGTGAGACGTTGCATGCTTTCAACAGCTTTTTCGACAAAGCGTGCATCCGGGGCACTCCCATGTGCTATGGGTTTGAAAACCATACCAAATCGAAGTTTTGAACAGTCAACATCGATTGCACAACATTTCATTATTTATTTATTTATTGATGTTTGAGGTCACATACTTAGGCACATTGGCTTATCGTGACCATGGCAGTTTTACGGGTGAAGGAAGCCGGAGTATCCGGAGAGAACCACCGAGCATCGACGAGCAACTGTCAGCTCCTCAACATTCTAACTCTGTTCAATTCAAGCTCAACTCAAGCAGGGTTGCAGCGGTTGAAGATATGTGCACCATCGACGTGCAGTACGCCTTAGTACACGGCGTCATCGTGTCCCCATGTAGGCAACGGGGATAAAGTGCCTTGCCCAAGGGCACAACGCGGATCGTCCCGGACGGGGATCGAACTCGGGACCTCTCCCATAGAGGTCTGTCAGTCTAACACTGAGCCACCGCGCCCCACACAACATTTCGTTTAAAAATCGAAAAGCAAAAAGCAAAATGCCGCGAATGTCCGAAGTTGATAGGGGCAGGGCTACTGCTCTAATTATGCAGAGCCAATCGTAACGTCTCATCGCCCAGAAATTCCGGGTACATGAGTTAACGATAGCTCGTTTAGTTGGGCGTCTCCGAGCCACAGTTACATTAGCTGACCACCCAGGAGCGGACATCCGCGCATGACGTCACCGCATCAAGAAAGAGGCATACGTCTCTCACACCTCAGGTTGTTGGCACACGTGGTCGCCGAGTGTGTTCAAGAACTGTTAGGAATCGGTTGTGGGAGTTCCATTTAAGGCCACGAGGTCCCTACGTTGGTCCGCAACTTACACACAGGTGACGTCACTGTCGATTGCAATGACTGCGGGCACCAAATCGGTTTCACTTGGCCCACTGGAGACGTGTGTTATTCACTGACGAGTCTCGATTCACGCTTTACAGGTCAGATGGACGACAACGTTGCTGTCGACGTCGAGGTGAACGATATTCTGACGCGTGCGTTAAGGATAACGACAGATTCAGGGGAGGGTCTGTTATGGTTTGGGGGCATTTCTCATGGCGTGAAAACACCTCTCGTGGTCATCCAGGGCAATCTTACAGCCGTAGTATATCGGGTCCACATGCCTCACGTCCTTCCACTTACCCATGTGCGTAACCTCACGTTGCATCGGGATAATGCGGAGACGCACGTTGCTAGGGTTTGTCGTGACTTCATCAACCAAAACAATGTCTCAGTTCTCGACTGGCCACCCTACAGTCCAAATTTGTTCCCGATCGAGCATTTGTGGAACAAGCAGGACAGGGGGCCAGGAAGTACGTCAGCGTCCCAAACAGCGTCGCTCAGCTCACGCAGGCCCTCCTTTGGGAGTGGAATAACATCCCACAAAACACATTGATGGGACAATGGTAAGGAGAGTTAGAGCAGCGACTGAAGCCCGGGGTGGGCACACCGCTATTGATTTTGATCAGGAAAAGGTTTAGGGTACCCATGTTTGAACGTTATCCATGCAAACGCCGTCTGTGTTAAGACAAAACTCATCACAATTTAATCAGTGATGAAGAAATAGCATCAAAATCCAAACAATGAAATAATCATCCACAACAAATTTGAAATATTTACCACAGAAAACACTTGCGTTTTTTCCGCTAGTATTGCGTCCGTTCCCAGGCCTTTCAATTTCACCACACTTACATTGGTATCACCAAACCATAGGAATGTTCCCAAATTAGAGGGGATGACATATATGTTTTTTTATGCTTTTTGTCCAATTTCATAAAAAAATATTTAACCACGAAAGGCCTGCAGATATTACATTCTTGCTCCATAATTACAGTCTATATCCCTTGGCTTTACAGTTGTTTCTATTCAGTTAAAACATGTTTAGAAACAGCTGTCAAGTTACTTGATAGATATTCAGAGCCACCAAAACAGCCCCGAGAAAAATATTTCTGTTTCAGATAGTAAATAATGCAAAACAGTTTCTCAAATGGGACTGAACAGCAACTGACTTGGTAATTCTGCGATCCCCCAATTAATACAATCTAAGGGCCTGCTTCGAACCTTATCTACAACACGCATCAACGAGTGAAGCCCAAAATATGTTCATCCACTTATGGGTTAATTACTAGCATCTAAAGATCGAGAAGATTTGGCATAAAAAACCGCCCATATTCGAAAATGAGAGTTTCTCTAAGGTATATATGGTGGGGTAGTATTCTATTTTGTGATGGAATATACAAAATATGAACTTAACATTTTTCATAGACTTGATCTTGAACATCACGGCGTGGTTGTGATCATTAGAGATGATGGGTTTGTATTTTTTATGAATAATTAAACCCTCAAATACCATGTAATATCATCAGTAAATATATGGTTTTGCTATTCGGCAAAAACAGAGAAATAAAACTTCAAGCTTCAGCACGATATTTCAAGCCTTAGTAAATTACAAATAATGACTTCCAATACATATGTATAGAAAACTAATTCCTCGTTGTTTGCGTTATCTTATATTTTGTTAAGCAGACGTCTAGCAATCTGCCATATCTTGTTTTTTACAGAATAAATCTTATCTAATCTTATCTTATTTTATCTCATAGTATCTTCAAGTAACATTAAGTTCTCTGTTTATCATAGCTATATGAAGATCGATTTGTAGTCTTAATTAATTGATAGTTGATTTCAATGTGTTTCCAAAGTATATTCTTGTTCGCGTTGATAAAATCTCTCCAAAAAATCTTTGGTACATACAATCTTTGGTGGAATATTTAAATTTTATAGTAAATTTCCTTTCTTATTATACCTACCGCAATTGTTCACTACAGGCGTGAACTACAGTGGAAGTCCCTAACTCAGAAAATATACTCTCCATATTGATCTTTCCCTAGCGATTTGGGAAAGAAAAGTGGTGCAAAGGTACCAAGAAAAAATAAGTCAAAACTGGGTCGAGTACTACAGGCACACACCCAGTAGGAGACGCTATTCTCCTAGTACAGATCCACGGCTTCCGGTACCAGTGCGCAGGCGTGTAACTAATGACACATTCTTTTGAATCCGCCAACATTGGTGATCAGCGGGGAGGAAGGATTCTTACCCGAATAAGAAAACGGGAGGGCCTCCATGTAGACAGTTGTGGTAGGTATGATAAGAAAGGAAATTTACTATAAAATTTAAATTTAAAATCAACCTACCCTACAATTGTTTACTACAGGCTGAATAGACAATACGAGGGGGGAATCACATAACCAACCCCCACATAACCCGACTGCACTGGAACCATGGACAGAAGAAGAGTTCCCCAGGCCTATCAAACCATAGCATCACAAACATTAGTAAAAGACAATGAGAGATGAGGCGTATAGCACTGCGTGACGAACAGATAGAAAGGACAGTAAACAACACAGGGCTGGAACTGACCTTGAAGAAGCCTAATGGCTAGGGTAGACAACAGCCTGAGCAGAAGAAAGAGGGCCTAAAGAAAAAAGGCTCCTGCAACTGACGCAGATAGAAGGTGGAGAAAGTAGAAGTATTTCTCCAGTAGGCTGCCTGTATAATATCCGACAACTTGACGGAGTTAGCATAAGCCCAGGAGGTAGACAAGGCACGCACCTCGTGGGCAGAAATACAATTGGTAATACAATCATCAATCGCTAGATGAGCATAAGCCGCGCGAATAGCAAGACAAATCCATCGAGAAATGGATTGAGAAATGGATTGAGGGGAGATCTTCTGTCATCCAGGAATAAGAGACAGAAAGAATCGTTCCCTGCCTTTCCTAATGAACTGCGTCCGGTTGAGATAAATGCGAAGTGCACGAACTGGACAGAGCAAAGGGCGCTTATCCTCAGTGGAAGGAAAAGCTCTGATACACATAGGAGGTGGAGTTGTTTCTGGCATCTGATTCTTGGCCAGAAAGGAGCAATCAGTGGTATAAGCAGCACTGTTGGCGGAGCTCCTGAAAAGGGCCGGATTAACCGAGAGGGCGTAAGGCTCACTAACCCGTCTGGCTGAGGCAAAAACCATCAGAAAAGCCGTCTTGTATGTGAGAAAACGCATATCCACCTGGGATAAAGGTTCGAACGGCGCCCCTTCCCCCAAGCAAAGCAGCACCCAAGAAAGATTCCATTTTGGAGGAAAGCTGCAAAATCATAGGCCTTTTCAAAGAAAAGTGCCGAATAAACTTGGATAGCTATGGATTAGTGCCGATACAATTCTTTCCCACATACGAAAAGGTCTCCAAAAGCATGGATCTATACCCTTTGAGGTAACAGACTGGACACCCCGAGAATCAAACAGATATACCAGAAACTCCGCAATCTGTGTTATCGAAGGATTGGCATAATCAACAGAGTGATCAGCACAACATCGACAGAAAACCATCCACTTAGCCGCATAGGCTAAACCAGAAATGCACTCCACGGCTCGTCTCGAAAAACCTCTACGTAGGAGACAGGACCGGATATGCGTGAAGGCACAATGAAGTCAAGTCGAGTCAACTTGAAACCTCCTCGGGTGACCCTGGCAAAGAAGGTCGCGACGTAGAGGGAGACGTGTCGGAACCGCCGCCAACAGAGAGCGAGAGGCGACAGGGGACCGATCAGAATGATTCGACAACTGCAGGTGCAGAACCTGAGGCAGAATCGCAACCGGCGGGAAGGCGTAGCCGACTGGACCGTTCCAATCGAGCGAAGAGCGTCCACGTCGAAAGCCAGAGGATCTGGACACGGGGACACGAAAGTGTCCATCTGATGGTTCCAACGAGTCGCAAAGAGATCGATGTGAGGACGACCCCAGAGATCGCAAAGCGACTGGAACACTGCCCTGTGAAGCATCCACTCGGTGGAAATGGCCCTGCCCCGCGGCTCAAGGAGTCGGCTAGGACGTTCAGACGATCGGGAATGTGACGAACAACCACTCCGGTGTTGACATCCTGAGCTCACAGTAGAAGATCCAGAGCCAATTCGTACATGGGAACCGAGTGCGTGCCGCCCTGGTTCCGAATGTAAGCGACTATTGTCGAATTGTCGGACAACAGAAGGACCTGGCGATTCGAAAGGTGGGGGATCCACTGCCGGAAACTCAGAAGAAGAGCAAGAAGCTCCTTTTGGTTGAAGTGAAGAGCGGCTTGATTCTGGTCCCATACACCGTGAAGGGAAAGACCAAGAGGATCCAACGTCGCACCCCATCTGAGATCGCTGGTATCTGCCGCCAGAACACGATCGGACGTGGGCAAGTCCAACGGAACTCCCTGCATAATCCACTGAACATCCATCCAGGGGAGAAGGCGACGATGAAGAGAGTCTGGTAACTGAAGCACCAGATCCAGAGGATCGACATTCGGCCTCCAATGACTGAGCAGAAAGTGTTGGAGAGGTAGAACATGCAGCCGACCGAAAGGAATGAGATCCGTCACCGAACCGCAGAGACCTAGAAGCCGGAGAATACTCCGAGCTGTCGCGGACGTGGACTGGGATAGAGTCAGGGCGAAAGCTGAGAGAATCACAGCCTCTGCCCGGGGAACCGCCATCGTATTCAGCTGAGTACGGAAGTCCATCCCCAGATGACATAACGACTGAGAGGGGACGAGGTCAGACTTCTCCTCGTTGACTGAACCCTAGCGACATGAGCAAGCTCAACAGTGTATCGACATCGGACTCCAGAAGAGCAGCATTGGAGTGCCTCTAGAGGATATCGACCAGATATGCCTAAGTAGTCACCCTGGACTGTGTGTGATGGAAGGCTATCACATGCGACATCAATCAGGTGAAGGCCCAAGGAGCCAGGTTGAGGCCGAAAGGCATGGCCTTGAACTGGTAAACTCGCCCCAGAAAAGCGAACCTGAGATACTTTCGCGATGCCCGATGAATCGGAACGTGAAAGTAAGCATCTCTCAGGTCGATGCTGGAAGCGAAATCTCCCTGGTGAATGGAGCGGCGAACCGACCTGAAAGTCTCCATGCTGAACTTGGGAGCAATGAAGACTGGTTCAGGATACTCAGATCGATAACCGGTCGGAGCCGGCCGTCCTTCTTCGGCACCAAGAACAGGCGGGAATAAAATCCCACTGAACGAATGTTCTTGACGACCTCGGCCGTTCCTTTGACTATCTCCGTGATCAAAAGTTCCCGACGCGTCGATAGAGTGGGGTGCCTCCGGAAGGATATTCGCAGCCGGGACCGAACAACATCTAACACCTAAGGATCGGATGTGTTTGTGGCCCATTGGTCTGCGAACCCCGATATCCTTCCACCAACCTGGGACGAATCGAGGTGAGGATCTTCATCTCAAGCTCCGGCGAGGCCCGCGAGAGCAGAAACCACCTCCTCCACTAGATGAATGATCTTGAGTCCTCCCTCTGGTCTGCCGACGCTTACCCTTACCACGTGAGTAAGAAGTAGAAGAGGCGGCAGAAGGATCAGCCCTTGGCTTCGCAGAAGAAGCAGAAGGGCGATTGTTAGGCTTAGAACGGTCCCTGCCTCCAACAGAAGGCTGATCAAGCTGGCGAAGCAGGCGTTGATCTTTGGAATGACGCAGGACGTCATCGCGGACCGTCGCCACGGAACCATGGAAAAGTCGCGGACCCGCCAAAGAAGCGGATCGAAGAGCAGCGCGCTGCCCCTCAGGAAGGGAACGGCTTGTGTCAAACACAGCGTCCCGGCGAACTAATTCCAAGTTAGCCGTGTTACAGGCGTGCTTGTGAGTAAGATGCATGCGCGCCTTGGAAATCACACGCAAAGGAACCTGTACATCGTCAAACCTATCTGGAGGCAGATAAGCAGCCAAAGCAGAGACGACGTGATCTGAGGGTGAAAGCATGCCCAGCATCTCTCTCGAACGGCCGACTTGGGCTTGGAAAGCCGAGGGAGGTGGAGATCTGATCCAAGACCATCTGGCAGACTGACGAAGTGGCGGAATCGTAGGAACGATAACGCACTGGAGGCAAAAAGGCGTCAGCCCTGGTGAAGAACGAAGTCTTCATAGCCTTGCAACTCAGCTTAGAGTCCAAAGCTGCAAACGTTTCAACCACTTGTACCGACTGGCATGATCGAAGGCGCCCAGAAACGGGTTGCTCAACAGGCTGGAGGCGCGAGGCCGATGATCGCGGCCTTGCTGACACCGTCGGCTGGTCTGACAGTTTGAGATTCGGAAGGAATTCAAACACAAAGTCAAGAGCTGCTCCCAAGTCAGACGACTGTTGGCCCTCAACGTCAGGTATGTCTGACCCATCCTCGGAGTCGGAAGACACATACCCCATCACGGGCAAACCAGCCGATGCCTACCATGGTGTAGGCACATCAGGGTGATCAGAAAGCGGCCTACATCCAATCCCGGGAGGCGGCGCCTCGGTGGGCGCCTGGAAATCACTAGTAGCCTCGCTGGAGGCAACAGGAAGGCTCTTGGAAAGAACCTGAGTGAGCAAGGAGAGGGCCTCCCTAAGCTCACGGCCCGTGGCAGACGGTTCGACGTGGGAACGAACAAGCAAAGTGGCTTCACTCCTGACCCTCTTAACCAGCGAAGGGTCACGATCCCCCAGAACACCCAACGCGGGGCGACGGGTGGCAGCCGAAACAGCTGCAGGCAGATGCTGATAGGGGTATACCAGACCCCGAGGATCAACAGTGCGTGAACTCAGGAAAGTCGCCGCGGACCTCTGAGGGACAGAAGGTCCAGCCTGCACAAAAAGTGTCGGTCCCACAGAACTGGCCGTCGGACCAGAGTGCGTGGACGGAAACGCAACAGAGTCAATGGTGAACCCACCAGGAACATCCGAATCGAAAGAGAACGCTGCTGGGCTCGACGGCTGAGAGACCACAGCAGAGGGTACGGCCGGCAGCCCCTTCCGACTTCGCCGAGTTGATGTCAGGGAAGGCTGAGGCCGATTTCCTACGTCTACACTACAAGACATCTCTGCAGACCCCTGCAGGGATAAGCCGAGGCCGGCTGAAACGGTGACCGATGACGTTGCAGACGGAACAGCAGTAGCTGCAGATACGACGGCAGCTGTTGAACCCGGTGGAAAAGTGGAGAGAGCAACCGAGCTCGGCTCCAAATGAGGAGTCACAACCCTAGTGACAGCCTCAGATGTCGACTGGAGAGGGACAACAGTCCCGGAACCAGGCATCTCTTCACCAGACAACTCAAGAGCTCCCGCAGTATCCACCACAGGAAAAGACTGCACATCCCCCCAAGGGTATAACTCTCACCAGACGTGGTCGTACGAATACCCCGTACGGTTTAGCACGATCCAGTACGACAGCGTTACGACGCAATACGGAATTGAAAAATAGCACGATGGACTACGAAAGTTTTAAACAGTTTAAATAAAACTTTCGTACGTGTATGCCGATCACCCAGGAGTACTCAAGAATGATTACGAAGCAGTACGGATCTCAGTACGGATAAACAAGATGTTCATGTCGCAGTAGATCGTGTCAAAAAATCGCAAAGGTGTGACAGGGGCTTTAGATTTCGAAAGCATCTGTGAAACGACTCCTATCTGATCTATTGTGTCGGTAGTTCAATAGGTTTAATCCCTTGTTGTTGGGTGGAGAATGAAGGCGATTGAATACTTCATGCAGCTCGCGGTATACTGGTAGTCCTATCGTATTCTGTCATCGAAAGACAACTCGGCATCCACAGAGGTTATCTTACAACAAGGAGTTTCTTCATCAACATTCATTAATGTTAATTCAACAGAAATAGCTTACATCGGGGATGTATTTTTGAATCAATTAAATTTATTTATAGAAAAAAGTGGAATTTTTTATCCATTGGTATTTTTTAATTAAGACTTTGAACCGGAAAGACCGCTTTTCCGGCCCAGGAACATGATTCTTCATAATTTAAGTAGGTGTCTGCTAAGTTAATGTGTGAGGTAGACCAATCAATATTTTCAACGTGCAGCCCCCACGGCTGCACGTTGTGAATATTAATTGGTCTCCTCAAGATAATGAATATGGACTCTTCTAATTGATGCCATTGAACTGACATGGAAGATACCACAAGGGTTCAAATGGTAAAGTCAAAGTTCTAGTGATCGCGCAAGTATTTAAAAAATATGAAAGTTTCGAAGACTTCGTTCTACTAGGGTGACTATCCACCTATTTCCTAGACATAGTTTTCAGATAGTAGCATCAATATTTTACTCCAAGACACCTGAAATAATTATATTTTCTGCCAAATCATAGCTCATGACCATCTGGAACATCTTCGATTGAAAAATCCATTGCGGTGTTATAAACACTGATTGAATAAAAACAATGACAACATTGGAAAAGTGGTTTTGTGTATTCGTAAGGCAAAATCGATTGGTCAGTTCGGTAAATTGTTTGCACAAAAGTACATCTTTACACTCGCGCGTCTAAAAATTTGCATGGAAAAGTGGATTTAAGTGTGAGAGAGAAGGAGATTGTGTGGGACAATCATGGTTGCGATTATGATCGCACAGCGGACGCTACTTCGGATAAGGATAAACCGGATATATCCCCCACACATCCCGTACATTTGGGAAAGGTGATAGTAAAAGCAATCATCTCCTCCCAATAATTTATGTTCGGCAAGTCATGAAGAAATCCAAAAGGGTTCCCACTGAGAACCTTGGTAATATTTAGGGCAAAAATTAGGTATATTTTAGCCACCCGTGTTGGGTTTTAAATCACATCCAAATCATCCCAGGGATTCTGAAAATTGAAAAATCGTCAGGCCAAACATCTTGCATCTAAAACTGCAACTATTGCCTCACAAATTTCCGTTTAACAAACTTTAGTATAGACGTCAGAAGGAAGCTGGATACCAAATGTCGACTAATTCCATCTGCAGAATCATCAAAAGAGAAAGGTTTTTTTTTTAATTTCGGGGGCTTATCCTCCACCATCTCGCTATGGGGAGTAGCAGCATAATTTTAACAAAATCAAAATGACATGTCAGAAGTTATATCTGGTATATGCTGTGTACGCTAAATCTCTATTGGGTTCGAGCGAAGTTTGTATGACCTAATATTTACCGTGTCAGTAAATCCAATAAGGTGGTGTGGGGCAGGTTTTAGGTCAATATGGTATACCAGACACCGTAAATATCATGTTTGGTCATTCATAAACGCTGCAATAAATGTATCTTACCGAATACATTTTACATCCTTAAATAGTAATTGCGATGAATAACAAATGTCAAGAAATTCTAGCTTGTTCAAGACGGAGCGGTAGCCGTCTGTCACTGATAGATAAATAAACAAGGGGGAGATAACTCAGACTGTTAGCCGTAAATACAACTGAATCGACTCGGCGTGGTACGTGACGCCGTAAATCCAATAAAATTCTTAGAAGTTTGTAAAAGAAAGATATTGTTTAATCTGCAGTGCATTGTGGGTAGATATTTACTTAAACACCTGCGGAAGAGGGTTTCAACCAAAAAATAACTTGCGTCTCTTGCAAAACCATAAAAAAGTCCTTCTATATTTCTGTATAGGACAATAAAACAGAATATCTATAAATCTCAGAACGTGAAACGTCATGTGTCGGGGTTGTATGTTTGTTAGTTGGTATAATGTGGCTCCCGGTATCTACAGCTTTGTCATGTAAACGCAGGGCTTATATTTCATTTAAATTTGGAAGAATCCATTTGGATTCTCGCGTAAATGGTTGCGAGAATCCATATCTGCTATGAGTGTCACAGGATCCCATGAGGCCGCCACTGGTAATACATGTCAACCCTTCACCCAACACAGCTTTTTTAAATTTTAATTGAATTTGATAATAATTTCTAAAAGAAATTACCAATAAAACCTTACAAATAAGGATGTCATTGGAACCGGATTATTGAGCCAGTTCCAATGACAGCCATATTTGTTTAATTTTATTGACAAAGTGTCAGGATATTTTAGGTCCTGTTAGCCTTGTATTGGTTAATTTGCTGTCGCTATGTTAGATAAAGGGTTAAATTGACTCAATTCTTTTCACGCGAAACCTAGCAGAGGTGCAGTGAGAATCTACATGGATTCTCGCTGTTTTTCTTCCACGAATCTTTGCATGAATCGATTCTCGGCGAAATATTAGGCCCGGAATACGACATAAAATAGCTTCTAGAAAGGGCAATGCGTTTTAGTTTTGCTTCCCACTTTAGCGGACTCGTGCACGGGCGTTGGTTACTGGGCTCTCCTATATAAGTAGAAAAATATGAAACGGAACTTGTCTACCACCGCAATTAATCATCGCTCCACTTCATAGGGTTTCATTTGTGGAACTCAACTGGGATAAAGATAAGATAATTAGCTTAAATATAACACCAAAGGAGGGGTGAAGATAGAGAATTTGTGTTCGTCGCCCTTTGGTTGTTATAGGAAGTAGATTCTTCGTACGCTTACTGTTTTTGAAGGCATTTATTAAACCCCAACCCCCTGATCGCTATTCAATCACTGCAAATATTGACAAATATTTCAATAATAGACTAGTGTAGATGTGTTATGTTTGAACAATACAGTTATTGAAAATATGCTGTCAAGGTTAAAAGTGTATAATATACGAAAAGCGTGGGAACAGGTATTGTGACGGTCCCCGAAAAACAGATTTGTCAAGTTAGCTAGCTGTGTATTTAATTATAAATAAATCAGTAAACGTGCAGTAAAAATGATAACTTTAATGGAACGGAATCCCATTAGGTGCCTGTAACGCCAATTATCGCTCATCTGGTCTGAAACAACGATCTTGCCTGATAAGCTTCAAACAAAAGGCACTCATTTTGCCATCCAAGGTGATCAGTCACTTAATTATATGGTCATTAGAGGCGGCAATCGCCTAATCACAAGCAGCGCACATGTAATGCCTGTGTTGTATTGACATCGTCAATTTCTGACAGTGCATTGTCACAAGTGACAATGTATAGCGAAGGTACGATACTTTAAAAGAATTTGAAAGAGAATTTTAAATCAAGATAGATCAAAAGTGGCCAAGTTTAAGAGAAGCAATTAAAATGGGAAATAATGTCCTTGCGATTGAATAAGAGTCGGGGGTTTTCTCGAAAATTTCATTCCAGTCTCAAGGCGTGTAAGACTGTGGGTCGCAGGCTAGAAACCGGGGATGCCCCATGTTATAGGTTAGATGAGGTGCCGCATCGGTGCGAAAGTACAGACACGTTGCAATGTACGAGAAGCCAAGAGCTCATATTTATAGTAGGAACAGTCGTGGGCATGAGTATAGGATCACAATAGAAAGTACGAACTCCGGGAGCTCATGAATATTGGCATCCACGTAGACGGTATTACCTGTTATAGAAAGCAACCCATACGTAGACAGAGTAGACTTTTCCTTTATGGACATTAGTCTGGGGTAACTAGCGAGAAGCAGTTAACCCTCTAAGTGGTGGCTGTTAGAGTAAAGGCGTCCAGTAAAATCGCAAAACGTTAGTGCGACGGCAGTGATAGAGTGGCATTCCGTTATATGTTCGTGAAAAAGCGACCAGAGTCCAGAGACACTACACTGAGCCGAGAAGATCAAACACCATCTATAAGGAAGAAGCCAGCAGCTACAAGGAAGAAGCCAGCAGTTACAAGGAAGAAGCCACCAGCGACATCAGAGAACGCGGGCCCGCAAGGTGACTCCAAAACTGTGTGGGTGGGGCGTAAAAGACGTTTTGTGTTTTATCATTCATTCGATTTCTTGTAAGTCAAACGTTACTATATTTTTCCATATGTATTAAAATTGTTATTTTCAGTCAAGCCCTGTTGATGACGCTTTCTGGTGAAAAGTCACTGATCCCTTCCGGATAAGAACCACCCCCAGCAAAAACGAAACGGGCGCGTTCGACACGGTGAGACATACGTTCACGCACGGATCTAGGCTGAATACGTGGCGCGAATCTATATCTCCCAGTAACGACAACGCCTGATTTACGACATATTCGATCTACGCAACCAAAAAGCATCATCCTGAAAGAAATCACGAATTGAAGATTTCTGTTGCTAGTTTCCAGTGACCTGAAAGTACATTCTCTAAAGCCTTGTATTTAACAGGAATATTAAAACGTCTCAACGGTTAATCCGAATGCTCCGCTTTATTTTTCTTTACCTAAAAATAGCAACAGCTAATGTCCAGTTAAATTGGTCAACACTGGTCAGTATTCAAAAGTTCAAATTATACGTGGTGTTCCTACTAGTTTCGAGTATTGTAAACACGAGAGAAAGGGTCCAAGAAAGGTATTTTTCAGCACCATAGTACAAAAATATGTTGTCACAAACAGTCCTTAATTTCTCATTATGGATCTTGGGAGGTGTATCGCAATGTTGTCTGGAATTCCCTACACAACATATCCATCTACTATTTATTTATTTATTGGTGTTTTAGGTCACATATTTTTGCACAATTGCTAATCATGACCACAACATGAGTATCAACTCAAGACCAGGGGTGAGCGTTAATAAGCCATGTTGCCCATTTTAGAGTGGGCTTGCATCTCCCAAGCATTGGTGACTGGGTCCTATTTTACCAGTAAAACCGAGCCTGTTTACCACAGTGAACAGGCACTGCTTCACTTTCCGGGGTTCCCGCGGGGATATCCATCCACTGTGATCGCAAAAGCGGATAAAGAATTTCGATCGGAACGCGACATAGTCGCGTTTCGGACGAAATTATCTGTCCATTTTTCTCCCCACATAACTATAGAATCTCAGCATCGGAAAAAAATGAAAGAACAATGAATCCGCGGTGTTATTGTCATTTATTTTCTGAATTCGGTCTTGATTTCGCAATATTATATTTATGAAATCACCACCGACGATGTTTAGGTGTATCACAATCCGATCGTTATTTGATGGAGAAAAATGCCGCTTTTGTGATCTTAGCACTGTATATTCCAAACAAGATGCACAGGTCATAAACTCTATAACACAAAACCGATAACCCGTAACTTTAGCCTATACCTAACGTAACAGCGTTATTTCCAAAATTCCTATTCACATTTTATTTTTTATTTTATTTTTTATTATGTTGTCTGCTTCGCTCGAAAAGATAGATTATGACCTCTCACAGGAACGAGTTCGCTGAGCGCTGCCCGATGGGGGTCACATGCTACGTGTTTTCTAGCAATAAATATATTTTTCAGTTATTCAAGAATTTAAATTTTTTTTTTAATTATCTTCTTGTCGTGTTACGTAATGGGTTAACCCAATGACAACGAACTTTTTTTTTTAACCCTTTACCTAACACGAAAAGCAGACGACACTTGCAAAAAAAATTCTTGAATAACTAAATTTTTTCATTTTTTGTCTCAAAAACATAGGTTATGACCCCTCGTTGGAACGAGCTCGTCGAGCTCGTTCCAACGAGGGGTCATAACCTATGTTTTTGAGACAAAAAATGAAAATATTTTGAAAATTAATTGGCGATTTTTGAGAATAGCGCTGGCCGGTTTTGGCCGTTACGTTGGGTAAAGGGTTAATATTTCGGAAAATTTCAACAAACTCATACCATGTGACCCCTCATTTGAACACGCTCAACCAAGCTGCAACAATGAGGGGCAATGTGATATGGCGTTAAAGTATTTTGAAAAGTAATTTTTTCCACTGACCAACTTGTATATGACACGGGCGGGTGCCTCCCATTCGTTAGGTAATGGTTTATAATATTCCGAAGTCCACCATCCAATGATCAGTGGTGGGTACAAGATGGATCGTACTAAACTCAAGATCTATTGTAGTGACCAGAATTAAGATTTAGGTATAGGTTTCGCATGGAATAACCATGCAAAAAACTAAGCTCACCAAAACAATTATTTTCACAACACGAAATAGGCAATCAATGCAGTCAATTTACGGTTGACACTTTTACATTCAATACGGGCAGGGCGCCTTACTTTGAAAACGTTCACAAAGTGGAGTTTCCTCTGACAATATCTCAATTTATTTATTTTATTCATTTATTTATTTATTTATTTATTGGTGTTTAAGGTCACATTTCTGCACAATGGCTGATCGTGACCACAACATGGAAATAAAGTCAAGTCCAGAAATTAATCAAGATCACGGGAAGCAAAATATCGCCTACTGGGAGACTTCCGGGTTCAACCTGGAAGCCCATTAACTGACACTGTTTTCTTTCACAGACTTTTGGTTACTTTGTTGGTTAAAACCCCCACCCGAATGCGTTTTCATAGAAAATCAATCCCCTCGTCTTAGGATACAGGAGAAGCAACACTTTTGAACATCTGATAACCTAACGCAAGTATTTTTGAAATCTCTTTTCAGACAAAACATGGCTTTTGATAAACAGTCGAGACAAGTGATAGACATCTGCAAGAGGGGCCAGTCGCATATTCTATACGAGTTGAGCCAGGGATACTTGTTCTCTGTGCTACTGCTTTGGATACTCCCGTGACAGTGACAAGCTGACGTAAAACTATTGAGGTCAGTGTTTGTAAGTCTGCACCTACTCTCCATTATCTTTCAGATTCTAAGAATCTTGTTGTCTAATGTAAATATTCAACCGCTACCTTTTGTTATGAACTTGCGAGCTACTTTATGAAACTTGTAATTTACTGACGCCTCAAGATGTAAAATTGATTGGCACTGAAGGCTGAACTCATACTAATGCATTTGTCTAAGTTACCAA
This sequence comes from Pictodentalium vernedei, assembly GCA_031216915.1. NCBI lineage: Eukaryota > Metazoa > Mollusca > Scaphopoda > Dentaliida > Dentaliidae > Pictodentalium > Pictodentalium vernedei. Next base: position 231,883,931 of record CM062289.1, on the reverse strand, counting down.
AATCTGAGGAGTATTTAATCGTGTTGTATAGTGACACACGAGTGAGTATTACTATTGACTGTCTTATGCTTTCTTGTGAAAAGCCTGAAGTAAAGTGTTCGGTGTTCCATGAAAAGAAACAGCAAATGTTCGACAAGCTCAGAAGACGTAAGTTCACATACATGATTTCGTGTTATTGAAGAGAGAAAGACTTATTTATTTCCAAAACAGACCGACTGGACATGGCACGAGAAAAGGGGATCCTTAACTGTATTCGGGGATCTTGTTTTCGATCACATCATTACTGACATTTTACGAGAAAGACAAAATAATGCCGATTTGTTTACCCGTGTGATAGCTAAGGCTGATACAAGCTTCCAAAAATATCGCAGGCCATTACTTGATTTTCTTTCAATGAGCCAAACATGTGGCGTAATGTAAAAGCTATTGGGAAGCGCTCAGAGTCCCTTCCAACGGTGCGTTATACTACATAATTTCTTGACCAAAGTCTATTGTCGTCCCTGTTGCTATTCTCTTCAACCAACCTAATATTGCACACACGGACCTCCCGTATTATTCAATTATTACAGGCCTGCTACCTTTTTGCCCAGTTCCATATTTACAACTCCGTATGGAACATGCGTTCCATATAGATTTCCGTTGGTAGACCATTTTTCCACCTGGCGTCATCAATCCATTAAAAGAACTAAACTCCGCGTATTTTCGTAATCGGCCAATCAAAACGCCGAAAATCTTACCTAGATTAAATTCGGAAGCTGCAGTGGCTGCGGATTTATCAAATGTCAGTTGGAAGATGTTTTTGTTCGAATCCACCACAACTAACGAAAATAAACTTATTCTATAAATGGGGAGTAATTTTAAAACACCCAAGTTCCGACTTTGAAGCGAATATCTATTAGGTAACAGCAGCTAATTTCTTAAAAATACGAATCATTACCCATTTGGACATAATTTTTAATTTACATTTTTCTGTTTACGTATCGATCTGTCACACGTGTTTGCCAATCACACCCGAGTTTTTGTTTTTTGTTTTTGTTTTTATTTCAAGCAGACGACAGAATTGTCATATTCTACAAATAAGACCGAATTTTTAAATGCCAATGGATTATATGGCATAGGGTCGTGTAGTAAACACAGAACGCCACGGTGCGTGAATGCGTTCGTCAATACGGCACTCGTGCTATCGGGGAAGGGTAGAACTCGAGGCTAAGTCTCGAGTTCTATCCTTCCCCGCTGGCATTCGTGCTGTGTTAATCAACGCATTCACACACTATGACGTTCTGTGTATTTACTTATAGTTATTGGTGTTTAAGGTCACATACACAATATGCACAATGCCTAATCATGACCACAACATGGAGATAAAGTCAATAAGGTCAGTTAATCATTTATACCCCATGCTGCCTATTTTAGAGGACTCGCACACTACGCATTAGTGACTGGGTCCTATTTTACCAGTGAAACAGAGCTTTTTTTACCACAGTAAACAAGCACTGCTTCACTTCCTGGGGTTTCCGCAGGGGCGTTCTGTGTATGGACTGTACGCTTACCTGGTCGGACCCAATACAATCAACCAACTACAATGGATATTCTCGTTAAAATACTCATTCCATTTGGCCTAAACAGGACGATCAGTATTGTTGAACGATGAATCGATCGTCCCATTTCACTTGAGTCAAACGATAGTTGATCGAAATTATGGTTGGCCCAAGTCCTGAAATAGTAGTAGAGAGGAGTAGATTGTGTCCTCCCATTCACTAACATTAACATTCACTGACGAAAGGTAAAAAGGGTAATTTAGTCTCGTAACCATTCTCACGTGACTTTGAGGTCGAAGCACTAATCTTTATACAACAGGATTGCTGGAACGTCAGCGAAAAACGTCTATAACGCCCGGACTCACCCCACCCCACACCCACACATACATACCACCATCACCGCCAAGATGGCGTCAATTCAATCAACCTGGTGACTCCTTATGTCAGGATCGTTTGATGACGAGAAAGACGTTACGTTATGACTGTGGTTAACAAAGTTCACATCATCAAACAAAAGCCAAGCACGAAATCTAGGAAGACGTTCTCAACGATCATTTTTTTATTAATAACTAAAATATGTTGTAAATATTTAATTTAATTGCCGAGAAAATTGTACACATCATCAACACACGTGTCAATGTATATTCTTTAAAACGCGATCGGGTATTGCGGGGTGTTGAAAACTTGAAAAAAACAGAGAGAATTGTCTATCTATAGCCACAAATGCCCTCGCACCCACCTACCCCCACCCATCCCAGACGTTGAAAGGTGACACACGTCTCTCTATATGTGATCAATGAGAGTTCCAGAAATCCAGTTGTGTAGAGATCAGTGGCTCGAAACAGTCGAGATTTACGAACAATATTCGAAAAGCCGTTTCTAAAAGCATTACTGAATTGTTTCTGTCATTAATGACTGCTCGCAAATACTCAGCACTCATGGATACATCACTAAGCGTAAAAGAAAAAATGGACGTTAGAATTCTTTGATACAAAGCGGCAAAGGGACAATGTTGCAAAGGACCCCTGAGTTGAATAATTTGATTACATCCCCTAACTCAGAAGAACTGTCTTGCGTCAGATTTAGGGGCGTCGCGAAGATGGCCGATTGGAGGGGGTGTAAATTCTGTTTGTTCCGGCTGTTATGCCAAAGGTCCCGACAGATGAAATATTCCAGCTATATCACGAAGGCATGCCTTCTTCGAGAGCATGCATTGATGATGTAGTTGGAATATTAAAAAAAATTGTCAATGGAGGTTTTAGACTAAAAACCGCTTGTGTATAAATACTTGTAGTAGTCGGGATGCATGAGCTTCCAAACTTCTCATTTACTTTGCACATACCGGACTCAAAACTGGTCATGCTGGGACCCCAACATCCCCAATCGACCACCCACCAACCATTTGCATGCGGCCAACTGCGTGTGTGACATACGTCCGTGATGTTAACCCTTTACCCAACGTAACGGCCAAAACCAGATATTGCTATTCACAAAAATCGCCGATTAATTTTCATTATTTTTTCATTTTCTGTCTCAAAAACATAGGTTATGACACCTCATTGGAACGAGCTCGGCGAGCTCGTTCAAATGAGGGGTTATAACCTATGTTTTTGAGACAAAAAATGAAAAAAATTAGTTATTCAAGAATTTTGTTTGCAAGTGTCGTCTGCTTTTCAGGTTAGGTAAAGAAAGGGTTAATCTAATTCCATAAAAACGAATCGATATCTAAGATAGCAAAGCAAATGAAAATGACCAAATTGGAAAATTATTGCTGGGGTCACAAATCCTCACACTACCTCTCCACCACCCACACCCCTAGTTACTCCCATGGTCGGATTGGCGGATAAAAAGTCGTGGCGCTGCCGACATGAGTGGAATATAGTTTACTAATTGAATGTCTTTCTTTATTTTTATGTTTTCCAACAAGTCTTATCTCGCTAAACGTTTCCACACTGAACACCATTGACCATTAGAAAAAAATTGGCGGATAACTCTTTCGTTTTTGAACAGTTTTCTGGTTAACGTGAAAACTATTTCAAAACTTTAGTTTCACTTTTTCAGGACTTTGTTTTATGATAGAGATCTGTCGAACTTAACTACGTGGGTACACACTGAAGGGCCTGTGTAGGATACAATAAACATACTCCACCATTTCTACTAAATACTTGATAAAACTTACGTAAAACACATTTAGATCCGTTAGCTGTGGGGTAAAATCCAGAGGAACAAAAACACTGATTTAGAACACAAACACTATCACCAACGGCAGCAACGCAATCGCCATCGACATCGCACGTCGACGTAATTCTTCGAAGCGAACATTTAGTTCCATTTAGAAGGGATTCAAAACCAGATCTACATTTACATATGCCTCCAATACATGTACTATTTGAAACGGCACCAAAACAATCGGATTGGAAAAAACATTTGTTGCCAATTTGACGCAAAATACAGAATGACTTCGAGGGATGAACTCTAAATCCAGCATTGCAATGACACTGCCCAGCTTGGCATGAACTATTGAGAATACTGTCCATGCAATCGGTATCAGACTGACAGGGAGAGGATATCAAGGTCTTGACACAAGTGGTCAGATTCAAAGTCCTGAATCCAGAAATGCACAAACACATGCCATTCAGACAAAAACTGTTGTTGACAGCGTCTGAACAATCTGTATCAACAGCACATGTTTCATCAAACAATTGTCGCTTGACACATTCAGTAAGGTCAGTGCTATGATGGAACCCAGAATCACATAGACATTTGGAATCGCTACAGTTACTGTTTTGAACAGAGAGGAAACAATCTTCATCACTGGGGCAGGGTGAATCAAATATTTTCCACGGTTTACAAAAAGTGCGTGTGGTGTCGGCATAATAACCAGTGTCACATAAGCATGTGGTACCATTACAGTGGCTGTTTATAGTAGCAGCTGTACAATCAATATCTTTTGAACAAGTGTTGTCGAATATTTGTCTTTTTTTACACAGCGTACGATCGTTGGAATAATGGAATCCCAATTCACAAATACACTTCTTCCCCACACATTGGCTGTGAGCGACAGCATTCTGACAATCTGGAGGTATGCTACATTTGTCGCCAATCTTGTTTAGGGTGCATCCATTTGAATCCTTTCTTGCTCTGTACCCTGATTTACAACGGCATTCTCCTTCAAAGCACGTACTATTCACAATAGATGCGGTGCAATCCGTTTGAAGGTCGCATTTATCTCCGAGTACCCTTGGAATGCATTTATCTTTCTCGGCATTTGGGTAAGTGCCATTCATGCACAAACAAGCTCCACCTATGCACAAGCTCTTTGGTATGGTAATATCACAGTCGGAATCAGTTTGGCATGGGTGACCTATGAGCAGTTTTATGCATTCTGTCTTGTCGGCATTCCCCTTATATCCGGGATTACAAACACATTTTCTGTTCCAACACATACTGTTATCAACAGCATCATAACAATCAGCGTGAAACAAACAGGTTTGATCGCCAACCTTTCTCTTGACACAGGATGTCTTGTCAATGCTTTGATGAAACCCTGATTTACACTTACACGATCCGTTTATTGAAGTTTTTTTACAAAAAGAGTGACTGATTGAACCGTGGCAGTCTTGGTGAAACACACAGTCTTCCTCTAGCTTACGTGATATACAACCCGTTTTATTCTGCAGGCTTTTATATCCACTTATACAGTGACAGACGCCATTGTCACACTGGCTGTTAGAAACTAACGAGCAGTCTTGTGGTACGTGGCAATTACCACCAACAAGCTTTCTGATACATAAAGGTGGATCGGTAGTCGAATCATATCCCGGTTCACACTGACAAACACCGCCAAAGCAGATACTGTTCTCAATATTAAGCGAGCAATCTCGATCGGAAGAACAAGCATCTCCCAAAACAGTCAATCCACAGCCGTCGGTGACAGGTTTAAATCCAACATCACAACCGCAAACGCCAAACAGGCAACGACTATTTGGAATGGCATCAACACAACCCTGTGTGGTCTGGCAGACATCTCCAATCTTTCCTAAAGATACGAACAAAATTTTGTTGAAATTGTTAGGCTATCAATGCCATGTTTTGTGGTATTATTTTGTATTATTGGTTTAATTCCAGTTTGTTATATTTTTGTTACACCGGCAAAAGTAAAAATAGCAGAGAGTTTGTTAGCTGTTGGTGATCTGAAAAGATACTCAGCTGCGATATTTTAAAATAGCATGCTATAAGTAGTGTTATCCGCAGGCCTGCTCTGATTTTAATGGGAGGGATTGTTAATATTTATTGAATAAATGTCCCAGGGCGACTCTTCACTGAAAACACAAAGATTTCTATGCAGTACATGAAGAATGGTTAATTGAAAAACACCAACACAATGGAATTTCCACCCAAATGACGACAAAGTGATAATTAACCCTTTACCAAAACAAAACGCTATATTCAACACAACAAAACGCTATATTCAACACACAAATCGCCAAATTTCTTTTTTTACCTCAAACACAGCTAATCGTCCCTAATTGAAATGTGCTCCTCTGGCACGTTCCAAAGAAGGGTCATAAGCTATGTTTTCAGTCAAAAAAGGAAAACATGTCCTTATTTTAGAATTAGTTACATTTGCCATCTGCTGATTGTATTATTTAACTGGTAGAGTGCTAAATTATTTTCGGTCATCCAAATTTGTCCACCTCTCCATGCCTTGTTACAATTTATGGGAGAGTGCCTAGTAGCACTTTACCATAAATTGTAACACGGCAAATCCTCACAGATTAAATTTCAATTCAAAAATAATATGAATCACATCCACAGAATATGAAGCCATTCAGCTGCGGCACCTGCACTCCAGTTTAAAGCTCAAATATGGGCTTCTAGCACTCTACCAGTTAAACTGGCTGAATCTTTTTTTCACAAAATGTTAACCATTATATGGGGGGGGGTTGTAGATTTCACTCCGTCAATGGTATTGATGAAAATCGTCCTCCTGTTACTCTGCTAACTGAATTAACTTGCTTATGGGAAAAACTCAGTGTTCAGAGAGAAGTAATTAACAACTAAGATGTAAAAGATTGCATGCCATGTTTCTTGTCGCGCTTCAACTCTTTCGAACCTTTAACTGAAGTAAAGTTTCAAATATTTTGTTATCTCTTGCTTCAAATCAATGTTAAATTGGCGAGATGGGTGTTAACATGCTTTTATCTTAGGAATTATGAAATCTACCAGGATTTGACTTGGCGCAGTTGTAAATCGTGGTCTACTTGATTTATGTATAATACAGCCACCGTGGACTAGTCGTAATCCACGCGCGGGCAACCATGTCCACGCATGAGTTTACCAGGTAATAGAAATCATCATCAGCAAAAATTTAATTAATGAAGCACCGGGTTTTACCCGGTGCTTCATTAATTAATGTTTTGATGATTATTTCTATAATTAGTGTTTGCAATCTAATAAAAAAAAGCGTCAGTGGGAATACTGCCCACCCCATGAAACGTGACCAGTCGGCGGCGGCCGTAATGTGTAAGTAGTTTCAATATTTGTGCACGGACCTTTATAATCATGATCACACAATGGGTTTTACAAAGATGATCGTATATAGACGTATCGACACAAAGACATTACCGTAACACATTAGCAGCTATCGTAAACAGGGTTCGGAGTGTTAATTCAACCACCTCTCAACCCGAAGGCCAGTCTTCGGATTAGAAGATGGTTGAAGAAGGAGAAATTGATCATACCACGACCAAACAATTGCTTGCGTAGCAGTAAAATAGACGAAGGCTATTTGTACATTTGGTGATATGCGATTACCATCTGTGGCGTCATTGGTATGTCACGTAAGGACGTCATCATCCGTTTCAAACTCACAGGATTCTTATCAGCCCCATGAGTTGAAAGATGTTTGAAGTTGAAGCAGAAGAACACAAACCGTGACCAGACCATAACATGCACACCATAAAATAGTGGTATCTGTTATTTGATAAAAGGTTATAAGTCGTATCTTTATGATTTGCTTTATTGAGACATTGGGACACTGGTTACCGGTTCCTATTTTTCCAGGGAAGCCGAACTGGTTTCGCAGGGGAAATAAACAAACAGTGCTCCACTTCCGGTGTTTCCACGGGGAATATGTGGTATCGACTGCAGTTTTGAAGGTATACTATTTTTTAATAGCCCCCTTACAATAACAAACACATTGAACACCTTCCGGCGCACTCCTCAAGACCCCAAAATCAAGGAAATGAATTTTTCATGAATTCCTCTCTCACATTTTCCCACAGGCCGAACCATGGGAGATCCAGTGCGTCTTGAACCTCCTCCCACCCAACTTTGAGAGTCCACCGTCTCCGGGGTTTCCATATAATCATCTTGCGCGTTTTAGTGTTTTAATATTCTATACATGTATATTCCTGTCATTCTTGAAAATTTGAAACGGTTCTGACTAGATCTATTGTTAATAATCTGTTTCACTATTCTTTCATCAAATGTGCAGTGTCTGTTTTTCGATTTAGCTTTCCATTTACCTCGTCAAGATGTTACCGTTTCATACAGCGTGTAGTAGTATGTGGAATTTTAGAAGTTAAAGTGAAAGGTTACAAAGGAAAAAAAATATTACTTACCTTATTAGTACTTATTTCGCACTCCAGAGTTACTGTTTGTCAGACATGCTGCGAATCGGCTTTTTCTGTACGCGCATGCGCATTCATGCTTTCATATTGATATTTATGCGGGATAGCTCGAGATTCTGGGCAATTGATTTCTGCCCACAATCGAGCAATTCAGTTTGAGTTTGAAAATTAAAAATTGAATTTTCAATAGATATTCACAAAACGCGACCTTTGATACGCTAAATCAGTGCGATACCGACGTTGACACAAGATGCTATGTTAGTTTTCATCTATTCAAAAGGGATGCGATCAATCAGTTTAATAAGACATTCCATGCAGAGTGAGCCAAGAACCATGTTCTAAAATATTACATAAAATATAGATAATCAACTATGATCAAATTCAATAAACAACAATAATCGAGAGAGATAGTCATTTTATATGCGCCTTCTCAAATTGAGACAAACATGTCTGTGCCAAAGAAAAAAAGGTCGGCATCTGTAGAGTGGAGGTCAAGGTGAATTGGTTTCCAGTTTCCCTGTCTATTGGATAAGAAAATAAAAGAAAACTTATCTTTTCCAGAAGACACGAATTTATATAAGTGCACTTGATTTTAATAATACACAAGGCCAAGGATATTTGGTCAGAGAATGGGTGTGAGCGAAGCCAGAGATCAGAGACCATATTCAGGGTAAATGATCGAAAAAGAACCGCATGGATGTGTCAGTAGAGAAGCTCGAGTCCAAATTCAATCAGACTAGTTTGAATGGGTTCATTAGAACAAAACTTGGGCAATATTCAAATTAATTGCGAGTTATTGTTCCGATAATGCCCAGTTATTGTTTACTGTTAAAATAATGCACAGATATTACTTGTATTGGTCATTCTTTCGGCTAACAGTGAAGGTAAAAGAAAGGGAGTAAAGCCTAAAAAGTTTAAAATATGTTTCTCAGACCCTCCCGCGTGGTCATTTTGGCTGCAGCATGCTCTCTTTTTATAACCAATGCAAACTTAAAAAAATTAAAATTAAATGGTTTATGTCTGATATTGTACCCAAGTTAATAAAATTGGAAAATTTGCCCCTTGAGTGCAACAAGGCTTTGCAATCCTTTAACATTGCAAAGCCTTCTTGCGCTCAAGCAACGAAATAACAACCCCCCCCCCCCCCCCCCATGCTATTCTGTAGATTGTGAGGTCTAAAACACAAAACAAACCAAGAACATGAACTTTTGTTGGCAAATAAATAATTACAAAAATAAAAAATAAAATACAAAACCGCCCACCCACATGCAATTTTACAAAAAATGGCCTAAGAAACAGAAGATCTACTTTGTGGGGCCGAATCGGTAGTGGATATTAGACAGACAAAAAACCTGCAGAATGCCACAAAACTGTCCAATAAGATTGAAGAGCAGTTATATTTGATGCCAAAAAGATTGTTGGAATAATATGAAAACATTATTTTTCCAAATTGGACGAATGATATTTTCTTTCCAAAATCGTTCATAGTTTACCTGTCACAAAGAAATATGACATGGACATTTCCGAACACCTACATTTCCAGACCAAAACCAGAACATGCAAATTTATTTTGAAGTTCCTTCAGGATTCAGCTTAAGCCTTTCTACAGCCACGATGTATTTTATAAGCCTCGATGTTGTCATTTATGAAATGGGGTTTTGTAACACAGTTGTCAGATGCTTGCGCTGCATGGTAAGAAAATATCAGCAATTCTTCTGATATAGCAGTCTCGTGCTTAATAAATGTTGCAAAACGGTTGCCCAGGACGTTACTCGACATCAACTGATATAACACACAACTCAGGTTGGTGACATTTCGAATCAGTCAGACCTGAGGGAAAACTCCAAAACTTTTACAACTGCATTTTCTAGAATTGTATTTTTGACCTATTAATACAACTGACTAAAACGAATCATTAGCATTTTTTAAAGATATGGCAATTTGCTAACTGCTAAATTGCCACATATTTGAAAATGCTAACGGTTATTTCAAGCCACTTAAAGTCATAATTAGAAAATACAATTCTGGAACATACAATTGTAAAAGTTTTATAGTATCGGCCCCTGTAACGGTTCACAACTTGCCATTATTGAGGGATTCAAACAGGTTCAGTACTGTGATCACAAAGGCAACACAAATCAGTGGATCGAGATTTCCTGAATAAGATATTGTGAAATCCTCTCAAAAGAAAAAAACGAAAAGAGAACCCACGATTCTATGATGTAGGTTTCAGCAGGCGAGGCGAGATTCAATAGTGAGGTGGATTGGAAAATGAACAGAGAATTTTGATATGATCGCAATCCAGTACTGACTATAGAACACAGGCGCTGTTACAAATGACTGTCCCTCCGATATGAAGATAAAAATAACATAGAGTATAAAACTATCTATTATCAAATATTTTCAAATGCCAAGCTCTTAAGTATAGAATGGTGTACGGCGTTAATATTTCGTTTTCGAAGAAAACCAGGATGATCACTTTTTCATCAAGAGTGACTGATCAAGCAGTAAAATTCCATCATTCCCGCCTTTTTGGAAGACAACCATACCATTTCCAAGTGTTTTCCTATTTTATGCGCTACCTTATATGATAACGAGAAATGTCTGACAAATATTTTTCGTTATCTGGCGTCACAATAGATGTAAGAAGTATCTATCCGGAAATAAAGCAAATAACACGATAAGTTTCGATTGACATCACCGCACGTTTTCGTCGTCTGGGTATTTTAATTATATTAAAACATCTCAAGGGATATAATAAAAGGAATACACCTGCAGTTATTCAGTAGGTATGACAATTCTTTCGTGAGTGTATGGAGATCTAAGTTTTTACGATCGGCTGGAAGCCGCCCGTGAAAACATGTTCCCGTGTAGTTACTGGTGAGATAAATCTGGTACCCACTCAAAAACAGTAGCTGTTTTATTCCAGTTCCACACATAAATCCATGAAAGGCGCTTTTTGAAAGTGTTTTCAGCAATGTCATTGGCTTCAATCGTAAATGATGTAAAAGAGGGATTTAATTCTGTTTCTTTATATATATATATATGACACTACCATTTCGCTACATTTTATTTGTGGTGTTTTTCCACAGACATGTCCGGGAACAGAAGGACCATCACCTTCTCAAATAACAATTTCAACTAACCAGAGCTTGTTGGTATAACTTTTGTACAGAAACACACAAAATGTGTTCAAAGAATTCTACACGTTTTTAGTTTGCTAACAAATAAAATAGTGACTGCATTACAGGAGTCATGTACTGATATGAAATCGAACTCAAGAACAGCTCAGCTCAGCTTTTTGGATAGCTTTCTTGTCAGTTCTCTCTGATCACAAAAATTACGTTCAAGTGTCAACGACTAGTGTCGTCTGCTTCGAGAAGGCCCCTGCTTCTCGTCCTGCATTAGGTTCAGGTTTGTGTCGATCGACGGCTTAACATTAATGAATCAGTTATACACCATTCCATACGTTCAATTCTAATTATAGCGACATAATGCAGAGCATAAAAATAGGAGGTCTTAAAATATAATATTCCGTTTAACAGGCTTCTTATGTGTATCCCCTTTAAGAGTACTTCATTTATAAATTTCTAAGGAAATGCAGATGACCCTCACTTTTAACCTTAGTAGAGGCTGAATAATTAATTTGGAGAATTTCATTTCGAAAATATTAATAACGGTAGTATAAATATTAAATCTGAGTGTTGGAAGAGCAAACTGAAATAATGAACAGATTATTTTGGGCCAGGTTCTGTTATGAACTTTTTCTGTCGACACAACTGGTTGTGAAAAATATTCTGTCGGCTCAAAATGTCTGTTACCCTTCTCAACAGCGACATATGAATATCAATTAAAATCTGCAAGGATTTCTCAAATTTAACTGGGAATTTAACCAATTCGATCTTGTTTGACAGAGCTCTTTGAGCTCCGTGAAATATGACTGAATTGGCCAAATCCCCAGTAACGTTATGGGAACAATTTGGTGCTTAAATTTAGATATTTTGCCATCGGTGTGCAGGAGTTAAAACGCCCATTGATCATAAACAAGGGATGCACATAATAAAGCAATCAGAAAGGAAAACAAAACTGTAAAAAAAACAGTATCACTTACGTTTGGTGCACATGGTCGAACTGGATGTATTCTGATAACCTGGTAAACACCGACATTCACCTGTGTTGCACTCACTGTCTGGAACGGCTTCAGCACAATCAGAGTCCTTGTTGCAGCTATCACCAATACGACCTGGAGAAAGAAAGTAAAATTGCCATTTTTATGAAATATATATATATATATATATAATACGAGGCTAGAAATCAGGCTCATCTTTAGACATGGGCGCTATTGGAATTTGGAGTTCGGTATCGATTTTCGGTATTTTTAGGGGGTATATCACGGTATTGTGGCCTGTTCCAAACAACCCTTAACCTAAAAGGCCTATTTCAGGAATTTGGGAGCTCAGAGCATGTGCCGCCAATATGTCGTCATTAGGAGGTCTTGCTAACAATAGACAAATCACCCGGGCACAGGCAGCCAAGACATGACTAAGAATCACTGCTGAACAAATGGATATGTAGAGGTTGCAGTTTAGTGATAATTTGGGACAATTGCCCAGGCCCTTAATGGTTAACAAAACTGAAAGGAAAATCAGTCACTTCTTTCATGAAAATATACACTTCAACTGCTATCAAGCCCCAACAATGCCTTGTAAATAGTGACTGTAGGGAAATTTGAAAATACAGATCGTCTCATGATATCGGTATCGGTTCGAGTATTTTTTTTTCTGGTATCCCGATGATATCGGTATCGGTTCGGTTTTTCGGTATATTGCCCATCTCTATTTCTGACATCAATGTTCAATAATCAGCAATTTATTTATTTATTTATTTATTTATTTATTTATTTATTTATTTATTTATTTTATTTATTTATTTATTTATTTATGATAAGGTCATATATTTTTGCACAATGGCTAATCATGACCACAACATGAGTATCAACTCAAGACCAGGGGTGAGCGTTAATAAGCCGCCGTGTTGCCCATTTTGAAGAGAGTTTGCACCTCAGAGGCATTGGTGACTGGGTCCTATTTTACAAGTAAAACAGAGCCTGTTTACCGCAGTGAACAGGCACTGCTTCATTTCCCGGGGTTCCCGCGGAGAAATTTAGTGTATAGTCGACTGACTATGCACCGGGCCTCGGTTAGATTTGATTCACAAATAGTTACCCATCTAATCACCACCATGGAAGAAATGCTGAGTCTTTTATACCATGCTCGCCTATGTTACTACCTGTGAAAGGCCTGTATGTTAAATTTTAGCTTTTAACCCTACTACTCATGTAAAACTTCTACTGCGGTTAACAAAAAATTTACACCAAAAGTTTGAAGTCCATTCAACATGACCGCTGCCATGACGCAACTTGCCAACTTCGATACATTCACACTTCGCGAGGTTTCATTCAAACATACGACATTACTACTACGTGTAAATGACCTATTAAGTTTAAAATACCTAAAATTAAATATTTAAAATAAAATTTAAGAATTGTTAATAATAATTTGACTGAAAAAGCAAGGTAAATTCAATCAACTTTGACGGTGTGTCTAGCTGTCATTCAAGCATTCACTTACAGTCGGTAGGACTGCTCACCGGCGCAGATGTAAACAAAAACAAACCCACGTGTTTGCGATAGAAAGTGTCGTTTTTTCTCCGTTTTAAGTGACAAAGTCGATTATTTATTAAGAGCATGGGATAAATAAAACAAATAGGTACTGGGGCTGGTAATTTTAAACCACTCGTAGAATAAGGGTTTCAACCACTCGGCAAGCCGAGTGGTTAAAACCCTTATCCTACTCGTGATTTAAATCTGAGTACCGGTGCTAGTACCTATTTATTCATTATACACCAATTCCTTTGTCTTCTTCGGGTTGGTAAGAGACGTGAACTACCCGATAGAACAATAGACGTCACTTGAACACCTGTACTCACTTATCATACCTGGGTCCGTGCGTTCTGTGAATTGGCGTGTAAGCAAGTTACTACCCTCGCTGTCGGTATTCATGAATTTGAAAAACCTGCCAACGTGCTGTAACACCTCGCCGCTTCGCGGCTCAGCGTCACATACCGCACGTTGGCAGGTTGTTCAAATTCATGAACACCTCCAGCTCAGTAAGTAACTATTACATATATCTCTCCTGTGCCTATTCCTGCACTAACCTTCAGGTACAGCAGAAGGATTTTGAAAATGTAAGGGCTGAATCTCAGATTTATATTTGTGTATATTGTGCGGTGGGGGCAGGAAGTGATGAGGTGGAGGATATGGATGTGTGGGTTTTTTTTTTAAATCGCCGATTCGAATTAACACGTAAGCGGAATGTTTAAAACAACTGTTTATACTACCATCGCAACTTTGGTAGCAACGGTGGCACACAGCTGATTTAAACATTGCACTCGCGCGTTAATTCATTGAGCGATTTCGCTCGATGTGTGAGACGAAGCAAAACGAAGTGGACATCCAGTCCAGAGTAGTTTCACATAAACAGGACAGGTTGGGGGAAATAACAGGGAATTTTGCAAATGCAAGTGTTTTGTTATCAGTCAGTTTGACTGTAGTACCAGTTAAAAAAAACAATGGTACCTTCTGAGTAAAAACGTAAAAAAGTGTCTGCTAGAGCCCCAAACCAACAACTGCACAGCACCTGATAATCAATCGATAAAATCTGCTCACATCTTTCACACAAAAAATTCAAAGTTGTCTGTTCCTCTGTTTTTCTGGTGAAAAGCAAAGCTAATAGGCATCGAAACGAGTTCGGCGAGTCTTTACCAATTGCAAAAAGAAAATACACGTTGTCCTAGCTCAGTGTGGCACTGTGACTTTCGCCTGCAACCCGTGTTAAGCCAATAGTCAAACGCCAATGAAAGATATATAGACACGGTAAGTACCAAGGAAAGTTTCAATCTCCTGCTATATATGTTGCACTGAAACCAATGTGCAAATTAAAACATATAATCACTGATTATGTTTGTTTGTTTATTGAGGCTTAATTGTACTTTCAACAGCCAGGGTCACATGGTGTTGGACAATTGAGGAAGGTGGTGTACTCAGAGGATCATCGTGCGGCGGTGAGCAACTGTCTGACCTCTCTAGAGTTAGCAGCGGTTGAAGACAAATGCAACATAGAGCTGTAATAAGTCTTAGTACATAGCACCACTGTGCCTCGACTTTTACAGTCGAGATTAAGTGTTTTGCCAAAGAATACAACGTAGTTACCGCTGGTCAAGATCGAACCGTCGACCTTTCCATTTGAAGTCGAATGCTCTAACCACTGAGCCACAACGGCCCTCGCTATTTATTTATTCATTTATTTATTAGTGCTTAACCCTTTGAACTCCAGAGGCCATTTTTCGTGCCAGGTCACAAGTCATAATGTCATTAAGGGGGATGACTGCAAGGTAAATGTGTTGTGCTGACCAATCAATATTTTCAACGTGCAGCCCGAAGGCTGCACGTTGAAACTATTAATTGATCTACCCCCAAATAATAAATATGGACTCTTCCTATTGCTACCATGGAACTGACATGGAAGATACCACCAGGTTCAAGGGGTTAAGGTCACATGTTTCTGCACAATGGCTAATCGTGACTGCAAAATGGAAATAAAGTCAAGTCCAGTCAATCGTTTATACCATGTTGCACATTTAAGAGGACTTCCACCACAGGCATTGGTGACCTGGTCTTATTTTACCAGTAAAACATAGCATGTTTACCACAGTACACAAGTTCTGCTTCACTTCCAGGCGTTCCACGGGGAAGCGCCCCTCGCTGATTATAAATTTGACGCAACAATTACCGTTCCATCAAAATTATATGGTGTGATTATTTGATCAACTTTGAACATTGGACTGAGTTCAGTATTATTCGATGCCTTTGTTCGACAGGGTCGAATTAGAAGCATAAAGCAATGTTAAAATTCAAAACTGAAAAGAAAAACTCATAATTATCACATTATCGCGCGCAACGCTTGAATCAGGTCCAGTGTGTAAAAGAAAAAAAAATAAAATGCAGCTTTTTTTTACAGAAAAACTTACGAAGTTGGCAACGTGCTCCACTCTGTGCCTCTCTGTATCCGGTATCACATACACATAAATCAGCAGAACATTTACTACTACTAACCGCGTTGAAACAGTCGGAAGAAATGGAACAGCTATCACCAATTTTGCCTGTAACAAGAATCAAAATAATATATACATCAGTGGGGTTTGAGGACTTTTCAGCGGGTTTGGTGGGTTTCTACGCCAACACGTGAATCCTGTTTTGCGTTTAAAAAACGCCACACCGACTATGACTATATTTAATGGAGGTATGTGGGAAAAAGCAATGTCACATCAGAGGGAAATGATAGCCAAAAACTACCTGCTGGGGTGGAGAAATTATCACTAAAACACATGTACAGTTGAGTTTCCGCCCCATCTATTAACTCAAATCAGTGAAAATACAAAATATGTTTTGGTCCAATTTCTGTTATTTGACTTCCGGGTTCTACCGAACCCTGACCTCCAAACGCAACAATCATGCCCAAATTATAACGTTTGCTTGTGTTACTTATGTTCTCCGTGAAATGAAGATCAATATCATAGTATAAATTACACAACACCAGTGTACAAGTAATTAACCACTTTTGCTATAACTGGTCTTTATGCATATTTGAAGTTTGGTACAATACTTTTTTCACGTATTTGTTTTTAAAATAAATTGACATATGGAATATTTACCAAGTTTTTGGCAACTAGAAATCTCTCAACAAATTTAAATGCTAGCTTTGGAGGATGAAATACATGGTGCTGAAACTTTAGCTCCAAAGGCACGAAACTTACATCACTTGAATGGAGTAGTTCAGTTATCAAAATGTGTACTTTTTAATAATTAAAAAGGCGCAATTAGCTGACACCGCGGCCTCGTGTCGAAGGGGTATGGAGCGTTTGCTCAGTGAATCTTGAGGCACAGATAAGACACGAAGGGGGATTTTTCTGATTTTGAAACTGAAAACATTAAACTTTTGCAAATGGCATAGCCAGTTTTCTAACTAACGCCGAGAGGAATTCCTTCGGAAGCAACTATCTAGCGAAACTATATTAAACCACGCAGAAGACTCGACCACTGGTATGTCTGGTTTAATATAGTTTCGCTGGACGTTTGATGGCGAAGGTAACTCTCCCAGTGTGCGTTCGCCACCCACCCTACCACACCCCACCTTGCCTGACACTTGCAGTATAATCAGCGTCCTTTATTGAATCCGCAGCACTCAGAAAATTTGCAAAAGAGGTGTTCTCGCTGATTTCCTGTGAAGTGTAGCATGTAAAATAGGGTGATGCAATCCTCTGTAATTTAGTGAAGTTTTTGTCCGTAAGAAAGCTCAGTAGTTCTGTCTCCTGAATGTTTCTATGTCGACTTACTCTACAGGTCGTCGCCTGAGTGCTACAATGTCCTATGTCCCCTATGGGACATAGGACATTCTAGCACTCAGTCGACGAGGTATCTAATGGGTTAGATTCAGTGTGACAGTACAATGCATTACATCCCGATATGAACGATGTTGACAGTATTGCTTCAAGAAGATTACGTTACCTGAGCAACATTTTTCGCTCACTTGTGTAAATATGAGATACAAATGACATGTTGTCTCCAAGTTGTACTGTGAGTTGGCACATTCATAATCAAACCCAAAACTTACACAGTTTGTAGCATTGTAAAAGTACTTCTGTTCTTCATATTTACAAGACAAAATGGGTCCCACTCTTGGACTCCGTTGTTATGAGATCAATGATAAACAATTATTGTGATATCTGAAAAGTTTAAATTAAAAAATACCTAATAGGTTTGATGTTATATCGACAATGATTATTCAATGAAAGGTTGGTAATATTTCCCATTTCCCATAAGTCATTGGTGTACGATGGAAAAAACATGTCAGAAAAATATCTGCGCTACCATATATTTCTCCTCCATGTAAATAGAATTCACTTTAAAAATTGATAAGAGGGCTTATATCAGTCCAGAAATAAATAGCAATATGATTTGCTAGATTCTATGTTATTTACAGTACAGTACGGGACTGGGGGGCGACTCTCCATGAAAACAAGGACGGCATAGGATTTGCGCCCAGACGGTATGTTTCAAATTCTGTAGCAACCATAGAAATACAGTTCCAAATCCGGCTTCGAAGAAAGGTCCTTGCGTGAGTGCGGGAATTTTGGGTGGCGGAGGCAGATTGGATGAAAATGCAGAATGAAGATTATTTTCAATACTGCCCGTTTTGTTTTATGGGTTCTTTTTTAACAAATCAACCAAATGTGGAACGCTTGACATATTTAATCCTTAAAATGCTGAACTGAACTATAATACAAGGTTTCAGCACAACTTATGTTGTGACAAGCATCTTAAGGGTTAATACTTTACTTTGGAATTGTAGGTCTTGGCCAATCACTGAAACGAGTTCTTCGATCTCATTCCAATGAGAGGTTATGTACTCTAAAATCAGCTGGGTTAAAATCAACCCAAATCAACTGTGTTGGGTGAATATGAACCCAATTGGGCTCAATTCAGTTGATTTGGGTTGATTTTTAACTCAACTGACTTTATAGTGTCATCTGGAGAAGATTCTCTTAGATACGGAGTTATAATGAACGTATGGTTTGTGAAACTACTCTAGATGGGTGTTTGCGGTGAATCACTCTCCCCTTTTTGACTATTAATTCCACATGTCTCTTTATCAACATCAATATACATTCCAACCACTTAATGAGGGCTTTCACCAATTTAATCTAGAGAAACAAATTAAGTTGGAGTATGGCATCAGCAGTTATCTTTCCAACAGTTATATATTGTGGGATGGTCGCACCACCTTACCGATATGAGACGGACGTTTATTGCAGTCGTTACAAGCTATTACTTCTCTTCTCCGATAGCAACTATTTTTATTTCCACACAGAGTTTATAGCCAGTGTGTGATTAGTTTTTTGTGATGTACTTTCATAATAACTGACCTTTCTGTCCGTGTCAGAATAAGGTTTATTAGCCAAAAAAGTATCTACTAACACAAAGAAGTTAATCGTTGCTGACATCATTACAAGATTTTTTTTGAATGCACTTTCTTTCCGACGTGTGTGGTGGCTTTACAATATTCGATCCTTTGGAAAACTAATTCCCTTTTTGTTTAGATTTTAATTCATTACCAAACACAGAGATTCATGACTCAGGGAAGGGACATTTGAGGCCGCTTCTTCGCCGTTCTGGTTCATTTATTTCTTTATTCGTTGAGGTTGAGGCAATTTTTCACCTTCTATGGCTATTTCGTGGGTGCTACAAAAAGTTTAACCCTTTACCCAACGTAATGGCCAAAAACGGCCATTCACAAAAATCACTAGTCAGTTTTCATTGTTTTGTCACAAAAGCATAGCTTATGACCCTTCATTGGAACGATCTCGTTGAGCTCGTTCCAATGACGGGCCATAAGTATGTTTTTGACGCAAAAAATGATAACAACTAGTTATTCAGGAATTTGTTTGCAAGTGTCGACTGCTTTTCGAGTTGGGAAAAGGATTAAAGTCAAGTTCAGAAAGTTGTTTATTGGTATGTTGTACACTTTAGAAGACTTCTACCCCCAGGAGTTGCTTACCGGACCCTGCTATACCAATAACTCAGAATTTGTCTATCGTCGTCTGTCTATGTCCAAGTGGCTGGTAGGAAGAGTTATTTATTATTATCCACTGGTGATTAAGGTCACTTTCAGCATCTAAGGCTATGTCGTGACCACAACACAAGCATAAAATCAAGTCTAGCCAATCGCTCATACCTATGCTGCCCGTTTCGGAGGACTTTCCACACTGGCAGCGGGAAACGATATCCTATTTTACCAGTAAGATAAAACCCGTTCACGACACTGCACTCTAACATCAGTTGGGTTAAAAATCAACAACAATCAACTGGGTTCATATTCACTCAACCCAGTTGATTTTGGCTGATTTTTAACCCAACTAATTTTAAAGTGCACAAAAACTCTGCTCCACCTCTTGGGGTTCCTTCGAGGAAGCGGTGCAGTCGATGCCATACTTGATAAACATCGTTAACACTGCTGCTTTGAAAGATTACCCAAAGAGAGAGCGAACATCTCTTGACATGTAAGATGTATTTTCCGCATTGATATTCCATCTGGATGGATAGAATACAAAGCCCTCGGGTGAACTCAGTGCGCAGTCAGACAGTACCAATTTGAAACACGGTCGTTCGCGCTCGCTCGCTCTCTCTCTCTCTCTCTCTCTCTCTCTCTCTCTCTCTCTCTCTCTCTCTCTCTCTCTCTCTCTCTCTCTCACTCTCTCTCTCTTCCGCAATGTATATGACTATTATAACAGTCAATTAATCTGGGCCGTTGTATTGCATTGAGTAGACGAGGCCAAAGGTGTGTTTGATATGGCTAATCTGGTCCCGTGAACAAGAGGAAATATGGCAGCCCCGATTGTTTAACTGTTGTAATAATTTGTTTATTATATTACAGATGATATTTAAAAAATTAATACGACGCCTAAACATAAACAAAAACGGAAAAAGTGTGTTTTGTTTGTTCAGGGTGTCCAGTGCAAATGCACTCGAGTCATTATTTCACATTTCCAAAACATTCGTCCAGAAACTTTTCACACGTCATTGACGTCAATTGAGCCTCGTTTGAAACAGACATGATATAAATTTGAAAAACTCACGTTTTTCTCCGTGCCAGAATGATTAGCAAACTATACTACAACGATAGTGAAAAGCATTTGTGGTTGTCACATAAAACATTTTATGACACCACATTGGACAGATTAACGGATTCAGCTATTAAGAAAGAGAAATTGATAACTGGCCCATGCTTTAAAATGCTAGAAGGGTATAATATGAGGTTTGGGGCGTCTTTCATGTTTCTGGTGGTTCGGTTGATCGAACGTTGGTATTCATATTTTTTGCTGAGAATTACGTGAAGAGTATAATGTCGGTGCTATCCAATACACTGTTTTATTAACAGATGCTTTCTCATTGTTAATATATATGCCTCGTTCGCCATCTATGGCTATACCATAATCGCAATATTAATATAAGGTCTAGTTTAACCAATCGCTTATTATCATTAATACTATCCACCGTATTTGATTTGATCATCTGACGTTCACTATAGAGTCTTATTTCACTAGTGAATCATAGTTGTCGGCACAGTAAATAAAGAACTCTTCACTTCCTGGCATTCCCATGGGGATTTACGAACAAAATAAAATTTAAAATTGAGGTAATTATTGTTCTTGAGTCATGATTCATAAATGTATTTGCAGGATTTAACTGATTATTTGGAATTATTTCACCGTAGTTAACCCTATTAAGTACTGAGTCGATGAAAGGTATCGTCCAAACAATATAAAATAAATAGGTACTAGGGCCGGTAATCAGATTTAAACCACGAGTAGGATAAGGGTTTTAACCACTCGACTTGCTCATTGGTTACAATCCTTATTCTACGCTTGGTTCAAATCTGATAACCGACCCTAGAACCTGTTTGTTTTATTCATACCATGCTCTTAATAAACAATCGACTTTGTCACTTAAAATGGAGAAAAAACGACACTTTCTATCCTAAACACGCGGGTTTGTTTTGTTTACATCTGCGCAGGTGGGCAGTATTACTGGCTGTACGTGAATGCTTGATTGACAGCTAGACACATCGTCAAAGTTGATTGAATTTACCTTGCTTTTTCAGTCAAATTATTAACAATTCTTACATTTTATTTTAAATATTTAATTGTAGGTATTTTAAACTTAAGTCATTGCACGTAGTAGATAGTAACGCAAAATGTCGTATGTTTGAATGAAACATCGTGAAATGTGAATGCATCGAAATTGGCAAATTGCATCATGTCAAAGATTAAGTTGGATGAACATCCGACTATAGGTGTAATTTTTATTAACTGCAGTAGAAGCTTTATACCGGTAGTGAGGTTAAAAATTAAATTTTAACATACAGGCTCTTCACGGGAGTAACATAGGCGAGCATGGTATAAAAAATTTACAGTAAATTGAGGGATCTTTAAATGGTTGAATGCAAATTCCGGCAGTAATAATTTAAGACCACTATATCGCCGGGGCATGATGACACTGTGCTCAACGGAGCACTGTACTTCGATGGAGCACCTACTCTCAATCGCTGCTAACTGAGCTTATTTAGAGTTAGTAATCTGGAGAGTTTCATCCTTGGTAGTCGCTGCTAATTGGTTCTCCCCAGAACTCCGACTTTCTCCATCCATATAATAGTCCGACACGATGTGTCCCTGTGGCTATAATGTCCCAGGCGGCGGAATAAGAGGGGCGTACAATGGAACACGTGCCCCACCGCGTTTTCCTACAGACATCTTACATAAGGAGTTAAGAATTGGCGCACATAACTAATTTAATTGTATTTGGCCAAACAATAATCCACGGTCCGTCTCTTCTCTTTGAATCAAATTGCAACCCGCAGGCAAGCCTACGGGTTGGAAGATGGTTGGAGTATTAGAAATAGACCGGACCATGACCACACCGCGACACGTTCATATAATCGATAGACAAGTGGGGAATAGTACATTTACATATATACGATTGTAACCCTTCTCCCACTGGGCCGAACCACCGTAGTCTTGGAAATTTGTGTCCCTCCATTCCCATTGATCTTGCGCCGCTTCGGTATACGATGATATTATTATTGTGCCTTCTCATGTTTTGTTGCTGTGTGTCGAATTATCGTCGACGTGACGTGTTTTTCTTTTCCCAATACAACCAATGACGCAGAACGTGACGAAAGAGCTAATATGCATCGTCAAAACTTTTACCTTGCTAACCCCGAAGTAACAAATAATTTGCTAAAGAAATACTCTTTCAGAATCTTTCAATCATGTTTGTTACAAAAAGTAAAAACAAATTAAGAAATATCACCAGTAGGTCAATAAAATACCTCTGGTCTTAATGAGGTGTTGCATGAAACAAAAATATTATTTCAGGTGTATGGTGTCAAGCTTTTGGCAAGAAACACCTACAAATGTAGCGTTACTACAAAATGTTCAGATACTTGTAAACAGTTGCACACGTTTTTCTAACGCACACTTCACTTTCTGGAAAAAAACTAAATAACCGCCTTTGGCAAAGGTGTATATCTTGGCAATTTAGATAACTGTTAAGATTTCCATCTTGATACATATGTAAACATATAAAGGGTGAACAGATGTGATTTATATAAATGAATGCAGTAAATATAATTTGCCGCGGTATTTGCTAACAATTCCCGAGTGGTTGTATGAAATCAATCATAATCCAGAACATATCCTTGAAATGGTAATCGAGTGAAACCAAACGATTCGCACTATTGATGTGACTACCTGTAGTTCCTTAACACATTATCTTAGAGGGTGGCATTGTCTTTGGTATACCATACCCACTTGTGCAAACAGGGGTATTTTAGGATAGCAACTGCGGCGTACTATAAACCATGGTTGGTACCACAGATGGTCCAGCGTGTGGGACTCTTTAAAAGGACGCTTGTCGGTGAGAAACTCAAAACGACATGTAACAAAAGCTAGCAATGTTCAGAGTTAAAACCAGTCATATTAAAGGAAATATCTGGCCAGCGCTATTGCAAAAATTAGCCCTTCAAGTTGTATTACTTTTTCCAATTTTCGCCCCAAAACCTATCAGAACGAGGTTGCATTGCAGATTACAAACTCAGCCCCAGGTACACAGCAGCCGAGGCTGCGTGTGAAACTTGTAGAACAAGCGACGGAGAATCTTCTTTCAGTTGCTCTGCAATTTAATTATACGTGTACTGTACACTTAAAAATATTGACAAATTACGACGCTTGTTTTGAGAATGCAGAAGAAATAGGTAATTTTATTATATACCTATCAATGATACGCCGTATTTTTCACCCATCGAATCCTGATCGCCGGATCACACTCAGTAGCTTTCCGATTCCGTATCAGATGGTTGGTCTCAGAAGGAGGACTTGTTGACCGCAAATGCACCCGAGTGTTTATTTAGGGTTTGCAGAATTGCTAATAAGAAATTTTGTGCATACCACGTAAGCCTCGTTTGAAAAAGGTAGGGTATGAATTTAGAAAAATTGAGATTCCCGTTTTCGGAGAACCAGTGTTGATGGACAAACTATGACAGCACTGACGAGCTACCCGTGGTCGTCACATAATAAAGTGCGCGATTTTACAATTAAAAGTGAGTGAATGTCTGCCTGTGGTGGCCAACAGCCTCTTCGTCAGAATTTTAGCATGAAACGAGAACCGACGTTTAGGGCTCCGGTCCTTCAAAACAGGAATGATAAATCTAAATAATGACCTTAAGACAACTGTAAGATAATAAATGTATTTATTTACTGGTGTTGAAGGTCACATATTTCTCAACAATGGCTAAATGTGACCTCAACATGGTCATGAAGTCAAGTTTAGTCAATCGTTTATACCGATGTTGCCCATTTTATAGGACTTCCACCCTAAGCATTGGTAGATTTAACAATGAGACAGAATTTGTTTACCACAGTCAACAAGCACTGCTTCACTTCTCGGGATCCAACGGGGAGATAATAAATAAAGTATAAATAAATTACAAATGAATAAAAACAGTCCAATTATTTCAGTGTATTTTTTCTTTCCATCTTCAGTTAATAGTGTATAGGAAATTCGACTCGTAAAGCAATTTATCGTTTGTGACTCCAACCACCACTTTCACTCTCTGATATTATTAATCAACAAGCTGATGTGGGCCTAATCACCCGAGTGGCAAACAATACGTCTTTCTCAATTTCCCTTTCGCAATTCTTATTTTACATTTGGGTGAATAGACTCTAACAAAACGGATACGGAGTCTTGAGTAAATGTCATTATCGGATAATATACAGGCTGTCGTAATGCAACACATGTTTAGAATTAATTTAATTGCGTCGTAATAAGAAACTTTTGTACAAAACGTTTTACGATAATAAAATACCGGTTGATTCCTTCTTTACGAGGCTAGTTTTAGAGAAAATACGTATTTTAGGCATTACAAAATATCTGAAACTGCAGATCTTGGTCATAATCCTCATTCATCTCGGTCATTGACGTGTTTTATTGCCTTGCAGTGTTTTCGAATATTACTAAAAAATCGGGAGACTCAAAACTTTTTACGTTTTTTGATTGATGTTAGAAAGTAAAATCTGAAGAGCATAACTAAATACTGCCTTATCCTGTTGCCTTGCAGTTGTTTCTAGGCAAATCTTGGCTGTCAAAATAGGCAGCCAAGACTTGCCTAGAACGACTGCTACAACACTTAAAATGTAACCAGGGACGTAAATCCTTGGGGGTGTGGGTGGTGTTACACCCCCAAAAATATTCAGATCTTCTGTTCGTAGGGCAGCGAGTAAGGCAACCCGGTTACCATGACCCGCGGCCCATGCTACTACTGCCCTGTTAAGGAATTATTTCCCAGAATGTTGCCCTGCCTGACAGAATAGAGCTGAACAGCTAGGGTACGCTGAGCACCTGATCTATCATGGGCATGTATAACTTCCATCTCAGTTCATATGCCCTGCTGCCCATTTTGAGGCACCTGTTCTGTTTAAGTAAAAAGTTATCAAAGTCGAAATTAGGCCCTTAAGGGTTAAATAAAAAGATTTAATTTGTGTACTTATGCACTTTCTATATATTCTGTGTGTGAAAAGATAGCGGAAAGCCTCTGAATCCATGCTCATTATATGGAAGAAAAAAATAAAAATTTAAAATCAAACCTCCCCTCCCTCATGGATTAGAAAAAGAAATTGCCTGAGAATCAATTCATTTATTTTATGTGGATTTGCCGATATCACCTTTAAGAAAAGAACTCAACATGAATGTTCTTGGGGACAGAGAGGAGGTGAATAGGGCAACTCGTCACATTTTCTCCCTTATCTCATGGACAATAAAACATAGACTCAAACGAACGTCATCCCGTAGTTGCATATTCTTGCATGCTAGAATCGCTCTGTTCCATTGATATTCTTAACGCAAACTGTTCCTATGAATCACCATAGGAAATAAGTGCGGTTGTTAGGAAGGAAGGGCAGGGTAGGGTAGGATTCTGTTGTATCGCCACGCAACACTCTCTACACAAATAATGAATCTAGGATCCACGTGCAAGATAAAATACATGCAAGTACGGTGGACAAGAAGGAAAAGATATCAAATAGAAAGACATGATCAAATATCTAGTAGCAACAAAAATAATCGCTTTCATGTTAGCTGAAATTTGAAAATAATAAGAGGAAACACCACCCATCCTACCATACTAAAGTAGAAAACAAATGTCAGGGCAGTCGGCACTGGGTGGCTTCGGAATCACTATCGACTGTCATCTTTGGTTTCTGGTTCGTCTGCTGACATCGCGAGTGAGAAACTTTTATTATACGCTAAACGGTAGATTATCTGAAAAATTGCGGAAAGACAGAAATCGTATCCCCCATCCCCACCACCCCCCCCCCCCCCCACCCCACTGTGAAGATATTGAAATTTTCACTTTCATGATATCAATCAAAATGGCGGCTTTCAAGGCATCGCGTCAAGGTGAATACGAGTCAAATTATCACTGGAAATGATCATTTTGTTCTAAAAACGTATAATGAAAAGAAAAATTTAGTGTTTTTGAGTGTATTTCGACCATTTCCAACAATAATTCAACACGTATTCACATTGAATTGATGCATGAAACCCGCAAGCAGAATCCGTTCACAAGACGCTACCTATTCCAAGAATCGATCAGATCACTTCCGCGTATCAATGCGCATCAGCTGTTTACTTTCATGCATCAATTCAAGGTTGAAACGAGTAGAACTGTTGATAGGAATGATCAGATTCTTATAAAGAGCGTATTATAAAAAAGAAAATCCAGTGTTTTTGAGTGGATACCGAAAATTATCTCATGAGTGACAGAGACAAATGTTTATTTTTTGCGAGCGCTTCGCGAAAAATAAAACATTTCTCTGGGAGACTCATAAGATAATTTTCGGTATCCACTCAAAAACACTAGATATCATTCATCTGTTTATTAAACCATCCTCTTCTTGATTTCCAGACACGCTTGATAGCATTCCAAAGGGACGTGCTGTCAACTCACGAGTGCATGCATTTGTGGAACATGACCAATCAATTGCAGTTTCCCCGAACCGTCTTCATTAAGTGGTAGAGTGCTGAATTATTTTTGACCATCAAAATTTGTTCAATTGTCTTTGGCTTGTTACAATTCATTGAACAAGGCAAATCCTAACAGACTAAATAATTCACTTCAACGATAATACAAAGCATAGCCACTGAATTCGAAGCCGTCAAGTTGCAGTACCTGCACTCGAGAATAGAGCCCAAATATGGGCTTCCATCACTCTACCAGTTAACCATAGAGGCAATGAAAATATGCCGCGACCAGATCCCAAATGCATTGCGATAAGATCGAGAAAGGGAACCGTTTTGTGACCACAATACTTTTGCCAGTTCAACTGAAAGAAAATTCGGGGTCCGTTAACAAATAACATGATGAACGGCAAACAGTTCAGGAGATAAAGTAATTATTTAATACCAACATCAAGAGGTTTTCAGTACTAAATTATTAATGAATCTCCAAAGAAATACAAAACGGATTCGCCTAACTGCTTAAGTCAGTATTGTGTTCAATGATGTCATTACGTAAATCAGGGGCTAAAACTTTAAACTTCCGGGTGGTTAAGACGTTGTGTATCGATCAGCTTCGATCCTACGCCAAAAGATAGCAGCAAAACAATCAAAAGAGAAGTAAAGAACATGAAAGGTGCGTACTGCATACAGCAGACGAGGTTTATCAAAAATGTGTTTACAACTGGCACATTTCAAGTCATCTTACGTCCCCGCCCCCTTTGTGGATTCCACGTACGCCCCCAGCAGTCTCCACTTCTCTAAGGTATTTGGTCGCCCCCACATATCACCATTAAGTTTTAAACTGACCTATTTTCGGAAGTGCTGGGTGTGTTTCTAACACTTGCCTTATAGTTAGCCCTTTGCACACTGATGTCAAAATATCAAAATTTCAAACTGCAGTTTTTCCCATAATGCAACTAGGAATTTAACCAATTCACTCTTGTTTGACAGAGCTCATTGAGCTCTGTCAAACAAGAGTAAACTGGTTAAATTCCTAGTTGCATTATGGGGAATAATCGCTGCTTGACATTTTCGAGTTTTGACATCAGAGTGTAGAGGGTTAATTAAGGAAGGCGCACAATTAGAGCTATCACAATATAATAACGCCCAATGTATTTTCTGGGCTGACTTACAAAATTATGAACAGAAGACGATGAAGAGAAAATGGGAGTTCTGCTTTTATGTAGAATGTTTATGTGTTAAATTTAGAAAAAAAGTATAGTTTGCATTTTCATGTTGATCTAGATCCAATTTTTGTTTTATCATTGCTCCCAGTGACAGTTCCTTTCAATCAACCTGTCAGCACTATTTGAAATGTATCTTTTCTTGAGGGGAGCTACCATCTTCTCATTACTAAACTGGTCATTATTCGTTGCAATCTTCTTTAAAATATCTACATTTCCTATAATTATTGTTAAGATAAACACGCTTGTTTTTCATTCATTAACGAAATACAGAAATCTCACACACACCTCTGTAATCCATTCTACAGGGCTATTGCTTGCAATGTGAAAACGTAACTTTTAGTTTAGAATGATGAAAGGTTCATTTGTTAAACCCATTTTGCGAAAGAAAAATATTTCAATTAACAGGCACTTCCAATTAGCCGGAATCTGGTCTTTTTCCTCAAATTTCATGGTAAATTTAGGGTTTATTATATTATATGTTGTTTGACAGATCTCGAAGAGCTCTGTCAAAAATATATAATTGACAAAGTGCTTATATCAGAACAATGTGACTGAATATTTGTTAGTTAGTTATTGGAGTTTAATGACACTTTCTAAAGCCAGGGACACCTCGTGTCCGACAGTTTTATGGGTGGAGGAAGCCGGAGCCCACGGAAAGAACGGCCGAGCAACACCGAGCAACTGTTAGTCTCTACACAGAAGCAGGGTTAGCATTGGTTGAAGACAAGTGCACCATCGACCATTAGTTCACAGCGCCAGTGCGCCCCACGTGGGCAATCGGGATGAAGTGCCTTGTCCAAGGACACTACGGAGTTACCCCTGGTGGGGATCGAACCCTGGACCTTTCGGTTTGAAGTTGAATGCTGCAACCACTGAGCCACATTGCTCCCAACCAGTATAATTATTCAAAAAATAACAATTTTTGTTTTCAATTAATAGAGATTTACTCTACATGATGTTTGCAAGTTCTATGCAATTAATAGGGTTATCCCCTTGGGCTATATCCAATTTAGTAGGACCCCCTAAAATACTTTCAAGTATCGCAATACCAAACTATTTATTTTTCCGTTTCAGTAAACCAAAGAAAAATAATAATAATAGAGAGAGGTTATTCAAGTTTTCCTTCTGATATTTACCTTTAACATGGATAGGTTTTCCATAAAGATGTTTTGCTAAGTTACTCGTGTTGCAAAAACGTAGAGAGAAAGTGATTAAACAAAACCTTTGATTTGGACTCACTGTAAAGTAATGCCAGTTCGTATAGATCATTTGTTTACATCCTTTCTATCAAATAATACTTGTAAATTTAACACTTCACCCAACGTAACGCCCAAAACCGGTCTGCGCTATTCTCAAAAATCGCCAATAAATTTTCATTATTTTTTTCACTTTTTGTCTCAAAAACATAGGTTATGACCCCTCATTGGAACGAGCTCGTCGAGCTCGTTCCAATGAGGGGTCATAACCTATGTTTTGAGACAAAAAATGAAAAATATTTGTTATTCAAGAGGTTTTTTTTTAAAGTATCGCCTGCTTTTCTTGTGAGGTAAAGGGTTACCACTTCAAAACAAACTTCAAATACAACTACAACCCACATATACTCGCAACATTTGTGATTTTTAGATTTTTTTATATTTTTTACAGCGACGTAAAAGACGATTCAGTAAGAAAACAAAAGTTACGTTTTTTGTGTAAAAGTCGCATTTTTCCATCGTTTCACTATTTTGTGTGAAAACTTGAAAACTTAAAATTGGTTCAGGAAATAAAAGGTAATAATTGGATTTTCTTCCTGATGGAAGAAAATCCGAAATTACCTTATTTCCTAAACCAATTTCACAAGTTTTCAAACGATGGGAAAATATTATTTCTGGTGATATAGAGGAACTTAACATACTCTTGGAAAAGATTCCGATCGAACTTTTCAACAGCACGTGAATTAACATTTCGTCAGTTCAAGCTCAGTCACACATTATTTATTTATTTATTTATTTATTTATTTTTTTTTTTTTTTTTTTTTTCTTTTTTTTTTTTTTTTTTTTTTTTTTTATTTATTTCAGTGCAAACAAAGTCACATTATTTATTTATTTATTGATGTTTAAGGTCACATACTTATGCACAATGGCTAATCCTGACCATGACAGTTTTATGGGTGGAGGAAGCCGGAGTACCAGGAGAGAACCACCGAGCATCGATGAGCAACTGTCAGCTCCTCAACATTCTAACTCTGTTCAAGCTCCGCT
This sequence comes from Pictodentalium vernedei, assembly GCA_031216915.1. Lineage (NCBI taxonomy): Eukaryota > Metazoa > Mollusca > Scaphopoda > Dentaliida > Dentaliidae > Pictodentalium > Pictodentalium vernedei. The sequence goes on along the minus strand of CM062289.1, from coordinate 231,853,100 downwards.
CAAGCAGGGTTACAGCGGTTGAAGACATGTGCACCATTGACGTGCAGTACGCCTTAGTACACGGCGTCATCGTGAAGAAGTCCATCAGTCTACCACTGAACCACCGCGCCCAAACAAAGTCACATAAAGATGTTACTAATCAAAGTCTGTTATTAAAACATTAGAACACTTGAGACTATTCGGTGATGTAGAAAGGCATTTCTTTTTGGGTGGAGGGGTTTAATCATGTCAATCGGGAAACGATGACCGATGTTTCTAAGCCACAGAGACTATTACGTTGGTTTTACTTTTAGGAATGGTCTTTCAGATTGAAAGATTATCTGGCGCTGAAAATATGCGAAGAAGGAAGACCAGGTAACAAATTATCTAGTGTTCTGTTCTGTTGTGGTGACACATCGAACTTGTAAGTTTAGTTGTGGGCTAAAGCACAATATAATCATTTAAAGGCTATTTCCACTAGTCAAGCTGTGCATTGTGAATGAGAGAGAGTGAAAGTTTGAAAGCCAGTTATTCATGAGTCAAGTAAGCTAATCAAAGCAACATGGAGGCATCCTCATTGTTTGTGGCTCCCAAAATACTTTCAGGCACTACTTTCTATTGTTACATAACTTCGGAAACGCTCGTCATATTTTTTTAAAAATATGTATCTATAACCGTGCCCCAGCAGAAACTTCAGAGTAGAAGTGGAATTAAGATTTTTAAAGAAATGTTTAAGGGTACTACATTGTCCGTCACTTGTAAAGTTTTTAGCAGTGAGCGTGCATTCACTCGGCAAATCTCTTAGTATATCTGTGACACATTATCTTGTTTTGTGGAATATTTTTGACTTTCGACAATTCTTCATTTTCTCTTCTTTGACACCATTGTTCTATGGACGTCAGTGAGTTATGCAAGAGTGTCACAAATACCCTTCTAGAAATATGCACGTCATTGAAGGAACATGGCATGGATTCAATGATATAAGTAAGGTACTAAAATGAAAATTGTTCCATGCAGATCTGAGAACGTTTTTCGTGTGGGCCTCGTTTGTTCTGAGGATTACGAGCTATCAACAGAGATGCACTCTCAATGCGCCGCTTGGGAGTAATTAACTTTTTTTTAATTTCGTTGCATCAAAGCATTTTAACAGTAATGATTTACAGAAAGAGAAATAATTTAAATTGGATAGCAATGAGTAAAAAAGAGTAAAATAACATTCATTACTACAAATTTGTTGGATATTTTTCAAGAAACTTCAACGTAAAACGAAGAAACTCACGTTTTGTACAGATCGAGTTTTCTGGGTTGGCCATGTAACCAGAGATACACTGGCATTTACCACCATTACAAATACTGCTGAATACGGCGCTACTACAGTCAGCGTTTGTAGAACATGCATCTCCTATTCGTCCTGGCAATAGAAAAAGTCAAAGCAAAACTATAAATAATTCTTCACTAATAATATCAAACTCATTTTTTTTTTGAATGAACAAAAACTGCATAGATGTAGGTTTGTTGAACTCTGCCTTCCCTCTACTATTTTTTTCGAAAAAGTAGAACAGTACTGCGGTTACAAAAGCTGACAGAAAATTTCGAAAAGATAGTGACTCGGTCGCGATATGGTCGAAATTCACTGTCAGGTTTTTTCCCACAACACCACAGAATCCCAACTGTTGAAAAATACGTGTGAAAACTTTAAATCCCAAATACAATCTTTATTTGTTTTTTTTTGGTTCGGTCCTGATATTGCAATAATTTATTCAGTAAAGCTCAACCCACTGGTGGGAGTCTGTCGCGTTCAAAATGCGACGGATACCATCATTGCGATCATAGTTGTGCAACACTAACCGGTCCTCTACTCTACAAATACTCTAGAAATACTCCTCTACTCTACAGCTCATATGACAAGAGCGCCGGAAGCGGAGGGGTGGGCAGGGAGCAGCTACCCCTTTGCCCGAGGCTAGAGAGCAAAGGGGAAGTGCATGCCTTTTTCGCCATAAGTACACAAGTGGAAAAGGCTTTACCTTCCAAGAACTATAACTGAGAAACTCTAGAGTATTCGTTTATAACGTATTTTACCTGTGCCAATGTCAAGGGGTGGGGTATAACAGAAATATTGACGGACGCTGATCGACAATCACCAAAGAAAGAAGCTATATAATCGGATGATTTCTAACGGTTTATATCGTCCCTTGAGTGGAACAATGTGTCATCTGCAATGCTGTAGCATTGCAGATGGCACCTTGTTCCCCTCAAGGGACGATACATATGAAGCGTACAATTTATGTTAAGTTGTAAACTCTCGGTCTTAACTCAAACTCAGAGTAGAGTCCTCGTTTGATACCCCTGTCTCCCTTTCCCTTGAAAACTTCCAGCGCCTTGTTTTACGGACTTTAAGATTTGTTATTTACAATGCCCTTGGCCTTATTTTTAAATATTATGTTAAAAAGCCCCCTCCACTCCCCCACCCTCTAAAAAAAGCATTTCCGTCATCAGATGAGAAGAAGTACATATCGTCGTGGACTTGATAGTGTTACAGTTGTCAAGTCAACATGGTTGCAAGTGAGAGTACAGCAATGAAATTTAATCACAAAATGTTCAACTTGTCCAACTGACTTTACTGACTAATATCACAAAATAAACATGAATGATAGGTAGGGTTCATATATTATCCAATAAAGGCTATATTAAATATACAATATATGTTGTAACCCTTTCAGTGTATCAGTATCTTTATCTATATTCCTGTATTATTTCACTAAATTCTCTATCTCCCAAAATAAAGCCTAAGGATACAGAGTGGGTGTGATAAGTACGTGGGGACCAACCGCTATGTTTTAGAATAGAAATAAGAAGAATTTATTTATTTTTTATTTATTTATTGGTGTTTAAGATCACATATGTCTAATCGTGGCCGCATTATGGAGATAAATCAAGTTCAGTCAATCGTTTATACCCAGGTTGATCATTTTAGAGGACTTCTACCCCAAGCATTGGTGACCGGATCCTATTTTACAAATGCAACAGAGCATGTTTAACACAGTAAACAAGTATTGCTTCACTTTCCAGAGGATCCCCCCCCCCCCCCCCGGGGTGGGTGGGTAGGAATTGATAACATTGGTACTGTATATTAGCGAAAGGGTTAAAATGGTTGAATAATACAAGAGTGAATAAGAATAATAATCAAATATATAAAATATAATAAAAATATATATAAGCAGATGGGTTGTATGTATACACCAATAATAAAGAAAGATATATTAGAAATCATGTGATTAAAATAATATATAATATATATAAATATTAATAACAAAATGTGGAATCAATGATAGGATAATTATAATCTTGTTTCAAACTAATTAAATACAAAAATGGTGCAAAAAATAGTTGTATCTACTATCGACATAAGGTACTTGATGATTTTATTTCTTTTCAACCTTGCCATCCACACAAGCAAACTGTCAGGCATTCGAGTTCCCGTGCTCATGACAATAAGGTTCCAGTTAATGGCGGAGGAAAGACGAGGTGGCAGGGGTGGTAGGCGGGTAATTACCTCCCACTCCCACTTTTTCAAGTAATACTCCCCCCACCCCCCCCCCCCCCCCCCGCAACACGAACAAACACAACCTTTGATGAATAAATTACCCGTGGAGGTTTATTAATCAACATTTATCATTTCCATTTAACCATTCGCCTATGAACGACTTGATGATGGCAATTATGCAATAAACAAAATAAAATATAATGTAATTGTCTTCAAAAACATAGCTTACGACCCTCATTGGGGCGAGCTGGACGAGCTCGTCCCAAAGAGGAGCCATTAGCAATGTTGTGAGGAAATCCTCATTGGGACGAGCTGAACGAGCTCGTTCCAATGAGGAGCCGTAAGCTATGTTTTGAGGAAAAACTTCAAAACATAAATTATCCTCCCTCACAAACACACACATACACTTTCGTTTTAGTTCCGCCACCACTGGTTTCAGCACGATTGTCCACAGGCGTCTATGCTTCCAAGGTTACTCGACTTCACCTAACCTTTCTACTTTCATTTTCACGAATAGTACTTAAGACAGATAAATGGAGTAAAATCCACGTTCGACAGAGTTTCTATGGAAGGTGACATGGCTAAATTCCAACAGTTGAGTGAGCATAACTCGTTTTAGAACTTCACTTAAAGGCTTCCACACACTCGGTGTGATGCGGCGATGCGACAAAGAGAGAACTTTATTTCTCAGTTTGCAAACTGAACATTATGTGATACATAAAATTTGAAACTTACCGTAAAACAAAGATAAATAACGAGTGCACTGAGACCAATATGCTAACTTAAACATAAAAACAAAAGCTTTAATTTTGACGAAACGAGTTATTGCGCCAAAATTATATCCCAGCATTGTGTGTTGCTACCCGTTGGTGATTTTATGTTGCATTTTTGGGCACTGTACGATAAATAACTTTTGGCTGCTTTGTTAGACAGCAAGGCACAATCAAACTAGATACATCACATTATGTCAACTTCCAACTTGATAAGAATAATCGTTATTACTTATCGAATCCCTCGCAACACTCGAGTCGCGTCTATCCAATTTCCCCTCAGTAAATTGAATGGACTTTTCACCAAAAGAGTCAGATTTAGATGAAGTTTTCATCAAATTAGTCATGGCTGCTTCACAGCAGCCATGGCTAGATTTGATGAAAAGTGTCTTGAAAATTAAGCAGGTTAAGAGGTAACCACTTACTTATCAGGAATAGAAGATGGTATGCGCGCAAAAAATGCATGATTAAAAAGTTTTCATTTTCGTCTCCACAAAGTATCCATTGATGGGTCAAAAGCTATCTTTTAAGGACAAAATTGGAAACATGACAAAATTCGAAAGACAATATTTGTGAGTAGCGCTGGACGGATTTTACCGTTACGTTAGTTAAAAGATTAACCTAATTTAGAGGCGACAGTATCAATAGTTTTATCGGAAATTACTGGAAACGTCATTTTCTTTCAAATATTAGGAAGTCCATGGAGCGAACTAGATGTTTTTGTTTTCTCTCCGAGTTCTCATGAGCTGTGTTTTGAAAGAAAAATAATATGTACTTTTGAGAAAAGATCTGGGTGACTACTTTTGAGAAACGATCTGGGTGACTATCGAAGTTTTGTTTGAGACCATCTGAAAACCAGGTTTGCATTATCAAAACTTATCAAGGTGTTTTTATATCGATTCAAGAAATTTAGTTTCGGAGCTTACATCTTGTGCGTACAAGTTCAAATACACTTCTGTTATTCGAATGCACCCGTTTTGCCGAAAAAGGACAAAAGTTGTGCGTGTCTTTGTACCAAAGACTATATTCATGGAAGGATACATCTTGCGACCCATTGTTCAGTTTTTTTCGCCAAATACATATTACTCAGATCATCAGGATTTTTCCAGTTTAGAATCACAGAATTCATTTTTATAAACAAAAAGTATAAAAAGGTGAATGGTGAGCTTCAAATAAATGTTTGAATTTGGCTTTCGTGATAAAAAGTACTCAATGGCACTTCCTCAATGTTTAAAATTTACTGTCAGGGTACAAATGGGGCCTTTTTTCGACAATGACGTGAATAGCTTTCATGATGGGTGGAGGGTGGTCAGCTCCTGACGAAAGCTAGCGATGTGAACAATGTCGTGTGAAATATTCAAAGTTTCTAAAGGGATTTTGTGGTGTTGGACGAAACCACCCCCTCCATTCTCCAATTAACTTCCATTTTCTTTCAAAAACTGAATGTTTAAAGGACATAATCTCATTGGGTTTAACTGACAATTTCCAGGTTTTTGTCAGCGTGGATTTACTATCGAGTTAGTAAGAAGAAAATTCTAAAAATTGTCAGATAAAATCGTTGTTCAGCCACTAACCTATCCCAACGCAACCTCATCTTGCAATATTAACGCCGCGGTTTCTCTGAATGGCGGAGTTCACATCGCTGCAAAATATTTTTGTTATCCCTTTATTTAGCACGAATTTGCAAAAATCTTTAAAAACTAAAATTTTCATTTTCTGCCACTAACACATTGCTTATGACCCGTCATTGGAACGAGCTCAATGAGCTCGTTCCAATGAAGGGTCATAAGCTATATTTTTGACGAAATAACATAAAATATATTAAAATGTGATATGCGATAGCGCTAGTAGGTTGTGGTTGTTGCTTTAGGCAAGGGGGTTAATATAGTAAAAATCCCGTAAACCAAGTACGTCATCAACATGCATCCGTTTCTAAATGAAAATTAAAATAACTGAATAAGAAATAAAACACGGAAAGAATCATTTCCAGACTATCAAAAAGATCCACAAAAACAAATAAATCCTCCGAAAAAGAAACTGTTGGATAAAAGAAATCCTCAGATAAGAAGAAGAGTTTCGATTTCACATTTCTAAAGAACCCTGACGGTGAGAGACATCGACAACAGTTTGAATCTCATTCGCTACAGGCCAGATTTTAATATTAAGACCATCCTTCAGTGGTGGCAATCGGCCAATATCTAGAATAATTTTAGTTTTGTTTTTTCGGAGGGGAAATTGTAATTTATATGCCCGTTAGTCATAAACGTTGTTAAGTGTTCGATACAGAAAAAGGAGATGCAGGCGAGGAGGAACGAAATAAAATGTGCCGTGTGTGTGTGTGTGACGACATTGACTGCGGAGCCGTAAGGTGTGGCTACGGGGGCTACGAGGGCTTTGCCACCCTCAGTTTTTTGGCCAATATTGCTCAAAATATTTGAAAATAGTAAATAAAATAAGCTCAATTACCTACGTATTCTACTTGGCGTCCTTAGCCCTCTACCTAACCAATCGGCCGTGTCCGCACGAGTATTTTACAAAATGGGCCGGTGAAAAACATATATTTTTCTAAATATTTCAATAAAACCCTATCATGTGACCACTCATTGGAACGAGCTTATCAAGCTCGTTCCAATGAGGGATCACATGATAGGGGTTTGTTGAAATTTTCTGAAAAATCTGAAAAAATAGTATTTAAAATAATAAATTTTGATATCGTCTGCATTGGGTAAAGGGTTAATACCCCAAAGAACATACTTTTGAGTCTGCTATTATCCGAGCGGTGGTCTGAGACGGAGTAGTGACTATCTCCAATAGCGTGTCAGCGTACACCAAGTAGGCCTATTGAACAATTTGGGCGATTTTAGGTATTTAGGGGACTACCGACACCGGAACGTACCGTCCTCTTATCCCCTAACATGACACAGATTGCTTTTTAGGTCGCATGTTTACCTGATTTTGTAGGAGAAGGTCCAGAACTTCCGCTTACCGCTAAGCCCCATCACCCCTTCAAAGTCATCCCGCAACCCATGCTGTGCGGAGCTGGACCCTATATGTGTTGAGTCGGGAAGGGTACGAGAAACCGCCATGTTTTGTGAACGCTGCCTGTGATATCATTGCCACCTACAGGGATACTCAGCGAAATAAGAATCGGTAGAAAAAATACAAGTGTACCTGTACGTGGACTAAGGCCCCAACCCACTTCCACGACTCCAAGTTAAGCCGCGCTGGTGGGTGGGGTGGCATATTCTAAATGGAATGATGGTCTGACAAAAATAGTATGGAGGTGATATTGTAGTTTATCATAAAAATCTAATACATTTCCCATGAATGACTGTCTTCTAAAACGGATCGTTATTTTCTTCTCTATTTATGTTTATCCATCCACTCCTCTACTCCCACTATCTATGCAGGATATGCGTGCCTCATGTGAGAAGGCCATGTGAGACAGAAATCTATCTCACATGACCCACGTGACCAGTTTATTAGCATATTTAATGAACGCACAGGCTATTTAATCATCGCACCTTCTTCCATAAACAAACAACATGGCGTGACGTTTCGGAAATATTAGCAGACGAACGTTTGTCGAAGAAAATAGAAAAAAAAACACAGACCGCAAAACCAAAGAACACTTGACTCTTTTATACGATTTTTTGGATGAACGCCTTTATGAGTGGAGAGAGTTGCCTGAAATTCACGTCGAAAAGTTACGCGAATACATTGCAGAGTTCATAATAAATGTCAATGTTCATTTCGCTACAAATCTTTGCCCCCTGTCTTGCTGGTGTTGAGATTTAATTTCGTGGTATATACCTGTGGTATATACAAAACTTTTGTGCGCTCTTTCCGATAAGCAAATCAGTTTTTTTCAGAAATGGACAACAAAATTGTTCGATATAACTGCACGTGCCCCTGGATTACTTTTGATGACGTCAGAGTGGGGGAGTATTATTATCCCTGATGGGGGTGGGTGTGAGATGGGGAAATATCATCTTCGAGACAAGATAATTGGTCCTGACACTCGACAAGCCATGTGTCTGGCCCAAATATCTTGCATTCGGGTGAGATTTCCCCATCTCACAACCTCACCCACGAGGGATAATAATATTCTCACACCACTGAGATCCTGAGACATTTATAAAGTCGTGTGACGCAGCTGGGAGAGATATGTCTTTATCTATTGACTAAAGTGATTTTTTTGATTTGATTGGTTGATAGATACGTGGTATGACACCATATTCATTGAAACCCACGATACGTCCGCCCAGCCACTAACAAATTTCCCATACCCAGTGGAAGCCTCGTTCCGAAATCTACAAATTGTCCATACCCCGTAGAAGACGCGTCATTTCAGTTTTACAGTGTACATGTATTATATTTTAATTTTTTATCTCCAAAATATAGCTCATGACCCCTTATTGGAATGAGCTTGTCGAGTACCCTCCAATGTGGGGCTCATAAGCTATGTTTTTGAGACAAGAAAGAAAAAAAGAAATTCAATAATTTTTTTATACTAGTCATATCGGCATATTTTCACAAAAACTCTTTTGCACAAAAATTCCACAGAAACCTGTATGGCTCAACAATGGAAGATAAAAGATCGCATGCTGTGTGTGTTCACACGTGAAATAGATTGTACTTCTAAAACGGAAAGTCAATAGATAAATTCGTTACCCCGTGTCTGATCACGTGGTACGGGTTTTTACCTACCCGAAGCCAACCATATCCCTCATAGGCCTCATGGGATACGGCTGGCTTCGGGTAGGTAAGAACCCGTATCACGTGATCAGACACGGGGTAACTAATAGTCTCACCCCACCCATGTGACAGCTATCTCACCCCACCCACGTCACCAACCTATATTAGCTTTTTAGCATATTTAATGAGCGCAGGACTATTCAATTATCACACGTTCTTCTGTAAACAAACACCAAGGTGTCACGTTTCGGAAATATTAGCGGACGAGCGTTTGTCGAAGAAAATAGAAATAAAAACACAGACTGCAAAACCAAAGGACACTTGACTCTTTTACGTGAATGTTTGGGTAAACGCCATCATGAGTGGAGCGAGTTGCACGAAATTCCCGTCGAAACGTTATGCGAATACATTGCAGAATTCATAATATGACGTCATCGGATTGTGTCATTGTTCATTTCGCTACAAATCTTTAACCCCTGTCTTGCCGGCGTTGGGATTTAATTTTGTGGTATATACCTGTGGTATATACAGAACTTTTGTGCGTTCTTTCCAATAAGCAAATCATTTTTTTCAGAAATGGACAATAAAATTGTTCGATATAGCTGTACATGCCCCTGAATTACTTTTGATGACGTCGGGATGTTTTGGTGGGGGAAGAAAAATTATCCCTGATGGGGGTGGGTGTGAGATGGGGAAATCTTACCCTCGGGACAAGATATTCGTGTCTGGCCCAAATATCTTGCCCTCGGGTGAGATTTCCCAATCTCACCCATCAGGGATAATAATAATCCACCATATAAGGTGAGAGTCAAGCTGATATAAGATTTTGCATCTGTATCGAAGGACGTTTTAGGCCAGTGGGTAGGTGAATCACATTTATTGTTCAGCGCTGGTTGTGGTATTTGAAACAAATGTCGCATTGTTCCACGAGTGTCAGAGATGTGTATTTTGTCGCCTTTGTCTGTTGTTTAGTAAAGTTGCGAGGTAAAGTTTCATTCCTAGATGTTATCACTGTTACCGTTGAAACCAACCTTATGCAAGACACTTCATCCCTGGTCACGTGTGGGGGGGGGGGGGCACGGTGGCGCTGTGTACTACGCCGTTCTGCACGTCGATGGTGCACTTGCCTTCAGCCGCTGCTGCCTCTGCTTGTGCATAGTTAGTAAGTAAATGAGTCTGACGGTCTGAACTGTAAACCTGAAACTTAATTAAGCACCCCCCTGAAATGTTTGATGACAGTGAAGTTTCTGTTACTGATTATGTTTTAATGATTGTTTTGTCTTGCAGTACATTTCATCTCGTGAGACAGGATGTTTCTGGTTGATAGCGTACCCCAAACACATCCCCCGTCCACTGAAGCATGCTACCCACGAATGTCACAAAAAACACTATCATCCACATGCAATATCTGGGTATAAAACAAGAAAATTTGTCACTTCTTGCATCAGTAAATGTTAACATGGCAAGGAGGAGACTGTCAAAGGCACAAAGATGGCAAATTGTCATTCAAAGCTATTGGAAGGCAGCCTGGCTGTAGTCATTCTGTCATCAGCAGACATGTCCGAAAAAATCAACAATTTATTTATTTATTTATTGGTGTTCAAGGTGACACACTTATACACAATAGCTAATCGTGACCGTGACAGTTTTACGGGTGGAGGAAGCCGGAGTGCCCGGAGAGAACCGCCGAGCATCGACGAGCAACTGTCAGCTCCTCAACAATCTAACTCTGTTCAAGCTCCGCTCAAACAGGGTGTTACCGTCTCGTGGTCTAGGGTTAACAGCTAGTTACAACCCAATAAACTTGTAAGGCACTGGTACAATATAATAGCTCTTTATATGATCTAAGTATTCAGCTCTTCCCACCAGACAATAACATATGATAGACCAGCCGATTAAATTACTGCCTAACAGCCACTAACTTAAATGTTCGTCCACAACATTGAAAGTTTTCACACACTCTCTGGTTAAGTCAGAAAACTGTCTATATATTATAATGTTCTCTCACTTTCTTCATGCTGTGCCTTATCAGTGGACAAGTACCACAGGGCATATGGTGACATTCCAATCTGCCAGAATGACAAAATATTTCCGCCCAGTTAGCAGAGAGTTCTATCTTCAAGTTAACCCTTTAACTGTTCAATAGTCACAGTGCCTTAGACTGTAACACCTCCACCCTTAAGAGACAACTTTATCGTATTTCATTGCAAATGAAACTGAGAAAGTTTCTCATTTAAAAATGCTGTATACTATCATATGTTATATGGCATTTTACATAAAATTGTGTAGATGATTCTACATATCTATATTTTGTTTTTACTACTAGGGATTATATAGTTAAACCAATAAGAGGAAATCCTATACTAAATGTAATAAATCCACAGAGTTAGGTGAAGACCACCCTCTGTTAGTGAAATTAATAAATCCACAGAGTTAGGTAAAAACCACCCTCTGTTAATGAACACAATTATTTCAATGCTTTTTCTCTTTCTAAGTTAACCCTCGATAGGCCATCAGCATTCTTGTTATTAGCACGTTTTCTGTACTTGATTTGAAATTCATAGGGCTGTAACATCAAAGACCACCGTAATAGTCGCTGATTTTTGTTCTTCGGGCGATTTAGGAAAGCTAATGGATTATGATCAGTCTCAATAACAAATGACACTCCTGATAAGTAATATGAGAGTGATTCAACGCCCCACAATATTGCTAAACATTCCTTTTCGACTGTAGAACAGTGTCTCTCTCGTGGAAGGAGCTTTCGGCTTAAATAAGCGATCGGATGTTCACCAGTACCATTGTTTTGACTTAACACAACACCGATAGCTCTGTCACTTGCATCAGTTTGTAATGTAAATGGTTTAGTAAAATCGGCATTGGCCAAAACGGGAGCTTTAACCATTTCACTTTTCAGTTCTTTGAAAGCTCTCACAGCTTCCTCTGTCCATTTCACCTTGGATGGTTGCATTTTTTTGTCAGCTGTCAGTGGTTCAGCTATTTTAGCAAAATTCTTAATATACTTTCTGTAATAACCCGTCATTCCGAGATATCAGCGAATATCTTTCTTTGTTTGGGGTAACGGAAAATCAACCATAGTCTTGACCTTCCTGGGGTCGACTCTAACACAACCGTTGCCCAGAAAATTAATTTCTTTGTTCCCTAGTGCACATTTTGTTGGTCGTACAGTTAGGTTCGCAGAAGGTAGTCTTTCTAATGTGATTCTCAAATGTTGTAAATGGTTTTCCCATGACGAACTGAACACCACAATGTCATCGAAGTAGTGTATAACATTTTTCTGTTTATCCAATAAAGTGTCCATGAGACAAGCGAACGTCATTGGCGATGTTTTCATGCCAAATGGCATCACAATGAACTCGTGCAAGCCAAAGGGGGTAATGAAAGCAGATTTTTCTTTAACCTCTTCCGCTAAGGGTACTTGTAAATAACCCTTTGTCAAGTCTAACGAACTTAGACTCTTTTTCAAGTCTTTGATTCCGTGCTGACTGAGCACGTGTAACAGCGAGTGCAGGTACCTTGTTTAGTACATCCATACCAAGCAAACCTTCAGCGGCCAGATCAGGTACAAGCCCAACTGTCATTAACCCTTTATAATATGGCGTATACAAATTCACAATGCCAACTTTAGCACTAAATGGCTGTCATATAGCCGTAAATTACTCCATGTATTGTCGCACTCCCCAATTTCTCAAACAGTTCATCCATTCGCGGTACAGGGTATGCATCAAAAACAGTCACTTCATTAAACTTTCTATAGTCCACGCATAGACGGGTACTTCTATCAGGTTTGAGAACCAGCACGACGGGTGATGCCCATGGGCTCTTGGATGGTCGAATTAAGCCCTGCCTCAACACGTCGTCTATAATACGCTTCACCTCAGATTGTTTAGCATGGGGAATTCTATACGGATGTTGTGATATAGGCGTCTCTGACACAGTTTTTTTATACTATGAGTAACAATGTTAGTTAACCCACCCTGGCACTGAAGTCAACACATCTTTATATTCTTCACACAGTGCCTTCAATTCATCTCTATGGCCTTTTTTTAAGTTCTGTCCAATTTTCACATCTTTCCAACATTCAACAGAATCAACTCGTAAACAAGAGCTAACTTCACAGTCACTAGGCGTGTTGTTAGTTACAAGCATGACACGTCTGTTGTATTTACGAAGCAAATTAATGTGATAAGTGACAATGCCTCGTCTCCCACCAACATTTATCTTATAGTTCACACCATTCAGTCTCTTGACCACTCGATATGGACCTTTCCACTGTGCCGCGAGTTTACAAGGATCTGAAGGCATCAGAATTAGAACCTCATCTCCTGGATGCAACACACGTTTTGTGGCATTTTTATCATACCACGCTTTAATTTTAGCTCGTCTGTTTGACAGATTTTCTTGTACAATTTCAGTTACAGTTTCTAAACGCTCTCGAATTTTAGTCACATGTTCAATTAGCGTTTGACCAGATTCACATTCTCCAGTCATCATTTGGCGTAGAACACTTGTTGGACCTCGTACTGGCCAACCATATAATAGCTCAAATGGAGAAAATCCTGTTTCCTCGTGTGGAACTTCTCGATATGCAAACAGTGTATATGGAAGCAGTTCATCCCATTCTTGCTTATAAACAGCACACAGTCTCTTAAGCATTGATACCGTTGAAACGCTCAACCCTACCATTCGCCATTGGATGATAAGGAGTTGTTGTTATCCCTTGAACATCAAATTTCTCATACAACTGTTGTATGCGTTCACTAGTAAAATTTGTGCCCTGGTCCGTTAAAATTGTAGAAGGCACACCAGTTCTACTAAACAAATCAATTAAACAGTCCGCAATGCGTGAAGCTTCAACACTTGGTGACGCATATGCCTCTGGGTACCTTGTTGCTTCATCCACAATTATTTATTATTTATTTATTGGTGTTTAAGGTCACATACTTATGCACGAATGGCTAATCATGACCGTGACAGTTTTACGGGTGGAGGAAGCCGGAGTACCCGGAGAGAACCACCGAGCAACGACGAGCAGCTGCCAGACAGACAGGGTTAGATTGGTTGAAGACATGCGCACCATCGACGTGCAGTACGCCTTAGTACACAGCGTCATCGTGCCCCCATGTGGACAATGGGGGTGAAGTGTCTTGCCCAAGGACATAACGCGGTTGCCGCAGGTGGGATACGAACCGAGGACCTCTCGGCTTGCAGCCTGCACCTCTACCTACTGAGCCACCGCGCCCCCCTCATCCACAATTGTCAAAATATATTTATTCCCCTTTTTTGTTCATTCCAGTGGACCAACAATATTCATGGATATTTTCCGAAAAGGCTCCTTAACTGTTGGTACAGGAATCAGTTGTGCTTTATCTTTAGTTTTTCGCTTAGCAGCTTTTTGACACACGTCACAAACTTGACAGTATTTTGCAATGTCTTTAAACATTCCAGGCCAGTAAAAAAAAGTAAAATTCGTTGTTTCGTTTTCTCACACGCCAAATGTCCGGCCAATGGCCTATCATGTGCCAATGTATTAAATCGTTGCGCAATTTCTCTGGTAATACGACCTGCGTACCACTCTTCGCATTTTTGACAAACTTCCATTTTCTGTAGAGTATGTTGTTGTCCCAGTAGAAAGCATTAGTCTCATCTTCAACTTCACCTTCACAATGACCTGCTTTTTCACAAATTTCTTTCAGGCTTGGGTCTTCCTTCTGAAGTTTACTCAACGCTTCAGCATTTACACTTGTCAAAGCCACAATGCCTTGATCCTCTTGTGCCTTCACTAAATCATCTGCACTATCTTCTGATATCTCTTCAATTTCAGTCTCGTGCTTATATCATCAATAGATCTACACTGAACATCACATCGAGCCATGCTTTCTGTAGCTTCTTTTTCAAGTCTTTGATTCCGTGCTGACTGAGCACGTGTAACAGCGAGTGCAGGTACCTTGTTTAGTACATCCATACCAAGCAAACCTTCAGCGGCCAGATCAGGTACAAGCCCAACTGTCATTAACCCTTTATAATATGGCGTATACAAATTCACAATGCCAACTTTAGCACTAAATGGCTGTCATATAGCCGTAAATTACTCCATGTATTGTCCTTCAATAATGCAACTATTGTCAACTAAATCATTCCGAATGAGAGTAACATCTGCACCTGTGTCTTTTACAAAGTTAACCTCCTGACTGTTGACAAAACCAGGAATATAAATCAGTCTTTGTCCCACAGATGGCTTGACAAAATACGTAGCTTGATTTACAGAATTAGTCTTGTTTTTATTTTTCAATGGGCAATGAACAGCAATATGCCCCTTATTTTTGCAACGAAAACATTCTATTTCACTCTTAACTTGCTGAAAATTACTTCGTTTGTGTTGTTGAAAGTTCGGTTGTTGCCTCCTTTGAAAATGTTTGTTAAAATTATTTAAATGTAAGATCTGGCATTATATAATCCTCAGCTGCTTCCACAACTGACTCTCCCTTGTTTCTCCTAACCCACTGTGCTTGATGTTCCAGCAATGCACGTAGAAAGAATTCATCAGAAAAAATTTCCAGGATATCTCTTTCTTCAACAAATCTTTTCAAATATAAATTGATTCTTGATTTCAGTCCTCTATATGTTTCTTTGTTCTGTCTTTGTAGAGATAAAAGTATTTTAAAATATTCTGCAGGCTTCTTACCAAATCTGTGCATCAAAGCTTTCCGAAGCTCGGTGAAACTTGCTGATGAACTTTGAATAATGTCTCTAGCCTCACCTTTAACTAATGTTCTTACTGTAAGATTTTTACATCATCTGTCCAGCTCAGCTGTTCTGCAATAGTTTCAAATTCAGACAAATAACTTAAAATATATCAGTTGATTGATCAAATGGTTGAATTTTTAATTTTATTGGCACTTGAGTATTGGCTTTTGACACTGTTGTTGTTGTTGTTGTTGTTGTTGTTGTTGTTGTTGTTGTTGTTGTTGTTGTTGTTGTTGTTGTTTTGCTTAACAGTTCTATCTCTAGCTCTTTCATTTTAACTTGGTGCTCCATTTCTTTGATGATTCTCAGTTCATTTGCCAGCTTCAGTTTTTGCATTTCGATTTCAATTTCTAAATCTCTTTTCGTTGCTGTTTTCTTTTTCGGCTTTTCTTTCTCCGCCTCTACCTCTATGTCAGTTTCCGACTCCATGTTAAAATCGTCCTTTGATGTTCCTTGCACGACTATCCTTTCTTCAGTGTCTTTTATTCTATTTCTGTAATTTCTGTATAGTTAGCACGTAACAATATGCACAATACAGTTCACAATTTCGTTCACAATACACTTTAGCTTGTATACCTCCGGCTTTTCTTTATCACACAAATCAGCATGTATGATATAGTTCACTGTGCACATCAGCATGTACAGTTTGGCTGTTATTTCTTCAGTTTTATCTGCAAAACTTGAATCTTCACCTCTGCCACCACTTAATTATGTTACCGTCTCGTGGTCTAGGGTTAACAGCTAGTTACAACCCAATAAACTTGTAAGGCACTGGTACAATATAATAGCTCTTTATCTGATCTAAGTATTCAGCTCTTCCCACCAGACAATAACATATGATAGACCAGCCGATTAAATTACTGCCTAACAGCCACTAACTAAAATGTTCGTCCACAACATTGAAAGTTTTCACACACTCTCTGGTTAAGTCAGAAAACTGTCTATATATAATAATGTTCTCTCACTTTCTTCATGCTGTGCCTTATCAGTGGACCGGTATCACAGGGCATATGGTGACATTCCAATCTGCCAGAATGACAAAATATTTCCGCCCAGTTATCAGAGAGTTCTATCTTCAAGTTAACCCTTTAACTGTTCAATAGTCACAGTGCCTAAGACTGTAACACAGGGTTACAGCGGTGCAGTACGCCTTAGTACACGGCGTCATCGTGCCCCTATGTAGGCAATCGGGATAAAGTGCCTTGCCCAAGGACACAAATCGGGTCGTCCCGGACAGGGATCGAACATGGGACCTCAAGCATAGAAGTCCAACAGTCTACCACTGATCCACCGCGCTCAAGAAAAAATCAACCAACCAACTATGTTAAACCCCGAAAGACCTTTCGTTGGGACGCTCGGAGTCTGGAACGCCTCGTTAGGCGTGAACTCTTTGCTTCAAGTTTTGAAACGCCCTTGGCTCCCCAACAGGCGATTGTGCAACAGAACTGTCCGAAACCGTCTCAAACCACTGGGTATGAGGTCCAGAAGGGTCATCAAACATCCAGCTCTGTCCGATCAGCATCAAAGAGATGTCTGGAGTGGAGTATGGCTCGATAACATTGGAATCTCAGGACATGGAGGAGAGTCCATTAGTCAGACGAGAGTAGGTTCCTGCTTCCCGTAACAGATGGTCGCATGAGGGTGTGGGGCATAAAAATACTGCTTACGTGCTCAGGAACATCATACCTACTGTTCCTTATGGTGGAGGATCAGTAATGATCTGGGGATGCCTCTCTCATGATTGTAAGCTAGATATGGTGACTGCACGTGGGAATCTCAATGGTCATCAGTACATCCGGGACATTCTCAATCCGGTTGTCGTGTCTCATTTTGATAATCATCCGTTGGCTACTCGCCCTGTATTCATGGACGACAATGCAAGGCCACTTCGTTCACATGTTGTGAGAGAATTCCTTCAGCTATTACGATACTACCTTGGCCTGCAATGAGCCCCGATTGGAATCCCTTAGAACACGTCTGGGACTTTCTTGGACGTCGTGTGCAAACAAGGGATTCGCCTGGAAGAATTTGGCCGATTTGGAAGCTGCATTGCATGAGGAATGGCAGCACCTGCCTCTGGACCGTATCAGAAAACTCACTGGTAGCATTAGGCTGACATCCGGGAACGTGGTGGATACACTCGCTTCTGACGCCAGACACTGCTATTGTGTTAAGAGATCACAAGTTACATTTTTTGTCAGTAATTACTGGCATTGTTTCACCATGGACAGTTCCAGTACCATACTTGTCATAGCATCCATAGTTATTTAGTTATTGGTGTTTAAGGTCACATACTTATGCACAATGGCTAATCGTGACCGTGACAGTTTTACGGGTGGAGGAAGCCGGAGTACCCGGAGAGAACCACCGAGCAACGACGAGCAGCTGTCAGCTCTCCAACATCGTAACTCTGAACTCTGCACTGCAGCACAGGCAGGGTTAGATTGGTTGAAGACATGCGCACCATCGACGTGCAGTACGCCTCAGTACACAGCGTCATCGTGCCCCCATGTAGGCAGTCGGGGTGAAGTGTCTTGTCCAAGGACACAACGCGGTTGCCGCAGGTGGGATTCGAACCGAGGACCTCTCGGCTTGCAGCCTCCACCTTTACCAACTGAGCCACCGCGCCCCCCATAGCATCCATATCCCTATGACAAGTATGCTGCTGGAACGGCCCATGATGAAACGATTTCCCTGTTCATAACATTCATATCAAGAAAAGTGGAAAGAACGAAGTGACATTTTATAATATATGTATTACTCGACACTGAAAAATGGTATCATCCTTTGTCACAAAATAGCCACCAAATAGCCCAATACGAAAATATCGTTAGCAACAAATCTAATAAATGCGTGACGTCAGAAGTCGACGTCGTTACATTATGAGTGAGTTGGTTTCCGAAGAATTGAACATCTTCTGTTTGTCATTGTAAAAGCACATTTCTTGAACAACGAAAAAAAACACAAAACATAGTTTATGACCCTCGTTTAACAAGATCGTTCCCATGAGGGGACATAAAATATGTTTTCATGGCAAAAAATATGTTTTTAAAAAACTAAAGTTGGTTGTCGATATTTTATGAACAGCGTTGGTCGGTTTTCGTCGTTGCGTTAGGTAAAGGGTGAAATTATACTTTACGTGACAAAAGGAATCTCAAATTCGTCACGATATGATATGAAATTTCTGAACCTCGTTCATCAAAATCGATCAGAGCCTCGGTAAACCTTGGTTCAGATCGAGTTTAGTTGACTCTGTTTAGAAGTTTTATATCAAATAGTTACTCATTAAAACCCTTTACCTTACGAATCGCCCGAATCCGCCCGCGTAATATGCTAATTCAGCAGTTGAAAAAATATTATTTTTCGAAAAATTTCAACAAAACTATATCATGTGACCCCTCTTTGGAACGAGCTCGACGAGCTCGTTCCAAAGAGGGGTCACATGATATGGTTTTGTTGAAATGTTTTGAAAAAATTGAAAAAATGATATTTAAAATAATAAATTTTGATATCGTCTGCATTGGGTAAAGGGTTAAAGATCCTTTATTTCTGGTTGACTATAGATCAGTTACATGTCGATGTAATTGATTATAATTACATGCAGGGACGCCGCAAACACGGAGGCAGAGGGTGCAGCTGGCCTCACTGCCTTCGGACAAGGGGGAGAGAGACAGCAGACAATGCCCTTCCCATGTTCGTCACTCAGTTTTTTTATCAATGATTTATTCTGGAAGTAAAGCTGAAATGCACCCCAAATCCGTTCTGGGAGTTTTCAAAATTCAATGGGGAGTTTTGGAGGAGGTGGAGTCCTCTCAAACTCCCCCATTCCCGACCTTCGGTTTTCGAAACATGCATGATTCAGCATATCATGGCGGGAGCTCCTAGTGCGAGTAAATGCCCTTTTTCCGAGTCTGATCCCCTGCCCTGAAGTGCTTGCGGCGCCCCTGATTACAAGGACGATAGGTGATAAAAGCACTGAATAAAAAACGTAACAATCCAAGGAGGAGATTAGGAGGAGTTAAGCGGACAAACTTTTGTGATGACAATGTATCCAATAACAAGGGCGAAAACTTCGAAAAACATGATGGAAACATTCTTTTACACATGCCAATCCACATTTCATACCCAATCGTCATGTCAAGTTTAGAAAAATTCAAATGTAGACTGTTAGAAGAGTCAAGGTGACAACTTCGGAGGAAGAAATCTTACCATTAACATGGGACACAACTCCGAAAAAACTCGTTGAATAACAAAATTATTCTTCACATGTTCGTAAGCATTCCATGCTCATACTTCAAACCAAGTTCGTATCAGACTGATGAAAAATGTAGAAGTAGTTAAGTGTATAAACTGGTATGATGGAAATGTCGACACAGACGGGCCAAACTCTGGAAAATACGTTTAATGAAAATTTCTTTCCACACGTGCATCTAAACTGCACAACATGGAGGTAGATTTACTGAACACAACATCGGAAGATGCAAAAAAGATGTTCTCGCGTTTACGTATAAGCAATTGCAACTGCTTGATTGAGAAAGGTAGACATGTGCAGCCTCCATTACTCGTGAACGAAAGGCTATGCAGGATATGTAACAATGGGGATAAAGAAACGAGTACCATTTTGTAATACAGTAAAGAAAATCCGATTCTCTACCTGCCGAATCCTATCACAAAATTGAGATAAAATATGTACATTTTGTCGATATGAGCAACTTAGACAGATTCGTATTTCTTATGAAAAGTGTGTAACCAACATTGCGCAATATCATCTATAATTTGATGCTACAAATGTCCAATCGTAGAGAAAAGCTTACTTGCTGCGTAGTGACAGTTTAGATTAACTCATTATAAGTTAGTTTCAACATACACCTTGTGTAAATATTAGAGTTTATAGGCTCATATTGTTTTATATCTTACCTCCTACAAGTATCTGGGAATTTCATTGGTTCAAAGACGTCACATGCAGACTGCATATAAAACAATATACTGCCTGTCAACATCCATATACGCCGACAGATATGGGTAATCTCCCCTTTGTTCATTGATTATTCAAAATGGCGGCAGCCGATAAACGCTTCAAGTTGAAAGATTGAGTGTTGGAAGCCCATATTTGGTCTGAAGTGCAGGTTAGACAACTTAAAAGGCTTAATATTCTGTGGATGTGTGTCATGTTACCTTCGAAATGAAACTGTTTGGTATGTATGGATTTGCCTTGTTACAATTTATGGGAGAGTGCCTGCAGGCACTCTCCCATAAATTGTAACAAGGCAAAGACACGTGAACACATTGTGAGAATTATGTCCACGGGGAACTGGTCACGAATAAATTCTGAATTGGGAATTCGCTTTATGAAATACTCAGACTAAATGTCTTTACACTTGAACAAATTTAATAATATATAGTACAAACGTTGACAAGGGTTGGTGGCCAAACCTTCGTCATAAGTTTCCTAACCGGCTATCCGTGTCTATCTACACGGACGGAATTGTTTTTGCGCGCTGAAGGCGCGCTGAAGGCACGCTGGGACGCTTTGGGGCAACCCCCTTTCGACCCTCAGTGACTATTTGTGAGTCTATCTACACAAGAATACAACAAACTTATATAGGTGCAGTAACTTATCAACATTAAACAATTATAGAAAGTTGTTCAGACAAAACCTGTATAAACTTGCATTAATCAACTGGTCATTGTTAATAATTTTTCTCAGACTGTCCAATAGAAAACACCTTTATCGGGATTAACACTCTGTTCATAAACTAATTCTATTGACAATTAATACTAAATTTTTATCTTGGCTATAGAATTCTCTCATTTAATTTTGATCGCTGTTGTTATTTGTTCTGTGCATCGATGCAGCAGTCGGTAAGATATATTCGTTACACAGTTTGTTGGTGGTCTAATATGGTATATATGGTGTCAGTTAATTTCATATTGGACGAGAGCTTCGCTCTCGTCAATATGAAATTAACTGACACCATATATACCATATTAGGCCACCAACAAACTGTGTAATTAATATTATAGCATTACTCTATTCTTTTATTGTTGTTATTCACTTGCAATCTGCCTTATTTTTGGTGTTCTTGAAATAACACTTCTCTGACCTTATTTCATATAAATGATATTTATATACAATTCAGATACAGAATACTCTTTTCACACTATGCAAACTTTATCCTGCAATTGTAATGTAGTAATCTCCAAAACTTTTTATATCTCAAATATTTAGGTGTAGAATTGCGGTCCATTTCTTCACCATTTCATAGAGACTTCATTATTAGAAAAATTTGCATTGTTTATTTACCATGGTTTTATGACAAAAAATTGTAAAAAAATATTTTTTTTAAAATAAAAATGTTTTGTTAGGTCAAATATCATGAGAAATACAAAATTACATCATGGGCAGGAACTCGTCCAAACCTTTTGTCCTTTCGCCTATCCCACATCAACAAACGAATAACAATTTCTATTTATTTGTTGTTATTTGTTGGTGGTTTAGGCTACATATTTCTGCACAATGGCTAATCGCGACCGAAACATGGAGATAAAGTTAAGTTTAGTCAATCGTTTATACTCATGTTTGCCATTTAGAGGGATCCCGCCCAAGCATTGGTTACTAAGTCCTATTCTTCCGGGAAAACAGAGCTTGTTTACCATAGTAAACACACACTGCTTCACTTCACGGGGTCCCCACAGGGAAACATAATCTCCAAAACTTGAAAACACAAAACTGTATGATATAGCAGAAATTTATAATACGAGGCGAGTGTCTTTTTCACACTCGCACTCTTGCTTCATATCAAGATTCGTAAAATCCAATAAAAAGTGAACGAGGAATTAAGCAAACTTTTGAGATGGAAATCTAGCAAAAAAAAGGCATAGCACAGAAAAAATTGTCGAATCAAAAAGTACTGTTCTACATATACATCTTTGTACCATTCTCGTCAATGTTACTACCTGTGAAAGGCTTCTATGTTAAATTTTAGCTTTTAACCACATTACTGGTGTAAAGCGTCCACTGGGGTTAAACAAAATTACACCCACAGTAGGAACTTCATCCATGACGTGACATGACGTATTTGTCAACTTCGATACATTCACACTTCGTGATGCTTCATTCAAACATACGGCGTTTTGCGGTACTATCTACTACGTGAAATGACTTAAGTTAAAAATACCTACAATTAAATATTTAAAATAAAATTTAAGAATTGTTAATAATAATTTGACTGAAAAAGCAAGGTAAATTCAATCAACTTTGACGATATGTCAAGCTGTTAATCAAGCATCGCGTATAGAGCCGGTAGTACTTCCCAGGCACAGATGTAAACAAAACAAACCCGTGTGTTTGCGATAGAAAGTGTCGTTTTTTTTTCCATTTTAAGTGACAAAGTCGATTATTTATTAAGAGCATGGTATAAATAAAACAAATAGGTACGAGTAGTTTAAGGGTTTTAAACACTCGGCTTGCCTTATCCTACTCGTGGTTTAAATCTGATTACCGGCCCTAGTACCTATTTATTCTATATTTATTACTTTCCAAAGTGGGATTCACTGGGATTCACTGGGATTTCCGGGTTTGATTACAAACGATAACTTCACAAGTGAATTATGCAATCAACAATTTGGTCATGTATCCGTGCGCGCAAACGAAGACGCATTGCCGTGGGTGTGTCATTGTTTTTTGGTTTTTTTAACCCTTTACCTAACATGAAAAGCAGACGACACTTGCAAAACAAACAAATTCTTGAATAACTATTATTTTCATTTTTTGTCTCAAAAACATAGGTTATGACCTCTCACTGGAACTAGCTCGACGAGCTCGTTATAATGAGGGATCATAACCTATGTTTTAGAGACAAAAAATGTGTAAATAATGAAAATTAATTGGCGATTTTTGATAATAGCGCTGGCCGGTTTTGGCCGTCACGTTAGGTAAAGGGTTAAATAATATAAATATCGTTAATAATGAAAAGTAATAAACAGAGTAATCGCTTGACTGGACTGGTTACGTGAAATAATTCATTCGAGGCGAGGGACTATATTGTAAAACACTCGTGCGCATTCGCGCACTCGTGTTAGTACAACGTCCCTCACCTCTCATGAATTATTTCTCGTAACCAGTCCAGTCAAGCGATTACTCTTTATATACTTTATACTTCATATCACGTTTCGTAAAAATCCATTGAAGCGGATAAACGTTCGTGATGAAAAACTAGTAACAAAAGGACCATAACACTTGAATAAATCGTCAAATCACAATGTCTTCCCACAAGACAATCAAAATTTCACACACAAACTTTAAACCATGTTTGGTGAAACTCCAATAACAAATGTAGGAGGAGTTGGGAGGACACATTCCTGTGATTGAACTCTAGCGAAAACAAGGACACTCATTCTGGAGAATATATTTGTATCAAAAAACAATCATTCCAATATGCATGTCCACAATTCATATTCCTACTTCACGCCAAGTTTTGGAAATATGCATTGAAATGTGTAGGGGGATATTACGAGGACACTCGTTTGTGAGGAGAGGATTTAATGACGGACTGACGGTCCGAAAGACGGGGCGAACGGGTTGATATGGTTTCAACATTCCATCGGACTCGTCGGTGTGGACTAATAAGGAGTATGTGTTGGACACAGACCCGAAGATTAGGACACATGATCATAGATAGTCAAAAGGTATCTCTGGCCGGTACAAATAAAAATTAAAACAACCGAAAAATGGTTAACGTCACCTTTTTCGGGAAACCATTGCTTACCCCTCTTCAGACTTTTTAAAGCATTAGAAATTCAGTACTTCAGGTATGTTTACCTATGTTAGTGCAAATATTAAGATGAGAAACCCAGAATTCAGTACCTGATTTCACAAGTTTCTTCCATTAAGCCGACATGCTGTGTTGTAATACATTGTTGGAAAGGACTCGGTAAGCATTTACACAGCGTCAATGTCGAAAGCTTTATGTTCATCATATACATGAGATTAGGGTTCTGGAAGAGGCAGCAGCTGAGTTACATGAACAATTCGAGTAAACGACCGTTCACCCAGTTTGTGTAAGTTAAAAATCCCGGCTGTCTACCGTATCCAGCACTATTAAAAGATGGAGGCTGCTCAGCTTGTTCGAAGACTTCTCATCGGCCTAAAACTGTTATAGCTGGTTGCCATTTTGTTGATAAGTCTCGCCCTCCTAGCAAACTGACAGTGACATTCAGCAATTAATGATTTTCGTAGTTAATTTCAGTGGCTGTAGCCTCTTGACTTCCTCCTTCTTTGTTTGATTTTGGGTTTTAACTCTTAACTACACTTTCAACAGCCAGGGTCACATCCGGACAGTTTTACGGAAGTCGGGGTAACCGGAGAGAACCACCATGCGGCGGCGAGTAGCTTTCAGTATTCCCCAACTTACTAACTCTGCACAAGCAAGAGATTTAGCAGTGGTTGAAGACTTGCAGTACGCCTTAATACACATCGAGGGGGGCGCGGTGGCTCAGTAGGTAGAGGTGCAGGCTGCAAGCCGAGAGGTCCTCGGTTCGAATCCCACCTGCGGCAACTGCGTTGTGTCCTTGGGCTAGACACTTCACCCCCATTGCCCACGTGGGGGCACGGAGGCGCTGTGTACTAAGGCGTAATGCACGTCGATGGTGCACTTGTCCTCAACCAATGTTAACCCTGCTTGTGTGGAGTTGGTATGTCGGGGAGCTGACAGTTGCTCGTCGTTGCTCGGTGGTTCTCTCCGGGTACTCCGGCTTCCTCCACCCGTAAAACTGTCATGGTCATGATTAGCCATTGCACAGAAATATGTAACCTTAAAAATACCAATAAATAAATAAATATACAGCGAGTAACAGGGCAACCGGGATTAAGTGTCTTTGCCCAAGGACATAACGCAGTTACCAATGGTCAGAATCGATCCGTCGACCTGTCGGTTTAAGGTTCACTGCTCTAACCACTGAGCTACCGTGCTTTCCCTAGCCGCCCAGCTCCCCGGGAAACATGGATGTGTGTACATAAGAACTGTTGTTCAAATTCAAGATAGGGTAGAACAAAATGGGTCAGATTATCACCTCCGCAATGTAATCATGATGATTGTTTGATTTCAAACCAGGCCCGAAACAAAGTGAGAAAAAAATAAAGACTTACTTCGCTCACATCCGGTGAAGTTCTCAAAACGTTTGTGCCCAGATAAACATCCACAGATCTTGTTTATACATCTACCGAAAGTGTAGGCATCAGAACAATCGGAATCACTGGAACAAGGATCACCGACATTTCCTGAAATTCAAAGCACAACATACTTAAAATTGGTAATTGACCTCATAGCTAAGCAACCATTAAATAAATGTTCTATGTTGGGACGAGCATATCTGCTGCAATTTGGTTTATGGGGATCATAAATGTTGGATAAAAAGAATCTTCTTTACAAGAGAACGTAAACACTAAATAATAGTTACTGAAGGAAATGATAAAATTCATTATCAAAGACTGTCATCAAGCAACAGATCTCTCACCATTTTAACATCATCACTGCAGCGAGTTTCGACTTATTTGGTCGGCAGGGCCGATTATGTAGCGAGACTTTACGTCCGCAAAACGCGAGCAGATTGTGTCCGCAGGCAGACCTGTGGACACAATCGACCTGCGTTTTGTGGACGCAGCCGGCTAGCTGACATGGTTGGCGATGGTTATGCGGACACAATCGGCTCGTTTACGATCACAATCGGACTTGATTTAAACATGCTTGAATCTACCCCCCAAAATGATGGTGTATACCAAATATGAAAAGTTTCTGTCAAGTGGATCTGAAGGTGATTTTAGAGCAATTTCTTTATAAGGAGTCTAAAATATAAACCCCGGGACGAGGTTTGAATGAACTTTAATCTGACTCTTTTAAGAAGTTGTAGACCAACTATCAAAAGATTCTGAACTGTGGATCAGAAGAAGATTTTAAAAAATTCTTATTCTGTGGTTCTATGTTAAAATTCGGGCTCTCATAAGGATTCCAAATATGAACCCATGGACTTGATTTGAACAAACTTGAATCTGGAACCACTGAGAATTCTGTATATGAATATGAAAAAGATTCTGATTGGTGGATCTGAAGAAGATATTTATGGAAAATTCCTCATACTGAACTAAGTTAAACTTTGGTTTATCATAAGAAACCCAAATATAAACCCAGGGACTTGGTTTGAACAAATTTGATTCTGACCTCTTAAGAATGCTGAATACTAAATATGAAAAGTTTCAGCCTGGTAAATCAGAACAAGATGATTTGGATTTTTTTTTTCTCATATTGCACCAAGTTAAAATTCGGATTCCCATAAGCAACAAAAATAAGAATTCAGGGACTTGATTTGAACAAATTTGAAGCAGGCTCATACAGAATGATGTATACCAAATATCAAAAGATTCGGAGTGATGTATCTGAAGAAGATTTTTAAATAATATTCCTTTTATTGCAATTGAAATTCGGGATCACATTGGGAGCCCAAATATGAACACATGGACTTGATTAGAACAAATTTCAATTTGGCCCTTATAAGGATGATGTACACCAAATATAAAAAAAATTCGGAGTGGTGTATCAGAGGAAGATTTTTTTTACTTAATATTCCTTAATCGTAGTTGTAATTCAGGATCACATTGGGAACCCAAATATGAGCTCACGGACATGATTTGAACAAACTTAAACCCGAACCCCATAAGGATGTTGTGTACCAAATATGAGAAGATTCCGTATAGGGGATCTGGAGAAGAAGATATTTAAAGAATTTTCCTCATGTAGCAAAAATTCAGGTTCCCATTAGGAGTCTAAATTTGATTAAAACACCCTTGCATTTGACCCCTCTAAGGATGATGTATATCAAAATATCAATAGATCCTGACTACTGGATATGAAGAAAAAGATTTTTAAAGAACTTTCTACACGTTTCACTGAGTTAAAACGCGGGCTTCCAAGCGAATAAGAACCCAGCGACCTGATTTGCACAAATTTGAATCCGATTCTCTTGGTCTTAAGGATGCTGTGTACCAAATAATTCTTTGTTCCATTCAGTTTGGGAAATATGGACATTAGATTTTTTCTATTTTTAGCTCCTGGATTGCTACGGGGCCTCTGAAAAAAATGTCTGGCATAAATCAAATACATAACCCCTTTTACTAATGTAAACTAAAATTCTGCCCCAAATTGCCCACTCGTTTGAAAAATTGAAATTTTGGGAAGGGCCAAAAATATTGCCCCTCCCAGCGCAAGCGCCAAATGTTGCCTGTGAAACATTCTTGAAACAAACTTTAATCTTGAGTACATAAGAAAGCTGCATACCAATGTCAGAGCATTGTGACTGATGGTTTAGGGGAAGATTTATTAAGAATTTCGGGGTTTTTTTCAGGCACTGTGCTAGCCCATTGAGCTTAGCCACTTCTATTGAACAAACTTGAAAGGGTATCCCACAAAAGTGGGGGCACGGTGGCCCTGTGTACTAAGGCGTACTACACGTAGATAATGCACTTGCCTTCAACCAAGTCTAACCCTGCTTGTGTGGAGTTAGTACGTTGGGGAGTCGGACAGTTGTTCGCCGCTACTCGGGTACTCATGCCTCCGCCACTCGTAAAACTGTCCGACACGAGGTGACCCTGGCTGTCGAAAGTGTCCTTAAGCTCCAATAGATAAATAACTATCCCACAAAGAATATTTATGCTAGGTCTGGTTGGTTCAGTGGTTCTGAAGAAGTCTGATATGTGAAGTTAAGGGACGACGGACGCCAGGCGATGGCAATAGCTTACCCTGACTTTCAGTCAGGTGAGCTAAAACGCGAAATCTGGCTGAACGGAATCGAAGTAGTTTCGGAAACGGAATCTCATTGAACTCTTTTTCTTTCATCAGGTCTCATGCACAGGACACCTGATGATAGAAGAGTTTAACTGGAGATACTTAGTGGGATTAGGGGAACATTTCGATGATTCGAAAAGTTCCGAGTCAGAGCGACTCAAATCGAATATGTCGGGACACTTTCGAACCGGATTGAATTTCGAAGCTTCGTATGGCCTTAGTTGATAGGGCTTAATGATTCCACAGCCAAGGTCATATCGTGTCGGAACTACGTCTCAAACAACTGTTTAACTAATCTTATCTATTGACTAAAGTGAATTTTTTGATTTGATTGGATGATAGATACGTGGTATGATACCATATTCATTGAAACCCATGATACGTCCGCCCAGCCACAGACAAATTTCTCATACCCAGTGGAAGCCTTGTATCGAAATCTACAAATTGTCCATACCCCGTAGAAGACGCGTCATTCCAGTTTTACAGTGTACATGTATTATATTTTAATTTTTTATCTCCAAAATATAGCTCACGACCCCTTATTTGAATGAGCTTGTCGAGTACCCTCCAATGTGGGGTTCATAAGCTATGTTTTTGAGACAAAAAAGAAAAAAAGAAACTCAATAATTTTTTTATACTAGTCATATCGGCATATTTTCACAAAAACTCTTTTGCACAAAAGTTCCACAGAAACCTGTATGGCTCAACAATGGAAGATAAAAGATCTCATTCTCTGTGTGTTCACACATGAAATAGATTGTACTTCTAAAACGGAAAGTCAATAGATAAATTCGTTACCCCGTGTCTGATCACGTGGTACGGGTTTTTACCTACCCTAAGCCAGCCGTATCCCATGAGGCCTTCGGCCTTTATAATATATTATATTATATTATATTATATTATATTATATTATATTATATTATATTATATTATATATGGGAGGGATCGCATTCCATATTCCATATTCCATAAAATTCGATGCAGTCATTTCATTCTTCAATATAAATGATTGGAATGTTCTTTATTTGCACAGACAATTTGATTTGCTTCCCTTAATTTATCTTGATATTGGTTTGAGCGATGTGGTCGGTATGTTTTGGCGGGCATATGGCTGGTATTTGATAAAACACACTGAAGTTTCAGAAAAGATTCATAAATGTTTGCAACCAGCAGTCATAAAGCTGAAGGTTCGAAAATATTACTTGATCTACCACAGAAATTAAAAATGGAATGTACAAGTACATTTCATTTTAACAACATGATATATTCCATTGCTTAACCCTTTGGACCCTAGCGACCGTTTTCCGGCCTGGAACATGATACGTCATAACGTCATTGTATAGGGTGGCTGTTCAGTAAATGCGTGGGGTTGGCAAATCAATATTTCCAACGTGTAAATAATGAATATGGACTCTTCTAATTACTGCCATTGAACTGGCATGGAGGATAGTACTAGAGTTCAAAGGGTTAAGATCACGGTTAACATGGGTTAACCCTTTACCCAACGTAACGGCAAAAACCGGCCAGCGCTATTCTCAAAAATCGGCAATTAATTTTCAAAATATTTTCATTTTTTGTCTCAAAAACATAGGTTATGACCCCTCGTTGGAACGAGCTCGTCGAGCTCGTTCCAACGAGGGGTCATAACCTATGTTTTTGAGACAAAAAATGAAAAAAATTAGTTATTCAAGAATTATTTTTTGCAAGTGTCGTCTGCTTTTCATGTTAGGTAAAGGGTTAACAAGGAAATATTTAAACAAGGGCCAGAGAAATAATAACAAACAACGTAGACTAATTTGAGTTAGTAAGATCATCAAAAAGTCTGGATTTAATGGACTGGGTGCCAGAGAAAAGATTCTGAATCTGACATTGTTGTAATAATGCCAATAGTAATATTATCAAAAACGATATTTTACAAAAATAATAGGCCTGTTACTTTCTGTGCGGATAAAAATAACAATTGAAGTAAGCTTGACATTTCACCTGGCGTGGAGTTTGGATTTGCTCCTCCAAATAGAGGGGTAAAGCCACTTCAAATCAAGCGGGCTAGGAGTAATGCCGATAACCTCATTCTTTGTACCTTAGTACATTCAACATGCGAACGCAAATCAGAATCTCGCCATGTTGACGTGTGTTCGATTAAAGACATGTTGGGGTCAGATAACAAAGACTCCTTTCTAGGCAGTCCTACCTAAACATCTGCCCAAGAAAAAGTGTCAAATCTTTATTTCTTTTTCATTTGTTTTTTTTTTTTTTAAATCCTGGCTTATAGGATAGTTTGGGGGAAAAACCCAGTTGTACTGGGTCAGATATCGATGCCGACATATACATATTGTTTTGATAAGAAATTCAGATAGTATACGTAAATAAGATCTTTCTTGTTAAATACTGGCTCAGCTATGGCTGATGGAATCCACCGGATTCAAAGTTTGTACGACGTGTCGAAAGTATATTGGTCTCTCGGATTTAGTGGAAGAAAATCGTATTTCCTCTTAAATATACAATGTTAATGGGTGGCCTTTAATGTTCGTCGTTTTCGTAATATTACTAATATCGAACTTTCCGGTTACACCAGATGGCTTCCGTTAAACGGTCAGCATTACGTCAACCGTCTGTTAGAAATTGTGTTCCTTTGATGTGAATGTAAACTTCATTACGATAGGAAAGATGATAACCGATAATCTTCCAAAATTACTTCCAAAACTGCTAAACACAGATACGAAAAATAAACTATACGCACATGCGGCACATCACACAATACGCATTCAGTGCAACCCTGTCATCGCGGTATGCGTATATCTCGGTGTATAAGAAAGTGTGGGGTTGTTCAAGAGATTCTTTCAATACCTGTGTTTATAAATGTGTACAGATGTATAAGAAAAAGTGGGCATTGAAAGGGAAATGACAAAAATTAGATCCCGAGGGTAAGTGATAAATCAATCCTCCAAACGTTGAGGTCCGCAGGATAACATAAGCCTGCACAAATTGGGCGATCGATCGGAATGGGGCATCGCGGATGTTTCGTTTGAACAGATTACTTGAACTCAGGTAGATATAACAAGAACGTGTATTCTAATTATCCTTGGTGTACTCGCCTTTTTTGGTGCACGGTGGCGCTTTGGTTTAGCCTTAACTAACACATCGGCCGCATCAGCCTGCGTAATACGCAAATTCAGCAGTTAAAAAAATATTTTTCAAAAGATGTCAACAAAACCATATCGTGTGACCCCTCATTGGAACGAGCTCCTTGAGCTCGTTCCAATGAGGGGTCACACGATGTGGTTTTGTTGAAATATTTTGAAAAATTTGAAAAAAATATTTAAATAATAAATTTTGTTATCGTCTGCGTTTGGTAAAGGGTTAAATCACTGGACTTGAGATCGAATGGCCGGCTGTTCGATCTTGGCCCGCATTATCTGAGTTCAGTCTTTGGGCAAGACGCTGCATCCCGATTGCCTATGCGGGTGCACTAGTGGCACTGTGTACTAATACGTGGGTCACGACGACGGTACGCTTGCCGCTAACCCTGCTTGTGTTGGGTTAGTAAGTTGGAGAGATCAATAGTTACTAACCGTTTCTCGTTGGTTCTCTCCGGATACTGCGCGTTCCTCAACCTGTAATACTGTTCGACACGATATGATTCTGGCTTTTGAAGTGTCGTTAACCCCCCCCCCCCCCCCCCCCACAAAAAAAAGAATTATTTATTTATTGTTTTTTTTAAGGTCACATATTTCTGCACAATGGCTAATCATGACCGCAACATGGATGTAAAGTCAAGTCCAGCTGATCGGTTATACCATGTTGACCATTTTAGAGGGCTTCCACTAGAGCCCTGCGAAGCTTCGAGATTCGATTCCATTTCGAATCTTAAGTTGCTATTCGATTTGTCGAAGGCATGCCTTGGTGATGTTGTTGGAATATTTTATTAGTCGGGATTTGAGTCATTACTGTCGGAGCAAATCAGGTCCCCCCCCCCCCCCCCCTTTCCCCAGTTGTCGTCTTCAGGATGCCTCTAATTAGATCCGAGATTCGATTCGAATTCGAATAATAAACAGATTCGTTTCGAGATTCGATTCTAAGCGAAAATGGGTGATTCGCAGGGCCCTAGCTTCCACTCAAGGCATTGGTGATCGGGTCCTATTTTACCAATAAAACGAGTTTGTTTACTTCCTGGAGTTCCCGCGGGGACATTAGCCAAATACCATGATCGAATAATGTTAAGAGTAATATTGTGATTAGAATCCCAAGTATTTATCTACATTTATACCACGATTACCAATTCTCCTGTATATAAAAAGCCTATGACACAAATTTTAGCTTTACACACCAACCGTGGTGAACACGCCAGCAACGGGATTTCAATAGTTAAAATTTACACCTACAATGGAACTACATCCAAGTTGACATTTGCTGACCTCGACCTGAATGCAAACTTGACTAAATTTATCGCTCGTCGACTCGCGAAGAGTGAAATGAAATCGGCTAATATTTATTACGTGTTTAAATAAGTTTACCTCATAAGATACCAAAAATTAACAAACATGCGTTGCCTCATGTTAATAAAGCATCCATAAATCGAAATAGGATGTTATTATGTTATTAAAATGAAAAAGGCCCGTGATTTGCGCATTTTTTTTCCATTTCGTTTCGGCGATAAAATTGACAGCAGAAGTACCGCCCACCGGTGCTCATGTAAACAAAAACGGATTCGCAAATGTGAATATTGTATTATTAAACACTTAAACTCTTATTAATCTGATGATCATGGTATAAATAAAATGTACCCAAAGAAGCTTGGTATACGAAATGTTCACCACCCGTGGTGAAGTGGTGTTAACTGCGAGCATTTGGCGAGCGGTTAACACTACTTCACCACGAGTGGAGAACATTTGGTACACTAAGCTACTATGGGTATATTCTATATAGAAACCCTATATTTACAAGGTGTGATGTGTCACTGAACACGTAGTGGTGTTATTCAATTTACCATTTTTTCAGATAACTTTCTGTCTTCTTTTCTCTCTTGAGATCATATGAAGTAATCAAATTATTTGGGTCCACAATCAACAACAGCGAGGAAGCTGACATTCTCGTATTTTGGAACTTTATTAATCCTTTATCAATAGCGGCTAGAGGACACTTGATAATTTTATTTACAAATCGAAAATAAAGCCTGATAAAGGAGGTATTTATGCTTAATATTGATAATATAAGATTTAGCCGATCATGTATTCGTATTATTTGTTGAATTTTAAAGTCACAAGTTGTTTATGATCAGACTGCTCACTTCAGAAGACTCACATCCCAGACGCTGGCCATCGAGTCCTATTCTACCACTGAAGTAGAATTAATTTATCGCATTAAATAAGCATTACTCCACCCCTCCACTTCCCAAGATTTCCACGAGGAAGAAGATTGTTTATATTTATGATGCCTGCTCTAGGGTTCTCGTATTCCAGTTGCTGGTTACGAGGCCCTATTTTACCAATAAAAGAGAACTTATCTGCCACTGTAAACAAACACTACTCCAATTCAGTGGGAGTTGTCAGTCACTGTATATCCCATTCACATGATCTGTGTGACATTTCAAAAAGCTCTCAAGATAACATTTTAAAACATTTCTGTATTATAGTTGTGAATATATTCAGTCAGCAGTCCATATGATTCCTGCGGTTAAAATGTTTTTCCTCGGTGAATCAAGGTGGTTTTCTACAGATTATTAATCGGACGAAAAGAATAAGTTTCTCTCAATCTTTAATACTTGTCAGGTATTTATATTGTGCTGGTGGATCACATTTAAACACTCAGTAAAGGATCGTAGCTAAACTCCATAGTAATAGAGTTACTTAGTGTCGAATGAAATCTTCCTTCAACCCTCCTAACGTAACGGTTTCACCCCTTTTTAACCATTGTAGGCTGTAACTAAATTTATTTGATTTTTTTCAAATTGTTTAAAAATTTTAACAAAACCATATCACGTGACCCCTAACTGGAACGAGCTTGACGAAAGAAGACTGAACTCTGTAGTGTTTTTACGTGGTTTATTCTCTGGACAGGCCAGGAGAGGAAGGCAAGTGCCATACAAACTCTCTCAATTATACCCCCCGCCCATTGGAATTATCCCGATGAGCTGTTTCCAATTAGTTTTTCATTTATTGAAGTTTAATGTCACTTTCAGCATCTCAGACAACATCGTGACCGCAACAAAAGTACAGTCAAGTTTAGCCACTCGTTCACAATCATACTAACCACTTTAGAGGACTCTCGCCTATTACACCAGTAAATCAGAATTTTTATACCGCAGTATTAAACACTACGTCACTTCCTGTAACCAGGCGTGGAAAATATACTTCGATAATTAATTGGTTATGAATATCGAAGTCAATCGACTTCATTTAAGTGATAATTGAAAAATGAAGGCAAATCCTAAACGAACCATTTGTTGCGGTTTGAATGTCGATGAAAGAATGTTTATTCAATCAACATAATCTCACAACGAATGAAAAGGCAAATACCAATGTAACGACATTCAACAGATGCAACTAATGAAACCAAATAAAAAATTATTCTTGGGGAAAAATGCATTTCAGAATTAAAACTGACAGTTATAAATGAACTCACACCTTGTGATATTTAGATGCACAGCATGAATGGATCACAGGGCAAAGTAACTTTTCCAAATTCTAAATTGTTAAAACGATTATTGGCGCTTGACTCGGACACATTGCTATTAAAATCGCATTATGCATTCCTTCTGGTAGTCATGTTTACCATTCCGATAAAACCAACATTAGGTACTTTTAAACAACTATAAAAATAAACATGTTGTCCGATTGTCTAAAATTGTATACAAAGTTATCCATCTATGCCTGCTGTTATTTATTTATTTATTTTATTGGTGTTTAAGGTGACATACTTATGCACAATGGCTAATCGTGACCCCGACAGATTTATGGGTGGAGTACCCGGAGAGAACCACCGAGCATCGACGAGCAACTGTCAGCTCCTCAACATTTTAACTCTGTTCAAGCTCCGCTCAAGCAGGGTTACAGCGGTTGAAGACACGTGCAACATCGACGTGCAGTACGCCTTAGTGCACGGCGTCATCGTGCCCCCATGTAGACAACCGGGATAAAGTGCCTTGTCCAAGGACACAACGCGGGTCGTCCCGGACGGGGATCGAACTAGGGACCTCTAGCATAGAAGTCCAACAGTCTTCTACTGAGCCACCGCGCTCCCTATGCTTGCTGTACCAACAAAAAAAGATATATTCACATAACCTGCACTAATTCCAGTTATCAGATATTATTATGTAATTTGATAACACTAATTTCAATACATCTGCACCAACGCTACGAATAAACGTTCTTTGAAGGCATAAAGATTCCAACTGCAATGTCAGCATTGCAGTTGGGTCCTTTATGCTTTCAAGGAACAACATATTATCGGAGAAACATTGTAGCAGGAAAACTCATTTCTTATTTGCACTACATTGACGATACCTGCCTCTGACTGTGATTTTTGAAAAACTTCCACAACGATCTTCCTAAAAATCAAGTTTCAGGTGGTTTCATCAATGAAAATGGTGAGAGAAAAACGAGGACCTTTAAGACGTTTAAAATAAAATAAAAATGATTATACTTCTAAATGGGAGGCAAATTCAAAGATGGTCACCAAAAGAAAAATAGGTTTTTAATTATAATGATAACTGTTTAAGACCATCTACAATTGTGAAGAACCATTCAGTGCAGAACTCGCCAGTGACAAGTATTATACATAATGTGAAAAATACAGATTATCAGCGGCTACGGAAATGTCAGAAAAATGTACAAAGAGAGGCCAGTGTCTGCCAATGTGCATGTCCTCAGTTTATGACAATTTTCATCCCCAGAAAGATTGAAAATGAAGTTGCCAAATTCTACAAATTCTACAATTAATTCTATTCAAATTAAACATAAGAGGTTGATGAAAGGAATGGTTAAGATGTGTTCTTCCTGTGATAAACTGGGTGCCGCGAAAGGTACCCTGCTAAAAGAAAGTAAAACATTTTAGTGCCGTCCTATATGAACTTTTTCCACTGATTCCGAATCTGTGTTGTCTTTACTATGTTCTCGAAGCGATTTTTGAATTCTTGAAAACCTTTTCTTCATATCTGACTGAAGTAAAAATTATGCTCCCACAGCGAAATCAATTCGATGGATTTGATCTGAACAAACTGGAGTCTTATTCCACAAAGCATGTTGCATATCAAATGTCGAAAGAATTTGTGCACCGCGTCTCCTACAGTTAGTACAATTCGTCAAAAGTGAACGACGTGCGTTTTGTTAATCAAACTTGAATCAATCACACTGCAAAATACTTCACTCTAAATATCATATCCCAGTATTGAGCATTCAGATTTATTTATTTATTTATTTATTTATTTATTTATTTATTTACTTAATGGTGTTTAACTCTTTGTATGCTGAAGGTGGATATTCCTGCCCTGCACAGGGTTTCTCTTGTCACTGATATAAGTATAAGTTGGGCATATTTAAACATATTTCACCCTGTAAATTGAATGAATTTTTTCACCAATGATTTCTTTTTATATTTAGATTAATTTTTCACCAACTCTAGTCATGGCTGCGTTACAGCAGCTATGACCAGATTTGATGAAAAATTATCTTGAAAATACTCAGCGGGTTAAGAGTCAAGGTCACTTTCAGTAACTTTGGCTCTATTGTGACCGTGACAAAGAAGATGATTTTCAGAGACGAAAGATCGACATATAGCATGAGACTGAAGCTTGGACGTTTACATAGAGCACCTATAGAATCCTAAAGATTTAATTTGAAAACAATAATAATAAATTATACAATGCACACAAAATATTAAATGATTTTGCGCACTGATTCTTGAGAAAAGAAATTTTCAAATAACCTTCCCCATAAAGCACCATGTTATAATGTATGCGCTCAGAGAGGGCACATATATAGATTCGTGGTTATTATTCAACCCCACGTCAAGCTTTGGTCTACTTTAGACATCAAAAAAGTTTCGGTTCTTGGTCTTGAGAAGAAAACTTGTTTATTTTTGAGAGAGTTTAAAATGTGGGCTCTCAGGGTGATCCCAAATATGAGCCCGGAAACTTCATTTCAACAAAACTGTATCTTATAATGGTACAGCATTTTGACCACAAAAGGTGCCTCTTTCTCAATCAGATAGTGATGTGGTGGTGACGAACTTGCATGGGTGAGTCGAGATTTCATGAATACAAAATGACAAGCAGTCGCAATCCGATAGAAATTCTTTGTCTGCTTTGTTATCACGGTATTGTATGCCTGTTACGTACCTAATATGAAATGATTCTGTGTACTGATGTTAATAAGACGATTATTGAGCCTTTATCTAACACAATTAGAAACGACACTTGCAAAAAATAATTGAGTAACTAAACGTTTTCTTTTTTTGCCTCAAAACAACTCATGACCCGTTATTAGAACGAGAAAGCTCCAATAATGAGGAAGCCTTACTTCAAACTACTCGTCTCGGCAAAAGAAATTCGTGAGTAGGAATATCGTGCTAAGTAACTAAAAATATTACTCCCCTTTTTCAATACCGAAACTTCAAGGTTCCCTGTTCTAAATGTAAATCCTATACGTTTTGCCAACTATTTTTGTTTATAAAAATTCATCGATGGATTCTATCGGCGCATTTTGAATTGTTTTGGCCGCGGTATCGACTCTGCACCATCAACTCTGGGTGAAAAGTTGAAGAAACTTTGGCACGCCAAAGAAACTTACAGTGAAGACTGAGAAGAATGCAAAGTCAAAGCATCATAACTTGATAGATTCTCAATAAAATATCGTTGTTTTATCATTAACCCTTTGAGACTTTAATTATTCTGACGTTCAAACGTCACTGGAAATTCATTTTCTTCAACGTTTTTCAAAATGCGACGACAAACGTCAAAAAGTACAAATAACAAGATATTTTTCACATTAGTGATTATCTGGTTGAGGTCTAGATTATTTTTGGTGGTCTGAATTTGTTATTCAAACTTGTTTTATTACAAATTATTGGAGTGCCCATAGGCACTCTCCAATAATTTGTAATAAAACAAATTTATATAAACAAAATATTATTTGTGTTTGGCTAGGTGGTGTTGGCTTTTGCTCTGGTTTCCTCATTTTTTGAAATCCCTAATAGTGGTTTCTTGCTCTTAACCAGTTAAGAAGTCTTAACAGCAGGATCATAGTAGTACTTTAAGCTGCGATAACATTTGGCTCAACGGTTGTCACTGAGCACTATTCGGGAGAAAATAGGAATTGAGGTTAAAACTTTAAAAATTCGAAAAATAATAACAAAACAAATGACCACAAAGTATCAAGGCGCTGTTTGATTTCGTACGTCATAAGACGTACAAAAGTATCAACGCGCTGTTTGATTTCGTACGTCAAAAGACGTACAAAAGTATCAACGCGCTGTTTGATTTCTTATCAAAGGGTTAAATTTTGTTAGTGTCGTTTTGTTTGCTTTCGAAAGCATCTATCCCTTTCGAGGAACTAGTTATTGGTGTAATGTTCCAGATGAAATGCAGTTTTTACCAACAAATGAGAAAAGTTTTTTTTTCGGAGTGTTGGTCAGGAAACACAGAATATTTTATTTGTTTTTTTTATTTATTTGTGTTTATGGTCACAGTCGGCATTATTGGCTATATTATGACCACATCACATTAATTCAAGTTTAGCTAATCGTTTATACCTATGCTGCCCATTATAGAGGACTTCCACTCTAGGCGTTAGTTACCGGGCCCTAATTTCGAGTAAAGCAGAACTTGTTTATTACAGTAAATAAGCACTGCTCCATCTCGACGGGGTGGGAAGGGGGCATGAGGAAATACTCCTTGTATTCAGATCCTCCGGTTAACACGTTGGAGTGGATATGAGAGATATATGGTCACTGTAGAGCTCGACCGTACTCATAGAGTACCACCTGTCCTTTGAGTCTCACCATCTTGTTTCGTTGGGGTAGATTCGTCATTTGGAGGTGTCACTGAGATGATATTTAAAAAGATAGCCGACGGTTATCATCTGAATACAAGTTAATGAAAATAAAATAACATTTACTCATATAAAAATGGGCTATGATATATCATACACAACACAAATCACCATAAATGTATCCACCGCCCGAATGTTCAAATGCCCCCCCCCCCCCCACCCCACGGGTTCTCCAGCTGATGTTCCCTGCCGTCGCTCCGCTTCACAGCGTATTGTCTATGTGCTCTTTCAATGTATCAAGGTAGTGCACGTGGCATATTCCACTCTTGACGTTAATTGGTCTCCTGCTTCATTAACCCTTTACCTAACATGAAAAGCCGACGACATTTGCAAACAAAATCTTGAATAACTAATTTTTTTCCTTTTTTGTCTCTAAAAACATAGGTTGTGATCCCTCATTGGGACGAGCTCGTTCCAACGAGGGG
Source organism: Pictodentalium vernedei (assembly GCA_031216915.1). Taxonomy (NCBI): domain Eukaryota; kingdom Metazoa; phylum Mollusca; class Scaphopoda; order Dentaliida; family Dentaliidae; genus Pictodentalium; species Pictodentalium vernedei. Next base: position 231,813,038 of record CM062289.1, on the reverse strand, counting down.
TCATAACCTATGTTTTAACTATCACTGTCTGTCAACTTCTCTTACGTGTACTTTACTTGCTGTAACACGACTGACACTTTATCATCAACGTACCATGCACGTTTTGGGTGCACTGCAGGTTCTCGTTCCGAATCAACCACTCTCCGTCAACCATCTCAACATATATTGTTCATTCATGAGATTTGCCTAGCTTCAACTCAGCTCACTCCACGCTCCTAGCCTGACTTGAATCTACGATGGCCTAGTGCTAAAGGTAATCTGTGGGAATTATTACTTACTGGAGTAATCCATGCAAAGGTGTTTGCCTTTACATCCCGTGGAGTTGATCGTTTGGGATTGCAAAAATGACGAGTAACCTGATATTATAATCCAAAAATTAAATAAATGCCGAGATCCAAGACCAATCCTCCCCACTTTTTCAGATCATATATTTAACTATAGAAGGGGGCGCGGTGGCTTTGCGGTAACCGGTTCTCGTCAGATCACCGAAGTTAAGCAACGTCGAGCCCGGTTAGTCCTTGGATGGGTGATCGTCTGAGCGATCGATTCGGACTCCCGCGTTGTGTCCTTGGGCAAGGCACTTCCCGATTGTCCACATGGGGGCACGTTGACGCCGTGTACTAAGGCGTACTGTACGTCGATTGTGCGCCTGTCTTCAACCAATCTAACCCTGACTGTGCTGCAGTGCGGAGTTACGATGTTGGGGAGCTGGCAGCTGCTAATCGTTGCTCGGTGGTTCTCTTCGGGTACTCCGGCTTCCTCCACCCGTAAAAACTGTCACCGACACGATATGATCTTGGTTGTTAAAGTGTCATTAAACCTTAATAAATAAATAATAAATTAAATATAAAAATTCTTTTGCTCGTTCTTGCGTCAAAATCTAATGAACCCCATTGAGGAGTAATAAGTCATACTTCTGGAGCAAAGACTGAAAAAAATAATTTGGGTTGATCGAAATACTCCTTCCCCGCTCAGACCTTACAATCCTCTTTCACTTTAGTCCCGCAACCAATGAAAAAACACTTGAACGTAATATAATTTCCACTATTTATAAAGATTGGAAGGAAGAAGAAGAAAGGAAGATTGTAAGGTATCAAAAGCAATTAAAATTCATATATACATGAAGGTGACTTCCTGCTTCTCTCATTTTGAAACAAGTCTTAACTCTGAAGCCTCGATTGTTTGTGCTTCAATTACTAAATTCGTTTTTTCCGAAAGAATAACTCAATTAACATTTGTAAAACTCTTTTCCAGAAGTCACTATATTGAGTGCTGTTTCAATGAGAAAATCGTTAATAAGGTGCAGGCCAAAATGGGTATAACACTGTAATAAGAACTGAAATTCCTGATGTGTGACTCGTTCAAAGGTATTCAATTTTCAGAAGTGTTTTTGCAAACATTTAGCGATACTTAAATGAGAATTATTTGTATTCACCAAGATGCGTTTACAAGATTAGTAGCAAAGGTTTTTCGCTTTTACTGGCACACGGTCATCTGTTGTGTTTTGCGATCTTCCGCGTTTGTGATAGCATTGCTGCCATTTCTTCCTTCGCAGAACTAACTCTAATTTCGCTGCATATTAATGGCAGCTATTTAAGTTTCCAATAAAAGCTTTAGTGTTATGGCAGATCGTTAAAAGAGTGATGTAAGTTCACCAAAGTTCCTGAACATTATAGTGCAACTAACTATGCCATAGGGTGTGGCAATAACATATACAGCTCGTCATAGCGCACCATAAACCAACGATGCCAAAGTTGCCGCCCTACATTACTGGCAGTACTGGCACTCTCTAGAATCAGTTGAGTTAATAATCAACCCAAATCAACTGGGTTGAGTGAATATGAACCCAAATGGGTTCATATTCACTGAACCCAGTGGATTTGGGTTAATTTTAACCCAACTGATTTTAGTGTGCAACAAACGCACAGGAATCCATTTGCAATTTCTGCAACGGTGACATAATCGCAACATCAGCCGCTGCACCAGCTAATACAACTCCTTCATTTTGTCAAACAAGGAGGATACCCCCCCCCCCCCCCTCCCAACTATCCACCAGTGCCGACTCTGGCATCTTACCCAGTGGATTTGGGTTAATTTTAACCCAACTGATTTTAGTGTGCAACAAACGCACAGGAATCCATTTGCAATTTCTGCAACGGTGACATAATCGCAACATCAGCCGCTGCACCAGCAAAGACAGCTCCTTCATTTTGTCTCACAAGGAGGATACCCCCCCCCCCCCCCCCCCCAACTATCCACCAGTGCCGACTCTGGCATCTTTAATTACAAACTTTAGGCACATGGAACAGATTGTGATATCTCTGTGCTTGTTTCGCTTGAGCAAAAACTGGGGTTTTTTGGATACAACACCAACTCCTCATATCCCTGGTGTACACTCTAAAATCAGTTTGGTTAAAAGTCAACCTACATCAACTGGGTTGAGTGAATATAAAATTTCAGAGCACATTATGATAGTATAGAACAACTGAAGTTCAGTGAAAAGGTAGACTTCAAAATCTAGAATACAGTAAGAATGAAACAGATTAAATGCAGTACCTCTGAGCGAAAAGTTTTCATTACGAGTTCTTAATGTATCCTTCTTATGTTGTCTAAGTAGATAAAGTCAAGGTTGCTTTTCAAAAGCGTTGTGATTTGATAATAATTCAATAAAACTGGTGTGCGTGTGTGTGTGAATTTTCACTTGGTATTCTGCCTTCATGTTCGGTTTTTTTGAGTTTATACGTACGGAGATTGAATTACCCAGAAGAGGCTGGCAACATTACATCACCCATATTTGGGACTTCGAAGAAGGTCACTCGTCTGACTGAACAGGAATGTCACAACATGGACTGAATTTGGAAGTTACGTAAGCGCTATTAACCCATTACCCAACGAACAAGATATCAAAATGTGTTATTTTTATTATTCGTTTTCAAATTGTTCAAGCATTTTAACAAAACCATATCATGTGGCCCCTCATTGGAACGAGATCGTTCCAATAAGGGGGAGAGGTCAACATGATATGGGTTTGTTAAAATTGTTGGAAAATGTTTGTCTTTTAACTGCTCAGTTTGTCAATTACGCGATCGGATGCATCCAATTCGTTAGGTAAAGGGTTGAAATGTTTGTAGATGTCCTAAAGCAACCCTGGTTCCGTCCCAAGAACAGGCCCGTAGCTAGGATTCCATAATAAGGGGGTGCTCTAGTCAGTTTTTCTCTTTTTTTGGAGGGGGGGGGGGGGGGGGGGCTCAATTAAGATGATATTTGAAAGGCCGTTGTGTGTGGTTTCGAGGTCCTCCCCTATTCCTGACTAGGACCCTCTTGTTGTTACGCCTCCTCCCACTTCCCGGAAGGGAAGTTGGAGGCGGGCGCGACGACCAGACGTTCCACGTTTGGACTAGCCCCCCAACCCACCCACCTACCTATGAGAGAATTTTGCAAAATATAGTGCTCTGAGAGCCAATCTGAAGTATTTGTAGCGTGTGTAGCCCCTATACTGGAGACCATTCTGGGGCTCTATGCTGTGTGAAAGTTGCATTGGGTCATTGTTTGGTGGGTGGGGCGAAAAGTTTAGGGAGAGCCAAGACCACAGCCCAAAAAAAAAAATTTGAAAAAGGGATCCACAGAAATGTCACTTTTTTTATTTACAGGTTTCGATGAGAGTGCGACTTTGGGATGGGAGATGGTTGAATAAGACAGTATTGGCCGATGGTGGAATTCACTAGCAAAGTACAGTTGGATTTTATTACATTTTCAAATATATTACGATACTACATGTATCATTACACATTTGAATACTCTCAGATTTCAAAATTCATTCAACGTACTGCTAGGAAACATGGCTGTGGAAAATGAAAGGAGAGGAAGGAACTCGTGCAATTCATTCCAGGGTTCTAATTCTACCGCTTCAACTTTTCCGTTGTGCCTCTTCTTACAATTGGTCAGCAGTTCCATTACGTGGAGCTGACTCTTTTAAGAGTGGTTTATCGACGTTCTATTTACTATATCCTGTCCTTCTTAAACCTTCACCTAACCAGAATAGCAGACATCACTCGCTAAAAAATGAATATCTAAAAAAAATCATTTGTTGTCTAAAAAACATTGCTTGTAACCCCTCATTGGAATGAGCTCGCAGAACTCGTTCCAATGAGGGGTCATAAGCTGTGTTTTTTAGACAAAAATAAAAATACAATAAAATTGCAGACGATATCAAAATTTATTATTTTAAATATCATTTTTTTTTAATTTTTCAAAACATTTCAACAAAACCAAATCATGTGACCCCTCGTTGGAACGAGCTCGACGAGCTCGTTCCAACGAGGGGTCACATGATCACATGATATGGTTTTGTTGAAATTTTTTGAAGAATAATATTTTTTCAACTGCTGAATTTGCATATTACGCGGGCGGATGCGGGCGATTCGTTGGGTAAAGGGTTAAGAAAAGTGTTAAATAGAGAATTTATATAGGTCAATACGATGGATCAACGATAATCCCCAAAGAACCGCATATAGATGGTCGTGACCTGAAACTGACAGATCATTTTGGAGATACACCAATTCCACAGATTCAATAACATTTGCCTTTGTCTCACACAATCCAAAGGAGATATTCATTCTGCCCAATTTTCAAAACCAATGTCCAACAAAGAGGTGCGTGTATGGCCGAGAGTACATTTAGGCAGAATAAACTTGAAAAGAAACACCTGCCCACGTAATAATATTCTTTTCCACAACTCTCCGAGCCGGCAATGTCGAGACGAGTAAGCTCGATCGAATTTTAGCTTTCGTGGTGTTAATACTTTTTTGTTATATTTCCATGAACTTTTTCATTCAGTACCCAGACACGTGTTGGAATAAAGTAAGATGAAATGTTTGAATCGCTGCCCATATTAATGTGAATGCGGAATATAAATCAATAACCACAGAACCTTACGAGTAATCATGCGTGAAAGGTGTATTTTGTTATTTAAGAAGTCGTTTCCAAACAAAACATATTCTATATTTTCGGTGCACTTTCGCTAAAGGAATGCGCGACTTATTTTTTCAGTCAAACATTACGTCCCAGATAAGATCGAAGAGTCTTTGAAAGAATGTTTTCGCTTCACTTTGGGAAGAAATGTAAACATAGGCATAGTATTTTCAATAACATTCATTAACAAAAAGAAAAAAAAATATCCAAGCTGTTCATTCAGTACTTAAGTTTTATTGCACACCCATTAAACTTTAACCCTTGTATTTAACGGGGTCGCTGATATGACATAAATGTTTCTGTATTCAACTGATGATGTGCAAGCCGGATTTTTTTTCCCAACACCTTTTATACCAGTTCCTTTCCCGTCGAGTCATAGTTACGCTTCAGGGAGCGCGGTGGCGTAGCAGTAACCGGTTCTCGTCAGATCACCGAAGTTAAGCAACGTCGAGCGCGGTTAGTAGTTGGATGGGTGACCATTTCAGCGACTGATTCGCGCTCCCGCGTTGTGTCCTTGGGCAAGGCACTTAACCCCGATTGCCAACATGGGGGTACGATGACCCTGTGGACTAAGGCGAACTGTACGTCGAAGGTGCGCATGTCTTCAGCCAATCTAACCCTGCCTGTGCCGCGGTGCAGAGTTCAGAGTTACGATATTGGAGAGCTGACAGCTGCTCGTCGTTGTTCGGTGGTTCTCTCCGGGTACTCCGGCTTCCTCCACCCGTAAAACTGTCACCGACATGATATGACCCTGGCTGTTAATGTGTCGTTAAACTCTAATAAAAAAAAAATTTAAAAAAAGAAAAAAAGTTACGCTTCGAAAAGTTTCCAAATTTCGTTATACAATTATTGATCGTCTGTTGCGTAGTTTGAAAACGAAAATGTCCAAAGCAAAATAAAATCGGTTCGCAAAAAATTAGTCAACCTAAAAATGAGATAACATTTTAAAAAAAACCTCCATTTTCAACCACAACATTAACCTAGTCCCATGGCCGTCTCATCTGCGGATCGCGTTATATCTAAATTGGTCAACTTTATTTCGGTAAATCTTGATGACATCCTGACATGCTTCGAACTTTTTTAAAAAGAGTTTCTCCCAGCTGCTTTGCAAGTCTGCCCAAATTTGTACTTATATTTTTACTAACAGCAATAGCTACCAAATGTTTATGTGTGAATGGACACCAGCCGAAGAGAAACAGCGATACGAATTTCAACAAACACGCCCAATAGAAAAGATAACGAATGTAATTTAGACTGGTTCCAAAAAGGTTGTTTTGATTTTTTTATCGATCCTTTTGATAAGTACAGCTTCAAACAAAATAAACGGACTCTTCACCTTTGGGTTTAAACATCGGAATTAAAATTTGTTTAATTAAATGAATTTTAATGCATGGGATGTGTAATAAACATAGAACGCGATGTGTGTTTGTATCGGTGGGTGTTTTACATAACGAGTTGGAATGGCGTAGTCATATAAGACTACGCCATTCCAACTCGTTATTTAAAACACCCACCGATTCAAACGCACATCGCGTTCTGTCTATATATCCCATTGAGACCATTCTAATGTACAGGCGTGTACAGGGGCAAATTCGAGAGACGGTCCTGAAGTCACAGAGAGGTTGCTTTCTAAAGTATATTTCCTATGCTAAAAGCATTGACTGAAACATGGTCACTTGCAGTCGATGTTGTTCCTTGAATGTCGACTCAGTAGAATCATGTTTGTGGGGACACCTGGCCAAGCCGAGATCATGTATGATTGATTTTTTTTTTTATGATCTGTGACATGCCGTTTAATTATCGTACAAATCTTTAAAATTACATTGACCAACGATTGATCACTTTCCGTCCAAAGTAAGAAAGGGGAGCGCAATTCTATTTCTAAAATCATTCACTGCAGTCGGGAATGATAATATATTTGATTTATTCAATTAAAAGTTGAAGTTACAAGTCAAGCTCTCATGCCACCAGTCAAATTATGTATGATTGTTTACTCATTTTTCGTGGAGTTGCTCACAGACTATCGTTCCATGTAAACGTTATCTGTAACATCGCATTACATCTATACCATGGAGCTGCAGACGATTCTCGCGTTGAACACAAGTTTGATCGCTTATTGCACATGTGTTCGACGTACCAGTCGTTGAAACTATTCGGGCCTCGTCTCTCATGAAAGAGGCCATTAATCTACTTTTTCAGGCGCAAATATAATCTACACTTCACCACGGCTTTGCCAGCGACAGATAATTTTTTCTCTTTACGTGTTGCCTTTTACTTTTTATTCTTTCCGCGTGAACCTCCGCTCCCCCCACCCCCATTCTCTCACAGTCCTTTCTTATCGCACGTCGCCTCGCGAAGAGTGAAATGCAAGTGGCAATTATTTATTACGTTTTAATGGAGTTGCCCCATAAAACACCAAAAATTTACAAACGTGCAACGCCTCATGTTAATAAAGCATCCATAGCTCGAAATAGTATTATTAATAAAATTAAAAAGGCCCTGTTTCTTTCTCTATTCCGTTTCGGTGATAAAATTGACAGCGGAAGTACCGCCCACCGGTGCTCATGTAAACAAAAACAGATCCGTACGTCTGTTGCTCAGTAAAATCGAGAAAAAATAACAGCGACCCTAAATAATCTGACGATCATGGTATAAATAAAATATACTCATAGTAGCTTGTTTACCAAATGTTCACCACTCGCGGTGAACATTTGTTACACCAAGCTACTATGGATATATTCTATATGTGTTTAGGCTGTGTGACATCATGGTACAGTATACTTATTAGTCTGCGTGAACACACAGACAATTGTTTTTATATGGCTTCTTTTTCTTCGCATTCTTCTTCCCACTTCCTTGTCCACGCGAAAACTCATATACAAATCTTTATGTTGTTGCTTTTTGGCAAACTAATAGACAATCACTAGTAGTACTCGGCCATCTATATTCTCGATCTTCTCGCATTAGACTTGTCTCTACTCTCTGAAATCATTTGGGTCAAAAATCAACCCAAATCAACTGGGTTGAGTGAATATTTATTTATTGGGGTTTAACAACACTTTCGACAGCCAGGGTCACCTTGTGTCGGATAATTTTACGGGTGGAGGAAGCCGGAGTACCCTGAGAGAACGAACGAGCAATGGCGAGCAAATGTCAGACTCCCCAACGTACTTACTACACGCAAGCATGGTTAGCATTGGTTGAAGACAAGTGCACCATCGACATGCATATACAGCGACACTGTGCCCCAACTTGGGCAATCGTGTTGAAGTGCCCTGCCCAAGGTCACAGTGCAGTTACCCCTGGCAGGGATCGAACCGTGGACCTTTCGGTTTGAAGTTCAATGCCGTAACAACTGAACCCCCGCGCTCCCAGTTGAGTGAATATGAACCCCATTGGGTTCATATACTCTCACTCCAGTTTTCATTTGGGTTCATTTTTAACCCAACTGATTTTAAAGTGGGATGGAGTTGAAAGTGGGTCACGCTCATATCTCAAGCATAGTATGACCTATGAACGCGCTGAAGGTTTAAAGTATGAGTTCAGGTTACTTGGGTCACGAAGGGATCGCTGGAAATTGCATTTTATATCCCTAATGCATTCCAGGGTTTCACACATGTATTTCGCCATCCAAAAAGTGGGCGCAGCAAACAATTGTGAAGGTGTAATAGAGCTTCAAAATATCGATCAAGATCACTGAGGTCACCAAGGGGTCCTTGTGTGTATTTTTTAGAATTGTTGGAAATCGTATTGTATGAGCCCCAATGCATTCCAGGAGTCCATACATGTATTTTTGCACTCAAAAAAGTGGGCGGGGGCCAAACATTTTGATACTCGGTCACGCTTATATTTCATGTATGGTATGACCGATGGACCCGAGCACAAACACCAAATGAGTTGAAACTAGACTGACGTTCAAAATATTGGTTAGGGCCAATGAGGTCACACAGCGGTCATTGAGTGCTTTTTCAGAATTGCAGGAAATCGCATTCTATGTCCCGCCCTCCCCCCTCCCAATGCACTCCCGAAGTTCATATGTATATTTACGTTAAAACAGTGAGCAGGGCTAACATTTTGAACGTGGGCCACGCTCGTATATCAAGCTTGGTATGACCTATAGACCTGGGTCCAACACCAAATTAGTCGAAACGTGCCTGGGGTTCAAAATAATACGGGTCCAGATCACTGATGTTATTGAGAGCATTTTTAGAATTGCATTTTATAACCCTTTAATGCATTCCAGAAGATCGTACCTGTGTTTTCTCACTTAAAGTGGGTGGAGCAAATAAAATTGAAAGTGGGTCACGCTCATATCTCAAGCATGGTGTGCCCTATGGACCTGAGATTAATACTAAATGAGTTGACTATCGCTGGAGGTTCAGGATATGGGACAAGGTCACTCAGTGTCATTGAGTGCATTTTTTACAATTGCTGGAAATTGCATTTTATGATCCGCACGTGCATTCACGAAGTTCATATAGGTATTTCATCACTCAAAAAAGGAGGTGGAGCAAACATTTTAAAGTGGGTGATGCTCCTATCTGAATCATGGTATGAGCTATGGACCTGGGATCAACACCAAATGAGTCGAAACTCATTGGAGGGTCAATATGTACAGTGAGTGCATTTTGCAGAATTGTTGGGAATTGCATTTTATGACCCCATGATACATTCTCGAAGTTCATACATGTATTTTACACATAAAAGTGGATGGACGCTAAACTTTTGAAAATGGGTCACGCTCATTTCCCAAGCATGGTATGACCTGAAACTAACACCAAAAGAGTGGAAAAGCGCTGGAGGTTCAAAATATGGATTGAGGTCACTGGGGTCCCCACGGATCACTGGGTACATCTTTCAGAATAGATGAAGGTATGACTCTAGAAAATGTTTCAATTGGAGTTACCCGCCTTGAAAAGTCGTACTCGGAAATGATGCAATCTCCGAAACTTAGCATCCTTTGGAAAATATGTTGTTTCAATAAACGTTTAAAGCTTTCTACTGATATCTTGCGTTATTGTTGAATATTCCAGATAAATAAAATTGTGATTTTATGACTTTTTGGACCTAAAAAATACAATTGACTGTTGGTGTTTTTTTTGTTGTTGTTGGGAATTCCCTGAAAAAATATATGCACGTGACCGATACATCCCATTCTGTCAGTTCTCCTCTTAATTTGATGCATGGCCCCATGTTTTCGGGTCAGAAAAAGTTGTCTGAAGGGCAAAACTTGACAAAGATATTTGAATGCCAAATCTAAAGTGATGCGATCATATTTTTTTCGTTTCAACATTATAATGGTCGCCTTGAGAAAATATTTAGTACTGTGATATCTATGGGAAATACCTTTTCTGGCTTCCAAATGCAATTTAATTATTATTTTTGGAGATTATTTCACATTTAAATGTTCTTTGGGGACCGCACATCTTACAATACAATGACTGACACCTCCCCTCATTGCTGGACGCTTCGGTATTGGCCGTGCTTCGCTGGATGACTTTTGGAAATTCGCTTCGCGATTTCAAAACCATCTAGTAAAGTCATCCAACGGCGTTTTCCTTACAGCGATCATTAGCCTGTTTGTTTTTGTTTTTGTTTTTGGTTTTTTTTGGGGTTTTTTTTTTTTTGGGGGGGGGGGGGGGGGTCGTCAGACCCGATGTTAAGGGCTATTTGCCTTCGCCTTCAGGCATGAAAATGAGCACATATATTAATAAGCAATCCCATATTTCACAATTTTTATAACATTTTCAAATTCCCACCTTTATCTAAAACAGTCGTTATTTATTTTTTTTCAACCTTCGATACAAATGCATGTATCAAACTTTGCATATCTCACCCCCAACAAAAACCCTATCTAAAACTTTTATTCCGATCTGGAAATTTTCAGTGGTTATGGTCGAATTAAAGGGTGACGTTATCGACATCATATAAAAATGAATGACGTCGGATTCTTATGAAATTTTAGTATGTTGCAGAGCAAAAAAAAAAAAAAGAAAGTTTTTTCGTTTTTCGATATATCCCCATTTTTATCTTTTTACGTCAATTGAAGTTTTAGCATAAAAGCCAAAACGGCTTCTCGGATAACTCCCTTATTACAGTGCCAACAGCCATGACCTTGTTCACACCTGGGACATGTAGTGCACGCCATTCCAATATTTTCTAACTTCAATCCTTATTCAAAACAACATCACATTTAGCAGGTTTTTTTTTCTTTCTCTTTTAACCCCTTACACCCGAACGGTCGCATTTCCGCCCAGGAACATGATACGTCATAAGCTGATAAAGTAGGATGATTGCTGAGTGAATGTGTGGGGCAGAATAATCTATATTTTCAACGTGTAGCCATACGGCTGCTGTAGAAAATATTGATCTACCAAATAATGAATATGGACTCTTCCAATTGCTGCCATTGAACTGTCATGGAAAATACCACAAGGGTTCAAAGGGTTAATATCAGCGCCTGTATCAAACCTTCCTCTATCAAATTTTGGTACCGACCTGTGAAATTCCCAATAGTTATGGCTGAATTTATAATGACGTTAGTCGCGTCAACGTCATTAAAAAAAAGACGTCGGATTCTCAGGAAATTTTAGAATGTTGTGGAGCTCTAAAAATCAGGAGATTGCCGCTTTTCAGGTTTTTGATTCATGTCCCTTTTTTATGTTTATACGTCAATTGAGGTTTGAGCACTTTTTAGCTTTTATAACCTAAAAGATCAAAACGGCGACATGCCTAACTCCTCGTTACTATATCTACAGCTATGAAACTTTGTGACCTTCTTTACTCTTGGGAGATCTAGTGCAGTCCATTTTACTATTTTCAAATTTCAACCTTTATCCAAAACAACGTCACTTTTAACGTTCCTCTTACTCTTAATATCAGACCTCCCTCTTTCAAATTTTGGATATATATTTTGAAAAAAAACATATTTACAAATTCGGTACCGACCTCGGAAAATCCCAATAGTTATGGCCGAAATTAGGGTGAAGTTACTGACGGCAACTTCATTAAAAATTAAATGATGTTGGATTCTCATGAAATGTTAATATGTTGTAGAGCTAAAAAAAATTAGGAGACAGAGGTTTTTTAGTTTTTCGATTTCATGCCATTTTGACGTTTTTATGTCACTTCAAAGTTTGATCATTCTTTACATATTTATTAAAAACCTTTTAACCCTTTACCTAACATGAAAAGCAGACGACAAAAAAATTCTTGAATAACTAATTTTTTGTCTCAAAACATAGGTTATGGCCCCTCATTGGAACGAGCTCGACGCGCTCGTTCCAACTAGGGGTCATAACCTAGGTTTAAGAGACAAAAAATGAAAAAGTAAGGAAAATTAATTGGCGATTTTTGAGAATAGCCCTGGCCGTTTTGGGCCGTTACGTTGGGTAAAGGGATAAGGGTTAAAAACGTTTTCAGTGGTTCAAACTGCTATGATCATGTTCGGCATATTTCCTACAAATAACACCCGAAGTTTTGAGAAGCTGCTCCCACGAGTTTGGTCACAGATTACTGTCAATGGGCAGGACTGTTATTCCGGTGTGAGATACACTTGGGTTTCAGGTGACAGAGAGGAACTTGGGACGAATGATTCATTATTCAGCGGTTTAGTACGTTTAGTACGTTGAATGGCAGCATACACATTCTCCTCATTGTTGGACCCATTCGGTGGTGGACGTGTTTCGTTGGATGACATCTGGAAATTAGATTGCGATTACAAAATAATCTAGCTCTCTGTTGAAACCCTTTTTAACCCTTTACCTAACGTAACGGCCAAAATCGGCCAGCGCTATTCTCAAAAATCGCCAATTAATTTTCATTATTTTTTTCATTTTTTGTCTCAAAAACATAGGTTATGACCCCTCGTTGGAACGAGCTCGTCGAGCTCGTTCCAACAAGGGGTCATAACCTATGTTTTTGAGATAAAAAATGAAAAAAAAATAATTATTCAAGAATTATTTTTGCAAGTGTCGTCTGCTTTTCAGGTTAGGTAAAGGGTTAAGAATAAGAAAACGGCGTTTTCACCATCTTCTGTTGTTCTGTAACTTTGTATCTGTTCATTGTATGAACAGTGTGAGCATCGTGACACATAATACAGATACTGTCCTTTCCATTAATTTATAAGTCTAGGAGGTGCGATTTGCGAAAAAAAATTCTGGGAATAAAAAAATAAAATTTAAATTACTGTAAAAACACATTTGCTCAACTAACAGCCAAAGTGGACTCTTAGTATTGATAGATGTGATTCTCAATGGCGGTTTATCTGTGAACTAGCTGCTTCTAATTGGCTTGCCTTAAATGGACAAGTTCGCTTTTGTTACGATATTGTTTTTTTCCATTGAAAGTTACAAAAGGAAATTTGGCTTCATTTTCTACCGATGTCAAAGGGATTGCCTCGACAACTACTTGCTTCTTAATTTAATTGAATCTTCCTCGCGCATCAAATAATTTCAAGGAAGATAACTGTATCTAAAGTCGATTATCATGCAGAGATCAGTCAGGGATGTTCAGCCACTTTATGGCTATATCACGGCCGTATAATAAATATAAATCCAGGTATTACCAATCGTTTGTTGCCCACTTCAGAGGACTTCCACCCGAAGAGTTGAAATAAACAAAAACGTGTTTAAATGAGGGCGAGACGATAATGTTTTTTATTACCCATCTGTTCTTTGTTTTTATAGACGTGAAAGCGTGTAATAAACACAGAACGACACACGCGTGTGAATGGGTTAATCGGTGTGGCACTTGTGCCATCGCAGAACGATAAAACTCGAGGCCTGAGGCCTCACGTTTTGTCCTTCCGCGCTGGCACTCGTGCCATATCGATTAACCCATTCACACGCGTGTGTCGTTCTGTGTATAACAGTTACTGTTAAAACTGGAAATCCTGTCACAAACTATGCACTTATCTAGGCTTAATTGCGCGTAGGAATTGAGCGCAATTGCCATATCGAATGACATCTAAAGCACGACAGGTTCTCCTGGTTACTCATAGCAAACACAGGCAATGTTTCTGCCAATGGACCTCCGGGTTACCTGCGCGCAATTAAGCGATAGCCTTACTATGGTCCTAACGCGCAGATCGATGTGCTATTTGTGCGCATTTCGTGGCAGGACTTCTAGTTTTAACTGTATGAAACATTCCTCTCGTCGGTAACGTTTGTCAGAAGTCTAAGGGTTTCGAACATCCGAACCGAAAAGATGTATCTCCATAATTTCTGTTTGGAAAATTTCGAATGACGAATGTCCAAAATACACACACTTCTTGATACTGACAACTCGATAATATTTCCAGAGTAAACATATCATAGTAAACAGTACTGAAACTTCAAAGGGGACAGAAAATTTCTACTGGATCGCTATCCGGTCAAAATTTTCTTCCCGCTTTCTTGTCCTCCATATTGTAAAATCCCCTCTGTCGAAAAATCAATAGAGGAACATTGAATCTCGGATGCTATATTTGTGCAAATGTACCGCGACCAGAATGCAAAAAAGAGATACTGAAAATGCATATTATTTATTTATTGGGTCACCTCATGTCGGACAGTTTTACGGGTGTAGGAAGCCGAATTAGCCGTAGAAAACCACCGAGCAACGGCGGGCAACTTTCAGACTCTCCAACTTACTAACTCCACACAAGCAGGATCAGATTGGTGGAAGAAAAGTGCACCATCAACGTGCAGTATGCCTTTGAACACAGCGCCACCGTGCCCCCATGTGGGCAATCGGGATTAAGTGTATTGCACAAGTACACAACGCAGTTACCCCTGGAGGGGTTCGAACCGTGAACCTTTCGGTTGGAAGTCAGATTTCGTAACCACAGAGCCACCGTGCTCTCCAGAGCTGCACATCTCTACAGATTTCGTAACGTTCTTGATACAGTGAAAGTGAATATTTCTATATCTTCACCTTATAGGATACAATTATTATTTTCCCTCAATGTTTTCTATAATGTATAGTTGAGTGTATAATAAGAATTATTATCTCCTTCAGACCATCACTGGGTCAAAACCCACCACAAAGTTGTTTTTCACGACAAGTGCAAAAAACGCTAGAGATGTGCTTTGGAGGTAAAACACGATGCTTTCGCACACTTGCTCGTTAAATGGATGATAAGTTGGCGCGGTGGAGCACCAAATATTTTGATGTGGAGTGCAGGTTGAAATCTTGTGATCACACACACTGTTGTGCATATGTCAGTTCGCGTATTCGCCTTGTTTATAAAACGTGTGCAGTACCTTAAAGAGAACGGGAATTGCTGTTTGACATTTAGAAGTACGTTGTAACGAAACATTGGCAGATCTCGTATGACTAACGACCTATTCTTTTAGTCGACACAACGCAATTACATGTGCATCAGGGTGTTGGGAGCACGTCTTTGGGAACCTGACATTATGATGTGTGTAATGGGAATAGGATCAATAGCTACTCGTTAAGTGTTACATTCTAAGATTGTGATCAATGAACAATCTGTGAACATGTGCCCGATATCACGGAACATGTTAACCCATTGAAACAAGAGTCTTTTTTTCGACAGTGATCATTATACGTCCTAATTTCACATTATTACTTTCATTTTGAGCATCTATGGCTATATCATGCCAATAACACAGGTATAAAGTCAAGTTTAGACAATCGTTCAACACTTTACCCAACGTAACGTCCAAAACCGGCCAGCGCTATTCACAAAAATTACTATCCAATTTTCATAAATTTTTCATTTTTTGCGTCAAAAACATAGCTTATGACCCCTCATTGGAACGAGCTCAACGAGCTCGTTCCAATGAGGGGTCATAAGCTATGTTTTTGACGCAAAAAATGAAAAACATTAGTTATGCAAGAATTGTATTTGCAAGTGTCGTCTGTTTTTCGTGTTAGGTAAAGGGTTAAACCTATATTACTTTTATACGAGGACATTCCCTATTATTATTATTATTATTATTATTATTTATTGATGTTTAAGGTCACATATTTATGCACAATGGCTAATCATGACCGTGACAGTTTTACGGGTGGAGGAAGCCGGAGTACCCGGAGAGAACCACCGGGCAACGACGAGCAGCTGCCAGCTCCCCAACATCGTAACTCCGCACTGCAGCACAGGCAGGATTAGATTGGTTGCCATGCGTACCATCGACGTGCAGTACGCCTTAGTACACGGCGTCATCGTGCCCCCACGCGGGCAATGGAGATGAAGTGTCTTGCCCAAGGACACAACGCGGTTGCCGCAGGTGGGATTCGAACCGAGGACCTCTCGGCTTGCAGCCTGCACCTCTACCTACTGAGCCACCGCGCTCCAGGACATTCCCTAAGTATTGGTCATAACCGGTCATATTTTAGCAATGAAACTTTTTACTGCAGTAAACAAGCAATGCTCCAATTCCCGGTGCTCATGCTCTAGATGGACAAAGTAAATGACTGTCCTGTGAATTCAGGTGGAGATCAACCGATATTCAAAACGTGCAGTTTCGAGGTTGCATGTCGAAAATATTAACTGGTCGACTCCTAAATACTTAATATGGACTCTTCCACTTGGACGACAAGAAAATCCGCGCAAAGAGAAAATATCGCGTTTACCCGGTTGTTCAATCTCGTTGCGAAATCGTCGATATCAGCCTTTTCTCGTTACTAATAAATCAGCCTGATTATCCCTCCTTTGAAAGTTAACTCACAAAGGCGGCTAACGTAATCAGTCAGTCTGGTATGTGTTCAACGAATTAATGGACGTGGCGCGCGTAGAAACAATTCCGCCACTATAATTATACATAGGAGTCGAATGCGTACCACCCATGTTGATTATTCAAGTCAAAGATGACAATTAGTCCAACAGAGTCAGAATGTCGTGATTTGAAGAGGGATGACCAGTTCCTCGTGCTCAGAAAGATCTGTAATTACACCTTCTGATTAATTTGTCTATCTGCCATATTATCTGTCCAGATGCCATGTTTCTATAGGCAGAGAGGCATACAAAGTTACCCCCAGCCATTATTGCTCGTATCTATGATCAAAATTCGACCCGGAATAGAATATCCTGGGGAATTCTTTTACCCCATCTTTAGAAAACCCAGTCTAAAGGATGGGTGGCAAAAAGTCGATCCGAACAATATGAAGCAGACTTCCAAAAGATAATGACCACATTCCGTCGTTAGTGCAAACACAAAATAGAAGCCTTGAGTATAGGCTGCCAATATTGGTGTCATTAAGACACAAAGGCTGGGGAAACGTAGGAACTGTTTGTACGTGATTCGGGTTGACAGTGAGAGGTCCCTTGCAACGCTCTCTGTATCATAGCCTGTAAAACCCACAGAAGAAACAGATGAACAACAAATTCCATTTCGAGATGCTTGAACGAACAGAGTGAGGTTAAATATTATTAACTGACTATAAACCCAGCGACGGTTGCAGATAAGACATGTGGGCCAAGGTCTAGACGTCATGCATCATCTCGGAAGCGTACATGGTGGTAACATCTTATATGTATTGGGTTTGATTATGAGGTCCATAAAGCCTGCCGCTATTTTTGGAGCAAGGTCTCTCATTTAGACAGGTGCCAACAGTTTTGTATCTGTCACCCCAAACTCAGTACCCGTCGTCGAGATTAGTGTGCTATACCATTACAATATCACACAAAAGTTATTTATTTCTGTTTAGGTACACGAAGCAGCTTCACTCTTTTGGGTGGTACACTCTTTAGAAGGGTAGGACTTTATTTAATTCATTCAAGCCCAATAATATTTTTGAAGGTCCAGCAATGAACAGTTCATGTTTTCAAATTCAGGTTTCGACTTTCACTTCATAGATTCCAAAGGTGAATCAAGTTTGTAGCGCGAAAGAACAGGGAATAATGTCCCAAGGCAAGGCGAGGATCTGGTGTGCTTCCTTAACCCCTTACCCGACATGATAAGAAGATGACACTTGCAAAAGGATTTCGAGAATAAGTAGTAAATATTCATATTTGTCTAAAAAAATTTGGCTTATGGCGCCGTTGGAACAATCTCGTCCCAAAGAAAGGTTATTATTGGCTATGCTTGTGAGAGAAAAAAGGAAAATAATAATGAAATTTGAATGGTGATTTTTGTGAATGGCGATGGCCTGTTTTATCCCTTAAGTAAAAGGTTCACGTCGAGTCTGGGGTGCAGAGTCTTAGAATGTACAGTGGCAAAATCCACCACCAAAATGGAAGGAAAACGAGATCATAGCAGGATAAACTATCTACGTCCATAGATCTTGAGATATTCCAGCATCGAGGTCCAGGCCGCTTCGAAGTCCTTGGGGTGTGATGAGCGCCTGATGACCACTAACTAGGAGCATTAGTCTGTAAATGAGCTGCGAAGGGCTTCCAAAATCTGGACTGCTGTCGGCCTCAAAAATGATCAATTGAACATTCCATTAAAAACCCTGCAATTGGCGTCGATCGTTTGCAGGACTTGGTTACCACTGATTTAGAGTATCAAAACAAAGAGATTTTATCTTAATCTTGGAAAATGAATAACTGGCATGAACTGCGCTTCCTGGGCTGGTGTAGTAAGTGACAGAGATCAATCTTGACTTCTGTGTTTGAGTACCAGGTTTTTGCACCATGCACATTTGAACCTTTTCAATGCGGTTTGACTTCGCGATTCTGTTCTTTTAGTCAACTACAGTTAACAAAAGCCTGTTTCTTGGGAGTCCTAAATTGCTATATTTTTTCCAAAATAGGGAGCGCGGTGGCTCAGTAGGTAGAGGTGCAGGCTGCAAGCCGAGAGGTCCTCGGTTCGAATCCCACCTGCGGCAACCGCGTTGTGTCCTTGGGCAAGACACTTCATCTCCATTGCCCGCGTGGGGGCACGATGCCGCCGTGTACTAAGGCGTACTGCACGTCGATGGTACACATGTCTTCAACCAATCTAACCCTGCCTGTGCTGCAGTGCGGGGTTACGATGTTGGGGAGCTGGCAGCTGCTCGTCGTTGCTCGGTGGTTCTCTCCGGGTACTCCGGCTTCCTCCACCCGTAAAACTGTCACGGTCATGATTAGCCATTGTGCATAAATATGTGACCTTAAACATCAATAAATAAATATTTTTTTCCAAAATAAACCTCTGAGGAATGAGTAAAAGTATTGTTAGAAATAATATTTAAATCTCATGATTTGAAGACACCCCGATCAAATTGGGACGATTCGTTTGGTAAAGTGTTAAAAGATCAAATATCTAACCTTATCAAACGAATGCAATAATGCACTGTGCATGTGCGTGTGTGTATATGTTTTAAAGGACATAAGTATGTTTTAGGGGAATATAGAATGCTGGTTTCTGATCCCCTGTCGGGAGTCGAACCGTCTGCAATCCAGCCAAGCAATCAGAAGTCCAGCACCTAAACCACTAGACCATTGCACACCGCCAAACAAAGGAGGCTGGCATCTAGCTTTTTTAGATAAAGTTCTCATGATTACTTGGTTCACTTTCCTTTCGGCAACAGCATGAAAGTGTTGAACGCGCTGGATGTAGTACGTCGAATGGGCTGTGGCTGGCCTCGGATGAAGACTGGCACGGGCCTGTGTGTTTTTCAAAGGACACAATCATGTTTAAGATGAATTTAGAATGTCGGTTTTTGATCCCCTGCCGGGAGTTGAACCATCGGCAGTCCCGCCTAGCAATCCGGAGTCAAATGCTAAACCTACTAGACCATTGCACACCATCAAAAAACGGCGGCTGGAATCTAGCTTTTTGGATGTAGTTGTCATGATTACTTGGTTCATCTGTCTTTCGGCGATAGCATGAAAGTGCGGAGCGATCTGGCCACAGTACGGGGAAAGTGTTGTGGTTGGCCTCAGTTCAATCATGTTTTAGAAGAATTTAGAATAACTAACTGGGAGACGTGTAGCGAATGGAAATCTAGTGGCACTTTTTGCCTCACACCAAGTAAATTATATTATACGTTAATAATTGCTCCTCATACCCTTTCAGCTTTGACACTATATCATTTTCAACAAAAACTGGCTGTTGTGCGCATTAGATGCACAACAACAAATCTGGGTTGACTCTATTCGGCAAATACTCTTTTTAGAGGACTGGTTTAAACGGCAACTGTTGATAGTTTATGATAAATTAGAGGTTGCCGAGTTAGAAATAGAGTACCGTCATTATTAAGGACATACCTTTATCCAAAACAATAACTATATATAGTGGCCGAGTAGATAAGTCGTAGCTCTCCAAAAGAGTTGTGGCCGAGTTGATAAGTGTTTTTGTCTCCCAGACGAGAGATCCCAAGATGAATCATCAGTCGGAAAAGTTACCGAGTTGTCCGAACGCTCTCTGGTAGCATTATCCGTGTAAGTTTAAGATATCTGCCTAGTATTCGAGAAGAGCGAGGGAACGGAGCTACCATACAACAAACATCTGCGTCAGTGGGCATTCGGTATCCTCACCCAACCTTGCAAAATAGATGAGCTTAAACTAAAAACCAGTGGAGCACTGAAGGGGAGCTGGTATGCTGCAGCATCCCTAAGTACATTAGAATCTTATTGAGCTTACATTAGCGTGGATTGATCTGTCAGCTGTACCCCAAAAAACAACGAATTCCATAATATATTGGTATCCTGTGGGGAGTAGGCACTAAAGTGCCACACAAAAGCATAAGTTTACATATCCATATCCATGTTCTTTGTTAACCCTTTACCCAACGAAGACGATATCATTATTATTATTTATTTATCAGGGTTTAAGGTCACATACTTATGCACAATGGCTAATCGTGACCGTGACAGTTTTAAGGGTGGAGGAAGCCGGAGTGCCCGGAGAGAACGACTGAGTAACGACGAGCAACTGTCAGCTCCTCAACATTCTAACTCTGTTCAAACTCCGCTCAAGCAGGGTTATAGCGGTTGAAGACATGTGCACCATCGACGTGCAGTATGCCTTAGTACACGGCGTCATCTTGCCCCCATGTAGGCAACCGAGATAAAGTGCCTTGCCCAAGGACACACCGCGGGTCGTCCCGGATGGGGATAGAACTCAGGACCTCTGGCATAGAAGTCCAACAGTCTACCACTGAGCCACCGCGCTCCCCAGACGAAATCAAAATTTATTATTTTAAATATCATTTTTTTAAATTTTTCAAAAAATTTCAACAAAACCATATCATGTGACCCCTCAGTGGAACGAGCGCAATGAGCTCGTTCCAATGATGGGGTCACATGATAAGGTTTTGTTGAAATATTTTGAAAAATTTAATTTTTTCAACTGCCCAATTTGCAGATTACGTGGGCGGATGCGGGCGATTCGTTGGGTAAAGGGTTAAGAATAAAGTAGTAATCACCAGGGGATATTCATGAACTCGCCTATATGCCATTATTGCGGCTATCGGTACACAACCGGTGTGTGATATGGAAGCAAAACTTACGTATGTACGGATGTGTAAACCTTAGTACAAACATCCGAGAATCGTAATTAGTGCATTGCAGTGCCACATTATAGTTTCTGATACATTGTAAACTCACGGTGTTAACTCGTACCCGGAGGCTAGTGCTCTTTTGATACCCCCTGCCCCCTTGAACTTGGATGTTTCCGGTGCCCTTGGGATAGGTCCTGGTTAGAACTTGAGTCGATACCCCTTATAAAAAAGTACCATGGTAAACCATGGTAAATCCCAAAATACCCTGGTAATACCATGGTATACCATGGTATTACCAGGGTATTTTGGGATTTACCATGGTTATGTTTCTTAGAAAGTGTCTAAGGAAACATAAAAAACAAATGTTTCCCAAGGTCCTAAACTAGCACAGCTCAGCACGACTCCGACTTCTGTTTTGTATGCCTACGGTACTTCCCCACCCAAACATGAATTTCTTGGAGCGCCCCGACAGTAATAAAAAAAACAATACTTACGTCGGATGCAGCTTGTTCCTAGTTCGTTGCTATAGTGTCCCGACAAACACCGACACTCTCCTCTGTAACATTCTGAATTCGGAACATAATTCTCACAAGGGCAGCACGACAATCCAGAAGAACATTCCGTGCCAATGATCTTTGCTGAAATTAAAATTAAACCAAGATAAAATGAAAAAGAAAACATAGTACGTTGAACAAAACCATTATAAGGCTACCACATGTATTTGTTTAAATGAAAATAGGCTGGTGAGAAATGGTTGGAATTCGCCAAAAACAAATCTCAAGGAAAAATTATCGTCGTTAGAGAATTTCAGAATAATTCCTAGTCATTAATATATTTTGGTTATAATTATAGAGTGAAAAATTCATTAGCAATGAAAAACCTCAGTTTTTATCATCAGTGCAGCTTCAAAAATAAACCCTTTCTATCAGAGTCACGATGTGTTTTTTGCCTTAGAAATAAAGATGGCTTTGTGAATCACTGGAGATTGTTCTTGTGGTTTTCACTGAACGATAGCACAGAAACAATGTATGAGTATTAACGGTTGGCAACGTGAATGGATGTTTTCATCACTACAAAAGTAATTGTTTCCATTGTGACAAATCGGCAAAATATGATTAACTGCATGCATTGTTATGTTTACATACATATCAGACATATCAAACAGGCGAAGATTCGTCTGAAATACGTCTGAAAGATTTATTTGATTCAGACGAATAATCGTCGCATATAATACAGATAGAACCTAATATTATAAATTACAGGGCGTTTACTTGCCAGGAATTGCGTCATGTGAGGCGAAGTGAGATTAATATTAGACGAGTCCGTACGGCCTACGGCCTCGCCTAATATTAATCTCACTTCGCCTCACATGACGTAGGCCGAGCCTGATATTGATCGCGCCGAGCTTCACATGACACCATGTCACCATACCTGGCAAGTAAACATCCTGTAACGTATTTATCACGCCACCAAATGAATTAAATAATAAATAGGTGCGAATCGCTTCATTTTGAATATTCCTCAGGAAACTGTCTTTTATTTGCACGCAAATAGGTGCAAACTTGAGGTGGGAAAATTAATTCGGAAACAAAATGGCGCCCAGCAGAGGGGTGTATGGGCTCATACACGGTAACTGGCAGAGTACGGACTCAATCCGATAGCCGGTTCCACATTGCATAACATAATATCGCACAATCCACCGATGCTATTAGAGCACGTTGATTGGTCCATTGCATAACATAATATCGCACAATCCACCGATGCTATTAGAGCACGTTGATTGGTCAAATTAAACAGGGGGCATGATAATAGATTATATTCTTCCATAATGAGTCCGTCTGAACTGGGGGTAATGTTGGGGGTAATGTAATTTTGCGGAAACAATGGTTCGAAACTCATTAAATGATTGCACTGGGGATGTTTTCATTTCATTCGTCGTCTCCATAGTTTCTGTCGACGGGTTATGATTTCGCACAAGAATACAACTGTACACACCTCGATATACGCCGTAATGTTATTGAATAGTCTTGCTTTACCGCTTTTAAAGAATGGGTTCAGTCCGTTATCTAACGCAGACGTCATCAAAATTTATTAATTTGAACATCATTTCAAATTTTCAACAAATTTCAATAAAACCATATCATGTGACCCCCCTCATTGAGACGAGCTCAATGAGCTCGTTCCAGTGAGGGGCCACATAATATGATCTTGCCGAAATTCTGTGGAAAACAATTTTCTTCTACTGATCTATTTGTATATTACGCGGGCGGATGCTGTCAATTCGTTAGGTAAAGGGTTAATTGTCGGAAATGGAGTTCAATTTGCATCCGCACCCAGGCCATCATATTGAGATGTGCGTGAATCTTTCGGCCATCAACCTTTCGTGTTGGAATTTTCAGACTCATTTTTCCGAAAGGTAGTAATTTAATATAAATATTTTCGCATTTTACGACCGATATTTTTTTTCATCTTCGATTTGTTGTTATTGGGTTAGGCCAGCATTTTTGTATCACCGTTCTCCCTTCATTAATAACATAACCAAAATAAAATATTACATTCCATTGGAAATTATTGTTGTCAAGAATCTCTCGATATCTCAGAGCTTGGCAATTTATAAAATTATGAAAATTCCGCATTTACAATATTAGTCATTATTACTCTACGTATGTTTAACACTTTACCCAACGTAACGGACAAAACGTCCAGCGCTATTCACAAAAATCATCAATCAATTTTCATGTTTTTTTTTAATTTTTTGTTTCAAAAACATAGCTTATGACCCTCACTGGAACGAGCTCGTTCCAATAGGGGTCATAAGCCATGTTTTTGACGCAGAAAATGAAAAAACGTAGTTATTCAAGAATTGTATTTGCAAGTGTCGTTTGTCTGTCTTGTTAGGAAGGGGGTTAAGTAGTTTTCTAATCTTCTGAACTTGTAGGCCGATTTGCAGATTCAAATTATGACCTAATCTCACGATATATTGTTCGAAAATATCATTGTTTATATGCAGTGTCGTCGGTTAATATTTAAATCAGCACCTTAAGGCGATGGTTTCTTGTGACATACACAATTTCAAACTCCGCGTAGATAGAATTGGGAATTATTTGTCAAAGGGGTGGGCTTAATATTTAATGCTCGCCGTGGGACCGTCAAGCCTCACCCTATATTATATTTTGAAATAGGCTTTATATAACAAGTAGCTATGAACCGAATGAATGATCGTGTGAGTTTTTGCATTAACAGAAATTTCCACTCAGGTCCGGAACTAGGATCTCGAAATTTTCAGACATGGTGGGGCAAGAATATATTTTTTTCGGACAGTGTTCCCCGGTCGTTGCAACCGGTACGACCATGACACCTAACTCACTAAAGGTTCTAAACGCTCGTTTATATTATTATTATTTAACCCTTTACCCAACGCAGACGATACCAACATTTATTATTTTAATATCATTTTTTTAAATTTTTCAAAAAGTTTCAACAAAACCATATCATGTGACCCCTCACATGATATGGTTTTGTTGAAATTTTTTGAAAAATAATATTTTTTCAACAGCTGAATTTGTATATTACGCTGGCGGATGCGGGCGATTCGTTGAGTAAAGGGTTAAAAGATTATTACTTTCGCTTAACGAATGTTATTCTTTAAAACTAGAGGCTCCAGAGAGCCTGTAATCGCTCACCTGGAACTAAGTATAAAAATGTGATTTCCCATAGGCTTTCCATGGTAACTATGAGCTGCAATTGTGGCCATGTTTGCAGCATTCCATCAACATTACACGAGGATCACTGGTAGAAGGTGTCAAAACATTTGACTTTGTAGTTTCAGAGGGAAAGATTTTTGCAAGGTCCATTAATCAGAATCAGAGAATGTCTCTGGTGGCCACATTTTCCAACCAACTGGAACAGAAAGAGGATGTAGAGGGCCTCCTATAGACTATTCCTGCGAAGTTTGGTTCACGTCGGCTCAGTAGTTCCAGAGAAGAAGATGAATATGTGATTTCCCATAGGGTTTCTAATGTAACTATAAGCCGCATTATTGGCCACGTTTGCAACACGATCAACATTAAATGAGGATCGTTGGTAGAGGGGGCCCCAGTCATCATTTATGTGAAGTTTCAAAACATTTGGCCTGGCGGTTTCAGAGGAGAAAAGTTTTGAAAATCCACCAACCAGAATAAAAGAATGCCTCTGGAAGCCATATTTTTCATCCGACGGGAACAAAACGAGGATCGTTTGTATAGGACTTGCCATAGACCATTCTTGCCAAGTTTGTTTCACATCGGCCCAACGGTTACAGAGAAGGAGATGAAAATGTGAAAAGTTTACGGACGACGGACGACGACGGGCGCCAAGTGATGTGAAAAGCTCACATGGCCTTTTAGGCCACTGAGCTAATAATAATAATACACGAATTGTTTTGTGTATATGACTATTCGACTACCGTATACTTAAAACGAGCGCTTCCGACAAATGATACATGAAACATAATAGTATTCTTGCGTAACGAAAATTGGTGTTTCATCAAAAGATCTTTTTTTCAAATTGGCGGCTTTCAGAGAAAATGTTGGAATTTGGGCGACGAACAATTTTACAACAAACAAAAATTTCCGGCAGACAGGGTCATGATGTTTCGAGTCTGCGTCTCAGAAGCAGTAACGATTCTTACCAGAAATGATTGTTTACTAGAGCTTAAGACCCTTTTTAGCATCTATGATTATATCTTGGCAGCATCGCAAGTATACAATTGAGTTTAGCAAAACGTTTATAATTGTTATGTCGCTCATTCTGGACAACTCTCGATCCTAGGCATTCCATGCCAGATCCTATCACACATGTCCGTCGGAATATGTCTATCACAGTACACAAGGACTGCTGCATTTTTAGGTTCCCATGGCGATGCAAGAAGTTGGTCTGACTTCGTTGGTTTAATTTGTAAACATTGGATGCGAGGCTGTCATGTAGTGCGATATTCTTTCACTCGAGTGATGGTAAACTATCGTGTTATTAAAAGAAATGTTAAGTAATTTAAACCTTTACCTAAAGTAACGGAAAACGGTCATCGGCAACGAAAAAAAAATATCTAATTTCCCAATTTGTTTCATTTTTTGCTTCAAAAACATAGCTTATGAACTAGCTTCGTTCCCATAAGGGATCAAAATTTGCGTTTTTGAGACCAAAACTAATTATTTCTAGTTCTTCAAAAAATGTTTTTCAAGTATCGTGCACTATTCGTGTTAAATGAAAGGTTAACAAGAATTAGCTGTGCTGTTTCCTGTTTTTATTAGTCTGTCGAGATAGAATCGAAAAAGCTAAGGTGTAGAGAGTACCAATAAGCAAACCTATTAACCCTTTACCTAACATGAAAAGCAGACGACACTTGCAAACAAACTTCTTGATTAACTAATTTTTTTCATTTTTTGCCTCAAAAACATAGGTTATGACCCTCTTTGGAACGTGCTCGGCGAGCTCGTTCCAAAGAGGGGTCATAACCTATGTTTTTGAGACAAAAAATGAAAAAGTAATGAAAATTAATTGGAGATTTTTGTGAATAGCGCTGGCCGGTATTGACCGTTACGTTGGGTAAAGGGTTAATCTTTCATACAGGACGTCGGAGTAAATCGTTATAAAATATAGGAGCGAGACATGCTATAGAAACTAGTTCGGCAAAGTTAAGTCGAAGTTAAGCAGACCCGGTGTTGTACAACGATATCCCTACGCATACAGTCGTTCAAGATTTGGAGGAAGCCCTGCAAAATCTCGGCTTCCAAGGTCAATAGCGGTTCCAGTTGGATAAGACTGGCACATATATCAATAAAAACAAGAGGCCCCAAGGGGCCTTAATTGCTCACCTAATAACGTGGTTCAAGGAAGATCACATTCAGTTAGTCACGGTTCATCAACACTACAGGGGAATGAAGTCATGAAACTATTCATAACTCTAGTGTCCATGTCAGAACTTGCAAGGGTTATTATGTCACTGCAGTTTGAAATGCAAATTTTATGGAAAAAAAACACATAGGAATGGATTTGCACCCCCCCCCCCCTCGCCTATCCCCCCTCCTCCCGTCTGAAGAGAGCCCCAATTTTCAGGCAGGGGCTCAATCTGATCTTCCCAAAGATGTTTTATGCCAAATATGAAAAGATTCTGATTGGTGGTTCTGGAGAAAAAAAAAGTTTTGAAGAAAGTCCTTCATATTGCACTAAGTTAAAATTCCGGCTCTCATTGGGAGCCCAAATATTAACCCAGGAACTCGATTTGAACAAATTGAATCTGCCCACCCTCCCCCACTCCCAAGAGATGTTGTATATCATATATGAGAGGATTCTGACAGGTGGATCTGAAGAAGAAACTTTTTAAAGAAATTTCCTCATATTGCACTTAGTTAAACTTTGGGCGCCAGTAGAGAGCACAAGTATTAACACAGGCACCCAACTTGAAGAAATTCGAATCTGAGCCCCCTAAAGATGTTGCATACCAAATATGAAAGTATTCCGACTGGTGGGGCTGAAAAAAGATTATCTAAAGAAATTTCCTCATAATGCAATAAGGTAAAATTCGGGCACCCATAGCGAGCTCAAATATTAACCAAGGGACTCGATTTGAACAAACATAAATTTGACCTCCCTAGAGAATTTGTATACCAAATATGAAAGGATTCTGACTGGTGAATCTGAAGAAGAAGATTTTTAAAGAAATTTCCTCATATTGTACTAAGTTAAAATTCGGGGCCCAATAGGAAGCCCAAATATTAACTGAGAGACTTGATGCGAACAAACTGAAATCTGACCCTCGTAACACTGATGTTTACTAAATATTAAAACATTCTGACCAGTGGTTCTGAAGAAGCTTTTTAAAGCTTATTTCCCCATATTACCCTAATTTAAAATTTGAGCTCCTGTATTGAGCCCAAATATGAACCGAGGGGCTTAAATTGAACACACTTGTATCTGACCCCCCTATGGATGTTGTATGGCAAATATCCGAAGATTCTGATCAGTGGTTCTGGAGTAGAATTGTTTTTTAATATTTGCAAATATGTTGACTCAGCATTTTTCGATGCCACATACAGAACACGCTAACAAAACCAATGGCAATTTTTTTTTATCATTCGATTCTACTGGTCCTAAGGATGCTTCATAGGAAATAACAGTTCTTTGTTCCGTGTGGTTTGGGAAATATGGGGTGTTTGAAAATATTTTCTATTTTTAGTATCTGGGGTTCTCAAGGAGAATATGGGACAATTTTTAGCATGAATCAAGTACTGATGACCCAATAATACCACATACCAAATTTCGTTCAAATCGGATCATTAGTTCAGAAAACATTACAAAGGCAAATATTGCTTCACGAACTTCGTTTGAACAAACTTGATTCTACACCTCAGAAGGAAGCTTCATGCCAAATATCAAGTCATTGTACCATTGGTTCATGAGAAGAACATTTTTCTAGAATTTTGGAGTATTTTCCCCCACTCTCACCCTATGGAGCGTGGCAACTTTATGATAAGGACCATGCAGATCAAATTTGGTTCAATTTGGTCTAGGGGTTTAGGAGAAGTCGATAATGTAAAGTTCACGGACGGACGGACGGACGGACGGACAGACGGACGGACGGACGGACGGACGGACGGACGGACAGTCGGACTGACGGACGGACGGACGGACGGACGGACGGACGGACGGACGGAAAGTGATAACTTGAGCTCCCCCTGACTTTCAGTCAGGTCAGCTAAAAATCACACTGCATCAAAACAAAATATAACACCCTGATAGATATTCAGTTTATAGTAGCTTAACACTTTGCTTCACAAAACAAGACGACGGCAATTACGAAAAACACTGTAGAGTAACTAAAAAATTTAAATTGAAAAAGTAATATAATTTGAATGACGATTTTTGTGAATAACGCTCTTCGTTATATAAGATAAAGTGTTAACATTGTTTATTTATTGCGGCCGGAGGCCACTTTTGAATGTATTGCTATGTCATGACCTTGCAAAAGTATGAAATCTAATCGTTCATAAGGTGGTCCTCCATTTTAGATTCAGACCTTATGAAGGTGTTCTTTATCGGGACCTCTTATACTTCGTCCCTTGGGTGTAACAAGGTGCCATCTGCAATGGTTCCCTTTTGCACTAAAGTGGCGATAAATAGAGCAAAACTTGTCTACCTCAGTATTCACGCGCTGCTCCACACTGTATTTCGTGAAACCTTAGTTATCAAGTGCTGCTCCACTTGCGAGAATCCATACTGTATTAATAGAAATTATAATATGTATTTATTGTGACAATTTAATTTTTTACTTAAAAAGTACGGCATTTCTTTCGCTTAAATGAGCCGAGCCTCTGTTTATGGGAGAAAAAATGAGTAAGTGTCTCCCTTACCCACTTCTGTGAAAATGATACTTTAAAATTTTGGGATACTCGAGGGATGGAGAGGTCTTATTTTCTGATAGCGTTTTGACTGGAAGATAAACGAGAGGAAAAAACAACACAGAAACGTAAATAAAACAAACCGATAAAATGAAAAACATGGTATATGCAAACTAAACAAACCGATAAAATGTTAAAAGCATGGCATGATTATGAACAGTTCTCAGTGCACACTCGACCTCATTATTTTAAACGTCAACAAAAGTATATATGGAGTTTCTTAATACAGGTAGCTTAATTAAACGACCGAGGGAAATGAAGTGAAAAAGCTACAAGAAATGCATTAATATTTGTGTATTAAATAAACATTTAAGATAAACAGTATAAAGAATCAGCAGGGCGTGATTCTATGATTCCGTTTGATTTGTTTAATTAAGGTTCTCTAGTTATTTTAAAGTTCAGAGACATAAATAGCTTTAAGAACTAACCGTAGGAATAGTTCGGCGTCGATTTTGATCTTTATCGCCCACCTGAGGAGACTGTTCCTTTTCTGAACTTGAAAAATTGAAACTTTTTGATTAAACAAGAGGCCCAAATGGGCTTTAATCGCTCACCTGACAAAGTGGTTCAAAGAAGTATTTTAGATCACATTCAGTTAGTCATGGTTCATCAACACTACAGAGGAATGAAGTCATGAATTTATTCATAACTCTAATGTCCATGTCAGATGATTATTATCACAGGTCTTTCTGACTGCTTCCAATTATATCAGCTGTAGACAATCACTGCCAAGCTTTCAAGGGTGGTTATGTCGCTGCAGTTTGAAAGGCAAAATTTTATGGTAAAACATTAAGGAATGGATGTTGAACAACCTTGAACCTAACTTACCCCTCCCTGCACCCCCCCCCCCCCCCCCCCCCCATAGAGAACCCAAATATTAAGCCAGGACTCGAATCCTACTAACTTGACTCTGATACCCCTAAAGATGTTATAATATACCAAATATGAAAGGATTTTGACTAGTGGATCTGAAGAAGATTTTTACAGAAATCTCCTCATATTGCGCAAAGTAAAAGTTCGGGCGCCCATAGGGAGCCCAAATATTAAACCATGGACTCGATCTGAAGAAAATTGAATCGGACTCTCCTGGAGATGTTGTATACCAAATATGAAAAGATTCTAACTGATGGTTCTGGGGAAGATTTTTAAAGAAATTCTCTCATATTGCACGTAGGTAAAATTTGGGTTCCCACAGGAAGCCCAAATATTAACCTATGGACTCGATTTGAACAAACTTGAATCTGACCCCCCACCCCCCCCCCCCACCCCCCACATAGGATGTTATATACCAAACAGGAAAGCATTTTGACTGGTGGATCTGATGAAGAATGTTTTTAGAGAAATTCCCTCACATTGCACTAAGTTAAACTTAGGGCTCCAATAGAGAGCCCAAATATTAATTTAGGGGACCAAGATGAACAAACCTGAACCCCCCCCCCCCCCCGCCCCCGAGATGTTGTATACCAAATATGAAAGCATTCTGATTGGTGGATCTGAAGAAGATGATTTTTAAAGAAATTTCCTCACATTGCACTAAGTTAAAATTCGGGCTCCAATATAGAGCCCAAATATTAACCCAAGAATGCGATTTGAACAAACTTAACTCTGACCCCCCCCCCCTCCCCCCCCCCCCCCCCCCCCCCCCCCCCCCCCCCCCCCCCCAGAGATGTATATCAAATATGAAAGCCTACTGACTGGTGGAACTGAAGACGATTTTAAAAGACATTTCCTCATATTGCACAAAGTTGAAATTGGGGCTCCCATAGGGAGTCCAAATATTAACTAAGGGGCTCGATCTGAACAAAATTGATCCCCCCCCCCTACCCCCAAGAGAGTTATATACAAATATTGAAAGATTCTAATTGATGGTTCTGGAGAAGATTTATTTTAATTTTGGACAACAATTTATGGGTGATAAGGAACATGCGCATCAAATTCGGTTCAATTCGGCCCAGTGGTTTAAGAGGAGAAGTCGATAATGTGAAGTTAACGCCGGACGACGGGCGGGCGGAAAGTGATTACTAAAGGTCTCCCTGAGCATTGCTCAGGTGAGCCAAAAATATTGGGTAACAAACGAAGTATTCTGCTGACAATTAGATGGCTAACGTTGAGGCTATGTGTCTGAAGAGGCGATACGAATATGTGATATGACACCAAACTGGAGAGAAATGTACACTCTAAACTTTAGCGATGGCCTCCAGGGGCATAACGTCAATTTTCAGGATGGCTGCCCAAATGGCAGAGCAAGAGTGTCGAATTCAACAGAATGCCCCGGAGTGTCATAGGCTTTCTATATACGATATTGCGTAACAATCTTGAAAGCCGTTAGTATTATATCCGTGGTACAGATAACGGGAGCGGATAGTGGGGGGGGGGGGGGGTCGGGTGGGCGTTGGGTTGCTCCTCCACCAGAGGTTTTGTCAGAAGATTGTGTCGTGTTGTTTTACTTACAGAATTAACATTCTAGAATAAATGGCAGTTGTCGGTTGGATTTTTTTTTAAAACGTGTTTAAGTTAAGCGGATGACTGTCCCTCTTAATGGAGGTCAAGGCCACTAAACTCCAGCAGAATACAAACCATCGATGAACAAAGCTACTGCAAGAAACATTGTATGCACGCCGTTTCTTATGCATTGGCAATTTTCGAAGGGCATTTTATGAAAGTTAGCTCTGGGCGGAAAGGGCGACATCAGTTAAATGAATGTTCAATGTGACCTTCTAAAGGTTGCAGTGATTATACTCCACACTTCTGTGGCAGTTGATATAATATTTGTTTCAAGTTTGCAAAACAATAATGAGATTTCGACACCAAAAAGGAAAACCTACCTAACCTCCTTATTTGGTGTGACCATTTCGGGTGATGAGCAATGACAAGTTCCAATAGTGCCAGTGAATGCTCGAATATGGCCGGCCATAAAAACAACAACCGTTACCTACTACACATGCAGACGATTCATATCAATCTCCATGTTTAAGATAGAGAGAGTGATTTCTAATTCTCTGTTTTACATGGTGTTGTATGCTTCATTTGTTTTCAGTCTGGAATGGCCAAAGATGATAATAAGTTAGGGAAATTTATTTACTTTGAAACTCCCACCTCTGATATTCCTTAAATTCAAATTAAATATGCAGACCTTATACACCAAAATGAAGGTCGTGATATATAGAACATGGAAAATATATGCAATCATCGGACAGAGTTGACAACAGACAACAATGGTTCCTCGAAGTCTGCTATCGTATTCGTACCAGAACAGATAAAAAAAATATAATATTTCAGAACTCATGGCCAGATGTATTTCAGATATCCAAGAACACGAAACACATTTGGACGCGAGTTGTTCTCCTGAAATAGTATTTTATCAGTTCTGGTACGAATACAGTAGCCGACTTCCAGGAACCATTCGCGCCCGTCGTCAACTCTGTGTGTTGACTGCATATATTTTTCGTGTTCTACACATCACAACCTTCATTTTGATGTATAATTTGTGTATATTTAATTTTCATTCATGGAACATCGGTGGGGGGGGGGGGGGGGGGATTTCAAAGTAAACAAATTACTCTTACTCATATAGCACCTTAATTCTGTTGAATGCAGTTTGGGTTATTGTTCTCAAGCCTCTTCTTGGAAAAGTGCAGATTAACGTGTCCCAACAATGCAGAACACTTGATCGAAATAGAGCCATAAAGGGAAGTTGACGACTTCCTGTGGAAAGTATTCTCATAATACTTGGCCAGTTTTCCTCA
Source organism: Pictodentalium vernedei (assembly GCA_031216915.1). Classification (NCBI taxonomy): domain Eukaryota; kingdom Metazoa; phylum Mollusca; class Scaphopoda; order Dentaliida; family Dentaliidae; genus Pictodentalium; species Pictodentalium vernedei. The sequence goes on along the minus strand of CM062289.1, from coordinate 231,779,509 downwards.
AGAGAAACAAACGTGCAACCAAAGACGTCAAAGAGAATGTTGATTCGTGAAATGTATCTGAGAGGTACACTGAGATTATTAGTTTTCCAAACATACACGCACAATTGTTGTAAGTAAAGAAACAGGAGGCCCCAAGGGGCCTGAGGGCGCTCACCTGACATGGTAGCCTAAATATCAACCCAGAGAATTGATTTCAACAAGTTGCATCTGCTCCTCCTAAGAAAAGCTTATACCAAATATCCAAAGATTCTGACCAGTGGATCTAAAAAAAAGAATATTTTTAAAGAATATTCCTCATATTGAACTAAGTTATAATTCGGGCTCCACGGGGAGCCCATATATGAACTCAGGGACTTGGCTTTAACAAACTTGCATCTCCCCCCCCCCCCCCCCCCCTAAGGATGCTGCACACCAAATATCAAAACATTCCGACTGCCGGATCTGAAGAAAAAGATTTTTTAAAGAAAATTCCTCATTTTGAACTAAGTTACAATTCGAGCTCCCACAGTGAGTCCAAATATGGACCTAGGGACATGGCTTGAACAAACTTGAATCTCACCCCTAAGGATGCTGCATACCAAATATCAAAACATTCTGAAGAAGATTTTAAAAGAAAATTCCTCATTTTGAACTAAGTTATAATTCGGGCTACCACAGTGAGCCTAAATATGAACCCAGGGACTTGGCTTGAACAAATTTGAATCTCACCCCCCTAAGCATGGTGCATACCCAATATCAAAAGATTCTGCCTGTTGGATCTTCAGAAGAAGATTTTCAAAGAAATTTGCCTGAAATGCACTAAGTTCAAATTTGGGCTCCTATACTGAGCCCAAATATAAACCCAGGGGGCCGATTTGAACAAACTTGAATCAGATCTACCCCACAATGTTGCATACCAAATATCAAAAGATTCTGCCTGCTGGATCTGGAGACGAAGATTTTTTAAGAAATTTGCCTGAAATGCACTAAGTTCGAATTCGGGCTTCTATAGTGAGCCCAAATATGAATCCTAGGGGCCGATTTGAACAAACTTGAATCAGATCCACCCCACAATGTTGCATACCAAATATGAAAAGATTCTGCCTGCTGGATCTGGAGAAGAAGATTTTTGAAGAAATTTGCCTGAAATGCACTAAGTTCGAATTCGAGCTTCTATAGTGAACCCAAATATGAATCTACGGAGCCGATTTGAACAAATTTGAATCAGATCCACCCCACAATGTTGCATACCAAATATCAAAAGATTCTACCTGCTGGATCTGGAGAAGATTTTTTAAGAAATTTGCCCGAAATGCACTAAGTTCAAATTTGGGCTCCTATACTGAGCCCAAATATAAACCGAGGGGGGGGGCCGATTTGAACAAACTTGAATCAGATCCACCCCCACAATGTTGCATACCAAATATCAAAAGATTCTGCCTGATGGATCTGGAGAAGATGATTGTTTTAAGAAATTTGCCTGAAATGCACTAAGTTCAAATTTGGGCTCCTATACTGAGCCCAAATATAAACCCAGGGGGGTCGATTTGATCAAACTTGAATCAGATCCACCCCACAATGTTGCATACCAAATATCAAAAGATTCTGCCTGCTGGATCTGGAGGAGAAGATTTTTTAAGAAATTTGCCTGAAATGCACTAAGTTCGAATTCAGGCGTCTATAGTGAGCCCAAATATGAATCCAGGGGGCCGATTTGAACAAACTTGAATCAGATCCACCCCACAATGTTGCATACCAAATATCAAAAGATTCTGCCGGCTGGAACTGTAGAAGAAGATTTTTGAAGAAATTTGCCTGAAATGCACTAAGTTCGAATTCAGGCGTCTATAGTGAGCCCAAATATGAATCCAGGGGGCCGATTTGAACAAACTTGAATCAGATTCACTCACAATGTTGCATAACAAATATCAAAAGATTCTGCCTGCTGGAACTGTAGAAGAAGATTTTTGAAGAAATTTGCCTGAAATGCACTAAGTTCGAATTCGAGCTTCTATAGTGAGCCCAAATATGAATCTAGGGAGCCGTTTTGAACAAACTTGAATCAGATCCACCCCACAATGTTGCATACCAAATATCAAAAGATTCTGCCTGCTGGATCTGGAGAAGAAGATTTTTGAAGAAATTTGCCTGAAATGCACTAAGTTCGAATTCGAGCTTCTATAGTGAGCCCAAATATGAATCTAGGGAGCCGTTTTGAACAAACTTGAATCAGATCCACCCCACAATGTTGCATAACAAATATCAAAAGATTCTGCCTGCTGGATCTGGAGAAGAAGATTTTTGAAGAAATTTGCCTGAAATGCACTAAGTTAGAATTCGAGCTTCTATAGTGAGCCCAAATATGAATTTAGGGAGCCGTTTTGAACAAACTTGAATCAGATCCACCCCACAATGTTGCATACCAAATATCAAACGATTCTGCCTGCTGGATCTGGAGAAGAAGATTTTTTAAGAAATTTGCCTGAAATGCACTAAGTTCGAATTCGGGCTTCCATAGTGAGCCCAAATATGAATCCGGGGGCCGATTTGAACAAACTTGAATCAGATCCAGCCCACAATGTAGCATACCAAATATGAAAAGATTCTGCCTGCTGGATCTGGAGAAGAAGATTTTTGAAGAAATTTGCCTGAAATGCACTATGTTCGAAATCGGGGTCCTATACTGAGCCCAAATATGAACCCAGGGGGCCGATTTGAACATACTTGAATCAGATCCACCCTACAATGTTGCATACCAAATATCAAAAGATTCTGCCTGCAGGATCTGGAGAAGAAGATTTTTAATGTTTTTCCCATTGCCTACAGTGTTAAAAAGTGGTGACTCAGCACTTTTTCAAAGTCCTGAAAAAAGTACCTTGTGATCAAACTGATAGGGATTTTTTTAACCATTCTATTCTACTGGATAAAAGTAAGCTCTAAACAAAATAAGAATTCTCTGTGGTGTGTAGATTTGGAGATACGGCAGTTTTAAGGTTTTTCCTATTTTTAACTCCCGAGGTTCTCACGGCGCAAAGAGAAATTTTTTTGGCATCAATCAACTACTTATGACCCATTATCATCACATATCAAATTTGGTTCAAATCGACCTCACGGTTCTGAAAATAGAAATTTTAGGCGTGGCCAAAATTTTTGCCCCTCCCATAACGATGGCAAATAATGCCTGACAAACTTCTTTTGAACAAACTTGATTCTAAACCTCAAAAGGATTCCGTACACCACATATCAAGTCTCTGCTGTTGGTGGTTCATTAGAAGAAGATTTTCAAAAAATTTGGCCATTTTTTCCCCACACTTCTGCTCAATATGAGCCGAAACCTAATTTGGATAAAAATCAAAATGCCCCTATATAACCACTACTTACATGAAATTTAATTAAAATGTGACCAGTGGTTTAGGAGAAAGAGGCTCAAACACCACCTTGACGCAGGACGACGGACGACGGAAGAAGAGTGATAAGAAAAGCTCACCCTGACTTTCAGTCAGGTGAGCTAAAAATGTGAGCTTTAAAACACTTTCTAATAACAATATTGCCGAAAAACGACTTTAGGAACATGACAATTAAGATTAAAATTGAAGAATTGAATATCATTATTACCAGCATTTCCACGTGCAGAATCATTCAAATAAAAATGATTTATAATTACCTCATGCAGTGGAATTGTTCAAAAGTTTTTCCAACAGAAGTTTCAAAATTGAAATATTTCAAATCGAAAAATCATGAAAATGTTGAATTTTTCTGTCGAGTGCAGAGAGGGAATCCCTTAATTGCAACTGGTCGCATATTCTGTAATATTCATAAGATTGTTTGTGAATTTTGCGAAGGCAGTATTGATTGTGTCAGAGTTTTCTTTTCAATGTCAGTCATGCATAACTGGTCATGACCACAGCACGAGTTCTCCAGTAATTGCAATATTTTCACTGGTACAGTAAAACCAAAATCATGAGCATAATTTCTGGTAATTTGCGAACAGACATATTATTGTGTTCAGCTTAAGGTGCTTTTCAAGTAATGGAATTTTGTTTATTTTGAAATTCCCACCCCTGATATTCCTTAAATTCAAATTAAATATACACAAATTATACATCAAAATGAAGACTGGGAGGTACAGAACGCGTAAAATATACGAAATCAACTCATAGAATTGACAGCAGGCACCAGTAATTCCTGGAAGTCTGCTACCGTATTCGCAGTAGAACTGATAATACAATAATATTTCCTGAGAACAACTTGTGGCCAAATGTGCTTCATATATCCAAGAACGAAACTTGGGCATCGAAATCCTTCAAAACACAGCGACAGAGCTGCATGGGGATAAATTCCAAAATTGACGGCTTTGTTTACATATATCCTTACTTTCAATTTCCGGGCAGCGTCATCGGATGGAAAAAGCATCGAAAAACAACGCAGTCTAAAATCAAATGATGAGAAAGATCGCCTTAATACTGCTCACTATTATCATATAGAAACTGCACAGTTATCATATTCGAAAAAGGATTTTCATGAATTTTTGCGCCGAAAATTCCTCTTATCAAAAGCCATATCTTGGCCCTAAAAACATTTTTTGCGAATGTGTTTTTGGCAGTAAGAAGATGAACACCGATCTTATGCTTTTGAGGTCACAATATGACATGTTTACACTTGTGACCAAGAAATTCAGATTTTTCAAAAAGGCAAAAACTATTTTATTTGATTTGATTTGATTTATTTCCACTTTTTACCTCATCTCAGGTATACAAAGGAACATTAAGCAGCATAAATTAATAATAAGCATGTCTGTGATTTTAAGTGAGTTTTAAAATATATGCTTGTCAGAATAATACGCTCTCTCTCTCTCTCTCTCTCTCTCTCTCTCTCTCTCTCTCTCTCTCTCTCTCTCTCTCTCTCTTCCTCTCTCTCTCCCTCTATCTCTCTCCTCTATCTCTCTTTCTCGTGGGTGTTAACAGCGTTATAACCGCATCGAGTCACAAAGGTGATAGATGGGGGGTGGGGGGGGGGGGGGGGCTACAGTTGCATGAATAACTAAAGCCTGAGGATTAAAACGAATTACGCCCCATATTATAATGTGTCTGAACTATCTACAGATATTTACATTATCGCCGTGGAGCAATATTAGGCTTGGGTGGCTAGGCTTTAATACGTGGTAAAATCACAGGCACACAATGGAAACCGATCTAAAAGTGGATGATCAAGGGTAATTTTAGTATAGAGATCGTGACATAAGAATATTGGTTACAGTGTGTATTCCTTCCTTCCAATCGCATGTAGTATTTACCCGGGACTTTCCCCCTCCCTCCTTGTATTACCACCAGCACGAACGAAATTTCGGTAGGCTGTTCCAGGCCCCTTGACCTATAGATAACAACAAATTGATTGGAAGAGAACTCTACTCTACACAGTCGAGATGTTGGTGAGATGAGCTAGGGCTCTAGACCTATCGACGAAAGGGGGGGGGGGGGGGCGTTTTGGAGAAGGATGAGTGTGCACACCGTGATACAAGGACAGGCACTCAGGAATACTAGGTGCCACAGTATGTTATACTAACTCAGATATAATAAACTATTTTACTAAGATCCATTGCCCCCAAACCTCATATTGTATTTATCACTTCATGAATTCCTATTGACATCCTCCCCCCTCCTTATATTCTCCAATCCTGTATCCGGTTACAACAGGATAGGTTTGCGGTTACAGCCGCAAAATTCAAACATTATGTATTGATACATAAAATCTGCTCTTCTACCACTTAGTGTACGAAACTACTAAATTATATTTCCCCGTAAATAACATGGGTCTGTAGATTCGATATACATTGAACATATGTGCACATGCGAGCCCATATATGCACGCGCATACACACACACACACACACACACACACACACACACACACACACACACACACACACACACACACACACACACACACACACACACACACGCACGCACGCACGCACGCACACACACACAAACACACACACACACACACACACACACACACACACACAGAGGCGGTGTTGCCGAGGGTTCGAATCCCGGCGGGGGATCAGAAACCAATATTAAAAGTTCCTCTAAAACATGATTGTGTCATTTGAAAAACACACACAAGCCCGTGCCAGTCTTCGTCTGAGGCCATCCACAGCACTTTCGTCGTACTGTAGCCAGCGCGTTCCACACTTTCATGCTGCTGCCGAAAGGAAGATGAACCAAGTAATCATGAGGACTTCATCTAAAAACCTTGATTCCAGCCATCGTTTATTGACGGTGTGCAATGGTCTAGTGGTTTCGGTGCTGGACTCCTGATTGCCAGGCGGTGTTGCCGAGGGTTCGAATCCCGGCGGGGGATCAGAAACCAATATTAAAAGTTCCTCTAAAACATGATTGTGTCATTTGAAAACACACACAAGCCCGTGCCAGTCTTCGTCTGAGGCCATCCACAGCACTTTCGTCGTACTGTAGCCAGCGCGTTCCACACTTTCATGCTGCTGCCGAAAGGAAGATGAACCAAGTAATCATGAGGACTTCATCTAAAAACCTTGATTCCAGCCATCGTTTATTGACGGTGTGCAATGGTCTAGTGGTTTAGGTGCTGGACTCCTGATTGCCAGGCGGTGTTGCCGAGGGTTCGAATCCCGGCGGGGGATCAGAAACCAATATTAAAAGTTCCTCTAAAACATGATTGTGTCATTTGAAAAACACACACACACACATAAGAAAAGATCAAGGCAAAGCACTTCTCCCTTTTCTTTTCCTTCTACTTCTTTCTCTCAGAGTAAGCGCCTCAATTTGCAAACATCTCCGGTCCATATTGTGACTGAAGATGCTCGCAAATTGAGTAACGCTGTCTCGCCTCGTCTTGCTCCTCTACCTCCTACTCCTCCTCAGCCTTTCTTCTATGGTTCTCCTAGTGCTCTCACTAGAACTCCTCCTCCTCCTTCTGTTTCTTCTCCTGCTTCTGTTTCTTCTCCTGCTTCTGTTTCTTCTCCTGCTTCTGTTTCCTCTCCTGTTTCTGTTTCTCCTCCCTCTTCTCCTGCCTCTAGTGTGGTTCAACCAGGTATATCGTACTCAGAGAAAGTCAAATCACCGAGCCGCAACTCGGGCCGCTCATTTGATTCTAAATTCTCCCAGTTTCGGCATAAAAGCGGAGTTAATTTTGACAAAAGGAATTGGCGCCTCCCCGATGTTTGTAAAAACATCCTTATGATTGGAAGTTCAAATTTAGGACGCATTGATCGAAATCCCCATCCGGACATCCAGGTGGAGTGTTACCCCGGTGCCAAATTCAATCATCTGCGCTCTATGTTTAAAGGGCACAGGGGCCAGTCCAGTCCCCAAAAAATATTATTAAATATTGGCGTGAATTCTCGAAACGATAATTCTGATCTCGTAGTTAAGCAGTTGCGGAATATGCTTAGCGATATCAGGGTCAAGTTTAGATCAGCAAAAATTTATTTCGCTGAACTAAACTTTTCGCAAAAACTCCCTCAGGCTGAGAGGAGAACCCTGAGCTTCATCAACGAAACCATTCGGAAAGTGAAGGACGTTAACGTGATACCAAAAATTGATGACGCGAAGTTTGATGTTGCTCAGGATTTAATCCACTGGACCACGAGAACCGCCAATATTATGTACGATCACTGGTTGAACCACCTAAATTTAAACTAAGTAAAGGCAAAGGTAACAGCCGCCTAACAGATGTGGGATTAGGAACTAATGTGGTTAACCTGTCTGGCACCAATGACCTAACAACCCAAGAGAAATCTCTTTTAGATCGCGGTTTAACTTTTGTACCAGCACCAAAGCCTAAAACTGATAACCAAACAAATTTACCATCATACAACTGTAATTTTCTTAGGCAAATGAAATTAGCCGACCGCTTTAGAAACTCCAGCGGTCGGAAACTTCCTTTTACAGAATCATCTGGTTGGTCACCTTCAGATAGTGAAGTAGATCCCGAAATTATTGAGGCTAGCAAACGAATCATTCAAAAGGTGTTCAGCATGAACATACTCTCCGATAAAGACAATTTAACAGCTGGTGAACGGAGAGCCCTCACGAAACTTCGAAAAAATAAGAAATTAGTAATTAAACCAGCCGACAAAGGTGGGTCGGTAGTTGTTCTATCTCGGGATAATTATATAAAGGAAGCCATGAGACAACTCAGCAATACTAAACATTATAAGAAAATAGATTCACTTATTTGGCCTAGTAATATCGAAAAATTCAATAAGATCTTAAAATTTCTCCTCGACGAAGGTCACATTACCAAAAAACAATTGAAATATTTAACAGCTAAGCTCAGTGCTCAAACAAGACAATTTTATATCCTACCAAAGATCCACAAGGACCGTTCTTCATGGACGGATGACTTAACTCCACCCGGGAGGCCAATTGTATCAGATTGTAATTCGGAATCTTATGCGATCTCGGAATTAATTGATTATCATCTTAAACCTATAGCAAATAGACATCCGAGCTATCTAAAAAACACACAGGATTTCCTGTCACAAATTTCGAAATTGAAAATATCAAAAAATGCAATTCTGGCTACTTTGGATATCGACAGTATGTATACGAACACTGATATTGATAAAGGTGTTAAATCAGTTAAAAATGCATTTGAAAAATATCCGGATGCGAAACGCCCGGATGAACAAATTTTGAATCTTTTAGAGCTGAGCTTAAAAGGTAATGACTTTCAATTCAATGGAGAATATTTTCTACAAATAATGGGTTGTCCTATGGGTAAAAGATTACTAATTTTGCAAGCATTTATGTAGCGGAATGGGAGGAAAATGCCTTAAGCAAATGTGCAAAGCATCCTCTCGTATATCTCAGATATTTAGATGACATTTTTATTATTTGGGAACATTCAAAAGAAGATTTTGATGAATTTTTAGAAATTTTGAACAATCACGATCCAAATCTTAAATTGAAAGCTACTATCAGTGAAAATTCTGTTGATTTTCTCGATGTAACCGTGTATAAAGGCAAGCAATTTCAGGCGTCCGGTCATTTAGATTATAAAGTATATTTTAAACCAACTGATTCACATCAATTGTTGCACACTAAATCATTTCATCCTCAACATACATTTAAAGGTATCATCAAATCACAGCTCATTCGTTTCCACAGCAATTCAAGTGATAAGGTAAATTTCAATGAGGCTTGTTCTACTCTATTTGGCGCCCTCAGATCGAGAGGGTACTCGCTGCGCCTTTTGCGTAGCCTGAAATCCCAAACCTTGAAAAAGCTCGAAAGTCCAGCTGAAACTACCGATTTCGAACCACTGAAGATTGAACACAACAGACCGTTGCAAAATAGTAGTGGCGCGGTATTTAATTGCAAAAAGCCTCGTTGTAGACTGCATACTTTTATGCCTGATCAGAAAGAGGAATTTTCCTCCGAACAAACGAAAAATCATTATCAGATCCGTAACCCCCTCCATTGTGATTCACCAAACATTATTTACCTTATCACTTGTAAGCGATGTCGGAAACAGTATGTTGGTCAAAGTCAAAATCCTTTTCGAGAACGTGCTACTAGACACAAACAGGATATAAAACATAATGCTGATGCCCCAGTAGCACAACATTTTAACCTTCCTGGCCATTCTTTGGACGATTTCGAAATCCACCCAATTGAACAACCACCAATTAAAGACACATTAGAAGAAACGGATGAATTTAGAAAAAAACGTGAAGCTTTTTGGATCAATACGCTTCAAACCCTCTGGCCATTTGGTATGAACATATCAGAGGGCGAATGCGAAAGGAGGTCCATCATTCCTTTCACTTTAACGTACAACAGAATGAATATCGAAATAGCAAAAATGTTAAAAGATGAATTCAATTTTACCAATGCTAAATTAAATGAACCTTTGAATCTTCGACCTGTCATCGCCTATAAGAAAAACAAAAGCTTGCGTAACATCCTTGTAAGGACTAAATTAGAGGCCATCAAAGAATAACATCAATTATTGCCAGTCAGTTTAACCAGTTCCTAAGCTCATCACTTAGTTTAAATCAAATTTGGTGTAATTTTTTGTCATGTTTGAAACCCATCTGGGTTCAGTAAATGAAAACAATTTTTCGGCGGCATATTAAAAGAAAAAAACGTTTCAGTATGAAATGTCTGTGCCAGTGCGATTTTTTAACCTCAAATACATACATACATACATACATACATACATACATACATACATACATACATACATACATACATACATACATACATACATACATACATGCATACATGCACACATATCCAAATACACGCATATATCCATCTGCATATATTAAGTATACATAAGATTCACATCCACACATTCAATGCACAGAGACACATGCATATATACATATATGGAGAGATAGGAGGATACCCACATTAGATTGCCGTATGTGTGGTCTGGCAGGAACGGAGTAAAGAAAGAAGATATTTCGGATGGGGAGGGGTGTGCGCTGTGATTATCAATCCATGTTATTTAAAAGGCCCGTGGGGTTCTGTGATGAGAGCATGAGGTCAGCCTCGAGAAGATTTTTTTTTTCAGATTTTTCAAAAAGGCAAACGCTATAAATTTACCAGTCAACGTGGTCCTTAAATTAATTACCTTTCAAAACAGCACAGGACCGTCTGCAAAACTCACAAAGCAGAAAAAAGTATACACCAGGAAATTAACTGAAACCAACCAATTAATTTTTCCGTAGAAAAGCAACTTATTTGATTTTGATAAATAGTGTTGCCACATCTAGTGCTGAGACTATCAGCACGCATCACACAATTTTTCCATCGCTCGGGACAATTCAACATTCAATAGTAGCGGATCTTGCTCGTACGAGATGGCGTTTTATTTATTTATTTATTGGGGTTTAACGACACTTTCGTCAGTCAGGGTTCAATGGTGGGATGTTATAAGCTGGGTTCTGGAGGTAAAAAATGAAACAATGATAAAAATCTGAATGACCATTTCTTTCAATAGCAATGGCCAGATATGGCGATTAGGTTCGGTTTAATAAACGTGGAAGTTTGCATCACATCGAAAAACCTCCGCTGATCCGACAAAAGACGCGCTCCTATTCATATAACAGATATAGTAAAAGGAATTCCCGGAGGTACTGAAATCCGAAATCCAGCTTTAGAAGGCTTCAGCAGCATGGACACCTATTCATTTCCTGAATGATGGAGGGCCGGTGATAGCAATGGTGGGTGTGTCTTCAAATGTGCCAGCTGTATCTCTACGACCAGTGCAGCAAAGTACCAAAGTGGTATTTTGTAGAATGCTGTCATTCGAAATTTCCATATAAAAAGCCCTCAAACAAAAAGGACTAATCTCTGTGGACGAAAAGCATTTCTCCTCTTTAGCCCTTTACCCAACGAATCGCCCGCATCCGCCCGTGTAATATGCAAATTCAGCAGTTGAAAAAATATTATTTTTCAAAACATTTCAACAAAACCATATCATGTGACCCCTCGTTGGAACGAGCTCGTTCCAACGAGGGGTCACATGATATGGTTTTGTTGAATTTGTTTGAAAAATTAAAAAAAATGATATTTAAAATAATAAATTTTGTTATCGTCTGCGTTGGGTAAATGGTTAGAGAGGTATTAGTGAATGGATATATGGCAGAAGGATTAAATTATCACGAGATCCTTTATTGCCAATTGTCACCTCTCATCGATAGTTACACAACTCTCTTTGCAAAAGACAGAGACACCCGTGGGAACCCTGGGAAGTAAAGGAGAGCTTTTTTACCACTCCTGTAAATGTTGTAATATAAGGAAAGGATTGTGTTCAACTGCTACCATGATAACAGCCCATGGTATCCAAAACGTACAAATTTTGTACCTCTTGTTCATATGGGAAAGAACAATATTTTGTAAAAGAATGTTGATTGCTCCCCCCCCCCCCCCCACCCCCTTCACAAAATAAAAAGATAGGAAATAAAACACGATCTGATGAAAAAGTAAAATATTCTACCGTCTATCGTGCAGTAGAAAGTGTTGTTCTTTTGCCAGTTTTGCACCGTTATCTCTACTTGGTGCCAGTTTGGTGCCATTTTCGCCAGCGAGAATTGGTGCCGTTTTCGCCTGATCGGGCTATGGGTACATGTGCATTTTTCAACTGTAACCAACAGACAGTTCTTCAAAATGACAGCCCCATTTTCCCTTTAGAAAGTTTTGCACAAAACATATTTTAACTCCGCAAATAAAGAAAAAGAAATTCACAAAGGATCCGTTGAACGTCTAGCTGGATTATCCTTATGTATAAGGATTAACAGATTTCCAAACCTTTATTTTTATAAGATAAAGAAGTCGATCGGATATTATCGCAACATTCCGTGTTTTGTATCGATTGGCTGATACTTAAATGGAAACTGAGAAGAGGGCGTGCCTGTCATTATTGTCCGTCAGATTTAGGCATAATCAAAACAAACTCGTTTACTGTGATTTTTGTCGCTTTCTTTTTAATACAAAAAGTCGAATTAAGATAGGGGAAAATAATGCAATTGGTATATACTCAGTCTTATCGTATTAGCAATGAAATAGGTTTTCAATTGCCAAAAACCCCGGATGCTTTTTCGTAGGTGCAAGAATATCTGTAATTCGGTATGGTCACAAAATCAGCCGCCTTTGATGTATGGTTTTTCCGGCGTTCTATAATTAACCATGCTCTATAATTAGCCACGGAAAAGGGGTTCTGAACACGCCAAGACAATGTGTTCCCCAGGTGTGACGAAACGGGGTTTAAATGGAGTGAACACGTAATGGTTTTACTGGTAAAATAGGCCCCAGTCACCAATGCTTCGAGAGGAAGTCCTATAAAATGTGCAACATGGGAACAAACGATTGACTAAACTTTACTTTATCTCCATGTTGCGGCCATTGTGAAGCGATATGTGACCTTAAACATCAATAAATAAATAAATAATAAAGAGCGGACAGATAACATCGATCGGGTCACGACCAAATATATCACGGGAAACAAAAATGCAAAAACATTGCCTTTCAGATGCTGCTTTCTTTCGTTTTCCTTTATTGTGTCTTCACTCCGCAATAGCGTGTTTATAAAAATCTTGATCCATTGGGGAAAGCTGACGCGACTAGATCGCGATCTGATCGAGAAAGTTGCCACTTTTGTGATCATGGTTCTGTACATTTTCCATTGCGCATCAGATAAATCAGTTAAAAGGGTTAACCTGTTTTTTGCATCATATCTAGTTTGATCTATTTTCACTTATTCATTTATTTGGCATTTAACAGCATTTTCAGAATTTATGGCTACATTTATCAATACCACAGAGCAAATATGAAGTCAAATTTAACCAGTCGTTTATACCCATGCTGCCCACTTTCGAGGAGTTTCACCACGGGTATTGGTTTCTGCATTCAGTAATCACGAACCACCCTCTCTTCACGGGTTACCACAGGAAAACGCTTTCAACGCGGATAGTCCGAATTGTATCGCGTGTCCCTTAGTGTGCTATTTACAGCAAAATGCCCGACATGATGTGACCCTGGATGTTGAAAGTGTCTTTAAATCCCAATAAACAAACAAACATGACAAACAGCGAAATGAAATAATTAGGCTTTGGGAAAGACTATTGTTATTCTTCTTTTTCAAAATTTTTCTTCTCTATTTTTTTTTTTTTTTTTTTTTTTTTTTTCCTCCCTGAATTTTGTCTGTTGAACTGCTCGAAAACAAGCTGTACGATTTTGACCAAATTTGGCACACTTATGTAATGTCATAAAATCTAGTGAAATGCGCTATCGTCATATCTGTGAAAACGCGTGTTTTCAAAATATTCTGCCAAAACCTTAAAAATTTCACCATTTTTCGAATGTCTCAAAAATGTTTACAGTTATTTAGCTCAAATTTTCCACACATTTAGAGCATAATATGATACACCACAATCACCACTCAGATCTTTCAACTTTAACCCCCACTGGCCAAAAATGACATGAATATAGAATCTTTCTTCAAAATTGACCAACTTCAAGGGCAAATTTCTCTAATAACAAGGTTGTTGTAACAATTATTTTGGTTTGGATAGATGCAACAATGATTGTGGAAGAAAGTTACTGTTTACTTTTTAATCTCAGATTTAACCCTCAAGCACAATGAGGGCGAGGATAAGAGTACCGTTTGAAAATGCCAAAATTAGCCAACTTTGGTTGCTTTTTCTATCATTTTGGAAAGGGTTAATTTCAAAAAAACTTTTCACGAACATATTCACAATTGACTACCGAGCATATTTGCTGTTGTAAGTTTGGTTGTAAAGTTTAACCCCATCCCATTCTGGTTGCATAAATGTAGGTACCGTCCAAAAAACTCCAATGTTTTCAGAATTTGGTAAGTTTAGGTGACGATTTACTCCATTTTTAATTGCTTGAGCTTTGAATGTTTTCTATAGCTGCTTGCAGCAGTCAAAGTATGACAAATTTTGTTCTATATGTTATTATTAAAAGTTTAACCCTTGGCAGATTTGAGACTTCACATAAGGGTACTGTCGGAATATTTGTTATTTTTGCCAACTTCAAGAGAAAATTTTTCTAATTACAAGGTAGTTGTAATAATTATTTTGGTATGGCTAGATGCAACAATGATTGTGGAAGAAAGTTACTGTTTACATCTTAATCTCAGATTTAACCTTCTAGCACAAAGAGGGCGAGAATAGAGTACCGATTGAAAATGCCAAAATTAGCCATTTTTGGTTGCCTTTTCTATCATTTTGGAAAGGGTTAATTTCAAACATTTTTCATGTACTTATTCACAATTGACTACCGAGCATATTTACTGTTGTAAGTTTGGTTGTAAAGTTTAACCTTATCCCATTCTGGTTGCATAAAAGTAGGTAGCGTCCAAAAAAACCTCCATTTTTTCCAATTTTTTCAGAATTAGGTAAGTTTAGGTGGAGATTTACTCCATTTTTAATTGCTTGAGCTCTTAATGTTTTCTGTAGCTGTTTGCAGCAGTCAAAGTATGACAAATTTTGTTCTATATGTTATTATTAAAAGTTTAACCCTTGGCAGATTTGATACTTCCCATAAGGGTACTGTCAGAATAATTGTTATTTTAGCCAACGTTTACATGCACTTTCTCAGCACTGGAGCCATATTGTCTCAAAACCTTTTCCATGAGAGGATTGGGCCTTCATCCAAGAACAATTTTGCTGTTATATATTTTATTCAAAGTTTTAACCTTCACCCAGTTTTCGGGCCTTGAATTTGAGTGCCCTAAAATTCTTCATAAAATTGGCTAATTGGGAGCTCACTTTTCTTCCATTTTCGAAAGGAATATCGAAAAATGATTTACATGTTCGTATTTACAATTGCCTACCGAGCATATTTGTTGTTGTAAGTTTGGTTGTAAAGTTTAACCCTATGCTTGTTCTGTTTGCATAAAGATAGGTGCAGTCCAAAAAAACTCTCGTTTTCAGAATTTGGTAAGTTTAAGTGACGATTTTCTCCATTCCTAATTGATTGAGTGCTGAACGTTTTCTATGGCTGTATGCACCAGTCATAGTATGACAACTTTTGTTTTATATGTCATTATCAAAAGTTTAACCGTTGGCAGATTCGAGACTGCTCATATGGGTATGATCCGAATAATATTAATTTTCATAAAATCATTGAATATTGATAAGCGTGCAGTGGTAGTTTGGAATAGAATATGCGAAAATGTTTTCGAAATTCGGATTCCCAGTTCAATTCCAAGAATATTTTCTGTTATAAGGTTGCTGTAAACTTTAACGCAATCCCTGTCTCAGATGCATACTGGTAGATGCCGTCGAAAAAAACTCATTTTTTCAGAATTTCGTAGGTTTAAGTGACAATTTACTCCATTCCTAATTCATTGAGCGCTGAATGTTTTCTATGCCTGCATGCAGCAAGCATAGCATGACAACTTCTGTTTTATACGTCATTATCAAAAGTTTAACCCTTGGCATATTTAGGAGTTCCCATGTGGGTATAGTCGGAATAATTGTTATTTTCGTAAAATCAATCCCTGAATATATTGGTAACCGTGCAGTGGCCTTTCAGTGGTGCTTCATGAAGCCGCAAATAGTTATGGTTGAAAGGTTCATCAAATAGACAGATATAATACCTAACTCAGCCGGTGACAGGTAAATAATGAATGGAAAAGACGTTGAGTTGAGAATAAAGTAGGGACGAATCGTGCCCTCGGTTTCCACCTGATCCACAGTATTTCCACATGGTCTCGGCACTTGACAAAGATACTAAACTGTCGGGCAGGGACAGAAGGAAACATTCTGAGAATTTCAAGTTGCTGCCTTGCATGATCGGGACATAATTGGAATATATCCGACATTGTATCTGTCGGATATATTCCAATTATGTCCCGATCACTTCACCCTGACTGTCCGCATGGGGGCATCATGACGCCGTGTACTAAGGCATACTGTACGTTGATGGTGCGCATGTCTTCACCCAATCTTACCCTGCCTGTGCTACAGTGCGGAGGCACTATGTTGGGGAGCTGGCAGCAGCTCGTCATTGCTCGGTGGTTCTCTCTGGGTACTCCAGCTTCCTCCACCCATACAACTGTCACCGACATAATATGACCTTGGCTGTTAATGTGTCGTTAAATCCTAATAAATAAATCCAGTACCAGTTTTGCTCGTACAAATATTAGTACCGTCAGACAAAATTCATTTTCGGATTAATTTCGTACTTTTCTGTACTCACCTTCCCTGAGTAAGATTGGTATACCTTTTCAATCTCAGATTTAACCCTCAAGCACAATGAGAGTGAGAATAAGTGTACCGTTTGGAAATACCCAAATTATCCAACTTTGGTTACTCTCTACTATCATTTTGGAATGGGTTAATTTGAGACACTTTGCTTTGCTATATGCAGAGATGTTTAATCAATAAATCCGGCTTTAGTTATGTTCTGGGACTTAATGAAACATGTGCTTTGGACACTTAAAAATAGCACTGTCTGTAAAAAATGACTTTGAGTGAATACTCACTTGTCCAAAAACAAACAGGAAAGAGCTCTTTGAGCTTTCCATTACTGCTTTCAAACATCAATGGGGAACAAATTTTGTGTTATATGTTTTGGTGTTCCGTGTTATCCAACACCAGTTTGGCCGTACAAATATGAATACCGCCAGAAAAGAAAACACATTTTCTCAGTGGTAGACTGTTTGACTTCTATGATAGAGGTCCCGAGTTTGATCCCTATCTGGGACGACCCATGTAATGTCCTTTGGCAAGGCACTTTATCCCGGTTGCCAACATGGGGGCACGGTGATGCCACGTACTAAGGCGTACTGCATGTTAATGGTGCACATGTCTTCAACCGCTGGTACCCTGCTTCAGAGAGGCTTGAACATAATTAGAATGTTGAGCTGACAGTTGCTCGTCGATGCTCGGTGGTTCTCTCTGGGTCCTCCGACTTCCCCCACCCGTAAAACTGTCACGGTCACGATTAGCCATTGTGGATGAGTATGTGACCGCAAACACCAATAAATAAATACCGTCAGGGAAACCCTCTGTGAAATCCTTCCTTAAAAAATAAAATAATCATTCAATCAATCTGTCAATAAATAGCAAAGTAGTAATGTAATGCAAGAAATATTAACAATCTGTTCAACATCCCTTTAATCAACTCATTTTGACTTGAACTGTACCCATCACTGTGTATACTAGCTCTCTAGATGGTTTAAACCATATCAAATAAACAACTAATTTGTGGATGACAGTAACTCATATTACATGTATTTCATTGCATCTGAAACAGATATGTTAGAAAAATTGTGAAATCTTGGAGTAGGAAGCTTACCCTCGTTTGTTGACAAATCCCACACATTCACAAACAGACAAAATGATAGAGAATAAATTAATTATTGATATTTAATGTCACTTTCAGCATCTACATCTATATCATGACCATAATATAGGTATTTATTCAAGTCCAGGTATTCATTGCATAGGCGTACAGGGCTATTTTTCAGGGGGATGAACCCTTTTAGCCCGAAAAAGTTTAATCTCAGGAGGAAATGCCAAATGTGGGTATGGGAGGGAGGGGGTGGCTCTCCCTCCCATTGAGTACCTGGAGAGAACCACCGAGCAATGGCAAGCGACTCAGACTCCCCAACGTACTAACTCCACAAAAGCAGGGTTAGCATTGGTTGAAGACAAGTACACCCTCAAAGTACCCTTAGTACACATCGCCATCATGCCCCCCCCCCCACCCCACCCACGTGGGAAATTAAATTGGGATGAAGTGTCTTGCTCAAGGACACAATATGGTTGCCACAGGCGGGATTCGAACCGAGGACTTCTTGGATTGCAACAATCATCTTTACCTTCTGATCCACCGTGCTCCGTAATATGCAGTAATAGAACTCTTTATATGTACTTGTGTGATTATAAATGAATAATATTAACGTGGATACGGTTCCACTGAATCAACTTGTACAGTATAATGGTCAGTTTATTTGCTACTTCTAAGTGATGAGATAGGAAAACAACATTTTGTGTGGAAAACCCAAATGTTTTGTGGTCATTTCTGACAACTAAATTGTCCGCAATTTTCTGGCATATTGGCTGAAAAATCGGCTCCTTCCTGACTCAGGGGTGGGTTGGGGCACAGTCCTTCATGAAACCCCGGCCCGTACGCCCATAATTCATATGTACTAATTTTTTCCAAAGCACAAAGGACATCGCTTGTTTTGCTTTCTATGAAAATATTCTGTAATTATTGAAGAGCAAATTTTGTGTTAAATGTTTTGGTGTCCTGCTGTATCTCAAATATCTGTTTTGGCTGCATAAAATCTCGTTGCACCACAAAAACTTTCATTTCCACTTAATTTTCTGTTTTCAAAACTGATCGATAGTTTTTGTATACAATAGTTTGCCTTTTCACATTAAAAAGTTGGGAAAGCCCGTAATTTGTCCAACAAATTACAATTCTCTAGTTTATTTTGTTATTGTATGGAAACTCTAATAATTAAATCGGGCTTTCCAGTGGGGCTGTGTGAATGAATTAGTACCGTCGCCGTGGACTGGTCGTAATCCACGCGTGGGCAGTGATATTTATTTATTGGGTTTTAACGACACCTTCGACAGCCAGGGCCATCTCGTGTCGAACAGTTTGCGTTTGGTGGAAGCCGGTGTAGCAGGAGAGAACCACCGTGCAACGGCGAGCAACTGTCAGACTCCCCAACGTACTAACTCCACACAAGCAGGGTTAATATTGGTTGACGACAAGTGCACCATTGGCGTGTAGTACGCCTAAGTACACAACGCCACCGTGCTCCCACGTGGGCTATTGGGATTAAGTGTCTTGCCCAAGGACACAACGCGGTTGACGCCGGTGGAATTCGAATCGAAGACCTCTCGGTTTGCAGCCTGCATTTCTACCTACTGAGCCACCACGCTCCCGTCGTAGGCAGTGATGTCCACGCATGCGTTTACCAGATAAAAAAATGATTATCAGCAACATTTTAATTAATGAAGCACCGGGTACTACCCGGCGCTTCATTTATTAGACTTTTGATGATTATTCCTTTTATGTGTGTTTGCAATCTAAACTTATTACATCTGTGCAAATACTGCCCACCCCGTGGAAAGTGATCCACGACGGCCGTACCGTAATTATTATTAATCCCCCTTACAAAAACTTCTATTGATTATCTCATTGCGCATATCCCATGTTACAGATTTCTTTATTCAAAAGGGTTACTTTCGCCATTTTGGAAGTTTCAATTCGTCCCAAGGGTGCAAAAAGGCACCATCTGCAATGTTTTGCCTTGTTGCGACCAAGACACCTTTCAGATCAAAATGTTGTGAAAAAAGAATCAAGACTTGGGGAATATTTTTGATTAGTTTTTACGCTTACATTGTATACTATAAAATAGATAAAGAATATTGCTGGATGCTATGGACTGAAAGAAAGAACGTAAAATATCCTTTATTTCTTCAGACAAAAAACTGAGAAAAAAACAAAACCACAATGCCACAATCTTAATTCGAGTTACTTCCCCTCAATAAGAGAAACTGCTTTCTGAAATGGCTCAAGGGAAAGAACTTGGTCTTACTACTTTATGTGAATATCGACTTTTTTGTGTTCGGGGTAAAAACAAATTCAAAGTGTTATCTTCATGTTAAAGACATGTTAGTAATCTGAGGTGTTTTGTTTACAAATAAAATGAATGTTTATGATCAGATACTCGGATACATTTTAACTGTGGTTTTATACCAATTACGGTCCGTTGGTGTTTTCTAAAAAGAAACAAAGTACCAATCCCCGGAAGAAGCTTACTGGCTTTTTACACTATCGAAGGCCGTTCGCAAAGTAGCTATTATCCCCCTTCTTTGCAATAACAAATGGAAGGGAAGTGGGAAAAAGGAGGGCACTCATCAATATATCCGGGTTAGTATCTTATCATAAACAATGGTTTTGTTATCCAAGATACTATGAGCGTGGTGGATCAGTGGTAGACTGCTGGACTTCTATGCTAGAGGACCCGAGTTCGATCCCCGTCCGGGATGACCCGCATTGTGTCCTTGCGCAAGGCACTTTATCCAGGTTGCCTACATGGTGGCACGATGACGCCGTGTACTAAGGCGTACTGCACGTCGATGGTGCACATGTCATCAACCGCTGTAACCCTGCTTGAACGGAGCTTGAACAGAGTTAGAATGTTGAGGAGCTGACAGTTGCTCGTCGATGCTCGGTGGTTCTCTCCGGGTACTCCGGCTTCCTCCACCTGTAAAACTGTCACTGCCATGATTAGCCATTGTGCATAAATATGTGACCTTAAACACCAATAAATAAATAAATAAATCCAAGCTACTATTCGCGGGTGTATTTTAATGATGGTGAATTAGACGTTTAGGTGTGGTGTCCTCTTCACCTACTCCCTGTAAGTAACTGAAATCTACTCGGAAAGATGGGAAAGCTAGATTGCTGAAACAAACATGAATAGTACCAGGAAGAAAATGGACGCACAATCGATTGTACTGACACAATAGGTCTAAGTGAGTAAAGACCATCAGCAAGATGACTAAAGAACGCAAATAAAAATCTATAAGGTTTCATTTTCACATCAGAATCCAGCTTTCGTAACATCTTAAAAAAACATTGAAAAAAGCACTGAAAGTAGAGAAGGCTCCGGTTATTGTTTTGTTTTTTCAGACATTATAGGCCTACACAACTCCCCATCATTCTTTTTCATTGAGATCTCTAAAAGGTTTTTATTGTTTTACATGAAATATATTGACAGCCCACCCTACATCCTCAACGTAAAGGAAGGATGTGGCCTTGTGTATAATGTCTGATAAAACAAAACAATAACCATACGAACGCGTGGTATCGTTGACAAAAGTGACATTTTCCGACCCAAAACAGGTCCCCATTTCAATTGCCTATGGAAAGTTTTCCCCATTTTTGGTGAATTTTAAATATGTTATTCCCGAGAGCTTACCGCGTCAAATGGCACCAAAATTGTTCTTCTACCACTTCCTCTGGTAAAACTTATCTACCACTACACTAGATACATTTCTGTTAAATTCAAGTTTGGCTGAGGAAGAAGCTTTCCAATTCTACCCCTTAGTGGTTAAATTCGATACTTCGGCATATATGAACTTGGGATGAAAGCCTTACTCCACGAGGTCTGTTACAAGGTCCATAACAGAAAGTATTTATAATACTGTTTACCTTCATCAGATGAATCTCCGCAGTCGTCTTGGTGGTCCAACACCCACTCCAGTATAACACAGCGTCCGTTTCGGCAGTTGAAAGCACCCGATTTACAAGGATTCAGCACTGCAAATATTTGACGTAATTTGTTGTTATTTGAAGAGGCCGATGTGCTCACGTCAAACAAAGTTCCTTTGTGCAGTGCTGTTAGAAGCTTTCAGGGGAAAGGAGCAAGAATAAAAGGGTGATTATATGTTAGTACACTCGATTCAAGTCAGTTAACTTGACTTCAGAACAACTTCTCGTCTCCGAATCATCGTTGCCAAAGTGCCATCTTCGTTAGCTGTTTACCTGAAATGGCTGTTCGGCCATAACTGTCCAGTGCTATTCACAAAAATCGCCATTCAAAAGGAGTTTTTTTCTCCAAAATATAGCATATGACCCAGCAAAGGAAGGACCTCGACGAGCTAGTTCCACAGTGGGTCATAAGCTAGATTTCGGGGCAAAAAATTAATATTCAAAAATGCCTGTATTACCATTAGCATAAGCAGTGAGAGTACGCTTTCGCCATCATTTATTTGAAAATGAATCTATGCTGAAAAGATATTTACAGTTGACATAATAATTTTGGACACCTAAGTTGAGCCGTTTCTCTGTCATAATATGTTTTAGAATGTTCATAGATATGCCTTGTTGTGCCACTCTGTTGAAAACGGTTCCCTGAGCCCTTTCAACAGATTGACACATCCCAGCATATCATTAACTCATTTCAGTAGAATGAGCTGTGTTTTTTGTTTTAGGGCTGCTAAGTTCGGCCCTTGGATTAAAATAAATAACAAAAGAAAATCTATTTTTGTGAAAATTCTGATGTCAAAATTATGGCTATGGGAATGTCATTGCCCTCTCGAAAGCAGGAAAAATATATGTTGCATTGTTAGTGTATGGTATTACGTTCTTTGCGAAGTGGGAAAGTCTATTTGTTGACTTAACCCTTTGAACCCCAGCGGCCGTTTTTCCGGCCAGGAACATGATACGTCATAATTTCATTAAATAGAGTGGATGCTAAGTGCACGTATGTGGTAGACCAATCAATATTTTCAACGTGCACCCCAGAAGGCTGCATGTTGAAAATATTAATTGGTCTTCCCCTAAATAATGAACATGGACTCTTCCAGTTGCTGTCATTGAACTAATATGGAAGATACGACCAGGGTTCAAAGGGTTAAGGCAGTGAGATTGTTACCTATATAGTTTCCCCTCAAATCCAAAGCCAACAAAAGCTAATTTAGCTTAACACAACGATAGTGTAATTCGGTGCAGTTCGAAAGATGTACAGATATGGCTTGTCATATTGGTTCTGAATTGTTTATTTACGTTTTATGTGTCTGTCCGAATTTATGGCCATCTCAAGACGGCAACCGAAAGTTTATACGCAACCCATCGTTTACTTATGTTATTTATTTATTTATTTATTTATGTTTTTATTTATTTATTTATTAAGGTTTAATGACACTTTAACAGCCAAGGTCATATCGTGTCGGTGACAGTTTTACGGGTGGAGGAAGCCGGTCTACCCGGTGGGAACCACCGAGCAACGACGAGCAGCTGCCAGCTCCCCAACATCGTAACTCCGTACTGCAGTACAGGCAGGGTTAGATTGGTTGAAGACATGCGCACCATCGACACGCAGTACGCCTTAGTACACGGCGTCATCGTGCCCCCATGTGGACAATCGGGATTTAGTGCCTTGCCCAAGGACACAATCAGGGAGTCCGAATCGATCGCTCGGACGGTCACCTATCCAAGGACTAACCGGGCTCACCGTTGCTTAACTTCGCTGATCTGACGAGAACCGATTACCGCAACGCCATCGCGCCCCCGTTTACTTATATTGTCCGTTTTAGTGTGGGTTATCGATTCCTATTATACCAGTAAAGGAGAATTTATGGCCACAGTAAACTAGGGCCCTGTGCAGCTTCAAAATTCCATTCGAATCGATTCGAAATCGTCCCTATGAATATATTCGATGCGATTCGAGTGGCGCCGATTTTGAAATTTTCGAAATGTTCTCAACAACATACGAAGTGTCACCTTCTGAAATCTTCTTCTAACATCAGGTTTTCTGGACAGGAGACCTGGTGATATGAAAAGAGTTCAAAACGGCCCCGCTTCCGAAACTAGTAGATTCCGTTTGTGGAATATTCCGCTTTTTTACTGACTTGCCCAAACGGACGATTCGCCGTTTAATATAACTCTCGAGTGAAAACTGACAACATTGGCTACATTCCGTGTTTGCAAGAAGATTCGATATCTACAATGTGAATAGGGGTGAATTTCGATTCGAGATTCGATTGGATTAGAAATACTCTACCCAATTCGATTCGAGAGTTGGTCCGACCCGAAATCGGTATTCGTAGGGTACGACAGTAAACACACCAGGCAGGTTAATTTCGAAACATCTAAACTTCTTTTTCTCTCTTTTTTTTTGGGGGGGGGGGGGGGGTTAACGACACTTTTGATAGCCAGGGTCACCTCGTGTTGGACAGTTTTACGAGTGAAGGAAGCCTGAGAGAACCACCGAGCAGCGACGAGCAAGTGTCAGACTTCCCAACGTACTCCTCATATGCAGGGTTAGCATTGGTTAAAGACAAGTGCACCATCGACGTGCAGTACGCCTTAGTACACAGCGCCACCCCCACCCCTCCCCAACCTCGTAATAACAGGGAGTCTGTCAGCATTGTGATCAAATCTTTATAAAGTCCAGTTCGAGCATTATCCTTCAGTTCAGTTTATGTTAATGGTGATGGACTACATGGTGTGGTGCAAAATACTGACCAGCTTAATGCAAGCAACAGCATAATGCCTTCTAAAAAGACTTGCGAATATTCTGCAGCGGGCTTTTATGATGGCTATGTAGAAATACCATTTTTACGATGCACTCGGGGGCCATGCAAAGGCCACGACAGTTAACATTTCAGACGTAATTAAGATATGAAATCCTGCACAGCTGAAAATATTAAAGCAGAAGAGATCAGCCTATCATATAAGAAAGTACTATATTTCAGCGATATTTTCCACCTGTCTTGGCACTCTGCCGACATTAAACTCAAACCATAATTATTTTAATTTGAAACATACGTCATCAAATGAAGTACACCAGAGCATGGAAATGTCTGATTGACCATTTCATCGAAGTACATGTTACAAAACATTCATTCATCAGCGGTATTGAATTTTCGTATCACACTGCAGGTGGAAAAGGGGGTGGATTCGATTTGAACAGCTAAGGAGTGCACACAGTCTCCAACATTTCACAGGGAAAAAAAACCTCTTTTCGATTAGGATACCACTGCAGTTGTACCATTTAACGTCCGAAATGCCATGATGTGGACAGTCAACACACAGTGATTAATGGTGAAATGCACGCATACCACAAAGGCACGGTGTGCATTGGATGGGAAATAAGGGTGCTTGGATGGGGTTTGGAAACAACAATGATTTGTCGAAGAACTAAATCATTTTTGTTTCATGAACCACCTTCAACCACTTCATAAGGCAGTTGGCGCCCTACCAATGAACAGAACAATATTATGATATGGATGAATGGCGAAAACATCAACCAAATGTAATGTGTATGAAAGGGGAACATGACAATGCAGTTTGGCCGCCGTGAATTGGTCACTTTCCATGTGTGGGCAATATTTCCACGAACACAATAATATTAAATTCTAAACACTAATTATGGGGGAATAATCATCAAAAATGTAATTAATGAAGCACCGGGTACAACCCGGTGCTTCATTAATTACAATTTTACTGATGATGATTTTTATTACCTGGTAAACGCATGCATCGACATCACTGTCGAGCTGCCCACAAGTGGATTACGGCCAGTTTACGGCGACTATACTATACATCTATCTTCACTTTATACGTAAAATAATAATTCCGCTAAATACTTGTATCTCAATTGATAAAAAGTCTGTTGTCAGCGAGAGCAAATAACGCCCCTTTCTGAGTTTTCCAACACTTATTGAAAAACTTTTGTATACCCCATCTTTACATCGCCTGTTTAATGTTTTGTTGGAGAAACACTATCAGTTTAGATCCCGCTTAATGAGTTTAACAAGGTAGAGTACTTAATTGCATTTTTGTGAAGATATATCAAAACAAACATTACGCATACAATGCTATAAGATTCCAAAACTTTGTACAAAAATTCATTTTTTGTTTCAAGAGACGAAAACTCATTCAAGCAGTAATATGTTCAGCTGAGAAGACAAATCGTTAGTCAAAAGCTAATCTACGAGACGAGTAGAAAGCACACACCTTCATCGCTGGTATCGGAACAGTCGGCAATATCATTGAGATGTGCAGTGATTGGAAAGCAAATGATGTCATTAGTGCATGTAAATTTTCCGTTACCACATGGATCAGTAACTGAGAGAAAAGAAAAAAACAGGTGAAATTAATAGTATCAAAATATATCATTGCTGAAGTAAATTAAATATCGGTCAAAACTGCAGTTAGAGTAGCAAAAAGTCTGCAGATGATGAGTCTGTTTTTTAAACTTATCCGTAAAACTAGATATGAATCATTTCAGTTCGATTCTGAAATTATTACATCACTACTGAAAAATAAACACACTGTCACGCGCGGTGAACCCATGCGTGAAATATTATAAGCTACATGACGCTTACTTGCCAGGTGTGGCGTCATATGAGGCGAAGTGATATTAATATTAGGCGAGGCCATAGACCGAGCCGAATATTGTTCGCACTGAGCCTCACATGACGCCATACTTGGCAGGTAAACGTCCTGTAACGTATTTATCACGCCACCAACCGAATTAAATAATAAATCAAAAGATCCGAATCGCTTCATTTTGAATATTCATCAGGAAACTGTCTTTTATTTGCACGCAAATAGGTGAAAACGTGAGGTGGGAACATTAATTCGGAAACAAAATGGCGCCCAGCAGAGGAGGTGTATGTGCTCATACATGGTCACTGGCAGTGAATGGACTCAATCCGATAGCCGGTTCCCCATTGAATAACCTAATATCGTTGACCAATCAACGTGCTATTAGAACACGTTGTTTTGTCACATTAAACAGGTGGCATGATAAAGATTATTACAACACTCTCTTGATCTCGGTTGTCATATTCCGTCGAACTGACAAGAACAGATCAGCTAGATCAAACACGACTCCATGGGCGTCGTGTTTTATCTGGTCTCGTCAACGAGATTAATTCACCGTTACACTCATCTGTTTGTTATGACAGCGTATATTTAATGAACACGACACCTGACGTGACCAAAAAGGGGAATTTTTGGAATGTGTGTCAAGAATATTTTTCGCAAAAGCACACTGAGTTTGTAAATTGTCGCCTCAAAAACGTCCTCAAGCCAGTGACGTCATTTGCGCCTCATTAGAGACAAGAATGACAAGGGTTTTAAAAAGTGAGGACTCGTTTTTCGGCGAACCAGATTTGACGAGCAAACTTCAGCTATATATGAGCTGTATATTATAGAGATGAAACCATTATATCAAGAGCTTAGGGGAGTGGTGGCCGAGTGAACAAGTGCGCTGGGCTCTCATGCCAGAGGTCTCGGGATCGATCCTCGCTCGGGGAACGTTCTCGATGAGTGCGAAACCGCTCTGTAAGCATCAATTGTGGGGTTGATGATGTCACGGAGTAGCGTCTTATCGGGTGGTGACATGAAATGGTTGTCCTCTGTGCGAAGGCAGACACACTCCGTGCGGACTAAAGATTTCTTCGTAGTATTCGAGAAGAGCGAGGCCACAAAGTTGCCACTACAAAGGTCATCTTACACCCCTGCGCCATTGGGCAACGGAGAGGCGTTAATATAAGTGACATGGCTTGTTCTTCAATCCTTGTAAAACAAATAAGCTTTAAAAAGCTTGTTGATGAACACCGGTGTTCCGTGATCCTTCACCCGACGGGGGATCCGCCGAGGAGTTGACAAATGAAGCCGTTGAAGGAAAAAATTTCAACAAAATCATATCATGTGACCCCTTCCCCATCTCTCCCCTCACTGGAAACAGCTCGACGGGCTCGTTCCAATGAGAAATCACGCAATATGGTTTGCTGACTTTTTTAAAATTTGAAAAAAATAATAAAAATAACAAACTTGGCGTTGGATAAAGGGTTAATAGTGATTTGTTTGGATGCCTAACCGTATTTTACACCCCAAATGATTCTGTTGTATAACAAATTTCAACAATTTGATAGCATTTATCATTTCAGCACAGCAGTAATTGAACAATCTTGTCATGGCAGCTATCACCGGGAAATTTCAAGCATTTAGCTTGTCCATCGTCGGGAGCAAACCTAACAGATACGTTTGGTACATGTTATTTAGTATGATAAGTAATTTTCTTTGGGGGAAGTTGGTTTGCGGGAAAGCCAGGGAGGATAAGGAAGTAGTATTCGAAATGAAGATTACTCCATGGAATGGAATTTGTTGTAAAAAAACGATATTAGTCTAAAATGAGAAAACGAGAATGATGTATATTTACATTCGGGTTTATTAATTAAAATAAAATACTTTATTCGGAGATTTTTCTAATTTTCTAAACCCGCTTAATGTTGGTTCGTGGTCGCTCAAAGTTTGAAAATTGAAAAATTATAGAGGGCGAGCAGACGATTTTAGGAGCAAAAAATCTGAAGCGAGGCTCGGTAATAATTTAACCCAACAGCTCGATAGAGCTGTCGGATTGAATTATTACGGAACCTCCCAACAAACCAGGATGGCTTCGGTCATTTCGCCGTTGACGGTATTGGATGAAATGATACCTCCCACGGGGGCTGTGTTTAAAGGGTTAAATATAATATAAACTCTGAGGGCCTAAAACGGACAGAGAGATCGATCTTAACTTATTAAATCGTTCGCGCTTCATTCGTAGATATTTGGAGGTTATTACTCAGCTAGTTTCGTATCGGCCGATATATCGGCCAGAGGTAACTTCATATCAGCCTGAGATCGGAGATCGAAGGCCGATGTGAAGTTGCTGAGGGCTAATATCTCGGCCGATATGAAACTAACAATGCAATAACGTCTTTATTTATTAAACCAAAACAAATAATTACAAAATGTTCTCATATTTGTCACAGTTTTCTGACAGTGCTGTTGTTTCTTTTCACAAATTCCGAAGTTTCCTCTTATACTGATTCAACCATCCGAATGTTTCGGTTTCCGCACCGGGGTAGCTGCGATGCTCGGATACTTGAACTATCTCTTCTCCCTCTTCGACGAATCTCTGCTCACGGCTCTGAATCTGGGTGTGGCGGGGGGGGGGGGGGTCTGTACAACTCTCGTCTTTCTTCTCTTCATCCACCTAATCCTTACTTATTCGCTAAATTTCTGCAACGTTTGTAACAACAATACAAGGCAAATTATTTATAAAGAAACGAATGCTGACTAAAGTTTCCACCGTGATAATTTTTTAATCATCTGAGAAACCAGTTACTTTCATCACTCATGGCTTTCGGTAGGTTTGTTCCGAAAACAGCCAAAATTTGCGAATTTAGATATTTGAACGCACCACATAGCTTCTGATCTCAAATCGATTTTTTTAAAAGTCTCCCAATTCAAGAGATCATATCCTAATGACTGGGGCATTTAAAACACGAATGATATTGAATGAACAGCTTTAGGTCAAAAACGCTGCAGGATACCGTCCAGGGTATATATCATTCTGTCTTTTCCCTTCGGGCTCTCTGATCGCTTCCCGTGTTAACAAGTTTAGTTGAAATCAGCTGGATAGAACGCAAAACAGCGTTCGAAATAAAAAGGTTAACATTAATGATATTATCTTTCAATGTTGTTCCGAATCAAAAACTACTTTTGATCTTTTCAGATGATGCTGATGATGCTTGTGATGACTGAAAATGCAGCTGCAATGCCACACTTCCAGTATATTTATCTCAATGAAAATGTTTACATATAACAACCTGGAATAAAAAACATTTATGCGTTACTAATAATAAATTAGAACTCTTTGATTTGACAAGTGATGCTAATTTAACGCGTTATTTAGAGCTGAAAAACTGATCAAACCAGAAACAGAAACCTGAGCTGCCATGCCAGCCTCCACAAAGTAACCTTCATCGAAAGAAACGTATTGGGGTAAAGTCTGCAATATATGTGCTTCTGTTTGATTATAAGTTATATATAGATATATTGACCCCACAGCAGCCGATTATTTTTATATGTGGATTCTGGATCCAACGATATGTCATGCAAAGAATGTCCAAGACGAACTAAAATACTACTGAACCATTTTACGTAATATGAAGGACAGACCACACTTGAAAATTTTTGAATAACTAATTCTTTAATTTTTTGCTTCAAAAACATAGCTTATGACCTCTCATTGGAGCCAGCTCGGTCCAATTGGCGGTCATAAGCTATGTTTTTGAGATCAAAAAATTAAAAAATAGTGAAAGTTGAATATTGATTTTTGTGAATAGCGCTGCCCGGTTTAGCCGTTACGGTTGGCAAAGGGTTAACGTCGAGCCTTTTTTAGTTCTGATATATACATTGTCTTCACACACCACCATTAGATATTGAAGGAGTTATTCGTTTCGGTTGTATTGTCGATGTTTTTTTTCACTTCTGTGCAAATTAGCTAAACCCCTATGTCCAAAGCAAAACATCTGACCCGCTCATAAACTTTATAACTCAATGTTGTTTAATAATAAAATGGTGTTAATTTGAACAAAAGACATTTGTAAACAGCTAGTTCACGTGTGTTATTGGTTCGATACATTAACCCTTTACCTAACCTGAAAAGCAGACGACACTTGCAAAAAAAATTCTTGAATAACTAATTGTTTTCATTTTTTGTCTCAAAAACATAGGTTATGACCCCTCGTTGGAACGAGCTCGACGCGCTCGTTCCAACGAGGGGTCATAACCTATGTTTTTGAGACAAAAAATGAAAAAATAATGAAAATTAATTGGCGATTTTTGAGAATAGTTCTGGCCGGTTTTGGCTGTTACGTTTGGTAAAGGGTTAAAAGTGTGTGAAATAAGACCATCTAGAACTAATGGCATTGAAATCCGTAAAAAATGCCATGTGGCCGTAAACTGTGAGAACGAGTACATTAGAAGAGTGATGGTTGGATGCGGAAACTTTGTTGCATAACCCTATCGAGATTTTTAAAGCTTGTTCTGAGCAAACTCATTCCGACATTACTATCTTTTTGGGTGTATTTGGGATGTAAAATGTCCGGAAATATTACGAAACAACATGCAACACTCTCGAACCTTGACGGATGCGAAACACCTGAGCACAAGAATGTTTCAAGAAAAATACAATTCCAGTTTTCGACGTGTGATTATTTGACTATACGCTAAACGATAGATTATCGTGATTATTTGACTATACGCTAAACGATAGATTATCGAAGAAATTGCGGAAAGATAGAAATCGTATCTCCCACTGTGAAGGTATAGAAATTTTCACTTTCACGGTATCAATCAAAATGGCGGCTTTCAAAGCATCACTTCAAGGTGAATACGAGTGAAATTATTACTGGAAATGATCAATTTGTTCTAAAATCGTATAATGAAAAGTAAATCTAGTGTTTTTGGGAGGATACCGATCATTCCCAGCAATAATTCAACAGGTATTCACCATGAATTGATGTATGCAACCCGCTAGTCCAAACGTGGCCTGAAAGTCCGTAATATAAGTTTTTTGTTTCTTTCAAAGGACGTACAAATCAAAAACTTATATTACGGACTTTCAGGCCATGTTTGGACTAGAAACCCGCCATCTGAATCAGACTGCAAAACGCTATCTGTTCAAAGTATCAATCAAATCACTTCCGCGTTTCAATGATTCAATGCGCTGTTTACTTTCATGCATCAATTCAAGTTTGAAATGAGTGGAATTATCAGATTCTTATAAAAAGCGTATAAAAACCGAGAGAAATGTTTATTTTTCGCGAACGCTTGCGCGAGCAAAATCATCTATTTGTCTCAGTCACAAGTGAGATAATTTTCAGTAGATATCACTAAATATCCTCTATGTATGCAATAAAACGAACGTCCCCAACAATGTTGATTAAAATAATATCTCACGCGAAAATTATCTCCCTTGAGATTACTGAACTTGCAAGACGAAATTTCTGAGGCTTGATGTGCGTGGATGAATGACAATGAGGTGTGAAATAGCGACGCCAATTAAAGCAATCACTATGTAACTGTACAGTCCGAGAATGTGTTTTCATAGCAATTTGGAAGTTTTAATTCATCAGAGGAAAAAAATTGGAAAACCGCATCTGACAGACTTTTAGATTATTAAAAAGAACAATGTCTGTATTTTCTGCAACGATGCGCGCACTGTTGATACAATGAATATAAAAAAGTTATAGATCACCAAAAGGGTCTGAAAAGGCAGTTTTCTATTTTTTAAATGGGTTTCTACTGGGAACAATAGTCCAATGTTCAAATTGATTGTGGAAAAAGTGTAACAAGATAGCTTTTACTTGCTTATACTACGCCACAGGAAAAGAACTGTAGTTTGTGAAATGATGCGCAATTCGATGATAAAAATACACGAATATTAAAAAAAATAAGTTTTTATATGAAGTTCCCATCTCTCTCAGTGTTAAATGCCTGAACAGCTTTACCAAATTAAGAGGAGGTAATGTTATAGAGAATCGCAGAAACCTGAACCTCTTTGAAATCTTCCTCTATTAGTAAGCTTTCTGTGACGGAGACCGGGTGAGAGAGTCCAAGTGGAGACGCGTTTTCTGATTCAATATAAATAAATAAATAATAAACAAATACAGTTTAGAGCCAATGAATCCACGTAAGTGCTCTCAGGCTTTACAAGTAAAATAAAGAAAACATATGCTTTGTGAAATCTCGTAATTTGGTTATAAATTAAATTAATTCAAAATGAACTGGTTCTGGGTATAATTTTTTGAAAAGATGAGTTTTAAGGCCAGTTTTGAAGGATTTGTAAGTTTGTGGTGACTGCAGGTGATCAGGCAGGGTGTTCCAGAGAAAAGGCTCAGCAACTGAAAAGGCCCGATCACCTGCCGTTACTAGGTCGCCTGGGTTATGGCAGAGTTTATTCGCAGATGAGGATCTTAGAGATCTTGAGGGAACATAGCGCTGAAATAGATTGCTGAGGTATGATAGTGCCAATCCATTAAGACATTTATAGAGGGTGATAAGAACTCTGAATGTGATGCGTTCTTCAATAGGGAGCCAATGAAGGTGATAAAGAAGGGGTGTGATATGAAATGATTTCCTCCTCCTTAAAATGACTCTCGCTGCGCAGTTTTGAACAAGCTGGAGTTTTTGCAGCAGGGACTGTTTACAACCATACAGTAGAGAATTACAGTAATCTAAGCGGCTGGTCACAAATGGGTTCATTCCCACTAGACCAATTCCCTTTAGACCAATTCCCATGAGGCCAATTCCCAATAGACCAATTCCCCTTAGACCAACTGATGTGTTCTACTTTTAAAATAATTCTATATCAATAATTTGACATATTTATAAATATTTATAAATGTATTTAATGTTTTTAATATTCAAGCCTGAAAATAAGCAGCCTGTCACTTGCAGAATGAGGTCCCCAGAGGGTGAATTTCCCGATGCTATCCCATACAGTGGGCCAGTTTATCCTTTGGGTACCTCTTTCTGTTTATGTTTGAGACCTTGATTCAGGTTGTGGTTCACAGAGGGTAAATTTAGTACAGCAGGGTAGCATCACCAAATTCACCCTCTGGGGACCTCATTTTTCAGATGATAGTCTGCTTATTTTCTGGCTTGTTGATACTTTATAGATGTTGGGCAGATTTTTCGTAACAATTGTTATAGTAATCACACACTTTCAAAGGCTGTGATTCTTTTTATTATTTTTTTATGCAATAAAGTGCTTATCAATAAATAAATGTTTTCTTAATTATCCTTAATCAACCAACAGTATGTAGTTGGTCTAAGGGGAATTGGTCTTTTGGGAATTGGCCTAGAGGGAATTGGTCTAGGGGGAAGACACCGACAAATGCCAGTGTATTCGTCTTTCTGCCTGGAAAGTGAAATCGATTACATCCAACGCCGCATGGCGCGCGCAGAACGAATGAAAGCGAAGGCGTTGGCAGCTGATAAGATTTTGAGAGTATGTCGGTTACTGTGCTCTGTACCATTGGGTAAAAACGGGGCGTTGTTGTCAAAAGTTGTTATCCGTTTTTCGTGTACGAGTTCTTTTCTATCACTCAGATGCCGTTAACCCTTTACCCAACGAATCGGCTACATCCGCGCGCGTAATATGCAAATCCGCAGCTTAAAGGATATTTCGAGCTCGTTCCAATGAGGGGTCACATGATATGCTTTTGTTGAACGTTTTTGAAAAATTTAAAAAAAAATGATATTTAAAATAATAAATTTTGATATCGTCTGCGTTGGGTAAAGGGTTAAGGTTGTTTACCTCTTTCCCATATGCCATAACATTACACCCAGTTCTCCTGTGCAAAACATTACGACTGGTTCAGTCTCTATGTAATGACTACGGCTGGACGGACAAAAACAGCGTGGTCTAGTAATTTTGTTTCCTCCCTTTGGAAATTTTGTGAGGATGAAGGCAACTTATTATTCTATGTTGTCCTCCGCAAAGGGCCTAAATAATATCTAACTCATATGACAAATCGCCAACTTTAAGGTGCTACACAAGTAGTAACAAATGGACTTACTATGGAAATCCCAAGTCTGATATTCCATAAAATCCAAATAAATTCTACACCAAAATGAAGAGTGTGGTGCACTGAACACGCAAAATATATGGTGTTGACTCGCATGGCTGGTGGCAAGCACGAGTGATTCTCCAACCCTGCTATTGCATTTGTACCAGAGCTGATAATAACATAATATGTCTTGAGAACAACACATATTTGCTTCAGGTATCCAAGAACAAAGCTAGGAATTCAAGACACTTCAAGATGCTGCGACAGGTCTGCGTGCAGGAAAATGTCAAGGAAAATGTCGTTCATAAAATGATAATATTATCGCTTACCTTCATCTGAATTGTCACCGCAGTCGTTTACGCTGTTATTGAATTTTGATCTGCCTACACAGTTTCCATTAGAACACTGTAACTGGGAACTGTCACAGAATGGACCACCTGAAATGATGTAAAATGAATATATCAAATTCTGTTCTGCTCGGTAGTTTGGTTAGAATAGCTGAAGATTGGGCGGCAACAGTTACTGTCATCGTCACGTTTTCTGATTCACGCCTTCGTATTTAGACTACAGGCTTTAAGTATTAGATGATATGCGATGTGGGCGTTGTGCTCAGTACAATGGATTAAAGACTGCGTTACGCAAAACCTGACCAAAAGAAAAAAAGGCGTGTAAAGGGAAGAAAGTACTTGCGAGTTAAACTCAGGTGGTAAGATTGGAGTTGGATATATCTGCATAAAATATTTCATTAAATTTGTAGCTTTCAACAAAACATTTTACTTTTAAATTGGAATTAGTGCAAGCAAGCTACATCAATAACCAATCGCACAATCCGGAAAACAAATCAACCAAAATTATAATAATGTATCTAAACTAGAGGATCTAAAGAGCCTGTAATCGCTCATCTGGAACGACATATAAAAATGTGATTTCCCATGGGCTTTCCATGGTAACTATATGAACTGCAATTGTGGCCATGTCTGCAACATTACATCAACATTACATGAGGATCATTGGTAGAAGGTGTCCAAGTCCACAGTCAGGTGAAGTTTCAAAACATTTGACTTTGTAGCTTCAGAGGGGAAGACATTTGCAAAATCCATCAATCTGAATCAGAGAATGTCACTGTGGCCAAATTTCCCAACCAACGGGAAGAAAAGGAGGATCGTTTGTAGATGGTCTCCAATAGACCATTCATGCGAAGTTTGGTTCACGTCGGCTCAGTAGTTCCAGAGAAGATGAAAATGTGATTTCCCATAGGGTTTCTATAGTAATTATGAGCCGCAATTGCGGCCATGCTTGCATGACGATCAACATTAAATGAGGACCGGTGGCAGAGAGTGTCCCAGTCATCAACCATGCAAGGTTGCAAAACATTTAGCCCTGTGGTCTCAGAGGAGAAGACTTTTCAAAATCCATCAATCAGAATCAAAAAATGCTTCTGGCAGCAATGTTTTTCGATGCACGGTAACAAAATGAGGAGCGTTTGTAGAGGACCTGCCAAAGACTAGCCCTGCCAGGTTTGGTTCACGTCTGCTCAGTAGTTCCAGAGAAGAAGATGAACATGTGATTTCCCATAGGGTTTCTATAGTAACTATAAGCCGCAACTGCGGCCATGTTTACACCCTGCTCAACATTAAATAAGTATCGTTGATAGAGAGAGTCCCAGTCATCATTTTTGTGAAGTATCAAAACATTTGGCCTGGTAGTTTCAGAGGCGAAGATTTTTGAAAATCCACCAACTAGAATCAAAGAATGCCTCTGGCGGCCATGTTTTTCAACCCACGGGAACAAAATGAGGATCGTTTGTAGAGGACCTCCCACAGACCATTCCTGCCAAGTGCGGTTCACATAGGCTCAGTAGTTTCAGAGAAGATGAAAATGTGATTTCCCATAGGGCTTCTATCGTAACTATAAGCAGCAATTGAAGCCATGTTTGCAACCCGATCAACTTTAAATGAAGATCGTTGGTAGATGGGGTCCCAGTCATCAACCATACACAGTTTCAAAACATTCGGTCCTGTCGTTTCAGAGCAGAAGATTTTTCAAAATCCATCAATCAGAATCAAAGAATGCCTCTGGCGGTCATGTTTTCAAACCCATGGGAACAAAATGAGGATCATTTGTAGAGGACCTCCCACAGACTATCCCTGCCTGGTTTGATTCACGTCGGCTCAGTAGTTCCAGAGAAGAAGATGAAAATGTGATTTCCCATAGGTTATCTATAGTAACTGTAAGCCGCAACTGCGGCCATGTTTGTAACCCGATCAACATTAAATGAGAATCGTTGGTAGAGGGGGTCCCAGTCATCATTTATATGAGGTTTCAAAACATTTGGCCCGGCCGTTTTTTTTGAAAATCCATCAACCAGAATCAAAGAATGCCTCTGGAAGACATGTTTTTCATCCGAAGGGAACAAAATGAGGATCGTTTGTAGAGAACCTCCCATAGACCATTCCTGCAAAGTTTGGTTCACACCGGCTCAGCGGTTACAGAGAAGATGAAAATGTGAAAAGTGTAAGGACGACGGACGCCAAGTGATGTGAAAAGCCCACATGGCCCTTTAGGCCAGGTGAGCTAAAAGGTACTTTAATGAAAACGTATTTTAAAATCCCATAAATGTATTTTAAATGGGCAAAGGAAATAGCAAAAACTTGAAAGAATTTGAAAGAGAATTTTAAATTAAGGCAGATCTGTAGCGACCAAGTTCAAGAGAAGCAATTAAAATATGAATTAATGTTCTTGTGATCGAATAAGAGACGTGGGTTTTCTCGAAAAATTCATTCCAGTTTCAAGGCGTGTAAGACTGTGGGTCGTGGGTGAGGAGCTGGGGATGCCCCATGCTATAGGTTAGAGGAGGTGCCACATCGTTGCTAAAGTGTAGGCACGTTGTAATGTAAGGGAAGCCACATAGCTTATATGGAGACTAGGAACTGTCGCGGGCCAAGTCGGTGGCCATGGAAGAGTGTAGGATCAGGAAAAGGAAGTACGAGCTCCGGGAGCTCGCGAATATTTGCATTTAGGTAGATGGTCTTATCTGCTGTACAAGGCAAGCCATACGTAGACAGAGTAGACTTTGCCTGTATGAACATTATTCTGAGATAAACGGAGGGGAGCACTTAATCCCCTAAGAGGCGACTGTTTGGATGAAAAGCGTCCAGTCAAGTGACGATACATTAGTGGCCGTGCGACGGCAATGGTAGAGCGACATTCCGTTACATGTTAGAGTAAAGGTGCCCATTAAAGTGACAATACATTAGTGGTCATGCGATGGCAGTGATAGAGTGAAGTTCCAGTTGTATGTTCCTGAAAAGGCGACCAGAGTCTAAAAACACCACATGGAGCCGAGAAGGTCAAACACCAGTGACAAGGAAGAAGCGGCATGTGACAAGGAAGAAGCAACTAGCGACAACAGAGAACGCGGGCCCGCAAAGAGACTAAAAATCTGTGAGGGTGGGACGTGATTGACGTTTTGTTTTTATTTATTCGTTGGATTTCATATAAGTCACAAATTACTATATTTTTTATATGTATTAAATTTATTGTTTTCAGTGAACCCCTGATTACTATATTTTTTATATGTATTAAATTTATTGTTTTCAGTGAACCCCTGTTGATGATGTTTTTTGGTGAAAAGTCACTGACCCCTTCAGGATAGGAACCACCCCAACAAAAAGAAACGGGCTGGTTCGACACGGCGAGACATGCGTTCACGCACGGATTCAGGTGACACTCCTGGTGTCTGGGCTGAAACGCGGCGTGAATCTGTTCCTCCTAGCAACGACAACGTCCGGTTTCCGACAAACGGCTCATATTCTTCACCATTCAAACAATTCTTTGTTTGTTTTGAGGATTTTTTTTTTTTGTTTGTTCGTTTTTTGTTGTTTTTTTTTCTCTTTTATCTTCTTTAATTTGTCTTCTTTTCCAAACTTAACTGATTTGGTACAACTGATTTTCAACTTAAGCTTTAAAGTGCTATATAAGTTAGGAAAGTCAGTTCACTTTGAAATTCCAAGTCTAATATTCCATAAACATTAATTAAATATACACAAATTATGCATCAAATTATATGTTGTCGACTCACAGAATTGAAAGCGAGCACCAATGGCACCACGTGAGCAGCTAACATGTTGTCACGGCAGTACTGCCATGTGGCACGCCATTGGATGAAATGTAATGCTGTTGTGCTTGTCATGACAACGATCGTGCAGCCTAACGGTTGCGTCATGGTATCGTTCGTTCCGCCGCCGCCATACTCTGTTTCGCCTGTCGTGTAAGTCGAAAGTGTACCTCGATTCACGACGTTGCTCCACTGACGATTGTCCCAGCGCTGTCGTGCTCCACACCAATTACGCCTTGCTGCGATGTGACGTTGAGTCAAACGTCGAATTATTCGAGGTCGTCGAGCGTACAAATTTCAGCAGTGCGGGCGATTTCGGATAGTCTGATCATTGACTCGCAAATCTGTCGCTCGGTGCAGCTGCTGTCCAATTTCTGGGGCACTTTGATGGCGGTTACGTAATGTTGTGGTTCGGATGAAACGATCCTGGTTAACAGTTGTCGCCCTTGGACGACCTGACCCACGTCTGTCATCAACATTGCCTGTCTGATGGTAGCGTGATCACAACGTGTTAATCACCGATTGAGTAGCGTTGAGAATT
Organism: Pictodentalium vernedei; assembly: GCA_031216915.1. Lineage (NCBI taxonomy): Eukaryota > Metazoa > Mollusca > Scaphopoda > Dentaliida > Dentaliidae > Pictodentalium > Pictodentalium vernedei. Next base: position 231,740,452 of record CM062289.1, on the reverse strand, counting down.
TGAGCCACTACAGTCTGTCGGTTGGCAGCTTCCAACATGCCAATGTCACGTAAACGTTCTTCACGTGTCAGTCTTCGCTGACCTCATAAGTTACGTTTCGACCAGAAACTATTGAACAACGAGTTTATACCAAGAAAAGAACGTTGAGATCTCCGAAAAAGCCCGTTCAGTACAAATGGAAATTTCAAAACGTACCCACAAACATTAACGCGGCGCTCGTGCGAAAAACTACACGAAGTACTTTTTTAATAGTATATTACAACAAGACATCTGGTCGCCCCAGCTTATGTTCAAAGCCATGGCCCTCCAAATAATACCAGCGTGTCATCATTCTGCCGAGTTTAACCATTTAAACCGTGTGTTCTGATTGAGATCACTCTATAAAAACATGTGAGCAGACAATGTGCGAATTCATCTTCCATCTGGAAAATATATTGAGAAATATTTTTTAAAGAATGTCACTTCCTGATCGAGGAGACCCAGGCGTGTCATCAGTCACATGGGTTAAAGTCGTGAATTTTATGACCATCGGGGAAACTTATATCAGTTGTAGCTTCGGATCGTAGTGAAGCCGTTTTAAGGCAGTCAACAGAGACGTAGTCAGGCTAAACGAAGTGGGGCACACGAGCGACAACATGATAAGGGAAATAAATCGTGAAGATACATGATTTTTCACTGAGCCCAATTTTTTTTATGGTATGTTGAAACATTTTTGAACTGCCCTTAACTTTAAAGGGTGTTTTCTGAAATTTCGGTTTTAATGACCAAGACAATGTGGAATAGGAAGGTCATTGCTGACACGCATTATTTCTTGCAAAACATAGAGTATTACTTGAATTTTAACAAACCAACTCATACAAATTATTTCATATTTTGCAGCAGACCACAAATACATCAATTTTCCTAACTCAACTCAAGCAGCCTAGTTCGGGTTCTGACTTTTCTTCAAGTTCATTGTTTCTAACTGTGAGAAACGCTTGTTGGCGGTGATGATGCATTCCATCAAAATGAATGCCGTCATTTGTCTGACCAGCGGTATCAAATTTACCCTCTGTATGAAAAGTCGGCCGAACCGGTTTCGGGAATCTTATATGTGTTTTGCCTCTGAAGCAGATTTAATTTAAATCTATCTGTGCCAGAGCCATGTGAGTTTCGTGGAATACCCAGATTTGTAAAGGAATTTTGATGAGTATAATAATGTTGTTAACCCTTTACCTAACGAATCGCCCGCGTAATTTGCAAATTGAGCAGTTGAAAAAAAAAACAAATTAAATATTTCAACAAAATCATATCATGTGACCACTCATTGGAACGAGCTCAATGAGCTCGTGTCCATGAGTGGTAACATAATATTGATATGGTTTTGTTGAAAGTTTTTTTTTAAAATTAAAAAAAAATAGTAGTTAAAATAATAAATTTTTATATTCTCTGCGTTGGGTAAAGGGTTAACCCTTTACCCAACGAATCGCCCGCATCCGCCCGCGTAATATGCAAATTCAGCAGTTGAAAAAATATTATTTTTCAAAAAATTTCAACAAAACCATATCATGTGACCCCTCGTTGGAACGAGCTCGTTCCAACGAGGGGTCACATGATATGGTTTTGTTGAAATTTTTTTGAAAACATTTAAAAAATGATATTTAAAATAATAAATTTTTATATTCTCTGCGTTGGGTAAAGGGTTAAAGAGGAACACTGGTGAAATTGTCTCAGGGAACCCTTTTCACTATTGTGTCTGTAAAAGACTTTTTTGTGGTCTCAAAAGATACATAAATTAGGAGGGTCCAGTGAATATTTGATATTCGAAAAACAATTCGATTCGAAAAGCATTTTCTTATCATATTCGAGTAGAAATCGGAGAGTCAATATGGTATTTTCGGATTTTGTTAACGATAGCAATGCGGCAAGTCTTGCGGTTTTTAGCTATATACTTGACTGGTATTCCAATTACATCATTAAGGCATGCATGCCTTCGTGATGTAGTTGGGATATTTTATCAGTTGGGATCTGAGCCATCGTGGTCGGAACAAATCAGGTTTACACCCCACCCCATCTTCGAGGCGCCCCTTGCCTCAATACGCCATATTCGTCACGAACAGAAAAATGTGCGATCGTTCATATTCGACATTAGGTATTCGTTCGTTTCGAAATTTCTCGGTGCATATTCGATTCGACATTCAATTTGAGTGGAAATGCTATATTCGCAGGACCTGACACAGATCATGGAAATGTAACGACTTGGTTGTCTCTGGAAAATGAATTAAAGTTACTTACTTTCGTCATACTTTCCTTCAAAGCAATCATCTACGCCATCTTGAACTTTGGACAGTGGTATACATGTTCCATTTGGACATCTGTATTCAGTTTCGTCACAGTATTTGGCATCTGCATAAAAAATGAAGAACATGTAATAAGTAATTTTTAGCCCGACTATTTACAGTGAGGACTATAGTAATGACTTTTGTCCGTCCGTCCGTCCGTCCGTCCGTCTGTCCGTCTGTCCGTCTGTTAACTTTTAGAGTTTTGGTTAAAGTTTGTGGTTAAAGTTTTTTACTGAAGGTTCAAGTGTTTTGGGGGTTTTTTGGGGTTTTTTTTCCTGTTTAGTTGACATTTGGAGTTTTGGTTAAAGTTTGTGGTTAAAGTTTTTTATTCAACCTTCAAGTACAGGCTATACCTGGTAGTTCTTGTCTAATCGTCACAAAATTCCATATGCAGGTTTTAGGTCATGTCTACTTGAGAACGTCCCCTTTTGGTCGTGATCGGTCAACCGGTATGGCTGCCCGAGCCCAAAACCCGAAAACCATTAGCACAGTCTACAGGTCGTATTTATGAAGGGATTGCATTGCAACTTCATAGAATGCCTTTGTATAATGCCTAGATGAGAACGTCCCCGTTTGGGCATGATCTGTCAACCGTGATGGCTGCCCAAGCCCGAAGCCCAAAACTTTTAGGGCAGTCTGCAGGTCATGTTTAATATGTACGGATTTCATTGTAACTTGATACGATAACTCCGTATGATGTCTACATGAGAATTTCCTCATTTGGGCGTGATCTATCAACTCTCACGACTGCCCGAGCCCAAAATCCGAAAACCTTTAGCACAGTCCACAGGTCATTTTTATGGAGGGATTTCATTGTAACATGATAGGTTGACTTCATATAATGTCTACATGAGAAAGTCCCCTTTTGGACTTGATTGGGCAACTGTGACGGCTACAAGTGCCTGAAGCCCGAAAACCTTCAGCACAGTCTACAGGTCATATTTATGAAGGGATTTCCTTGTAACTTTGTAGAATCAATCCACATGATGCCCAGATGAGAATGTCCCCTATTGGTTGCGATCATTCAACCATGATGGCTGCCCGAGCCCGAAGCCCGAAAACCTTTAGCACAGTCTACATGTCACATTTATGAAGGGATTTCATTGTAACTTGATAGGTTGACTTCATGTAATGCCTAGATGAGAACATCCCCTTTTGGGCAACTGTGACGGCAACAGGGACCCGAAGCCCGAAAACCTTTAGCACTGTCTACAGGTCATATTTATATAGGAATTTCATTGTAACTTGATAGGTTGACTTCAAAAAATGTCTAGATGAGAACCTCCCCTTTTGGGCAACTGTGATGGCAACAGAGGCCTGAAGCCCGAAAACCTTTAGAATATTCCACAGGTCAAAATTATAAAGGGATTTCATTGTAGCTTGGTAGGATGATTCCAAGTTTGTGGTTAAAAACCCAGACAAACACCACCACCCCCCTACCCCCCCCCCCACCCCCCCACCCCCCACCTCCCAATTAGGCTTGTTTTTCTTCTTTTTTTCTCCAATATGCATTTTGAACTATTTACAGACACTACATGTGGAACATTTTTTAAAACTTACGTACCCCCCATCTTCCCCCCCACCCCCCGGGGGCCAATTAGGGACTTTTTTTTCTTTCTTCAAAAATGCTGGTTTACAGTTTTGGTTAAAAACCCAGACAAACACCACGCGACCCCCCCCCCCCCCCCCCACCCCACCCCACACCCTCCTTATTAGGCATTTTTTTTTATTTTCTCCAATATGCATTTTTAACTATTTACAGTCACTACCATTTTTTTCCTTTTGTCAAAAATGCTTTTTACAGTTTTGGTTAAAGTTTGTTGTTAAAAATCCAGACACAAATTATCACTCCCACCCATCCCCCTCACCCACCCCCCAATTAGGCATTTTTTTTTCTTTCCTCGAATATGCATTTTGAACTATTTACAGTCACTACATGCGGAACCTTTTTTTAAACTCACGTAACCCCATGGGGGGGGGGGCAATTAGGCACTTTTTTCTTTCTTCAAAAATGCTTTTTTAAAGTTTGTGGTTAAAAACCCAGACAAACACCCCCCCCCCCCCCCACCTCAACCCCACCCCCACCCCCATGGTGCCAGTTAGGTATTTTTTTTCTCTGCTCAAAATGCATTCTGAAGCATTTGGATTGACCACGTGGAAAAAAATGGACTCCCCTGACACACCCCCACTCTCCCCCACCCCTCACCCCCACCCCACCTCCTCCTCACCCAGGGCCATTCATGCAATATTTTTTCTTTGGTACAAAATGCATTTTTAGCCTGACTGTTTATAGTCAGGGCTATAGTCATGACTTTCGTCCGTCCATCTGTCGGTCCATCCATCTGTCTGTAAACAATTGGTTTCTGACTGATAACTCCAGTTTGGATTATTTGATTTCAACCAAAGTTGATATGTGTATTTTCCAGCTAGTAATACAGGCCAGGTTTGAATATAGGTTCCACAACTCACTACCCCACACCCCCCCCCCCCCCCACCACCACCACCACCACACACGCACACACACACACACACAAGCGTGTCACTTAGGCAATTATTTCCAAAATGCATTTGGAAGGATTGGGAGTTATTACATGCAAAAGAGAAATTTGACTCATATAGCCCAACATTGCTTTATATTCTGCATATTTAATCCTTTACCTAACACAAGTTGAAGCCAACAGTACCAATTTTTTTTTCTGAAACATCAGATTTTTTCATTTTTTTACTTCTAACCATGGCTTATTAGTCCTTATTGCAACAAGTTTGTTCCATTAATAGGTCATGAGGTATGTTTTGAAGTAGAGAAATGAAAAAATAAAATTTGAATAGCAAATTTTGTATATCACGAGTGCAGATATGGCAGATTCGTTAGGTGAACTGTTAACAAAAAATGGTTCCGACTATTTTGCGTCTAAGCATTGCCATTCCTGGGATAGTCGGGCTGCATGCGTGACATCACTCTAGTTTGTTACTCATATGCCCCGTATATTTATTATATTTACACACACACAAACACTGACACATTTTTTGGCACTTTTTGATAAACTGTTACAGACAATTCCTACCAAGAACATTAATTTGATTTTATGAATGCTGGTTTCCTCCAATATATCCTGGTATGTAATAGTTATTCAGTGACCATTGGCTGAGGTTTGTCCAGGGGGGGGGGGTCGAAAGTATGTAGCGAAGGAAGCTGGGTGTGACACCCCCTCCCAATTATATTTTTCAGTCGGTGTATTTTCGTCTGGCTTAGAGTCGTAGATATGTATTCGCTTTTGTTAGTAATCATGTACGTTCTTGTACGAGGCTAGATTTTAAACTTGAGATAAAATCACACACACACAATAGGCCATACAAATAGTGTTAAACCGATTACCAATAATGGTCGCTGACCGATTACCGGTTATTTGAGTTCACAATCGGCCGATTCCGGCGCCGATTCCGATTGTAATACCGTGCACCACTAGACAAGTCGAGACTTGAAAGAACAACATTAAACTGAACATTTTTCACAGTGTTAAACTTCGGTGACCGGGGTCGCCGTAAAATTACCAGTCGCACGCACTTGGGCGGTAAACGTGGCTCTCAGAGCCACGTTTACCGCCCAAGTGCGTGCGATTGGTAATTTTACTGCGACCTGAGTCAATGGTGTGCAGCCTTCACTTTTCCAGTATGAACTGGCCATTGCCGCAAGTATGCTCAATTGTAAGCTTTACATGTCGTTTAACTTGTATATCCCGCAAATGTGCGTCTAGAGAGATTAAGAATACACGCTGTGGCTGTTTCTCAACTTTATTGAATGAATCATCGCAAAATGCTTGGCAACAATCGGTTGAACCGATGTTCCAGGAGCCGTTGCCGTTGTTATCCGATTGCCCACAATCGGCCGATTGTGGTGGTCGGTTCCGATAATCGGTTGAACACTACATACAAATCGACGGGTGTGGTACCAGTTTCGGGCAGTTAGGGGTCCAGTATGACCAGTTTTGAAACACGGTACGTGTTAATTATACAAGAAGTTGCGTCATGACTACTATATGTGTATATTTTATTTATTATACGCTAAACGATAGATTATCGAAAAAACTGCGGAAAATTAGAAATCGTATTCCCAACTGTTAAGATATAGAAATGTTCACTTTCACGGTATCAATCAGAATGGCGGCTTTCAAAGCATCACTTCAAGGTGAATACGCGTCAAATTATCACTGGAAATGAACAGTTTGTACCAAAAACGTATAATGAAAAGAAAATCTAGTGTTTTCGAGTGGATACCGATCATTTCAGGCAATAATTCAACACATATTCACCTTGAATTGATGCATAAAACCCGCCAACTGAATCAGATCGCAAGACGCTACCTGTTCCGAGTATCGATCAAATCACTTCCGCCTATCAATGCGCGCTGTTTACTTTCATGCATCAATTCAAGATTGAAACGAGTGGAATTATCGATAGGAATGATCAGATTCTTAAAAAAAGAAAATCTAGTGCTTTTGAGTGGATACCAGCGCGAGCGAAAATAACCATTTGTCTCGGTCACTCGTGAGATAATTTTCGGTATCCATTTAAAGACGCTAGATATTCTCTATTTATCCACAAATAGATTTCCTAGCGGTCTTGAGTTTCTAAACTTATCCCGACAAATTAGGGCCATGCTTCGAGATTCGATTCGATTTCGAATCTTATGTTGATATTCGGGTCGATTCTAAATCGGCTGCCCGATTCGTTTTCCTTTCGAATCTTTTTCTTGGGAATTTAGCTTGGTATCAGTCATCTTCATCGTCTCACAAAACGTATAGTTCAGATGGAAATAAATAATGTTGAAATAAAAGACTGAGTGTAACTTCCGATACATTCACATAAATAACATCTTCACTCATGCCACCAGTCATGATAATTCCAATATCGCTAGTCCCTATCACTATTAAATACAAATCTAAGGTTTCCAAGTAAAGTCGACGATGAAATATAACACTTACAGGGTAATATTCCAACAACATCATCAAGGCATGCCTTCGACGAAGGCATGCCTTGATGATGTAGTTGGATTATTTTATCAGTCGAGACTTGAGAGCTATCACAGTCGGACCAAATCAGAGGTATAGTACCCCAACCCTCATTGGTCATCTTCAAGACGCCACTGATTCGATTCAAGAGAGTGGTGGCCGAGTGGATAAGTGCGCTGGTCTCTCATGCCAGAGATCACGGGATCGATCCCCGGTCGGTGAAAGTTCTCGAGGTGTCCGAACACTCTCTGTCAGCATCAATTGTGGGGGTGATGCTGTCACAGCGTAAAGTCCTATCGGGTGGGGACGTAAAATGGCTGTCCTCTGTGCGGAGAGAGACACACTCCGTGCAGGCTAAAGATCCCTTCGTAGTATTCGAGAAGAGCTAGGCCATGAAGTTGCCGCTATGTAGGTCATCCCACACACCTACGCCATTGAGCCAAGGAGAGGCGTTAATATAAGTTGCATAACTTGTTCGCCAATCCTTGTAAAACAAATAAAATTAAATAAATGATTCGATTCAGGGTTCGATTCGATTTCGAATAATATATGTGTTTGGATACTAGATTCGATTCGTATGGGAAATCTGTGTTATTCGCTGAGCCCCTACAACAAATATTCCATAGTCGGGACGAATGGGTGACGAATAGGTCTTCAAAATCGGTCAACTTCGCGACGCCCATGGTGGCGAGAAGGATCTTTTTAAAGCACATTTAGAGTTGATCTCCATTTTGAGTCGGTGCTATTTTCTCTCACCATATATTAATGTACCATAAATAGATATACTATTATATTCAGACTGTTTTGTCACGTCTCATTTTATTACGTTGATTTTTGCTGTAAATCTGCTGAGATATTAGTATGTGCCTTTGCCTACTTCTTGGGATATGAATTTTCAGACAAACAAGAAAAATGTGCCATTTTGCTGAATTATGCGCTTGCTTGTTCCATTGCTTGGCGTTTCGGTACTGCTCAAGTGGTTGTTGTCAGCTATATCGCGATCCTTATGTTTTAAAAAAAATGCCTAAAAATAGCGTTTTATCCCTAGTTTGAAAAAGGTTTGTTCCAATGAGGGATCGAAGCCTATGTTTTGGGAAGAAAATGCATATTTTTAGTTCTTTCAAAGTGTCGTTTCCTAATCGTGTTAAGTAAAAGGTTACGAGAGCCATGACGAGGTCCCCGTGGGAACCCCGGGAAGGGAATCAGTGTTTGTTTACTGTGGTAAACAAGCTCTGATTTACTGGTAAAATAGGACCCAGTTACCAATGCTTGGGGTTGAAGTCCTCTAAAATGAACAAAATGGGTATAAACGATTGGCTAGCCTTGACTTTATATCCATGTTGCGGTCATGCTTAGCCATTAGATATGTGACTTTAAGCACCAATAAATAAATAAATAACATGGTGAGCGTGATCATCAGATACGGCTCATCAGTGTTAGACGCCACCATCAGGGCTGCATTGAAAAGCGACCTGTTCGATGTGCTTGATAATCAGTAAGATTGGGGTCTGCAAATCTCAGATTTCGGATCGAGTCGAATCGCGACTCGAATCAGACAGAGGATTTCGAATCGAATCGAATCTCGAATCGTGTCTCGAATCGGATCGAATCTCAAGGCGTTTCAAATTGTGAAGATTACACCTTTCTACAACTTTAATTATTGCCAGCCTCCACCCATGCATTGTATATTTCAACAGAGACTCTTCTGTTTGGGCACGTCAATCAAATGAGTGGAATATTCCAGGGCGGAATTGAAGTTGTTTTGGAAGCGGAAATTCTTGGTCTCTTCTTTCATCAGGTCTCCTGTACAGGAGACCTCATGAGAGAAGACTTCAGCGGCGACATTGTTTTGGTAGAATCGATTCTAATCATAAGGGCGCTTTCGTATCGAATCGAATGTCACAGTATCGCGGGGTCTAAAGTTAGATGGAATTGATATGTTTAGTTCAAATAAAGTATAAAGTATAATATAAAATAAAATTTCAGAACACCATCTTGTGACAGCTAAATGAACCTAGCACGTCGTCGGTTAAAGAATTAATCTTCACGTTGATCGTTTTACCAATTCATTGCATCACATTTGCTGTGTGTTTTTGCGGAAGACCATCCCATTAAAAGACGGAAACATCAGTAAGCATCACATAAACGTCTCAGTGTATGTTTAGCTGTTCATATGCCTCAATCTGTTGAAAATGTACGCAGTGGATTGAAGAAGACAAAGAGCATTCGTTATTTTCCATCACATGTTTATCGTCAATACTCTTTGGTTTTGGAAGCGCCTCCAGGCCCGCACATTATCGTACCACGCCAATTGCAAGTCTCACGATCTGCATATACATTTCGCGATGATAAAACGAATCAATATGGTGAGGACGTGTTGTCTGATTTACACAGAACATGGATATTTTCACTGCTATTAAATTGGCTACTAAATCCAATTTGAACTGGAAGACGAGAAGAAAGAAAAAAATAAGGACGAAAATATATCACGGACAAAACATACGTGGAATTTCATGTTATTTTAATGTTTGATGCACAGAGCCACGACTTTACTTGTGCCTCATTGTTGAAAGCTAAGAGTAAAGTGGATTTAAAGACCGTTCCAGATAACTTTTTACAACTCTTACCAAAATTATGATTCTTTTGGGTTTTTTCAACTTTGGTTTTAAAAATGTGAATATGAAATAGATAACGTACTGGAATTCGCGTCAGAAGACTGCACTCTAATCTTGTTTAGTAGATTAAGCAACTAAACAAGATTTGTGACGTTAGCTTGACGTTGAACGCTGGACATTCGTTTGGTATTCGCCTGACGTTAGTTTGACATCAGCCTTACGTTCGGCCCGTGATATTCACCTGCAGTCAGTTTCACGTGCGGCGTTTGACATTCTCATGTAGTTAGTTTCACGTGCGGCGTTTGACATTTGTTTGGCATTTGCTTATAGTCAGTTTTACGTTCGACGTTTTACATTCGTTGAGAAACTACTGGCGATCGTCAAACGCCAAACGTAAAACTGACTTCAGGCGAATAATCAAATGGACTAAATATGAATGTCAAGTGAATGCCCAAATGCCCAACGCCCAACGTCAAGTTGACTTCACGGATCTTACCAAACACGCAGTTGTCGTCACGCGTAAGAATTCAACAATTACTTACAGTATTTGTTTGTAAAGAAGCGTCTGTTTTCTGGACACAAACCGATGTTTTGATACACTTGTGTGTTGACGCACAGGTGTTTGCGTGTGATTAGAGGACTAAAACGATAAACACGAGGTGGACACAATCAATTTCCATTCAAATTAGTTAAGTAATACATCCATTTGATGTGATAAACTGGAGCCCTGCGAAACTTCAAAATTATAATCGAATCGAACTCGACCCGATGATTCGATTCGATTCGATCTTAGCCACGCCGATTAGGAAATTATCGATTCGACCAAATGCTATCAATATTCTACAAAGTGTCCCCTCTTCAACTCGTCTTATATCACCAGAGTATAAGAAGGTTCCGCATTCGGAACTACTTTCATTCCGTTCTGGAATATTCCGCTTTTTGGGATTGATTTTCCCAAACAGACAAGTGGCGGATAATACTTGAGAAGAGGCTGACAATATTTATGATTGTAAGAAGGGGGATTATCTACAACTTGAAAAGCGTGAGATACGATTCGAGAATGTTGTCGGATTCGATTCTAGATTCGATCTTAAATTTACGATTCCCAATTATAACCCAAGAGACATATTTAGTACTAATTATAATATTATAGTACCTGTAATATTTGATACATTCACACAACATATTAACGAGGGTCAGCTGTAAAGTCTCTCACTTTATCTCACTCTTTCCTCTGAGATCGAGGTGACCTGACCTTGGACGATTAACCCTTTACCAAACGAATCGGCTGCATCCGCCCGCGTAATATGCAAATTCAGCAGTTGAAAAAATATTATTTTTCAAAAAAGTTCAACAAAACCATATCATGTGACCCCTCGTTTCAACGAGCTCGTTCCAATGAGGGGGTCACATGATATGGTTTTGTTGAAATTTTTTGAAAAATTTGAAAAAATGATATTTAAAATAATAAATTGTGATATCGTCTGCGTTGGGTAAAGGATTAAATATTCTGATTACGAGTTAATGAAGGTTGACGCAAGATGCCGCTAGGCTGATTGTACACACCCCACGTTAGGAATTCAAGCGTTGCTGCTTTGTTATATTCTGGAAATTCTCTGCCTTCCACCACCCGTGCTTCTAAAAGTCTCGCAACAGTATATTTAATGCAAACGGTCCTTTAATCATTCCGCTGTATGTTTTGGAGTGAATCTTATAAGGATGCTGCATCCGAATATAAGCCACAAACCGAAATTTGCATCGCCGTCTACCTCGTAGAAACAGCAGTATACAGTTTATGATTACTGTCGATCTCGATCAAGTAACTTTGTATTGGCTCGCACCTGATGGAATAGTTCATTGAAGTGGACAGTATATCATTCGTATACAGTTTGTTAGTGGACTAATATGACAAAGGAAGATCCAAATATGGCATTTACTGACACTGTATATACCATATAAGGTCGCTGACAAACTGTGTAACGAACATATCCTACCGACTACTTTTCGGTATGCTGAACTAACAACTTGGACAGTTAATGAATATTAGAATTACTCACTGCTTAACCAGGAGCCAATACAATAAAACTTTTACAATTGTATTTGCCATCTATTAATATAACTGGCTAAAATAAATCACTAGCATTTTAAAAGATATGGCATTTTGCCAACTGGCAAGCTGCCACATCTTTGAAAATGCTAATGGTTCATTTCAATCCATTTAAAGGCATTGCTAGAAAATACAATTCAAGAAAATACAATTGTGAAAGTTCTATAGCACTGGCCCCCGGTGCGGTTATCATGTGCTGACATTATGAAAGATGAATGAACAGAGGGGAGATCTCTCTGTTCTGACAGCAGTACATATATTTCAACTGGCTGTATATAACAGTATAGTCACTAATCAATACTTTTTCAACATCTAACCACGTCATCATCTCCTGATTTTCTTTTGCTGTGTCATCACACATTTGAAAAAATAATGAACCCATTGTGGAATTCAATTAGCTTAGTACGACCTCATTTGGTAATCTTTGATAAAAACTCACCATGACATGTGGACGGAATGGTTTCGCGCGCCGAAGGCGCGCAGGGACGGTTTTGGGGAGCAAGCCCCTTTCGACCCTCACACCACGACATCTAATATTGATACAACTTATATCTTGTTAGACAAAATATGATTGGTTAAATTCCTTATGACGCCTTGCCGAACAGTGTCGCTACAATTTAGATACTTTGCCCTGAGTGAAGAGAGTTGGAAGGAAAAAATGCCACATCCGTGTATTTTCCACAGTTTATGGAACTTTAATCAGGTTTAAAAACTGCCACACCGTGGTAAATTAATCCAGGTAAATGTTTGTTTGTTTTTCTGTTTGTATATCGGGGTTTACCGACACTTTCAACAGCCATCGTGTCAGACAGTTTTACGGGTGGAGGAAGCTGGAGTACCGGGAGAGACCCACAGACAGCGGCAAGCAACTGTCAGACTTTCCAACTAACTAACTCTGCACAAGCAGAGGTAGCAGTAGTTGAATGCAAGTGCACGATGGATGTGCAGTACGCCTTAGTACACAGCGCTACCGTGCCACTATGTGGTCAATCGGAATTAAGTTTCTTGTCCAAGAACACAACGACCTTTCGGTTTCAAGTCCAACGCTCTAACCGCTGAGTCAACTCGCTCGCTATCCTGGAAAATACAAGTGTATACGCATAAACAATTCCATACAGAAAGATATTGTAAATCAGTTCGCATTTAACTCTTCATCAACGCGCACAATATCAAAATTTGTTGTTTTAATTATTATTTTCAGTTTTTTTAAAACATTTCACAAAACCATATCATGTGACCCCTTCACTGGAACGAGCTCTACGAGCTCGTTCCAATGAGGGGATCACATGATATTATTTAGTTGAAATGTTCTGATTCTTTTTCAACTGCTCAAATTGTACATTACGTGGGCGGCCGATTCGTTAGGAAAATAGAGGATATCTAGTGATTTTGAGTGGATACCAAAAATTATCTCACTGGTGACCGCGACAAATGTTTATGAGCAAAAATAACCGTTTGTCTTGGTCACGGGTGAGATAATTTTCGGTATCCACTCAAAAACACTAGATTTTCTTTTTATTATATGCCTAATATGTGGTCGACCACTTTAAGGGAGGCGAGCGTTGGTCCTGCGTCCCGCCTCTGCCCCTTTTTGTAAGCGCATTGCGCATCTTTTTGTCCCAACCCATTAGGATTACAATGCAGGCCTGCCCCCGAACCAGGGAAGTTCGGGTCTTCTTCTTGGTGGTCCCCGAAAGGGGTCGTTGTTGTTTCCTTCAAAGACATCCTATCAAACAGAGACAGCCTGAGGCAGATTATACTTGCCAGTGATGGCCATCACTTAAACACATCTCCGAAGTGGCAGACTATACTTGCCCGAAAATCTAGATCAACTGCACCCTCGGGGAGAGGTAGTACCTTTGTGAGAGGACCCAACCTCCCACACTGGTCCCCACCCGTGGGTTCAACCGACATCAGCCAACGAGACCGCCACGCCGCAACAGGAGACACCTGCCGAGTACCGGAACCTTTTCCTCCTTCAACACGCCTAGACATGTGACAGCCAATCATATACAGTTACCGAGGGTCGAAAGGGGCTTGTTCCCCATACCGTCCCTGCGCGCGCAAAAATCATTTCGTTCGGTTTATTATATGCTTTTTATAAGATTCTGATCATTCCTATCGATAATTCCACTCGTTTCAACCTTCAACTGATCCATGAAAGTATAGAGCGCGCATTGATAGGAGGAAGTGATTTGATCGATACTCAAAACAGGTAGCGTCTTGAGATCTGATTCAGCTGGCGAGTTTCATGCATCAATTCATGGTGAGTTCTTGTTGAATTTTTGCTGGAAATGATCGGTATCCACTCAAAAACACTAGATTTTCTTTTCATTATGCGTTTTTAGAACAAGCACAAATTGATCATTTCCAGGGATAATTTGACTCGTATCCACCTTGAAGTGATGCTTTGAAAGCCGCAGTTTTGATTGATACCGTGAAAGTGAAAATTTCTATATCTTCACAGTGGGGGATACGATTTCTATCTTTCCGCTATATTTTCGATAATCTATCGCTTAGTGTGTGATAAAAGGGTTAAGTTTTTAGTCTAAGAGGATTCTGAAAAGAAAATCATACTTAATCACCAAACACAATTTCGATTTGCCAGAAATGACAAAAATAAGATTGCACTGTTTCATTTTTATTGACATAATCTCGCACCCATATGCAAAGAGTGTAAGAGTTAAGTGCTTCTGGTTCCGTGTTTTCTCTTGCCCTCGACATATGGAATGACTAGGATGCTGATATCAAGCAGGTTGACTGTCTGGTGTCTGATATCTCTCAATACAAAACATAGTTGTGGGATACGATAAAAGCTCTTCTGGGATTTCGTTTGAAAGTAATTGCTATGAGTGTATGTAAAAGTAATAAAAAGCCCATCTGAATTGCAATTATCTTCATTACTGTATTTTCGTTTGTTCATACCTCTGTCACAAAGCAGTTCCGTTAAAGTACCTGAACATGTGTTCATTATTTTATACTGGTAAACTCAGTTGGAACTCTCTTAATTGCTTTCTTATGAGCTGTAAATCTTCTTTGAATGTTACATTTTAATAACGTTTCATTGAACATTATTTTCACGTCATATTGGAGGCAAAGATTCCGGGAAGCGGGACGACGCCCCTGGCAATCCAAATTTTTCGCGAAAAATTTGCACGCTTGTAGGAATTTTTTAGGTGTGTAGTCTTGGTAGATGCATAGAAACGAAATGGACGGAGATAATTGATTGCTGCCAGTGAGAGTCAAAGAGAATTAATCTATTAACTGGTTGAGTGCTGCATGCCCCTATCAGGGTTTTAAAAATGAGGGTACCAGAGCATTTATTTATTTATTTATTTATTTATTTATTTATTTATTTATTTATTTATTTATTTATTGGAGATTAATGACACTTTCGACAGCCAGGGTCATCTCGTGTCTGAGGGTACCAGAGCAAAAGTCAACATTTTCCTTACTCATATTTCATTTTTCAGTCAAATGCAAATAATATTTTGTTAATACAAATTTGCTTCATTACAAATTATTGCAGAGTGCCTGTGGGCACTCTCCAACAATTTGTATTAAAACAAATTTTGAATAACAAATTCAGACCACCAAAAAGAATCTGGCCCTCAACCAGTTAATAACTCTTCATTGAACGTTATTTATTTATTTATTTATTTATTTATTTATTTATTTATTTATTTATTTATTTTATTTTATTTATTTATTTATTTATTTATTTATTTTATTTTATTTATTTATTTATTTATTTATTTATTTAAGGTTACATACTTATGCACAATGGCTAATCGTGACCGTGACAGTTTTACGGGTGGAGGAAGCCGGAGTACCCGGAGAGAACCACCGAGCATCGACGAGCAACTGTCAGCTCCTCAACATTCTAACTCTGTTCAAGCCCCGCTCAAGCAGGGTTACAGCTGTTGAAGACATGTACATCATCGACGTGCAGTACGCCTTAGTACATGGCGTCATCGTGCCCCCGTGTAGGCAACTGGGATAAATTACCTTGCCCAAGGATACAACGCGGGTCGTCCCGGACGGGGATCGAACTCGGAACCTCTAGCATAGAAGCCCAACAGTCTATCACATCGCGCTCCCTTCAGTGAACATTATTTTCAGGTCAAACCAGAGGCGAAGATACTGGGAGGGCGATCGACGCCTCTCGCGATTCAAATTTTTGTCGGAAAATTTGCATGTTTAAAGGAATTTGTTCTAGGTATGGAGTCTTGGTAGATACATTGAATCGAAATGGACGGAGATATTTGATTGTTGCAAGTTAGAATCGAAGAGAATGCATCTATAAATAACGCTTCTGTGAACTTATTTTCAGATCATACCAGATGCGGAGATACCGAGGGTGGGCGACGCCCCTCGCAATCCAAATGTTTGTTGAAAAATTTGCCTGCGTGTAGGAAATTGCTTTAGATGTGTAGTCTTAGTAGATATTTAGAGCCGAAGAAGACTGAGATAATTGATTGTTGCCAGTCAGAATCAAAGCGATATCATCTTTTATATTACATTTCAAACATTGTTTGTGTAAGATGAGGATAAACCTGCTCTTAATGCGGAGTGAACACTAGACGATGGCCACCAAAGGGTGGCTGATTCTCCCGAAAAAAGCCTTGATAGCCATTCCAACCTTATTCGCGACACACCCTCTGGTTGTGGGCAATAATAATACCAAGTATCATTAATATCCTTGAAGGCTGTAAGAAGTTATGGAGCGGACACGAATTCCGTCTACACCCGGACGGACAGACGGACAGACAGACAGACGGACAGACGGACAGACGGACAGACGGACAGACGGACGACGTCACGGCTAGATTCCCCCGAATTTTTTTCGGGGGAATAACAAGGAAATGCCTCACAGATGTTAGTGAAGCAATGCATCATCACGTGTCGCTTGTGGAAGGCGTCGATACTATGCATCGCTTCCCGAAAGAAATTTAATGATCTCTCCGCGGTGGTTCATTGGTTAGAGCATTGGGCTTCAGATAGAAAGGTCGACGGTTTGAAGCTGACCAGTAGTAACATCATTATATCTTGGGGTAAGACACTCAATCCCCATTACCCACGTGGGATATGGTGGTGCTATATATTAAGGCGTACTGCGCGTCGATGGTGCACTTATCTTCAACTGCTGCTAACTGCTTATGTCGGATTAGTAATTTGTAGAGTATGATAGTCGCGCGCCGCTACTCGGTGGTTCTCGCCCGATACTCTGACTTCATCCACCCGTAAAACTATCCCACGATGTAACCCTGCCTGTTGAAAGTGTTGTTGAATCCCAATAATAAAACAAACAAGCATTATTTCGCCACTCCAAAAAAGGTAATCACCGCCAGTCGGGAGGCGTTTGAGGTTTCTAGACAATGTCAACAGATGGATATATTTCGTACAGGTGAGATTCATTGATTTGGTCTGTTGAGTTGACACGAAAGTACCTTTTAACCTTACACAGGCATAAGCTGAACTCGAGACCCTTATCAATATTGTATAACTTTTACAGTCACTCTATCTGTGAATATGAATGAAGTGAATGATCAGAATTTCAAACGAAGTAGCAATTTACCACGAGTGACAAACTTTTATTTATCTCCAAGCAGAGACGGATGAGATGGTTAGGTCACGTGCTAAGAATACCAACATCAAACATAGCAAATGTTGCTTTGAGATGAACCTCACAAGGAAAGAGGTCGAGAGGCAGGCGAAAAAAAACATGGGAGTAGAACAGCGGAGTCAGAACTCAGAGAGTTGGGAACCATCTGGAACGAGGAAGAGTCCAAGGCAAAAGACCGTGTTGGATGGAGGCATCTTGTCGAGGCCTTATGCTCCAGAGGGAGCGAAGAGGGTAAGTAAGTGATAATATTAGATTCCAAACATTAACTATAGAAATAATCATCAAACATTCAATTAATGAAGCACCGGGTACACCCCGGTGCTTCATAAATTAAAATTTTGCTGATGATGATTTTTATTACCTGGTAAACCCCCTCGTGTACACCATTGCCCACGCGTCCACGGCGATTGTACTGTATTCCTTTTTATATTGTCTGTACCTTTCAATTGCAAGTAGAACACGTTTTTTATTGTAACTGAAACACCCAAACGCCGAAAACGGGTAAGGATACTGATCTAAACTTATTACGTAATGCGCGTCACTTCCGGGGAGATATTCTCTTATTTTTATCGTGACAACAGATGAAATAGATATCTAAAAATATCTGACAAATTCCTGCTATCTTATAAGGTAGCATATAATAAATACATAGAATGGCACTATGTGTGAATTTCACACATAGTGCCATTCTATGTTTTTACAGAATGCATTCGTCAATACGGCACGAGTGTCAGCGCGGACGGATAGAACGGGAGGCGCTTCCGAATTGATCTGGGTCTCAATGCGACGTTTCGATTGGCCGGTTAAGGAAAAATGGGGTGTTTAGTTCTTTTGATGGATCTCCGACGTCAGTTGTAAAAATAGTCCTTCAATGGAAATCAGTATGGAATACGTG
This sequence comes from Pictodentalium vernedei, assembly GCA_031216915.1. Lineage (NCBI taxonomy): Eukaryota > Metazoa > Mollusca > Scaphopoda > Dentaliida > Dentaliidae > Pictodentalium > Pictodentalium vernedei. The sequence continues at coordinate 231,721,879 of CM062289.1, read as the reverse complement.
TTCCCTACGGATTTGAAAATATAAAGCTGGAGGAAATTAAAAGGCGTGTAATAGATAGTTTTATTTCGATTATTCCCTACAGCCCAGTCACAACGTTGTAACCTGGGGATATTATTTATGTTCCTCAGCAGGTCACACGACTATAGTTTTGTCTATTTTTCCCAGACTAATTATAGAATTGTATACTTTTAACGCATCATTTGCATATGAAATAAATGTAACATCCAGCGTTACGGATGAAATTTTAGACTTAACAGCAGTACACATAAGACTGCGTGTTAGTGAAAGGCCCATAAGTGAAAAGCATATGTGGTCATCTGACTCGCTGACTCATACATAATGAATTACCAAACCAATCTACCATCAGTTGCAAGTGACACTGTTAACTGACTGGAGACTCGCCGAATGGGTGAAAAATGTACACAACAGCTCAATTCCAAAGATTATCACGAAATTTGGCTGGCCAAAGTGAAAATATGGTCTCTGATAATAAAATATTTGGATCTCCTGTTGATATGATGTTGATTACTGGGAACTAACATTGAATAAACAAGATTTGTGCTTGCCTGAGCGTAAAATCTTAACTCTTTACCGAACGTAACAGCCAAATTTGGGCAACGCTATTCATAAAAATTACATTGTTTTTCATTTTTTTTTTTTGTCTCAAAAACATAGCCTATGACCCCCTCATTGGAACGATCTCTTTGCGCTTGGTCAACGGGGGCGGGGGGGGGAGCTATTTTTTTACGCCAAAAATTTAAAAAAAAATAGTTATTCGAAAAGTTTTAGCTAGTGTCGTCTGCCTTTCGTGTTAAGTAATGGGGGGTTAATTAATCTGTTGCTATCTTTACCGTTCACTTCATTCCACATGGTTGGACTTACAAAACGATTGATGGTTTGTTGTCAGTGAGCTTCTAATGTTCCTTTATTTTTAGTCTTTAGATATTGGGAATCCAAAAAGCATTTGACATCACATACTGTCCAAGACCTTTGGCCTAGCAGGTGGTTCTCGTTGTCAAGGAATTAAGAGGTCAGCACAAAATTGTCTTATCTTTGTAAATATCTGTGGATAAATTTTATAATTTTATGCGTTCTCATTTTAAAACGAGTGGCGGGGAGCACTAGCCAACATTTTTAAGTTTAGAAGAAGCAGGATATGTGATTGCTGAATGATTTATAAGGAAGGCATGTGCGTGGCGACGGTTGATCATAAAATTTCCTGATCGGTTCGGTACTTAAAAATCATGACATTATCGCCGTTTAGTCTCGCACGTGTGGAGATCTGGAAGGCGGAGTGTTGGTGAGTTCTGAAGCTGTAATGCACAAACAAATTATAAGAACTAACAGTCTAATAGAGATAGAGGGTTATTTTATTTAGGGTAAAAATGCAAGGATAGCCAAGCACCCAAAAATGTCGTCCGTTGTGGTCAGGAAATGTCTAAGACTGCGAACTTGAACGAAATCCAATTTAAAGTCCATCAGTCTCTCTGGGTGTCTCCGAATTCAAAGGAGGAAATTGTGGCTAAAATTGATTGCGTCCAAACTGTATATGTTCGTGGAATAGACCCTGGGTGGGCAGTCTCGGATGCTCCAGGTGAACTTGCCGTGTTGGTCCACAAAGTCGTGTCAATGGACAGCCATGAACCGTGGACGGTTCATGAGCGCTACCCATAAGTGGTAAATAGCTAAGAGTTGTGAAGGATTGGCTTCGCTCGCGAGATTGAGATATTTATGTTAGAACTGTTTGGTAGGATAGAGCTGGCAGATGTTGATAATACATTATGAGAACTTTATACGTGAATTTGGAAATAGCAAATGCTTGGTAGATGGAGGTAAGGTTAACCCTGCGAGGACAAGACCAATGAATTTATAATTGAACTGTCTGAAACGGGATCGCGTTGACAGCAACAGCGAAACAGCACGTGTGTTAAGATGCCGACGAGGGCATACCATACGCCGAACTTTAAGCAAAGTGAGCCCAGGTGACTGTGGGTTTAACTCGGTGGAAGAAGTATCGGCGAAAGCGTCCATAAACACTATCCTGGATACTTGGACCAAAATCGTGTGGAAATGGTGACAGCTGTGGAAGACGGAGTGGGCTCTTATAGTGGGAACTGTAATTGCTTTTGAACTACATTTATTCTCTGACTGGTGCATTCGGAAGTAAAATATAACATATTATCCTCTATAATAAATAAATTATATGTAATATGTAAATAAATTATTTTCCCAGTGCATTATAGTCGATCACCTTTAAATATTTAAAGTCATTGACCCCTTCGGGAGCACGAACAGTCCCAAACAGATAAGGCGTTAATAAGGGAGCTAAGACATAAGTCCGAATCGGGGTGCAGACGACAGCCTCTGTGTGTCGATTGTGCCAGGTCTCTGTTTCATAATCCTTATTAATGTTCTATAAAAAGTTTTGTTTTGTCTTCAGAGATAATCAAGTAACTAAAATAGAAAATGTCTATCAACATTCTGTCAAAACGAGGGCCAGAATGAATGGATATCAAAATTAATGAGACTTAAATGAGATTGTGATGACAGCGCATTTCTAATTATGAGCAGTCTACTACCACCATCGCGTCGTGTTCTCTATGTTATGCCACAAAGATGAGAGAATGGCTTTTCACACATTCTTCTTTCGTTCCGTAGATTATTGGTACCCATAAGTGTGTGTCTCTGAGATGAGGCAAAATCATCTGATAGGCAAGCTATCTGAGTTATACACAAGGTAAACCTCGTATCTGGTGCAAATCTCTCAGACACCCACATCCCACATCCAAAAACCCATTTTGGATAATTTTCAGCCACCCAAATGACAGCGTGGCAGACACACATATTCTGAAAAGGCAGGTTAAAACGTTGAAGCGACGAGAAAAATATTCTTAGGTTGGTGAGTTAGAGACGTTTATCCTATTCAGGAATGTGATTGGGGACATACGCATCTTAGTGGATAGGAAGATGAAGGAATTCGATGCACTCTCTCGATGTTAAATACAAAATAAATACCCAGTGGATCGACTGAGGGGACATCTGACAATGGGATTTCATTACATGCCTGTCCAAAATATTTTAAATATACAGTACCAACCATATAAGAGATCTAGCGATAATATTATAAGATAAGATAAGATAAGATAAATAATATTTATTGCAAGAACACCAAAAACAAGGCAGATTGCATGTCATTGAAATTAGTAACAATAATACCAAGAAATAGCAAAATATGTTTGAAACCATAAACACTAATGTTCAGTTGGTGCATGTTATAGCTAATGATTTCATTCTAATTGGTATTATACCGCAAGCAAGCATTCTCTGTATTCAAACATCTGTCGGATCATATTACAGATGATACCACACAGTGCGGGGGTTTCATTTTTCATAAGAAATACGAATCTCTCAGAGCTACTCATACCAACAAAATCTGGATATTCTCTCTCGATTTTGCGATAGGAGTCAGCACGTATAGAGTCATATCTCTTACAATCCATAACAAAGTGGAATTCATTTTCTATATTACCATTGTTACAGACCTTACATAACCTTTTATGTACAGGTAATGGGGGCTGCATATGTCTACCCTTTTCAATCATTAAGTTGTGATTACTAATACGTAATCGGGTGAACATATTTTTTGCATGTTCCGAAGTTGTGTTCAGTAAATAAATTTCTATGTTATAAATGTCTTTAAACTCTCTATAGGTTCTAAGTTTGTTTTTTCCGGCCTTCTTATCATCATTGTATATATCATTTAGAAAAGTATTAAGGTGGCGAGTCTTCAAGTCTTCACAAATTACGTCAGTTTTCCAATTGCTAAGGTTTGCTGGTTGTTTACCGGGGACATTTGCTTGACCACTATCTTCCACAAGACGGTGACATCTTGAAATGATTGAATCTGGTAATGTATAATTTTCAGACTCAATTCTAGCCTCAGTCAACAGTGTTGATGAAGACTTCTGGTACAATTTGGTTGCATATTTAATCATTTGCATCGTAGCCTCTATGTGCACAGGATATCGACCTAATTCCGCTCTCGATGCGTGATTGGATGACTTCCTGTTAACACCGAGTAGGCTTTTACAGAACTGTAGATGAACATGTTCACACGGAACCTTATCACCGTGTGTGTTGTTTATTTCAGACGCCCATATTTCACTTCCATATAAAAGAATAGGCTTAATAAGTGAATCGAAAAGTTTAGTGAGAAGAATTATCGGAGGTGGCCATTCCTTTTTGAAAGTATTTAGTAGACTGTACAGTACTTTCATGCCCTTTTTGCTTAATTCTTGTTGTGCTTTTGTTAACTTTCCATTTTTTGCGAAACATAGGCCAAGATAAGTGTAATCGGATACCTGTGTAACTGAATTTGAACCAATGTGGAAGTTTGGCATTCTAACTTTACGGGAGTGGAATGTCATCGCCTTTGTTTTATCTACATTTACATGGAGCCGGTTTCTAACAGAGTAATCGTCCAATTGGTCTAAGCATCGCTGCAATCCGTAGGGGTTGTCTGATATCAGCACCAGATCATCTGCGAAAAGCAGATGATTTAATGTAGTGTTATTTAATTTTACAGGTGCACATTTTTCATCAAAAATGTGTCCAATGTCATCAATAAAAATTTTAAATAATGTCGGCGAAATAACACAGCCCTGCCTAACACCGATTGTCGATAATTGTGCGGGGCTCACGCCAAGTTTGGTTTTTATTTGATAAAAGCTTGACTGATATAAAGAACTTAACACTGCGAGAATATTACCACATATACCCACTTTGTTAAGTTTTTGAAAGAGAATATTTCTGTCAACAGTGTCGAAGGCTTTCTTAAAATCAACAAAAACCGCGTATAGTGGTTTTTTCATCTTTTTATATTTATTTATCGATGTTTTAAGAATATAAGCGCTGTCGGTTGTACCTCGACCTTGTCTGAAGCCAAATTGATTATCGGTGATTAAGGAATTGTCTTCAAGAAATGTGTTAATCCTTTCGTTCAGAACTTTATTAAATAGCTTGCCAAGCGCGTTGCTTACGGCTATTGCTCTGTAATTATTTGGATCATATCTATCACCTTTCTTGTAGATAGTTGTTAGTACAGTATTGCTCCAAGTCAGTGGATAATGGTGTGATTCAAATACCTGGTTGAAAAGTTTAATTAAGTGATCGATTAGGATGTGGGGTAACCGTTTTAAGCAGTTCGTTTGATATATTGTCGCAACCAGATGCTTTTTTGTTTTTGAGTCGTTTAACTGAGTACATAATTTCATCGGCAGTAAATGAACCATTATTAAGTGCAAACTGATAATCTTGATCTCTGCTAAACGTGTCAGGACTGTTAGATTTGTTCGATGGTCTAGGTCTACAGAGAAGATCACCAAATAAATCTACAGTTCTGTCGGCATCCAGATGTTGATCTGCGGCTTTGTTTTTTCGCTATGAATTAATTGTTTTCCAGTATTCTCTGGGGTCAGATGTTGACAGGTGTTCTAGTTTATCGCATATGCTTTTGAAGTATAACTTTGATTTTCTTTTTAGTGTTTTCTTATATGCTTTTTTGGCAGAATAAAATTTCTGAATCAATGACCTGTCGTGGGGTGTGCGTTGCAAGCGTTTTATAGCGTCATCCAGAGCACTTTTTAGTTGTTTGCATTCGCTATCAAACCATCTCTTCTTGGGTCTCATTTTCGATTTCCTGAGAGTTATTCTTTTTGTTGCAGCTGTGTTAATAATACCCAATAACTCACTGAATTCGGCCACGGCGTCAGTAGTGCCTTTTCTATCCTGAGTGTAGGGTTTCATCAGAAACTGCTGTTTTTTATATTCAACATCGTGGCCATAAATTGCTCTTATAGCTCTCATCTGGCTATCAGGTGTCCACCTTAGTGTGAATTTGGTCATGGTATATTTATATTTTAGATTTACGTCGGATGTATTAGAGGTGTTCCTGTATTTCAATAACATTGTTAGTTGGGAGTGATCTGAATGCTCATTGGGGGTTTTTACGCAAAAGTAATCTGCATCTGATAAGTACATTTCTGAAATGATTACATAATCAACAACACTGGCTCCATTATATTGAAAACTTGTAAAATTTCCCATGTAGTCCCCAGGAACCCTGCAGTTCAGAATTCTGAGTTTGGCTGTGGTATTCAGTGTTTTATCCAGACTCGTACGAGCTCGACAGTTGTCGATTGTGTAAAAATCGGGGAGCGGAATGTGCCTGTCAGTATCATCTGTAATATAATCCGGAGACACGCCAGTACGGGCATTTGTGTCTCCACCCATTATCACCAACACCTTCTCATCATATTCGTTCAATTTATTTTTCATGCTACAAAAGATGGGTGTATCACTTGCCTCTGTTCTCCAGTATGTAGAGTTTTGGGGAGGTACATACATGGACATGAAAAGTACTGGATCTTTCAAGTTGAACATTTGACCATCAAATTGTGCCCACAGGGACAGACCGTCGATAGAAAATGACCTCTGGAAGAACGGTTTATATCTGTCAAGATAATAGAACGCAGTACCACCCTTTTTATATTTGGCGTTATTGCGACACAGATCCAAGCAGGTATATCCCGGTATATCTATATCGTCGTCGCTACCATGCCAAGATTCTAGAATTGTTATAAAATCGTACCTGTTCAACAAATTAAGGAAACATGGGTCTGAGAGTTTACTCACAAGACCTTGTGTATTCCACACAGTGTAGCCAATTTTGGGAAATATTTTGCATTTCGAACGTGCAGACATGATGAATCTATTATTTAACAACGCTGGCCAAGTAGAACTGGAGAGAGTCAACATTAGATAACTCGTGATAATTTACGTTGCATATTTAAATAAACCACACTTCAGTGGTCATTCTATCGGAATTACTGCAATATTATTCATAATAAATAGCTGAAAAATTAGTTATCTGCAAACTTCTAGTCAAGGGTTGGACTATTATAAAAATTGAAGATATACTTTGAAATACTCGTCGATTACAATTAATACTCTGACAGAGCAGATAATCTAGAACGGATAGTAGTAATATTGGGGTTTTTATTTATTTATTTACCCCCCCCCCCCCTCCCACCTCCCCCCCCCCCCCTTATCCTAATGAATTATAATAGCATCATCACACGAGAGCTGCTCAAAAGCGCTCTCGTATGAGGATATTGAGATAGTATATCGATAAATAATATAAAAAAGACTTGACTTGTTGAATTAAAACAATAGTGTCACACGAAAGGCTTATGAGTCTTCTCATGTGAAAGTATTGAAATAACATTTGCAGAGAAAATAGTAATTTTAATGTGTGCGTAATTTCTGTTTCATTTCTAAACTCTCGGACTTTTGGAGTCGATATGCATTAAAACCCTTGATAATTGCTGGCACAAAAATGCCACTTCATTGTTGTTAAATGTTTGACGTTCCTGGTGATTATTACTGAACTGTATATGTTGTTCACTATTGACAGTGCGCATTGTATCGCTTTGACCAGCGCAATAATTTCCAATGTTCCCATGTGCCATTGTTGGCTGAATGTTTGGATAATGGTGTGTGCGGTAGGGCTGTTGTCGGTCACGAACATAATTCACATTATAACTGAATTGGTTTGGCGAACTGGCACTGTTGGAAGAATATTTAATTCTCTTAGCTAGCACTTTGATACCTGAAGTATTTACATGCCAGTCATCCCGATAAAGATGTGTTTGAAGAACGCCACTGTGTGATATAAAACCCCCGGTGTTGTCTTGGAAGTCACATCCGATGGTATCACATGACAGTTTATATCTTCGATTGGTTTCGTTGATTAATGAGTTAATATCTGTTGAATGAGGAGTGGGAAGAACAGATGATACGTTAACCTTAGCCCGTGGGTATTTCTGCTTTAAAAGAATTAGCAGCTCCTCGATTGTTTTTATAGGTGTAACAATTTGATGTCTACACGAGTTAATGCCAACATGCACAGTAACTTTCGTTACATGTTCATACACATCTGCGTTTTGTATCCAGCGAATAAGACCTTCTATTCTTTGACCTGGTTGCACTATTTTTTTAACAACCTCTCCTTTCCTGGCCAGCAACTTAGAGTCAATTCCTCTGATTACCGAGTCGCCAATCAAGATATGAGTAAGTGTTGTCGATTCTTCATTCGGTTGTGAATATGTGAACGCGTGATTATTGTAACTAGCCTTCGTGTCCTGTGAATAACCCTCGTCGTTTCTTCTGTCGATTTCTTGATCAGCCGAATAATCACAATTAACCCCAAAAGCACTGAATTTATTTTTCACGGTGACATTTGGTGCATATGACGGAGATTCAATAAGATGGGGATTGGAGGGTGTTTTACACAGTATCGATGATGTTTTTGAGGGAGTGTTATCAACAGAATCAACTGTTACACCTGAGTTAGTTTCTGGCTCTGCGTTCCTGTTTGATTTGAGACGATTTGTCACTTTATCGTCACTCGATCCTTGATTTCCTTGTTGAAACGCCGTGTCTTTAACTTTCTGTTTAACTGAGGTAATTTCGCTTTTAAGTTTATTAATTTCCTTCTTCAGGCGACCGTTTTCCGCTCTTACGTCAGACATTTGCTGTTCCAGGTCTTTTGTAGCCAATTTCATTGTATTTTCGAATTGTGCTTTTAGATCCTTGATGTCCTCGGAAAATTTAGATTCCACTTCTTTTTGGGTCAGTTTGAGCTCTTCTATATTCTTGAACACCATCAACAGAATGCTTTAGCGTCGTATAGTTCAATGCATCTCTGTGCGAGGCCGAGTACAGATTTCGTGAAGAACAGACTATTGCTGAAAGAGGCGCTTTAACGGGGGTTTTGTAGTACGCCGTCCTTATCTTTTTCTTTTTAGATTTGTATCTGGAAGCATCTCGTATCTGTAGTCTATTTGGAGGAGTCGTAGTGACATTATCGTCGCTAGAATATTCCTTTTCCTGCCTTTCATTGAACATTTTATCCACGAATTCATCCATGTCCGCCTCACATTTCGTGTTCAAACCAAGCTCACGAACAGAAGGAAAATCGTTGGTTATCCACCATCTTATATTCGGTTTGGACCCCTGTATCATGATCTTATTCTGAGTTCTATAAATATGGACTTTCACTTTGTTTGATTTATTGCGCAGTATTGTAAGTTTGTCCTCCACCACAATTTGCTTTCGGTCAGAAATACACTCCCATACAACGCCACGCACCTCATTTTGTTTCTGATCGTCCCAGTACATTTTAGAAAATCCTGATTTATAGTCCTCGAATTTGTTTGTATCCAGGGTAATGACAATACATTTTCCGCTATCTTTCACTTGTAGATCGTGGATGTCGTCCTGTAATTCCGCTTTCCTTTTGTTTATTACTTTCTCCAGATTTAAGGAATAGTCCCGTATTGTGTCCACAAGTTTATCGTTCGCAGTTTTATTCTCTAAGTCCATTTTCTCTGTTGTCTTAAGGAATTTTCGGGTGTGTATCCACCTCATCGGGAAGCCCCTGTCGACATCATTAATAACATGAAGGATGGTATAGTTCACTTTGCAGTGGTGTCATAGCTGTTTGTCAATAGGCGAGTGACCATAACTGTCCTTCGTATGTGTATTGCCTAGGCATTATGTTACAGAGGTTATAGTCAGTTAGTATAGCATCTGTATGTGCATTGGATATAGGGAGGGTATATTTCTGTTATAAGGGGTGTTTTGGCTTCTCGCTTTTGAGATTGATTGACAGTTTGTGCCATATGTACGCTGCAAATGAAATGTTCACTTTTCAATTTTTCCAGAATTCAGTGCTAAAATTTACGTACCATGCACCACAGGCTGTACCTCGAACGCGAATTATTTATTTCCATATGTATGACATCTTCCTACGGTCTCGTTACAAATGCAGTGGAACCATGTTAATTGAATAGCCACTTTGCGAATGAAAATTATTCAATTAACAGGAGTATTCAATTAACAGGGATTGTGTCAATTACCTGTATTCTAGAGATAAACTTAGCATTTATTCTATTATATCTTGTTTGACAGAGCTCCATGAGCTCTTTCAAACAAGTTATAATAGATTAAATGCCTCTATTGGATGTACTGAGGGCCAAATAGGTCTTTTAACAAAGGAAAACTGGGGAGAGTCAGGGCAATTTCGCGACAGGTTACAAGATTTTTTATTCAATCAACAGGAGTTTATTCTATAACCTATATTCAATTAACGGGTCAAATTTGAACTGGAGGTATGGTAAATAGTTTTGTGTAGGGAAATTATATTCAATTAACCGGAATGCAAATAACACAACATTTGTATCAACACTAACTGCAGATTATTTTTATCATATCATCATTAATGGTTATTTACTAAATCCACGCTATCACAAACTAAAATAATGACCGAAACGGCCATTTGGCTGAGCACATCCAAAAAAGCACAGAAATGGAAGGAGAAATGACGTTTCTATGAAGGGTTAGATCACGACAACAAGCTTCAAAAGAAAATAATCCCATACGCTGCTGAATGAGGGAGATCACAAGTCACAGGCCGAGTGGGCAATACGAGATGTGATCTATCTTAGGCCACACCGACGTACCTAGATGATGATAATTTATTGTCAAGGTGATAGCTAAAAGTTGCGATTTTGTTGTATAAAAATGTAAATATTTTCTATAATTTTTCTGAATGGGTTAAACATAAAACTTAAAGATAGATATGTAACAAACCCCGAAGACAGGTTTGTTAGAGATTATAAATGACGCATGAAATGTAATGTCCATTATAGCATTATGGTGCTCAAAGCCATATGGGCTTCTGATAACAGATCAATAGTAAGAGAGACAATATTCTCTTCTGTAATATTTGTCTGGGTAATTAAAGCCAGTTAAAATCTAATTGTAGAATATATTACATCACATTTGTTCTGGACACACACTCATATTACGCATCTATCCTGTCTCCGAAATGTCAAAAGATACCAAAACGCGAGTCTTTCAAAGGAACTTCAAAGCGAGCGTTAAATTAAGATAGATCTAAGCGGCCAAGTTCAGAGAAGCGATTAACTGAGGATAAATGTTCTGGCCATCTGAATAAAAATCGGGGGATTTCTCGAAACATTAATTCCAGCCAATTCCAGTCGGAAGGTGTGTAAGGCTGTGCGTCGTTGCGAGGCAGTTGGCCTGAAGGCACTCAGAGAAGGTCCGAAATTAGCCTTGGCCGTCGAGGGTCATAGGCACCGGGTTTGAAAGTCCGCGTATTGTCGTAACCCTGTGAGGGTTGTAAGAAGCCGATAGTAGTTTGTTAACGATTGCGAACCGTAGTGGCATAGTAGCCAAAGAAGTAAAAGCTGTAACGTTGAGGTCTAGAGACCGTATTAAGAGCTTGAGAAAGCGCTGGAGTAGCTCGCGAGATAAGATAGTTTTAGTCGGTTCGAGAATCCGTGATGTTGAGAACAATTGGCAGAATATTTTTATGTGAACTTTGTTAAGTATATATCTGAAGGCGAAGAAAAACTTAACCTCGTGAGAGCCAGACAAAGCGCAAAGTGATCGTGAACTGTGGTAGACGCCGATTGAATTGTGGTTGAACTGTGAGAACGCTGATAGATTCGCACAAGCTGAACATTACATGTGTTAAGTCCGATTGACGGTCAAGTTAACCCTGCGAGGAGGAAGCAACGAGAAGTGAATAGACACTTGGTATTCATCACAAACCGGGAGAGGATGAAGATGATGTGAGGTCGATCCATCGGACACAGCTAGCTGTGGGAGACGTCGAGGGCCCTATTCTATTCGTGTAATTAGTGTATTCATATGGATAATTTTGTGAGTAATTTGTTTCATATTATATTTCTTCGTACATGTAAATAAATAATCTTTTCAGTGAATTATTGTTGATCACCCTTTGGCGTTGTAAGCCACAGGCACCTCCAGGAATCCTAAGAGTCCCAAGCGGATAGGGCACTGATGAGGTGGCAAAGTGTACGTTCGAACTGGGGTTCAGACCACAGTCACTGGCTGTCGGCTGACCACTGATGAAAACAGAAAATTTTCCTCCATCACTCAACCCCGTAATCTTGCGACACTGGCGAGGCGTACACAGGATGTTCTAAAAGGTAACATTTTTTTTAAGGTAAAGATCAACGATCCACTCAAAGATAATTTATTTCATGGAGCATGCTTTTTGAAGTTTACGTATGAGTTTTTTGCAAATTGTTATCAACATGCTCTGTGGAAATAGTGGAGAGCCATAAAGGGTTAAAGTTTTGCAATTTTTAAATTTAAGTAGGTTCAGAAGTAAATGACGCGGTAGCTAAATAATTATCCGCCATAGAAGGGTTAAGCGCGACGACAGGCGCGAGAAAATTGTTATTTACCGTAACTGTGTAGATTTTAAGTATTTAAAATTGAAATAATGGAGGCTCCTATGACTTTGCACCAGTTAATTTCGGCGGGGGAACGCCTGGGTTTTTCTGGGAGTGAGCTGCAAAAGTTTGTCAGGGACGAACAAAAACGAGCAGCGAAAGAGTCAGCTGCTGAAAGAGAGCGAGAGAATGAGAGCGCGGAACGCGAGAGGGCAAGGGCTCGGGAAGAAGCCGCGGCCGAATTGGAGCGTCAGGTTACGTTGAAGCGCTAGGAGGCTGCCTTACGGGCAGCCGAACGTGAGAAAGAGGTTGAGAGGGCTGAGAGAGAGGCAGCACAAAGAGCTGCAGAGCGAGAGAAAGAAATTCAGGTAGAGCGAGAAAGAGCTGAGAGAGGGGCAGCACAAAGAGCTGCTGAGCGAGCGAAAGAAATTCAGGTAGAGCGAGAAAGAGCTGCGTTAGAGCGTGAAAGGGGTGAGAGACAGGCGGAGATTGAGCGTGAAAGGGGTGAGAGACAGGCGGAGATTGAGCGTGAAAGGGCCGAAAGAGAACACGAGAGAGAGCTCGAATTGATAAGAGCTAGGGCCCAAGTTCAGGAAACCAACGGGAGGCAAGGGGAAACGAACGGGGGTGGTCATGGTAGGACCCCTTTCCCAAAACTCCCTAAATTCTCAGAGGATTCTGATGATATCGATGCATACCTTCAAAGGTTTGCGTCGTGTCATCAGTGGCCTGAGGATCCATGAGGAGTAAACTTAAGCCCGTTGTTAACGGGGAAATCCTTGCAAGTGTACACAAGTATGTCCCCTGATTTGGCAAATGATTATGGTGAGCTAAAGAAAGCTATTTTAAAGAGGTACCAGCTCACCGAAGATGGATTCCGGGTTAAGTTCAGGGAATGTAAGCCCGAGAGAGGGGAAAGTGTATTCCAATATGTAGCGCGGTCAACTAGCTATTTTGACCGCTGGGTTGAGTTGTCGGAAATCGACGAAGATTTTCCGTCCCTCAAAGATCTGCTCATCCGAGAGCAGTTTATTTCAACTTGCGCCCCAGAGCTGGCCCTCTTTGTTAAGGAGAGGAGGCCAAACAGTGTTGATGAAATGACTAAGGCAGCCGAACAATACTTAGAAGCCCGCGGAGGTAGTATAACCCAGTCCCGGCCGGGAAGATTTGGGGGGAACCAGGTTGCAAAGGCGCCGGTTAGGATTAACCCTCCAGAGCCGGTTGGTAATAGGGGTAATACTGGGCCACAGAGCTCTAAAGATTTGTCTAGTTTTGTTTGTGGGCGGAAGGGGCACCTAGCGAGGGACTGTTGGAAGAGAACTCTTCCCACAAAGCCGAATAGTGGACCCCATAGGAATGGAAGGAGAGACCCTTCACCAAAGAATTGGAGAAATGGAGGTAGCGGCGGTCCAACCTGGGACAAGAGGCAGACGGCTGCGTTCTGCCAGACGGTGTGAGGTCGATCCATCGGACACAGCTAGCTGTGGGAGACGTCGAGGGCCCTAAAGAATAAACTTCTATTCGTGTAATTAGTGTATTCATATGGATAATTTTGTGAGTAATTTGTTTCATATTATATTTCTTCGTACATGTAAATAAATAATCTTTTCAGTGAATTATCGTTGATCACCCTTTGGCGTTGTAAGCCATAGGCACCTCCAGGAATCCTAAGAGTCCCAAGCGGATAGGGCATTGATAAGGTGGCAAGTTTACGTTCGAACTGGGGTTCAGACGACAGTCACTGGCTGTCGGCTGAGCACTGATGAAAACAGAAAATTTTCCTCCATCACTCAATCCCGTAATCCTGCGACATTTATATTCAGTCATCTCCTCTTAGTTCCCAGTTTCAAATGGAACGCAAGTTTTTACAATTCAGTAAAGACTGAAGATTTTGTGAAATTTGAGGAGAGAAGGGAAGGGTGGGGGGGGGGGGGGGGCTGAAAAGTAAGCGGGAGTTTTGGAACCCTTTCCAACAAAGTCAATTAAAAATGATAAATTAAGTGATATAAGAAGCGATCTGGGCGATTTTAGAAAATTAGTAAACTACCGGCACCGACTCGGTGCCGGTAGCCACTAATTCCCTAAAATGGCCCAGATAGCACAAAAGTCTTACACTGTGTAATCTGGTACGCTATTGGGTTAGTCACTTATCCACCTCAGACAGGTCGGTGCCGGTAGCCACTAATTCCCTAAAATGGCCCAGATAGCACAAAAGTCTTACACTGTGTAATCTGGTACGCTATTGGGTTAGTCACTTATCCTCCTCAGACAGGTCGGTGCCGGTAGTCACTAATTTCCTAAAATGGCCCAGATCGTACAAAAGTCTTACATTGTGTAATCTGGTACGCTATTGGGTTAGTCACTGCTCCGCCTCAGACACTCGAAAAGTAAAGTTTATTTAATATCAAGGATGACAAACAGAATAGTGAGCATTTAAGTACATACCCATAATAGCTAGTTGAGCAAATAAGTGATTCCTTTTACGACTCTTATATGCTCATCTGGGTATCGGAGGATACCTGTGGCATGGTGATGTACTATCAGTGAATACCTATTGGAGGATATCTACTGGAAGATACCTTTTGGAGACTACCTTTTAAAAAGAGGATAGTTATAGCTTCTAGCGTCTGTTCTGTTCCTTGCATCTATTACTGTTGACCTACCAATAGTCACCACCATCTGTCATATGATCAATTTTCACTATGTTTACAAATACTATAGTCTTCTACCAGTCTTGCTGTACCATTACTACTGACTTGTAGCACTATTACATGCTTGCTAACTATCTCAGATTGCTCGAACGAATCGAATCTAATCGAGCAACCTGAGATAGTTAAATGATTCAACTGAATTTTCCCACGCAAAGAAATAGTTACCTGTTTAATTTCGTCCCTCAGTTAAATGTGAGCAAAAGCATACAGGCATCGAGGTGTCAAAATCTGATTTGACATGATATGCCAGCCCATTATTCCCTCCACGTTTTCAGTCCCATTTACTGCAATTGGTACTTTCAGAGTTATACAGGGAAATAATTTCGAAGAACCAAATATTCACATCATTTCACAATTCAAAACGGGCCATTTATACGTAGAAGCTGGTACCTGAGAACTGTCGTGAAAAGGAACCTAAATTAAAGTAAAACGGAAAACATGAAACAGTGAATGAAGCAATTAGTTACTTGGTTAAATTCATAGTTACATTATGGGAAAATATGTCTACAACACTGGCCAGGGTATTAATATCATCGCGTCCAGCTGATCCAGAGAGATCTTATGAATGAAGGTTGCAGTGTTCGAAAACTTCTCTACTCCTTTGGGCAAAACTGGTGTTACATTCGTCAATCATTAATTTCAGCAACAATAAAGAAGACAGGAAATCCATCCATAAAAGAATGATAATTAATCGGAAGCTGCTGTCTTCAGCTTTAAAATCAAAACCATTAATGTGGTTAGCTTCTTGTATGAAACAGTTTTTAAACATTTGTATCAATATTTTTATTGTCTTATAGAACCCTTTTGACAAAACTATCTGACAGCCTGAGCGGTTAATTACCGCTAGTAGCATTCTTCGCACGATAAACGAATATCTGGCGCATTATGGAGTTTCCACAGGTCACCTGAGGGTTTAACTATAACACACCAGCTCAAAGATTGTCTTTTTTATGTTTGGGCACTGTGATTATTCGAAAAAAGCCGACTCGAATGTCGAATAGGTTCTACAATCTGAACCTCGAGTTAACTGGGGGTAATATCGGAAGGGTTAACGGATAAATTATATAAAGAGAACTAGAATTCCGGTCATTATTTCTGGGGAGATGCAAATGTTGGGGTGTAGGCCTGCAATGAAATAACAAATGTGGTTCGGTTTCTCCAACACGCCGTCAATCACTAATAAATACAGCTGTCATTTTCATCCGATTCGATTCGAAATACGGTTCGGTTTGCGAACATCTTGCTTGATTCGATTTGACCTGCAAATTGCTGATTCGCAGGCGTCTACTTTACGCCCTCTTGAATGTGATATTCCCTATAAAGCTCTCAGACCACCAGTCTAATTCTGCAAGTAATTCGACGAGAAATATGGTTTGAAACTAAGCTAGCCCTCAATAGGCCATCGCCAATGTTTCGATTCACTCGTCTGGAATATTTGTTGATCGGACAAGCGAAGCTATGGTTCGCTTTTTCGACCCATTGATATACTTTGGACGATTGGACCTGAAAAGTTTCATAAAGATTCATTTTCTGAGATCCGAAGCTAGAAATGTTGCTCAATCGAGACTTGATTTGATCCGCATTTTGCTGACATTACAATCAGAAATGAAGACTCACCACAGCCGAAGTTTTACGATAACGCCGGGTAGTTCCACAAATTACGACAATATCTTTATGTTTTTAATGGGTATTAATTTTTTTTTGATTGGAATATCTATAACTGGTGCAGGAAGGGATACACGTATATCTTTGTTAGTAAAGGGACATCACATTACATCAACGGTCGTCGGCACGCTAATTCCACAAAAGGGTGGGCAAACAAACAGTCCATAACAGCATCGGATTTTGAATAGAATTGGACTGGTGGCCTGAGAGCTTGATTCCTGATATTATCAAATGACGGGGTCCAGTTATCAAGTCCTCTCGTGTCGTGTTAACAGCAGTTATCATCTCATGTCGTATCCATAGCACTCATCGTGTTCCCAATATATCAACTTTTTAATAGTACAGAAGGTCAGATTTAAACGGAACAGGAAAGATTGTTTAATGTTCGAGGAAAGTTGGAAGTAGAAGAATAATATTAACCCTTTACCCAACGTAACGGCCAAAACCGGCCAGCGCTATTCTCAAAAATCGCCAATTAATTTTCAAAATATTTTCATTTTTTGTCTCAAAAACATAGGTTATGACCCCTCGTTGGAACGAGCTCGTCGAGCTCGTTCCAACGAGGGGTCATAACCTATGTTTTTGAGACAAAAAATGAAAAAAAATAGTTATTCAAGAATTTTTTTTGCAAGTGTCGTCTGCTTTTCATGTTAGGTAAAGGGTTAATAACATGGTAACATAAACAGTCGTCACATTGTCGTCGGCGTAGCAGAAGAATAATCACTTGTCCAAATCGATATCTGAATAATAAATTTTCCAGGCCTGTCCTTAAAGCTGAAACGGTTAAGGGGTTTTCTTGATCGATTAATCACGTTGATTGACCTTGGTTAGCCGATTAATCACTTGTCCAAATAGATATCTGAATAATTGCCATACCGTTGATGATTTACAGCATGAACCCTTTTACCCAACGTAACAAACAAAACCGACTAGGCCTACATACAAAAAATCTCCATTCAAATTTATTATGTTTTCAATTTTTGTCTCAAAGACAAAGGCTATGACCCCCTCATTGGAACGAGCTCGTTGAGCAGTTCCAATGAGGGGTCATTATCTGCAAAGCTTCGAGATTCTATTGGATTTAGAGTCTTAAGTAGATAATCGGTTCGATTCGAAATCGAGTGCCCGATTCGTTTCCTCTCAAATCTTTTTCATAGGAATATTGCTTGGTATCAGTCATCTTCATAGTCTCAGAAAAGTATAGTTCAGATGGAAATCGTACACAAATAGTGTTGAAATAAAAGACTGAGTGTAACTTCCGCCAGATTAACATAAATAACATCTGTACTCATGCCACCAGCAATGCTAATTCCAATATCACTAGTCCCTACCACTGTTAAATGCAAAGTTAAGTTTACCAAGCAATGTCAACGATGAACTATAATCCTTACAGGGTAACATTACAACTCCATCATCAAGGAATGCCTTCGAGGAAGGCATGCCTTCGTGATGTAGTTGGATTACTTCATCAGTCGGGACTTGAACCATAGCAGTCGGAACAAATCAGGTTTATAATATCACAACCCCCATTAGCCATCTTCAAGACGCCACTGATTCGATTCGAGGTTCGATTCGATTTCGAGTAATAGACTTGATTCGATTCGTGATTCGATTCGAATAGAAAATGTTTGATTCGCAGTGTCCATAGAATAAGTAGCAGTATTATAAGTAAACATATTCTTTTCTCGCTGGGAATCCACTAAGATACTTTCTGCTGAAGAACTTTTATATTACTAGGCAAACATGTGATTGATCTCTACAACGACCAGCAGCGTTAACACGAGCATGTTCAAACATTGATCTACTACCACCGTCAAAGGGGGCCGAGGATACCCTGGTAATCTTTTTCTAAAGAAATCCTGGCGCAGAACACAATATCCACTTGTATTGTATTGTGTTATTTGTTTATATTCTTCTTCCTGTTATTAATTTTTCTAGTGTTTCTTTTCCAGACAGAGCATTTCATGTAATTCATATTTTGTCATTTTTATTTCAAAACATATCTTATGACACCTCCCTTGGATGAGCACGTCGGTTATGGATTGCATAAATAATTGATTTTTTTCTTCTCCAAGTGCCGCTGTCGTAAATAAAATGCGTTAAGTAGACAACGAGATGCACAACGGTGCACCTCAAACAGTAGTCGGGAGTGACGCAACTAAAACAGTAGATGGAAGTAACGCAACTAAAATAACTAGATGGCTTTGAAATTTACGTATCCCCCTAACAACACGCACTGCGTATGCGCACTCACATCAAGTATCACTATGGGGATGACGTCACAAGATGGCCGCTCTCGTGGGTTACCATGACAAGCAAACATGGCGCCACCAGGTCACGTGACTATGACGTCACATGAGATCCGGCATGAGATCCGACCAATGGGGCACGTTTACCTCATCTCCTACTACTCATATGATAACACAATGGGTTTACAAATTGGTGCATACAAATGTGATAAGGCATTGATGAAACATATTAACGGCAAATGTAAGCAAATTTAGTTGCATTTGGCCAATGAACCCTACTTCCAGCCGATTTGGTTTATTTTTCTACTAGTTGTTTAGTTACTGGTATTTAAGGTCACTTTCAGCATCTTTGGCTATCTCTTGACCGAAACTTAGGGTTGAAGTCAAGTGTAGGCAATCATTTACACCAACGTGCTACGCACTTTAGAGGAGTTTTTTCCAGGCGTGTGTCCCGCTTCCTATTTTATCCGTGAGTATAAAAGTTACCACAGTAAACAAGTACTGTTCTACTGCACAGGTTTTTCTACTGAAAGAAGGTTGAAATAGAGTCAATAGAATAAACCATTCCATACACACAAATGGGTATTTGTACATTTGCTGTTGCAAGATTGTCACCCATGGCATGACACGAAACGTCGCCTGTTTCGATGGTACACTGATCGGTGAAACCCACTCCCACCCACTCCATCCCCGCATACAAATACATCTTCCGTTCTTCACACACTGTGCCGGACCACGGTAGATCATGCGCGTCTTGGACATTTATGCGACCCATCAACCCACCCACCAACTTCCATTGAGCTTCCGCCGCCTCTGTATTGCTTGTATAAGCACATAAATGAGAGAATGTTTATAATGACCACTAAACACAACGGCCGTGTACACTATCTTCTGTGAGACGTATACCTCATCAAGATAAATTGATTCGACAGACACGAAATATTTGGAAGTAATTTCAAATGCAAGCTACAAAAAATATGGAATTGGAATCAGGTTCCAATATATCTCAGATAAGGGTGAGTCAGAATAATTCATTGATCTATATCAATACCTATATTTATAAATCTGCATTCAGTTGGAGTCCCTCAGCGGATAATATCAGATGCTAAAGTATGTTGTTTTATGTTGGAAGAGTGTGTGTTCGAAGAGTATGTTCATATTATTACAATAATTACGAAAATATTCCACACTCGTGACTTGGTAATATCTTTCAATCGTTTTTCCTGAAAACATATTTCCGCGTTCACTTGCCGGTGTAAACACAGCATAAATGTATCCAAGTAGATGTTCTCTTGAGAAATGTAATAAACGATTTTTAACATTACTACCTTGCCAGAAACATGAAATAACTTTAACCTTTTTCCCAACCCGAAGGGCAGACGGCATTAAAAAGAATTCTTGAATATTAACTGAAATTGTTTTTTTTTATTATTATTATTTTATTTATTTATTTTTTGCTTCAGAAAACATATCTTATGAGGGGTAATAAACTATTATTTCGAGATAATAAATTAAAAAAAATAATAAAATTTGAAATGCGATTTTTGCTATTGCCGCCACGTTGGGTAAAAAAGTAAACCTGCAAGATGGCAAATCCATTTGTCTATTCAGTTATGAGAAAGTCTAGTATATTTATTTTTATGCTCAATACTGACTTATCGGAAAAGAAAGGTATAGTTGTTTGGGCGAGTTTCTTGAACAACCTATATCTCCTGTGGTAGTTCAGTAATATTTACCAGCTACATCTAGGTGTGTGCAGCATTGCAGTAGAGTTTAATGGGATAGGGGCTTATTAACCCTTTGAACACCAGAGGCCGCTTTTCCGGCCCAGGAACATGATAATTCATAATTTAATTAAGTGGGATGTCTGTTATGTTAATCTGTGGGGTAGACCTATCAATATTTTCAACGTGCAGCCTCCTGGCTGCACGTTGAAAATATTAATTGATCTATCCCCAATTACGAAATATGGACTCTTCCAATTGCTGCCGTTGAACTGACTTGGAAGATACCACCAGGGTTCAAAGGGTTAAACCCAAAGAGGATATGATGGCTCATTCGTTAGTGTATTGGACTTCAGATTGAGCTGGGATCTCAAGGAGCTTCCCGAAGGAAAAAATGTCAGTGTCTTTATCCACGTTTTAAAAGTTATTTTTTATTTTCTGCGAGGATGGTACAATTAATAGTCTTCCCTCTTGGAGAACTTCATATTCCTGTTTTCTGTCCTATCTATACTCAACTAGGGAGATGAAACAGAGTGGCATTATGCCTGTAAGAGGAAGCATCCTAATGTGTTTGTGATTGAAATTAACTGAAATAATGACCCAAAGGAGAAAAAATATCAGTCTCCTTCAGTACACCTACTGCTTACCATCGCAACCCCCATATAGAAGTTTTAACCTTTTGAACCCGAAAGGCCGTGCTTTCCACACGGGATCGTGATATGACCTGAATTCATGAATTAGATAATTGCACAGTGAATTGCACAGTGGATTTCAGACGATTCTCATTTATGATGTCGAACCTCTAACTGGCTCCAAATACCCACTAGAGCTGAAACGGTTATGGGGTTTTCTTGATCGATTAATCACACTGATTAAACTTGGTTAGCCGATTAATCACTTGTCCGAAGAGATATCTGAATAATTGCCATACCATTGATGATTTACAACACGAATCCTTTACCCAACGTAAACAAAACCGACTAGGCCTACATACAAAAATCTCCATTCAAATTTATTGTTTTCAATTTTTATCTCAAAAACATAGCTTATGACCCCCATTGGAACGAGCTCGTTGTTTTAGTAATTCATGAATTTATTTTGCAAGTATCGTCTGCTACCCGCAATGCGTAAAGGGTTAAGAATGACCATTTCCAGCTACTGATACAGTATGATGACCATGCAAGTAAACAAGTATGTCAGCAAGTAACGTGCATGCTTTGCTCTGTCTCATATAATTGATGTAAGTCAGTGTGACAATGTTTGCCTGTTTTGGAGCAAGTTTGTTCCTTTGTTAACCCATATAATACAGTAGTTCAAAAGTAACGGTTAATCCAGGAGGTGGGGGTGGAGGGGGACCACTTAAGATTTGCAAGACGTGACGTCCTATTTTTTATTCAGCTCCTTTTTACACACACACACCCACTACGTGCAAATTTCCTACTACCGTTCTCAGACACCCCCCCCCCCCCCCCCCCCCCCCACACTCTCACATTAAACTTCAAAATATATTTACCCCAATTGCCCACGTGGGGGCACGATGACGCTGTGTGCTGAGACGTGCTGCACGCCGAGGTGCACATGTCTTCAGCCAATCTAATCCTGTCTGTGTTGTGTAGTACGCAGTACCGCTGTGCAGTGTGTAGTACAGCCGTGGGTTATGATGTTGAAGAGCTGACAGCTGCTCGTCGTTGCTCGGTGGTTCTCTCCGGGTACTCTGCCTTCCTCCACCCGTAAACCTGTCACCGACACGATATGACCCTGGTTGTTAAAGTGTCGTTAAACACCAATAAATAAATAAATAAATCAACTAATAAATAAATAACTTGGGTTGAATTTAGTGCATCAGAGAGAATTTTCCCAAAATATTGTCTGCACATTTTCTACATTTCGAACAAGACACCCACCACCTACTAACGTGTGACATTTTCTCAGATTAAGCCCAATATTCTCAAATATAAAGCCTCCTGATGTTGTATTTATGTTAAGAGTGTGATGTACAACATCATCTTTAAGGTTTGAAACACAAATGATGGTATATATTAGCTGATATATTGATATATTTTTAAAAAATTCAAAAAATTGCACAAGTTGGAAATGCACATTTTTGGCGCACTCAAGAGACCCATCCACCCCCATGTCACGTCTTGCAAATTTTTGGTGCCCCCCCCCCGCACCCCCACTCCCCACCCCTTCTGGTTAATCGATCTTTTGGATCGATCAAGATGTTGATCATTGATTAATCGATTAATCGGATAACCGTTTCAGCTCTAATACCCACGTATCGGGTTAATGGCCTATTATTTATTCAACACGTGACTTATTAATTTTTAATTTATTGGTGTTTAAGGTCACATATTTCTGCACAGTGGCTAATTGTGACTGCAACATGGAGATAAAGTCAAGTTTAGACAATCATTTATACCCATGTTGCCCATTTTAGAGGACTTCCACTCCAAGCATTGGTTTTATTTTATTTTATCAGTAAAACGCAGCTTCTTTATCACAATAAACGGGCACTGCTTCACTTGCTTCACGGGGGAACACGTGACTTAACGTCCGTGTTAGTCAACAGATGCAATAAAACTGTCTGACAGATGACCATATTGCTACTTCATAGTAACCCAAAGCGCAATGTCCAATCGGGAGAGTCTGGGGGGGGGGGGGGGGGTCACAGCGTTCTTGCCATTGGGGTGAAAACTACAGTTGATCATAAAAGTCAGGGGTTACGGCATCGGGGCAATACGGGGGATGGGTGCACTGTCGGAGATATCTAGTTGCCCTGTAGAAGAGCCACCATGCTGTCCTCCATCTCGCGGCTTTCCGACTCTGCTGCAGCATTCGGCAGCAGCTGCTAGTAGTTTTTTAGTCTCCTCTCGGTGGGTTTCTGATGCCATTCGTGCATGCTAAAAGTTTTGTTTGATTTAAAAACAATATCTTAAAATTTCTATTCGAATAGCCTATCAAACACTGTTCGTAAGTAACAATAAAATGGCTCCTTCAACTCACTGTAAAACATAGAGTAAACGTAACCAGGTAAACAGCCAGCATTGTTCACAAAATCGTCTTTCAATTTTATTTCACCTTCTTCATTTTTGCCACGAAACCAAAGGTCTTTGAGCTCGTTCCAGTGAGGTGTCATAAGCTTTCTTTCTGGCGCAGAAAATGATGATTTTTAACTCAGTCACGAGATTTTGGTTTTTGAAAGTAGTGTCGTTATTTGTGTAAAACGAGTTAAGTGAAGAAAGGTTCCTCCCATGTAAGAAAAGAAATGCAGTCATTGCTCCATCACGTGGGTAGTGTACACCTCACATCGTTAAACGACATGTGTGCTTTATCATACTCAACGTGAGTCCCGAAAATCAAAGGCTGTACCTAAAAATTATTATAGGAAAACTATAATCAGTCTGTTAAAAACTTAGCGCTTCAAGGGTGAAACCTATGTTTCGCTAATTTAAAAATTGGCAGAAGTTCATTGCTGCAGTTGCATCTATCTCGTTATATGCGATTTAAACTTTAGCCTCGTTGATACAAGGTAGTAACATGCGCCAAAATAGACAGTGAATGAGGCTTATCTGTAGTCTTTATAGGTATTTGCTGGAAACTTTTCAAAAGTACAACATCGTCTATTCAGGGAGTAAAATAGCCATCCAAGTAAAATGTGTTTGCATCAGGAATGTCTTGAATGTTCAAGACTGTGATGAGCTGCGATTGTAATATCAGACCACTGGGGGGTTGTTGTTTCGTTTTTTTTTTTTTTCTGTTTTGTGGGGTTTTTGTTTTTTGGGGTTTTTTTGTTGTTTTGTTTTTTTTTTGTTTTGTTTTATTGATGAAGCAGTTTGTACAGATTTTGAAACTGACCACCGAATACTTTTCAAAAAGCTAATTACTTTGCCGGCTAAAACTAAGGCAGTGTCGAAAATAGCCATTTCTAAGGAAAGGGGTGGGTTTGAAAAACCAAGAAGTTTCCACCAAAAGAAGGTAGTAATGCAATGCATCGCTGAATGCCACAAGTTTGGTGAATCCATCGTTGAATAGATGCCATTCCTTTACTTATAAAATTCTTAGGATAGAATCTTTAAAAACTATTTTATTTGTGGAGGATAGATGCAAAAAAAAACAATATGAGACGAGAAAAGCTAATATGAGATATTGTGAATTTGGGGATCAGCTTTGAGTATGAGAACTTCAATATTTTAGTCAAAGTAAAAAATATATTTATCTAAATAAGTGACATGAGCTCCCCAAAAGTGTGTGGGGGGTGGGGTCACACCTTTCTGGGTACCGCAAGGGTGTAGTATGGAAAATAGTGATTGGTCTTCCCCACACATTCACTTACCAGCTATCATTCTTAATGAATTTATAAAGTATCATGTTCATGGGCCGGAAAAGCGGCCTCTCGGGTTCAAACGGCTAATCGTAACTTTGAGATCGTCCTTTGAAATATTACGCTCCATTTGGAGTTTTCTATTTTTATTCAATAAAATCTTGAAAATCAATGTGGTCATATATGTATAAGTGATGTGTAGTGACCATAAGGGTTGTGCATGTTATGTCGGACAATGCCGTTCGGGTACCTAAAATTGATAAAAAAAAGTGGGGGCATGTGCACCCTGTGCTCCCCGGCTCCGTCGCCCCTGCATGAGACCGCCGCGATTGTGAAGTAGTGATAACGTGTAGCGTCACTGATTAGTACGTACAAGCAAAGCGAGTTCATTATAATGCGTAACGCCCGATTTAACTTGATAAAGTCGGGAGCGCGGTAGGTAGAGGTTG
This sequence comes from Pictodentalium vernedei, assembly GCA_031216915.1. NCBI lineage: Eukaryota > Metazoa > Mollusca > Scaphopoda > Dentaliida > Dentaliidae > Pictodentalium > Pictodentalium vernedei. Next base: position 231,696,407 of record CM062289.1, on the reverse strand, counting down.
GAGCGCTGAACTTTAAACTCAAATGTCGACTTCCGATCCTGGCCATTGGTAACTGCAACTTACCCTAGGGCAAGATTGCCGATTGCCCTCGTAGGGGCACAGTGGCGCTGTAGTCTAAGGATGTACTGCATTTTGATGGTGCTCTTGCCTTTAACCGCTCAGGCACTAGTTGTGATAAGTTACTGTATTGGAGAGTCTTATAGTTGCTCGCCGCTGCTCAGTGGTTCCATCCGGTCAAAAATCACGATCTTAAATTTTTCCAACTTGGCGAGGCGAGAGTTAAAATTTTCCGTCAATGTTCGCGGGTTGACTCTCGTACGAACTTGAAACCTAATTCAATATACTTTATCCCTTTAACTAAAAAATTGATCGCATCTTGGGTTTTGTTGTCAGTTAAGTCGTTCTGATGGCCAACTGATGTTTGTATTGACCAGCTTTGAGACCCAGTGCACCCCAAGACTCAACGTGGGAAACTTATTACTTTAGCATCTCCATGTTCGGAGATCGAACTTGGGTATTTGAGCGGCAAATAATTGTTTTCACTAGATACTGACAATTGGAGAATAAAACATTTGCAGGAACCAGCTACAATAGGTGTTCTCTTAACTTCAGGAGTTTACAAAAATTGAAATTTTTTTTTCAAATTTTATGAAGCTTAAAATGCACCATTAAACTTACTTCTCGTTTACTCAAGCATTGTTTTCCTAATTCGTGGTTAAAAAACAAGATTAAGGAAAACAATGCTTCAGAAAACGAGAAGTAAGTTCAATTTGTAACCATTTTTCAAAATTTCCCACTGAAGCAGACTTAATGGACTACAGTGCAATTAATTCACTACCAGTGTTAACGCTGTACTTTATCAACATATATCCTGGATAAGTAATACATAATGTCATGTACATGTCATGTCTTAAAAAAATCAAATTCTATTGATCACGTCATTCACGTGTTTTATGACTGCAAAGAAGCGAAATAACTCGGAATTGTTGACAGACACAACATCATTCTCGCCACTATCTTATCAGCAATAAGTTGTGAGATGAGCAGGAGTTGCTTACATTGCAAAGATGTGTTTCAATAATTTCCTCACTAACGACAGAGGAGACTAATCTCTCATGACCATGCATTCTTGATACCCATAAGGATTGAATGTCCTACCAGTGAGTTCCATTTCTTATAAAGTTTCAATATTACAAGAGAGCGTTTTTGCTAACCTCGTGGCAATTAATGTTCCTCTACTACCGATAGTACACCTTCTCAACATAAATTCTGTTTGCATACCAATAGAACGACACGTAATGTGAAAAACAAATTATATTACAATATCATGTTATCCTGAGCGCATAGTGATGATGGCAGAAGAAATGTGGAAAAAAACTGTTCATAAACATAAGGTTTTTCGCACCACTGAATTGTCAAAAACTGACTGAGTGGTGCTGAAAAATGGTCCTTTGGTAAAGTTGTGTCTGAAAATTTTTCAAAAGAATGCTACCCCCACCCCCTCCTCCCTCACGCTGAAGACCTCTCACCCCGATCTTGATTTTTAAAAAGTCCAATCACTGCAGTCACTTGTATGAATACACGAAAAGCACTGACACTTCCCTTTTGTTTTACTGTGAGCTGAAACAAATGCATTATAGTTTGCAAACTAATATAACAGGTTTCATTTCCCCTAACAAAATGTAGCCCATGATCTCTCTACAGTTGGTTCTTTCCAAAAAAGTCCGGAATTTGTACACCATCAGAATCGCCAAGTTCTGGACTGACATCGTGTTTTCATTCAATTGCGTGCGTTTTCAAAATGTCAGAGCATATTGAACAGCGCATCAAATTACCACAACAACTGGTAACATCCGACATGTGTAAAGCACAGAATCCTTGTACTCTATCTCTCTGCACACTAACGTAGAAATATCAAAATTTCAAGCGGCAAATTGTTCCCAAAATAAAACTGGGAGTATAACCATTCAATCTTAGTTTAAACAATATTTTTATTTCAATTAAAAAAATAATCATGTTATATGTTCACAGCATGGTCAAGAAGAAAGAAGATGAAACAAAGCGAAATCTAAGATAATAGTACATAAAATAACAAAGAGGACAACTTGTAAGTAAGGGATTCGACAGTAAGCTTGGAGCTTCTGTGAGTCGCTTCCCTAGTAAGATAATCGCTATACACAAGTTAATTAATTGGAGGCTTGGGTCGATTTAATATATTATAAGAAATTGTTTAAACTAAAAAAAGAGAAGTCTAGACGGTGTGGGACAAAAGATGCAATCCACGCATAATATGGATACAGGTAGATACACGATGTTGCGTTGCTTACCCCAAGATGGTAGGGGAGTCTTGAAGTGAGGCGTGGCTGAGGTTTTGTATAGACTTCCCTAATCCCACAGCAGAGGTTCAGATGCAAGCCCTGAATGAGAAAAGCATGGGATGAAGAAAAGCTCGAAGCGAATTTCTTGTAAGATTATTATGCTTCTCTATGAATGTTTGTGACAATTTTTTGTATGCCACGGTAAACAAATATTGGGGGTTGCCCTACGTCCCAAGAGAGAATAGACGAAGGAGTAAAAGTGGAACAGAAAGAGGAAAGGAGACGAGGAGAAGTAATAATAAGCTAACTCAAACACAGAATGTAAATTCATTGTGACGTTGTACTGGACAGTAACGAGTGTGTGCATGATACTAAGGTATGAGGACATGTGTAATGAGCTATGTCGATCAACAATGAATTGTTTCAATACCTAGCTGTATTGTGGGTAAAACAAATTTCTGCTGTTTTGATAGCAGTGTTCAGGTGGTTAATGGCACACTTTGATCAAAGATTGAAACATCTTCTTCTTTGATTAAACTATGAAAGCGTAGGTTTTCATATTTGCAGTCAAGCATAACCAGCACTGAATATGCATAAAGTATTCGAAACATAGACTTTAATGAACGAAAACTTACTCTGTTTCGAGACAACTCTTTGATCTGCGATGCGGAAGCCGAAGGGGGAGGGACGTGCCCCAACTTTTTTTCCAGAAATGGTTGAAAGAGAAAGAGGGTTTTACCCCATAACACCACCACGACCAGAGAATCAGGGGACCCCTCACGACTTAAATGTATTTCTGTGTTGGGTTCACGTCAATGGAATGGTAATATGAATTATCAGAAAAGGTGTGTTTAGCCTCTCTACTCTTAAAATGCAATCAAATGTTACCTTTTTATGATTTGCATCTTTTGCGACCACTGAAGGTGAGGAAATTGCACATTATCTGCTCTATACTCAACAAATTTCCCAATCGCAACGAAACACAGAAATTTGTCAAATATTGAGTGAAAAATGGTCAATTTGATCAACCTCAGAGATGCATTAGTACCGACTCTAACTTTGTGTATTATATTTCGACACTCCCACTAAGGCACCTGGTTCACTGCCGATACATATCAGTGCATGGGTGCCATCCCATCACCTTCACCTCCCTCCCATGTTTCAAAATGCTTCCTACGTCCCTGTCTCACTGATTTTTGGACTATTTATAAATCCCGGATTGTGACGTACATTTTCTTCCCTGAAATAAATACCTGGTTCTACTCAACAGTGCGAGTCAGACCTGCTTAAGAGGGTATCGCTGTTTTGAGAGAGAAAAATAGAAAGAAGAAGACTTGTTATACAGTGGTCGCAAATAATTTATTAGTCGCTGGGTGATGTAAGAGATAAAGAAGACTGGATGCCGCTTTACCCGCAAATAACCCACCGTTGTTTCTCTTCGGGAATACAGTTGGTGGCAGACTGCTCTTCAATACTGAAAGAGTAACTCTGAATCATTAAACCGTTAACCTAATACGAATAGAAGACGATAATCACTGAATGGGACGAGTTCAGCGAGCTCGATTCAACGAGGCGGTCATAAGCTATTTTTTTTAGTCAAAATTGGAAAAAATAATAAAAACTGAATGGTGATTTCGAGAAATGCATTGGCTGAGCTTGGCTATCATGTTGGATGAAGAGTTGCAGAGAAGGAGACTAAATTGTTGATTGACTGAAACTTGCAGTACAATTTCTACTTCAATAATCCGAAGAGGTGATGCTTTTGATATTCCTTCCACAAACATTCAATTTTAACCTCCAGGTGGGGAATGAGGGTGGAGAAATTATCGTTGGATCCTAGCCAATCGAAAAGTTGCAACTAACAGTGGTGTTGTTTTGGACATCCCTTTTTCAAACCCTTCTGAAACAACGGTTTTTACACTTCGATTTTCAAATGGCTTCGAGCACAGATTTTTTTAACCCTTTACCTAACACGAATGGCAGACGACACTTGCAAACAAATTCTTGAATAACTAATTTTTTGGATTTTTTTTTTTGCGTCAAAAAATAGGTTTTGACCCCCTCATTGGAACGAGCTCAACGAGATCGTTCCAAAGAGGGGTCATAAGCTTTGTTTTTGAGACAAAAAAATGAAAAAAATAATGAAAACTAAATGATGATTTTTGTAAATTGCGCTGGCTCGTTTTAGCCGTTTCGTTGGGTAGGGTTAAATAACCATGGTACTGTCTCTCTGTCTTTTTTGGCAAACTCCACTAGTAATTGCTGAAAACCTGTATGGATAACACAGGCAGGCGACTTTTCTCATCATCCGTTTTACAAACCTAAACTTACCATTACAAGATTCTATTGCAAATGGGTGAATTTCTTCTTAATTACTGGGAATTGTCCGCAAAAAATTAATAGACATGTTTCACAGTAGGCTTAATGTTTTACTAATCCCACTTACAATCCACGCGCCGATAAATTTGGTCTGTGTTCCTCCACTGCCATATTTTCTGAGTTTAAAGAGTCAATAGCAAAGACTTTTTTAAATGAATCACTTGTTAGGTCCATATAATGTCATTTACTGTAGAGATATTTTGAAAATTGATTTGGTTCTTCATTTGAAAATATTCAAATCATGAACGAAGTCTATTTTCCAAATATCTGTAAAATATTTGTAAAGCTAAATGAGGCTGTCATGTAACTGTATGGACTTGATTTAAATTTTGGTCACCAATGCTGAAAATCGAAGTGAATGAAACTTTGGACTGGTCCATAAATTGCGTATCAACCGTAGTTAAAAGTGAATAAGCGTTTTATTATACGACAACACTCAACATGGCATTGGAAACCTTTCCAAAAGTGACGTTTATCCACATACTTCTCAGATTACGTCGGTTGACCTTTATCTCTCGAATACGTCCTGAACAACCTCACAGTGATGTAAAAGGTTAAATAGTATTGGACGAATTTTTTAGATTTATACTCGAATGCCCTCTTCTTCTGATATGTTTGCCCGTGTAAACGACTGCGAAGCAAAGCCTGATCCTCTGGGGTTGGTTAGACGTTTCTAACAAGGAATATACCATTGGCTGAAGTACTCGATGGCATGTTAACTTTCTCTTGTATAACAAAACGGAAAATAAGATCTATTCAAATAATAAACTATTCAACATCCAGAAATACTTATATGTATATGAACGAATTAAACTAGAAAACAGAGAACTAATAGTCATATGCCATTATAAATGGTTGACCCAATTAGACTGTTGTGTCGGACAAACATTATAGGTATATATTATATCACAATTTGTACATGTACATAAGCACATACCAAAATTGGGTTCTACAGACAACAAGAACTGAACAGAGATACTCTTAAAAGGGATTCCAGGAAGGTATCTTGGCGACAGATATCTAACAGACATTTTGTATTCGACTGTTATAAGCGAATTTAGAACCGTAGGACTGACGGTGGAAGTTAGTCGTGTTGGATGACTAGAAGCGTTGATAGTGGTGCAGGTAATAGTTGAGATAAAGTTTGTGATCCAACAAAATACGGAGTCGCCGAGTAAGCAAGAAGCGACATTGGAAGTGGAGTTAAAACTCCCGAGAACTAACAACGAACGAGAAAAGAACGGAATTTTGTTACTTGATCGAGTTGAGTGTGTCTGCAATATTGTGTCTCGACGTTTAATCTGGCCTTGTTCCCTTTAAGTGATATAAATATGCAAGAGTTTCCGATTTATCACTCTCGGTATTAGACATGACAAGTACGGTGCAAAAGAGTTCATCTTAAGCAACACAATTACTAACGAATCCTCATATTCACCCAAAACAACATATGTTGGAATTATGAAATATTCTGTATTGTAGACGAAAGTGACAGCGTTATGCCATATATCTGTTGCTATATATTTGTCTAAGTATTCAAAGCATGTGGCAATATCTATACAATCCTTAGATGCTTGGAAAGGTTAATTACAACGCTACCCATCTAGTATATTAGAAAATACGTATACTACCGCCCATGCTAGTCGTGTCTTGGGTTTAACCATTACCATGTCAAGAGACGGATCCCCCCCCACATTGCCATGGGTGTCGCGTTCGTAACCGATTAAATGGCCGAAAACCTGGTGGTTCAAGCCCCGACTGATAAAATATTCCGACCACATCATGAAGGCATGCCTTCGTCGAAGGCATGCCTTGGTGATGTAGTTGGAGTATTACTCATTTGCAGTTATTGTTAAAAACCTCAAGACTTCTCAGAAATTTGTTTGCAGATATAAAATGTACATGTAGAAGTCGTGACGCAACGTCTTATTTAATTAACTAATAACGAATATTGTACTCTTAATTGGTCATGTTGGGCCCCCAACTCACCAAATATCCGGGTATCCATTTGTATGCCCAAAAGTGTGTACCAAGTATCAAAAATCTAGGATCTAAAGTACATGATCTCTACCTAGAGCGAACCAATCCAGACGAAAACGTTCGAACCGGAAAAATTATGGGGTGGTTTCACCCCTAAAAGTCCCGCTACAATTCTGCATCTTGTAGTTGACGCACACAATAAATATTTTTTCACTAACACATGCACTTTCTCATCAGAGTTACGTAAACAAACACTTTTTTATTTTTTATCTTCTAAATTCAGTGGCGTCGAAAACAGTCCGGCTAATAGTCTTGAAATGCGTATTTTGTCGTTGATGTTTACTTGTGACCCCATGTCCTTTTATGGGCGGCTGTAGAGTAAAATGGGAAAAGTCCACTGATCTCTATACAACTGGATTGCCGGAACGCTAAGTGGTCACATACAGAAGAGTGTCAACACCGCCGCCAACTAAGCAGAGGGGGCGATGTTGCTATAAATAAGCAATAATCAAACAAAACGGTTTTCAAATTCCAGACGGCCCGTAATCATCGATCGCGTCTTAGAGAATCTACATTGAGATCTGTGAAAAGGGAATATGTTTATGACGTGAACATTTTTTTGCGACAAAACAAACTGAATATTCACAACATATTTTAATTCTTATATTCTTATTGACAAAAAAAAATGTTCCAAGATTGGAAAATTGATATTGTGTGACCAGTTTCGTGCTTTGTAAACACCCTGACGTTTGATAAAGTGAAAGTAGTTATATGCTGTGACCAGAGTCATAGCTTAACAGCTTTCACTCCATTAAACGTCATGAATTGGAAGGAGTTACCGCTTTAATTGACTTTTCGCCATCTTAGAGTGGTGAGTGGCGACGTTTTTCTCTGACCTTCCAGCAATTCAGTTGTATAGCGATTGATGGGTAAATCTGACATTTTGCATAGCTAAGGTAAACACACACACATAGTTTCGCCCGGATCAATTGGATTCCAAAAAACAAACATATGCAGCAATAAGAAGCACAAGAAAAATTCCAACTGGTCCAGAATCAACGGAATCTGTACAATATATTTATAAAGGTTACAGTGTTTCAGGTGGTCAGAAAGTAGCATTATTATATGGTTACCTCAAACAGGTACTTAATACCGCTCGTCGATTTGCCTGGAAACATGTATTTGTCGCAACTTTTCCAAATCCATGTCGTGCCTGTCTCTAAGGACCTCAAATGACGTCTTTGTTGAGCGAAGGTTTTCGAGGTAACAATTTTATAAACGTGAAATAAAAATGCAACTAAATAGCGCTGGAAAATCTCGACAAACATTCAATATTATGTTGTTTGTTTACATTCCGGGTGTTGTGTTAAGGTTTTAAATATTCTGTGGCGTCTTGTATAATCTGACTAATCTACAGTGCGGCCGTCGTAGTCTGGTCACTTTCCACGGGATGGGCAGTATTTCCACGGACGTAATAATATTAGAATGCAAACACTAATTATAGGAATAATCATCAAAAATTTAATTATTGAAGCACCGGCTATTACCCGGTGCGTCATTGATTAACATTTTGCTGGTGATTTTTATTACCTGGTAAACGCATGCGTGGACATCACTGCTCACGCGCGGATTACGACCAGTCCATGGCGTCTGTAATCTTGTCTTATCCACTCGACAGAATATTACTACCAAGATCAACTGACAGTTGTAATAACCTGTATATTTTAGAATTAGAAGATAAGCAATAATTCCATAAAGTCACCGGGGCTGTGTTTCGTTGAATTAACTTCGTTTTTTCATTGAAAGCTGCCAAATAAATAAAGAAACAAAAGAAGGTTTCTTGCATCTTCCGATTTTAAATTTGAAATTCAGTTTAATAATCGGAATGTACAGTTTCCTAATTCAGTTCACTATTTTTTTTATTCTCGTTATTAAACAATAAATTCGATTTATTAAACCGAATATTCAGTTTACAAGATTGTGAACTCAGTTCACTTATTGGAAATTTGAGTTCAGAGGATATACTTTTGGATAAATACATTGCCACAATATTTCGAAGCATTGTTTAATTCGCGACTGACGTCTTGTTAGCACAACATTGTTGAAAATGATTGTTGAAAATGAAAACTAGCGTCGTTGTTGTTGAATTTGTTGTTGTTGCTGATGTTGTTTTCTAGATTCGAGTCCACGGTCATTGTGTGAGGCAACTACTTACAAGAATTGCCAAAATTGGTGTCATAAGACACGTGGTCACATATGACAAGTCTAACTATTTCTTGTGCCAAAGTCTGTGGCGGTGCTAAGATTACCCATTGGGAAGTAAACTTGACTTGCCCCAACTGTACGTTCGGTTCCCCTCGGTTTATTCTTCTTGTCAGTTAACTTTAGGTATACGAAAGGAGTGATATACCCAGTTGTTCGCCGGAACCTTACCACTCACCTTAAAAAATAAATACACTAAATAAATACGCTTTTAAAAAATAAGCTCCTCATCAAATATACCAGAACGGGGAGAAGTGATTCATGATATGTTTGAAATAAACATAGCAGAAAAATTCCCATAAAATTGAGTATGTAAAGAGAGAAATTTACGAATGTAGTACTTGTTATCTGGACGGTCTAAATTTATGTTATGAAACTTTCAACAACTCCCTGGACTTCATCCTTGATTGGAGTTGGACTTGAATTTGGCGTCACGAAAGCTTGAAAGGTCGAACAAAACGTTTTGAAACCTTGTTCAGTATGGTAATACATAGAGTATTTCAAGTCAGGTTTCCGTGGGAATTATATTCAATATCAATGCAGATGCGACATTTAATCCTTTACCTAACATGAAAAGCAGACGACATTTGCAAACAAAATTCTTGAATAACTATTTTTTTTCATGTTTTGTCTCAAAAACATAGGTTATGACCCCTCTTTGGAACGAACTCGACGAGCTCGTTCCAAAGAGGGGTCATAACCTGTGTTTTTGAGACAAAAAATGAAAAAAATAATGAAAATTAATGGGCCATATTTGTGAATTGCGCTGGCCGGTTTTGGCCGTTACGTTGGGTAAAGAGTTACTAAAAAAAAACTACAGTAAAATAAAATTTGAACGCCGAATTTTACAAACTGGCCGGCTGAACAGAATGGAGGAGTGAAAAACGTCTGCCTTGCCTCGAAGTTACAAATGTTAATTAAGGCGTGGTTTGGGGGGCAGAGCACATGTTTATAAGTTAAATTGGGTATCCAATTTCTTGTGACCAACGAGAGTAAATAATATGTGTTCGCCCCAGTTGCAAGGCAGCATATCTACTGTTTGTTATTGATAAAGAAAGCTTAAAAAGGAAATTTGACAAAATGGTGGCGTCGGTCATAGAGACGAGGTAGTACTTGAGGGACGAAATCATCCGAGTTACGACATGTGCCGACTGTAATAACTCATGTCCAGACTGAAGACATATTCCAAATCCATCACCAATGCATGCCTTCGAATAGTTGGAATACTAGCGTTATGTTGTGAGTACGCAGGACTTGTATTTTGTAGACATAAATGAGACAACATTGAACTGAACTTTTGAGTATTTCACAATCTTGGGTATATAGATTATTTGGCATGGATTGTAGGACAAGTTCGAAATGCGGATATAACCTATCCCCCCCCCCCCCCCCTCCTCTGAATAAGTTCTGTACTTCATCTGCACAGTTTTAGTAAGGTTATAGTCAGTTAACCATCTCGGTTGCAGTTTGTCGCGCGGAGGTTGTACACGGCGATGACTATGGGTGTCGGATTCGGATGTGTTAGATGGTATTTGTATGTCATCAAAGGAGGGGAAAGCAAGAGGTTTTCACTTTCTGATTGGGTGTTAGTATGTATTAATTACGAACAGTTCCACTTGCTTCTGTTATTGATATTTTTATTCACCAGTATACTATACAAAATTGACAAATGTGTGTAAATCTGCAATATCCAAGTTTACAATAATAAAACACATACAGAGCCAGAAAAAATATAAATCTATAAATGAACACTGGCAGGCAGAAGAAGGCATGTCCAGATTGGCTGTCTTCCTGCCTTTCCATAAGGAAGAAAAGACAAGAAAAGTGAGACAAAGATAAAGACGAGGAGAAATAAGACATGTAGAATATTGTGCATTCCCAGTACTGTTTATATTAAACTTTTACCGTGTCCAAGGTGCTAACGTCCATTATAACCTCTGTGTGTGGTGCACATGATGGTCGGACTTCAAAGGCAACCAGGCTCCGCTGAAATGGCCCCAATCAAACTCTAAATTACTTTCAACAGATCAACATAATTGTGTATATGTTTGACAAGGACCAAGTCAAGAGGCTGCCTTGGGCGAGCTCCAGGCTGATTTAGGTCGAGAACATTAATGCACAAAGGACAGTCTAACAAAAGCCGCCCGTTATATATTATATCCTTGTTGACCATTGAGGAATAACAGACACTGGACTGAATCGCCGAGGCTACACTTATAAATGGAGGTAGGGCTGGACAGCACAGTCGGGAAAGTAAGAATTTAAACAAGATATGTTATTCTCGTAAAAGGAAACAAATTTACCTGTTAACTTCTTTTTGAATTCTGCCCTGTCGGTTTGTTTCCGAAGGTCAAAGTCTAATTCGTTCCATAATTTAGGGAATGCAAAGACTGGGAAGGTGTCGAGCGTTTTAGTTCTCGTTCTATCGTTAAGAATGTAACCTATTTGGAGAGTAGTAATAAACTTTCGTTGTTCACGATGCCAATCAAACACGAACAGGGAAGCATGTAATTTATACACCTGAAACTTAATTAAGCACCCCCCCCCCCCCCCCCCCACTCTTTTTTCGCAGTGGTGTTAATAGAAACTGTCATTACTTTCATGCTATCTTTCAGATGGCCAGAAATGATTGTTTACGGAAAGAATGGTCTATTGACAAATGAAGGAAACACAATGATGAAAATATGCAGTAGTTCAATGGCGCTACTTACACATATCTGTCACTAATGTTTTTGATGGAAAATGTTCTCTCGACATGTATGGTGTGGAACAGTCCATGATGAAACATTTCCTGTAATTACTGACAAACAAATGTAACTTGTGATCTCCTGAACACAATAGCAGTGTCTGACGTCAGTTGCGAGTGTATCCATCACGTGCCCGGATATGTCACATCCTGGACCCTCCTCCTACGGTCCAGACGCGACTGCTGCCACTCTTCGTGCAATGCCGCTTCTAAATCGGCCAAATCCTGTACAGAAGGATCCCTTGCTTGTACACGACCTCCACGAAAGTCCCAGATGTGTTCTATGGGATTCAAATCGGGGCTCATTGCAGGCCAAGGTAGTGTTATAATAGCTTTGTCCAGAAGGAATGCTCTCACAACAGGGGAACGATGTGGTCTTGCACTGTCGTCCATGAATACAGGGCGAGTAGCCAAGGGGGGGGGGGGGGGGGTGGGGGGTTGTCAAAATGAGGCACGACAACCGGACTGAGAATATCTCGGATGTACTGATGACCATTGAGATTCCCATGTACAGTCACCAAGTTCACAATCATGAGAGAGGCATCCCCAGATCATTACTGATCCTCCACCATAAGGAACAGTATGTCTGTTGTTCCTGGGCAAGTAAGCAGTATTCATGCCGCCGCACCCTCACGCGACCATCTGTGTCGTGAAGCGGGGACCTACTATCATCTGACCAATGAACTCTCCCCCACGTCCTGAGATCCCATTGCTGTCTTGCCATACACCACTCAAAACATCATATTTGATGCTGATCGGACAGACCTGGCCGTTTAATGACCCTTCTGGACCTCATACCCAGTGCTTTGAGACGGTTTCGGACAGTTCTGTTGCATAAACGCCTGTTTGGGGAGCCAAAGGCGTTTCAAAAACCCTCTTGAAGCAAATGGGTTCACGCCTAATGAGGCGTGGTAGACTCCGATCTTCTCGGGGAGAGGTCGTTTGGGGTTGTCCAGGCCTTGGTCGGTCCTTAACATCGTTGTTTTGTTGCTGTTTTCGGACAAGTATGCTGATGACAGAATGACTATAGCCAAGTTGCCTTCCAATAGCTTTGAATGACATGCCTGTTGCATGCATGCCATCTTAGTGCCTCTGACAGTCTCCTCCTTGCCATGTCAACAGTCATTGATAAAAGAAATGACAAGGTTTATACCCAGATATTGCATGTGGATAATAGTGGTTTTGTGACATTCGTGATAAGCATGCTTCACATGGATGAGGGGATGTGTTTGGGGTACGCTATCAACCAGAAACAGCATGTTTCACTAGATGAAATGTACTGCAAGACATAGCAATCATTAAAACTAAATAATCAGTAAGAGAAACTAAACTGTCATGAAACATTTCAGGGGGTGCTTAATTAAGTTCCAGGTGTATATATAAATCTTTAACCTTCAGCATATTATCTTTGATAAATAAGGGGTCAGTGTGGGCATAATATTTTTGGTTGTTAAAAATTCTTATTGGTCGCTTCTGTAATTTAGAGAGACAAGTTTTTGAGGCCTCCATAATGGAATTCCACAAATCAAGTGGATTTGTATAAGTAAGAAATATAGAGTTTTCATGACTTTCTGTGGGAGAACTTTCTTTACTTTCTTGGAAGTTTCAAGGTCATTCATGGTGATAGAGTTATCTTGATAACTTTGAATGTTCTAGAAAATTTTGAATGTCCCCTGTAGGGTAATTTAACTTTAACAATGTCACCAGGTTTAAATGAGTGTGGTTTAGTGCTTAACTTTTTGATGGTGTACACTTTTGATTTATTTTGTTGTTTGATGACAGTCTCTTTGACTTCAGCATGTGATTTGTCACTCTCAGCACAAACATAACACGTGGCGATCCAGGTTCGACCACCCCAAATCTTGACGAAATCTGTTTTTATAGTGTGATATCTAAATGTGCCTGAGAAAGTTGTATTAACTGGGGTTGCAATGTCTTTGGCATTACTAGATGATCAGCTCGTAACATTTTGAATAGAAAGTTCATCTTTTACATCTAAGAAAGACACGAAGTCTGATGGATGATTTTTTCTGGCAGGGCAAGTAGACTTTATGTGATGTTTCACTAGACAGAGAGAATCATCATCTAAAGATTCAGTTTTGTATTCATTTACAGTTATTGTGTTATTCGTTTTGTCAGAAATTTGTGCAATAATGAAATCGCCAGGAATTTCGCTACCTTCTGTATACGAAATGGGAAGGCGTGATAAACAGTCTGCAGTAACATTTGCTTAACGTTGCACATACTCTATTGTAAAATTGTATTCAAGAAAGCGGCTACGTCTCAGTGCTAGTCTTGCTCTTGGACTTTTATTTACACCTGCACTCACAAAAATCACGGTAGGAGGTATGTGATCACTACGAGATATGAATGAATGTCCCCAAATATATGTACGCCAATGTTAAACTGCCCACACGACTGCAAGCGCTTCTTTCTCTATTGTAGAGTAGTTGCATTCAGTTTTTGTTAGAGTGTGAGAGGCAAAAGCGATTACTTTCTCTTTGCCTTCCTGGGGTTGCAGCAGAACAGCTCCGAGACCGTAGTCACCTGCATCTGTGATAATAATTGTCTGTCAAGTAGTGTCAAAAGTTGATAAAACCGAACAAGTACTAATGTCTTTTTTTAATTTAAAAAACACTGTTCACTTTCTTCATTTCAATTTATCAAATCGCCTTGAGTAGGCATTGGCGGAGCGAAATAACTTTCGAAGCAAAGTTATTAATAAATTTTGATCAGTAGCCGCACAGATCAAGATAATTTTTCGATTGTTTTTGAGTTTCAGATTGTGGTGCATTAAGTATTGCATCTATCAGTGATGGGGTAGGTTTAAAACCATTTGAAGTTGGCATGTGGCCTAAGTAAGTTACTGAATCTGAACGAAACCTGCACTTAGATTTGTTCAATTTCAATCCTTTTTGAAGTAAGATGTTAAGTGCTGTGGTACGTATTGCATCATGCTGAGCTAAGTCATTAGCCTATATCAGAATGTCGTCCTGAAAGCAACGTACGTAGATATATCTTTTAACAATATGTCGATCATTCGTTCAAAAACTGAACTCGAAGAAGCCAACCCGAAAGGTAATCTGGTAAAACGAAATAAACCATCAGGAGTGATAAAGGTTGTGTTGTCTTTACAATATGGTGTGAGTCAAATCTGATGACAGGCAGATAACATATCTAATTTTGTGAAAAACTTAGCGCTTCCAATTGTAGAAAGCAGTTCATTAACATTCGGTAGCGATGTTTATCGACGATAATGTTGTTAATGACATGTTGTAGATCAACGCACATGCGGACGAAACCGTCGGATTTACGTGCAACAACAATGGGTAAAACCCCAAAACTGGAGTCAGTTTTCTCAATAATACCCTGTTGAAGTGAACGATTAAGTTCCTTTGACAGTTCGTCTCGAATAATTGAAGGGACATTTCGAACACTGTATGTTTTCGGACAAGCGTCAGCGTTAAGTTTGATTTTGTGCTGAAATCTACGTGCACATCCCCGTTCGTCATTGAATAAATCAGCAAACTTCGGTGAATTTTCTACTCACTCACAAATGTTTAATGTATCTGGTTCTGTGTGAAGATGTAGGTGATGAGTGAAATTTTAATCATGGCTGTTTAACTAACTGGAAAAAGTAATGCAATCCTAACCCGAGTATCGGAAACATAGATTTTGGATCTTTTAGAGCGGTCTTTGAATTTCACTTCTGTTTCAAAACATCTTAGCAATGAGAGTCGTCGATCATCATAACATCTCAGAGTAATGTCTGGTTTCAATAACTTTAAATATTTAAAATGTTTATTGTACAGATTTGCAGGTGATAAAGTTGTACTTGACCCAGTATCAATAAGCATATTGAGATTCACATTTTTTCAATTTGAATATTGCAGTAGGATGAATTGGCTGAATGTGGTTCTACAGTTAGTAAATAATCAGACGTGTCAGACAATAAACTGTCAGTTTCATCATTGGTTACATAATTTACACGCTTGTTTTTCGATTTACAAACTTTTGCATAATGTCCAGGTTTAGAACATGTGTTACATCAAGTTGTTTTAGCGGTACATTTTGAGTCATTTGTAAGGTGTTCTTTGGAACCACGACGAAGATCTCTCTTCATCCCGTATCGTCGCCAATGTTATGGTGTGGGTACGCAGGACATGCAATTTGAAGACATAATTGAGACAACATTGAACTAAAGTTTCATGTATTTTACCATCTTGGGTACATAGATTTTTTTATGTGGATTGTAAGTCAGGATCGAAATGCCAATATAACAACTAGTCAGTCGGGATTGTCGTTACAAACAAAAAAGCCTTGAAATATATTTGTCTATAAATAAAATACACATGTACATGTAATTGTCGTTATGTCAGGTACAATACCGGTACTCCATATTTGCCATGCTGCCCCCCCCCGCCCCCCCCCCCCCCAGCAGCCAAAATCGGGTACTCTACACACCCATTTCTATGACCGACTGTGTGTGTGACATCAGTACAAGTATCTATCTAGTCTGGTAAGAAAGTGTACATCGTTACAAACAAACAAAAGCGAATAGATATCGAAGTCTCCAATTCAAACGAAAATCACCTGACAGGAAAATTAAACTACCCAGACCACAAATTCCCCCACACCACCACCTTAGTGACGCCCTGATCTCTTGTGAAACTTTTTGATATGATAATTACAATCATTATCAGTTTAATCATCAGATTTCCGTTGCAGTCAGTGTTGGATTCAGAAACAGTCGATCCATTTTCAGAACGACGCAATGTTTACACCGCTGATTCTGTTGGAAATGCCCAACTTCGTAAATGACAACATTGGGTCATGTGAAAACTTAGATGCTACTTGTTTGACCTTTGATCACGGTGAGACCCGGAAATCACCCGCTCAAAAAACTTTCATCCAAAAAACTTATTTTTTATGAACCATTTTTGCATTCTTAGTCCATCTGTAATTTTCGGTATTCCGCCTTCCGCCGCCGCCTATGAAACTGTCTAACACGATATGAACCTTGCAGTTGGAAGTGTTTTTATTATTCCAATAAACATACAATATTTTACCGAAATTAGGTTGAACCTTGATGAGGAGTTCGGACATTCTTTCAACAACTGAATTGCAGTATATGTTGCTGCAGTACTGTGAGCCTATGTTTGGAATTGTGATTCAATAAGGGAATCGAATTCAGTAATATTGTATTCTTTTCATCTCGGTTCTTCTCGAGTACATTCTGAGAATTTTACTCGGAAGAGATCTTAGTGCAAAGTAAGAATGTGAACGACATGCATAATCCCTCAGTTGATGAGATACACTTGTAGAACTCGAAATATTTTTACTGTTTCCACTACTGCCCATGAACACAATTCTTTCATTATAAGATGCATTATAAGATTCATTATATGTAACGAAGTACACTCCTCGTTCATAACAATTTCAGATTATACCTGTCGTCATCTCGTTAGAAGCTGCGTACATTGCACTGGAACAAACTGTAATTTATCAAATAGTTGACAATACATAGCATTCTTCCATGTCACGTCGTATTCTTTTCAAACAAGTAAAGCAATTCAGAATTTGTTTTGATCTACGCTTTCCACAGAAAATCCTACCCGTGACTGTCTACAGATATTGGGATATGGTCCATGATTACCCAACCATGACATGAATTTTCCTAAAAGTTCTTACTCAGCTCTCATGCCACAAGTCCAATTTTGTAAGGAGGAATTCGACTCTGTTATTGGCAACTTATTTACACACTTTTCGTGAAGTTTGTAAGCAGACTACTGTTGATGTAATGTGATGTTCATTCACTCACAAAGATACACACATATTATTCGTGCTCCAGTTTTATATATTCCAATTAATAAGTATTTAATTCATCTTTAAATCATCAAGATATTATCACAATTAGTCACGGGAACTACACGGTATAATCATAGAACTATATTCCTAATCTTAATGTCATCAGAGATTTGGTTAAATTAAATCTCGATTGATCTACATTTCTAAAGTCGATTTAAACAAAATGAATGTTTATGGTATTTTTTTTTAGTTTCATTCGCCTGTAATATATCATTGGTCGGAAAAGCGAACCATGGGTTCGCTTTTCTGACCAACTGAAATATCCCTGACGATTGAATATATTCAACAGACGATAGACTATTTAAGGCCAAGACTGATTCCGGGAATGACTGGTTCAAATTCATTACAGAATTAGACGCGTGGCATGCGAGCTGAGGTTTTTATGTACACCTACCTTTGCATGTTGGAAAGCAATTCATACAAGGTGTATACAATTACGGTGATGTTGTGGTAAAAGCCGTGGAAGATTGTCACGTCTTTTTTCACGGAATAATTGCCGTGTCCAATTTTAGGACTGGTGCAACTCACATATTACCAGGCTAAGAACCTCCTGTGACAGTTGCATGCGTCTAGTGACGTTTTTGAATGTGTAAAATTACAGAGAAATAATACTGCTCAACTATTGCTGAGACAAAGAAATTTGGAAGATGGACATTTCCTACAAGCTCATCCCGGGATTCACGCCACTCCGCAAGAAAATAAATATTGTACATCCTTTTACCACTCTTTACCAATCAACATTGAACTATTTCCTCCAATACAAGTAAAAACACTAAACGAACAACAACTCTGTACTGAGAGTAGTAGCACTATTGCTTGTACGGTATGAACTAAGATAGGGAGCACAAAAAAAATCAAACACTTCAATTTGAACACATGGTTAGGTCAATGTTTTTGATAATACTTTTTAAGTCAATAAAGCTAACTAATTTAATCCATCATAACACCGTCCAGCGCACTAGGAAATCAATTTTTAGGCTCAAGTCTCGTTGTTTCCAGTCCATGCGAATGCAATGCCTCCAACGGTCAAATCATTCATGACAGCAGCGTTATGATTTAGTTTGCTGGTTTGCGCAGAGTAAACTAGTATCTTGTTTAAATGTCATGTTAGTCACTTTTAGTGGGGAGAGGGGGGTTTTGTAAAAAAAAATGGTCATTACCACCTTAGAGGGGAGGCAACATCGTGTAATTAAGTCTTTACCTCGTATCTACGCCATATATCAATTCGTCCTTCTGACTAGTCGATATATATACAGAAGCGAGGTCAAGAAATAAAAAATACATATATCTCAACCCCTTGGCCTTGTGGAACATATTTTGGTAAGTTGTCACATCATACACATTCGCCAAATGTGAAGTTTAAAAAAATACGTTTCAAGCACACATTCAAACGCTAACCTATTTTTGATAATGTTGTATGCAATATTTCATTAAAAGGTTCGAGGATATATCATATTCCAGCAACATATCATAGATTAATTCGACTATCTAGGCTATAAAACGCCTTCAATGTGGGGACTGAGGGTGACGATTCAAATTGTTATAATACTCTTGGGTTTAAAATATTCGTGTTCAATCACAAGTGTTCCTCTGTAAAAAGTATTCCTTTAATTGCACTGTCAGACTGTAGACTAAATCTGTTCAACTAAAGGGATTTTTTTACACCCGATTGTGTTCTTTATCTAGTTCATATAGTTCATTTTATTCAGTTGATTATACTGTTTACTGTGTATTGTCTGGTCTTAATCCGCTCGCCTTTTAAGACACTGCGCCCTCTAGGGCTACCTACACGTTGGATGGGGTGAGCATGGTTTGATTTAAATGAGGTACTTAATGTATTAACCCGATGCAAACTGGCGTTGAAACATCCTAAATTCAAACTGCAAATTTCTCTCATAAAGCAATTGGGAATTTAACCAACTTAGTCTTATTTAAAGCCTTGGTCACAACTGGTCGTATGTGCTTCTGCGGGTGGTCTGCGGGCATTTTTTGTGAAAATCGTGCGCGACACGCAAGGACATCTTGTGATTGTTCGGGGCCGTACACCACCCATAAGCTCACAAGGAGGCTGTTGGACATGCACAACAAACTCTGCGATTTCCTTGCGAAATTTGAGAACGCACGTTTGACGTGCACACCACGCAAGGAGTCCGCAGGATAACCATACGATATGAAATGCAAGTGAGAAGAAAGTCGCGGGTCTAAGACGTAAGAAGAACGCAAGGAGAGGGCTCTTATCCCTGGCGTCCGAATTACGTTGCCAGCAAGTGGCTCGTACTTGACGCTCACGAATGTAATCGAACGCACGGCGCACGCACGACGCACGCACGGCGTACGTGCGTGACACTTGCATCGCACGGATTTCGTTTGCACCGCCGACTATGAAAAGAGTGCGGGCGCCGAACAAAGTTATCAATTTGCTCTTGTATTTTGACAAGTTAAGAGATTCAGTTTTGAAAATTTCTCTTTGCGTTTTTTATTCCTTAAGTATTCAAATTAAATTAATTATTCACATTAAAGAGCGGAGTTGATGATGATTTTGAATTCACTGTTTGACCTATATGACGTCCAATGATGACGAGGCCTTCACTTCATCAGTATATATACCCAGGGTGAAATTGACGATAGCTCGTGCGACTTTCGCGCGACCTTCGCAAAACCGACGTAGGGCATCGGTGCGAATGTCTTGCAAGTGACGCACGACCCGTACGTTAATCGTACAATTCGCACGGCCAACGTACGCTGGTTACAAGAGAATCATAAGAAGTGAGTACCAATCCCACGGGCATCGCACGTTGCAAGTGGAGTGCCTGGTCCTAAAAACATCGCACGTGGCCCCTGCACTCGCACGCCAGACTTACTCCTGTCTTATGATGCACTTGCAACTTCTTCTCAACTGTTCTCGAGCCCTACGACCAACCACGGCAGTCAAAAATCGCAGAGGACACAGGATCTCCAAACACGCACGGCCAGTTGTGACCAAGACTTAACAGAGCTCAGAGTGTAACCCAAAAAGTTAAATCACGCCCGAGTTTCATGAATTTTAGTTTGTTATAGAGCTAAAAGAATTAGGATACAGCCCTTTTAGTTTTTTTTTTTTTTTGTTTGTTTGTTTGTTTTTTTTTGGGGGGGGGGGGGTATTTATCGCTAGCTATGTTTTACCTTTTTACGTCATTTCAAATTTATGCCTCATTTTTGTTACTTTTCAGTGAAACGCGTATTTTCACAAACTCACTGCTCTGTACAAATAATATACACAGCTATGAAATTTCACACACTCTCATTTGAATGATAGCTCTATTAAAAGCAATTGTTAGAATTTAAAATTTCGGCCTTCATCTAAAACAGTGTTAATTTCACGTTTTTTTCGTGAACGTTTAATATCTGCCACGCTATTGAACGCTCACTCTTGAAATTCTGCAAATTTGCACCCAAACAATAACATGTATAAAAATGCAATCACTTCCAGCCGACGACAAATTCGACATGGTTGCTTTTATGGCGACGTTTGGGACGTCAATGTCCGCAAAAATTAAAATCAGTCTGATTTACATGAAACTTTAATATGGTGGAGAGCTCGAAAAAAGATAGCTGTGTTTGGATTTTTTAATTTACTGTTATTTTCAACGTTTTTACGTCACTTCATGTTTTACACCTCCTCTCATTTTGTGAGCAGAAGAATGAAATTGGTACCCCCCGTGATATTTTACATACTCCTAGATAATAGTTGATGTGATGTCCCGTTACATTTGAATTCACACTCTCGGTCAATATTAAACTCCTAGGCGAAATTGCCACCGACGGCCGGAAAACGTCAAAATTAAATTTCGTGGCACGAAGTTGAACTTTTCGACAATAATTGTATTCGTAGTCCCAAGTCATAAGTTGAACAAAAGTTTGAAAATTCAACGTAAAATGCCGGAGATATGACGCCAACAACGGTGTGGCATGCCTTCCCATTTTGTGAGCATCCCCTGCCCCTAAAACTACAACACACACCACCTTAATATTATGCAAACTCCTGGAGGAATGGCTAAAGTGATGTCTTGTCACGTTTGAATTTACATTGTCAGTTAACATTTAACGCTCTGACGAAATTCTCACCGATGCCGGAAAACGTCAAAATTTAATTTCACGACACGACGCTGAAATTCTAGGCCATAACAGTACTCCTGGTCCCAGGTACTAAGTTGCAAAAATATTGAAAATCCGACGGCAGATACTGGTTGTATGACGTAAACTATGTTGGGGTACACCCTTCTCATTTCTTGATAGCCCTACCCCCTCCCCCTCACACACCCAACTACAAAATGTAGCACTAAATTTCTAACACTTGCAGATAGAGAAATAACAGAAGTCAAGTTTTGCCAATTTTGATCCATGTTACCCGACACTTGTTGGCGTTACGGCGTAAATACCTATCGAGGACGTGCAACGTCAAAATTAAGTTTCACTGCACAAAGTCGAAATCTCACGACATTTAAGTACTCGTCGTTCCAAATACAAAGTTAACCCTTTACCTAACATGATAAGAAGACGACATTTGCAAACAAAATTCTTGAATAACTATTTTTTTCCAATTTTTGTCTCAAACACATAGGTTGCGACCCCTCTTTGTGACGAGCTCGTTGCAATGAGGGGTCATAACCTACGTTTTTGAAGAAAAAATGAAAAAAATAATGAAAATTAATTGTCGATTTTTGTGAATAGCGCTGGCCGGTTTTGAGCGTTACGTTGGGTAAAGGGTTAAAAACATTTTGACAATCAGACGTCAGAAACCGGAGATATAATGTAAACAACGTTGGGGGTACGAATCTTACGTTTTCTGTTTACATTCTCTTTTTAATCTCTTTTTCAGACTTTGCCTTTCGAAATTTTTAAAATATAATCACAGTAGACACCCGGTTAGCCGCCCTCTCGGCGTTGGTCGTGCTTAGTTGAATGTCTTGTTGATAATTGTCCTGCAATTTCAAATCTATCTTGTTATATTTGGAGTATGTTGGACCCGTGTGAAATGGGGGTGTTTTAATTTTACAGAAATCGAATGTCGTCGCCTTTGTTTTATACATATTCACATAGTGCACATTTCTTCAGAGTATTTCTCTAAATGGTCAAGCATAGTTGTAATCCATAAGGGATGAAGACATATACTACAAGGTCGTTCACAAAAACTAGATGATTAAATGTATTATCGGTTAATTTAGCGGGCGCTCATTTTTCATCAAAACTGCATCCAATGTTATCCATAAAAAACTTTCAATAAAGTTTGCGAAATAACACAGCCCTGTCTGATCCTGGTGGTCGACAATTGTGGGGTCCTCACACAAGTTTTTTTTTTTATTTGTAAAAACTTGAGTGGTATAGAGAGCTTAACAGGATGAGCATGTAATCACGTATGCTGACACTGTTACGTTTTTCAAAGAGTATATTTCTGTCCACAGTGTCGAAGGCGTTTTTTTTAAATCCACAAAACGACATGTAGGGTTTTCTCATCTTTAATATCTATTTACAGCTGATTTGAGAATGTAAGCGCTATCGATTGTACGTCGGTCTTGTCGGAAACCGAACTGATTATCGGTTATAGGGGAATTATACTTACGAAATGAGTTAATTCTTTCATTCAGAATTTTATTGAATAACTTGCCAATAGCGTTGCTTACGGCTGTTGCTATTATTCTGATCATACCTGTCACTTTTCTTCTGAATTGTTGTTAAGATGGTGTGGCAGCAGATCAGAGGATAGTGGTGTGATTCGATCACCTGATTAAAAATTAATTAATGAACCCACTGGACAAGGTGTAACCATTTTCAAAAGTTCACTTGTAACATTATCGCAACCAGATGCTTTATTGTTTGTGGGACGTTAACTGAGCACATTATTTCATCTCCAGTGAATGTATCGTTATTTAGTAACATTAAAAAAACTCATAAGAAAATTTATCACTTAATCACCATCAAATAGTTTATTACTGAAAATATCGTTCTCAACACGTCAACTACATAAATGAAATCAGAAGTTGACGCGGTAATGTTGTGCAAGCATGAGACTTTAGTCTAACAAAAAAAAACCCTGAAAATGAACTGAAATTGTGCTTGCATGAAGGGAAATGTATCAAAATCACCTATTATTCCCCCCAAATATATGATAACCAGTTTGTAAAGCTGTGATGGAACATTTATTTTTCTTTGAATTCACATGAAAATGGTCTTTCAGACCATTTTCATGTGAATTCAAAGACATTTTAAAAAAATTTAAAAATTTAAAAAAACTGAAATCCGATAAAAGAAAAAGTGAAAAATCTCATCCCTGGCTGGTTGTGAGTGAGTTGGTTTCGGAAGAAGAATTGAATTAATCTTTTCTTATTTTCCATTAACTGTCTACCAAATACAAATAGAAGACGACACTTGCAGAAAACATTTCCTGAACAACTAAATAGTTTCATTTTTTTGTCTCGAAAACATAGCTTATGGCCCCTCATTTGAACGAGGAGTCGACTAGATCGTTCCAGTGAGGAGTTATAAGCTATGTTTTGAGGCAACAATTGAAAAAAATAATAAAATTTTGATGGCGATTTTTGTGAACAGCACGGACCAGCTTTAGTCGTTACGTTAAGTAAAAGGTTAAATTACACGTTATGTTATAGAGAGAAACGCAAATTCGTCACGATATGACGTGGAGTTTCTGAACCTCGTCCACTGAAATCGATATGACCTCGTTAAGTATCGGCTGAGATCGATTGCTGTGGACTCGGTACAGAAATTCCATACAAAATCGAGACTCATTAGAGATCCCCTTTTTATAAAAATGATATGACTTATCGAGAAACACATATTCATCTCAAAAAGTCACCCTGTTATTTCTGTATAAACTTTCCGATTGAATACTGTAATTTGAAAGAATTTATATGATGTGCCAGTTGTATATAAAAGCTTTTTTAAACGTTGGGAATCTAAACGACAGTTTATTCACATTGCGTATTGACAACAGTGTTATCTCTCAGACCGGTGTGCGAAAAAATCGTAATTCGTCACATATATTTTCAGCCTTTTATTAATAACATTTTTGGAGATAACTGACCAATGTCTATTCCTAAATTATTTGAATCCTTATTAATTAAAACCCCTATGATTCCTTGTCGAAAAGGGGTGGACATGCTTGTTTCGTTGAGGGATCATTATATATAATTTAGAAATAACAAAATACGAAATTCTGAAAACATGTGAAGGTGTTTACACTTTTCTGGTGATTGAAATGCCATCAGACAAAACTGGTCTTCAACCAACTTCTACATTTAGCACTCAAGCACTGATGTGTACATAGAGTTGATTTAAATTTTTCTGTTTATTACTCTAAAAATCATTCGTAGCCTACGATCAAGTGGCATACATACTGACGATGATATTTCTGTTTTGCGAAGATGAACGCTGACATGAGAAAGATTTTATGATGCCTCAGCCAGAATTCCGAATTGTATCACCCAAGCGTAATCCCCAGAAGGTTATCACGATTTAGAGTAAAAATGCATCCACTAGAATACACAATATCAGAAATATCAGAGAAATAAGCTGAGGTGTGTATTTAAACCTTTTAACCCTTTACTCAACGTAACGGCCAAAACCGGCCAGCACTATTCTCAAAAATCGCCAATTAATTTTCATTATATTTTCATTTTTTGTCTCAAAAACATATGTTATGCCCCCTCTTTGGAACGAGCTCATCTGGAACGGTATTTTTTAAACGTGAGGATAATAAATGGTAATTTTTTATCACAAGACACCAAGTCAAATAAGGGCAATAACTCTCGATGAAATCCTCTGATTTAGCTATATTTATTTATTTTTGGGGGTTTAACGACAATTACGAGAGCCAGGGTCATCTCGTGTCGGACAGTTTTACGGGTAGAGGAAGCCGTAGTGCCCGGAGAGAACCACCGAGCAACGGCGATCAACTGTCAGGCTCCCCAACATACTAACTCCACACCAGCAGTGTCAGCACGAGTGCACCACTGACGTGCAGTACGCCTTAGTACGCAACGCCGCCGTGCCAGCACGTGGACAATGGGGTGAAATGTCTTGCCCAAGGACACGACGCGGTTGCTGCAGGTGGATTCGAATCGAGGACCTCTCGGCTTGCAGCCTGTACCTCTACTGAGCCACCGCCCCCGTTCGCTTGAAGACTCGGCGCGAAACGACTCGCCGAAATTTCCCCCATCAAATGTAGACTGTTATTTTTGTTGTCAAAATTTGTTCATTAATTGTTGTATTAGAATAACGGGTAGTATATCATGTTCCTAAATGCATCATAGCCACTTAACCGCTGAGGTGATGTTGGTTGTTATAGTAATATTGTGGTGTCATTGCCATGGTGATGTCAGCGCGCATGTGCAGATTAGATTAGATTAGATTAGATTCTTTATTCAACAGTAGACATTCAAAAGGAATATACCTATATAAATCATTCAATTACATTATAAAAAGCCGCAATGTACACAATTTCAACACAATCAGTAATGAACGACCGTATATTTGTTTTGTTTGTTTTTTTTAATATAGAATGTATACTGTTGGGAGATGACATAGTCAGACTGGCTGTCTACCTATCCCCCGTTGGACGGGATATTATTAGAGAAAGACTTTCGATGCAGTTCCAGGGTGCACTGAGTAGAGATAACATTAAATTTTGGGATAAAGGAGGGTCTAATAATTAATAACTGATAACTAATAACTGGTGATCAGAAAAGAACCATTGCTAGCAATACCCTCCCTCTCCAGAGCTACATATTCTAATTTTACAAGCGAAATATCAAGACGACGGAATATTTAGTGATGAAAATCGACAACATGTATGTGCCCTGGAGAGCAAGCGAAGGACGAGATTTCCAGACTCTAATCAGATCATGTTGCCTTGTGCATTAAAGCCAATATATTTCATCACTCTAGTGGGAGGGCTGTGTTCGTTCTGTTGTCTATAACATGCAGTCGGGAAAATAAGGATTATTACAACTAACCTGGAGGGATTAAGAATCCACAGTTATTGTTTTTATTAGATTTTATAAATATATTTCTGTTACTTATGCTCCGCAGTTCTAGTTCTTGTCCTAATTCGTTCCATATTTTGGGGAAATGGAAGATGGGTAGGTTTATCGAGTGATTTTTTGTATGTATAGAAGGTGAGATTGTCTGGTCCTTACACTCGTAGTTCTTGTGGAGAACATAATATTCAAATGATGATGGTAGTTGACTATTACACCAATCGAACACGAACAGGGAGGCATGCAGCCTGAACAGATCGTTGACCTTGAGAATTCTATATTTTTTAAAGAGTGGGTTGGTATGAGCGTTATATCTGCTATTGTTTATAATTCGCAATGAGCGTTTTTGTGGAGTAAGGACTCTGGCGGCGGCTCTTGAGTTACCCCATAAAAGTATTCCATACAACAAATGGCTTTGAATTCGGGTGTAATAGAGCGTTTTAAAACTTTATGGGGTAGTATTCTTTTTACTCTGTTGAGAATAAAATTCCCGTGTGATATTTTACAGCATATTTTAGATACGTGGATTTTATACGACAGATCGTCATCTTTGTATAAACCAAGAAATTTTAGCATTTGTTCTTCTTCACCTTGACCATTTTTTTCACTGTTTCATTGTTAACACTTAGATTCAGATTCTTTATTTACGGCACACGTACATGTAAAATGGTTACAAATAAACATATTGCACAAATGTGACACATGATTGAGAATGGCGATCGAATCATTTCTTTTCTGGGGCCGGATGTTTGGTGCATCATATACCCCAGCGGAAAGTTGGTGCTTCAAGGTTGGCAAGAAGTAACATGCTTATAGGACTCCCTCCACTACTCATTATAACACTTGAGAGCGACAACAAGACCCATCGTGAAGTTCGTGCCGATTAGACTGCGACAAAGAGGTAGGTCATTATGTTTGGGCGTGGACTCTACCTTAGCTGCATCACCATCGTATGATGACCAATGTGATGCAATATTTGTTTAGATTGTTGTTTGCAAGTTCTTAATTGCGTACATATAGTATTTTACATAGCACAACTGTAGGGAGGATGCGCAACAAGTTGCACAAGATGAGGATTCCAGATGAAGACGCAGAGCATGACTTCGACAATTTCCATGTTTACGAAGTGCAATCAGGGCAGTAGGGATTACTGCAGCGGACATAACTGGAATATGACGAATTTTTTTTAAGTTAAGTTGTTCTTAAGCATGGTTCTGTCGCTAATATTACGAGTTGTGTCGTCAAGGGCATTCCAAAGTTTCGGGAAGGTGTATAAAGGAAGTTTATCCAGAGTTTGTGTCCGTGTTTTTTTCTATGTATAGGAGGCCAGACTGTTTGGTTGTCCTTGCAGATGGTTTGTCAGTCATTTTAAATATATCATTGAAAGAAACCGGTATCTGCCAGTCAAACACGAACAGTAGTGCATGTAGTTTAAACAAATCATCAGCCTTGAATATTTGATTTCCTTACTTATTTGTTCATACGTTTCTCTGGTTTTACAGCTTGGGTTAATAACTATTTACTTGGTTTTATTCGCATTTATTACCAGGCGGTTTGCACAACACCACTCGAAAATGTTAGGTAATTCTCTACTAAAATAACCACCAAGGAGTTCGGTGTTTGCGGCTGGGGAGTATGCGGTTGTATCGTCAGCAAATGACAGGAGATTCAATGAGGTTGAGTTTTGGATATCATTTATGAATATCAGGAACAGTAAAGGGCTAAGTATCGAACCTTGTGGAACGCCGCATGTAAGTGATACTAAAGGTGCATGTTAATTGTAATGCATGTTTCCGTCGTTCACTTTCTTTTATCAGGGCGCCAGATTGATTCTCATGGCGGTACCTAGTTTAAATGATTACGAGATGCCATTAACATACCGAGTCTGACCTCATGGCGTGTTCGATTGCTGATTTGGCTATCCAGTCTCCAAATCATTCTTTTCTACTTTTCTACCCACCCTGGTCCTATCCAGACCCCTATTCTCTCCATGCTTGGACCTATTCCGGCTATGGTATGACAGGAGGCGTGAACTCCATTTTCTCATCCCCATGGCGCCATAATGGCACTGCGTACACCAGTAGTATTACAGTGACTACCTATGACCCTCCTTTTGTTACTATTTCTGCACTGTAACCTGATATTCGTGTTCAAAGTCCTTTCTCGTTTACTCCTCTTCTTGATCCGAATATCCCACAAGTATTATCTACAGATTATATCGACCAAGTCTTAGAATATCCAATCAGATTTCTTCATTCATCTTAGTCCCACTTACTGCAGGTTTATACATTACCGAGACCGTAACCTGTCCGTTTGCTTTTGAACTATGGACCCAGGATGGCCACGCGGACATTCAATCATGGGTTCAACAGAAACACGACCGCCACAGCCCACTGCCACTGCTGATAACTTGTACTCGTACTCGTACTGCTGAAACCCATATGGTAATTTATATTGTAATCTTTTTCTTCAGGGGGTGACTCTGAATACCAGCGTATAGGGGATTGAGGGACTTGCAGCGGAAAAATATTTTCCTTCTCATCCCCACCACTTTATTTAGCTTCGCTACGCCCATGTGTATAATTCGAACACTTCGCCGAATATAGGAATTAAATTGTCTTAAGTTTTCGAAGAAATACGGAACTTAATTTCATGCTGATATTTGATAACAGGTTTATTGATTGTTTACAAATCACAAAGACGGAAAACAAGACTTATTTGTGTTTGGTTACGATCGTGGTAATGTATTTCATATCCATGTTTTTTTCTTGGAAGAACACAAGGCAAGAGAGTAGGCAAATTTGAATATCACCTCTGTTGTCAAATATAAAGATCCATCCAATAATGTTGATATAAACAAAAAACTCTCCATGCTGATATGGGGAACAAATGTTGTCTCGAAAGTATGGTGGGGCATTTTCAGTCATGTTTGATGAAAGGGGTTTCTGCTCAGATCAACTACCACTGTGCTGAAAACTACAGTATCCCAGGAGCACGCAAATATAATCCAAGGAGTGTAATCTGAATAAACGTGATTTGGTAATCAGTGTGACTCGGATTTGTCCATTAGTTACATTTCGATTGCCCCAGTTGCATACAAAGAGACATGTTGAAAATATTGTAATATGTTAGCTCACCAGAAAAAAGACCTATGAACTATACCTGCCATTTTTGCTTGTAATGCAATCACAACTGTACATAATACCCAGTCAAGTGGAGTGCTGTTTGAAGAAAATTACTGAGGTTTTTCTATAATAGAGAGTCGATCATCCATGACACTGCCTAGGCTTAGCTTGCTATGAAACAACATCAGTTTTTCTTGGGTATCTGGGACAAACACACTCTATAGAACGTCAGTGACTGGCGCGACCTACCATACTTGAAAA
Organism: Pictodentalium vernedei; assembly: GCA_031216915.1. Lineage (NCBI taxonomy): Eukaryota > Metazoa > Mollusca > Scaphopoda > Dentaliida > Dentaliidae > Pictodentalium > Pictodentalium vernedei. The sequence continues at coordinate 231,666,439 of CM062289.1, read as the reverse complement.
AAATCTAAGTTACTGACATGATCAAGATGGTTGGTGTTTGTTTACGCCAGCTTCATTAGCATATTTACAGAAATTTTACTCGTATTTCCCTCATGTCACAATATATCAAAATTCCAGGTCTCCGCTAGAAAAAAGACAGAATTGTCAGTATAGCTTTTGTAAAGGCTGGATTGCACCAGAATAAGAATAACTGCCTCGAAAAAAATGCTCGTCAGATTATCAAATATTTAAATTAGAAAATATTTTTTTTAAGGTCTCCGCAAACCTCATTTATGGTGTAGAATGCAAGTGCACTAAGAGTGCATCCCAAAATAGGAATAAAAATAAATTCCACAGGATTATTTTCCCCAAATTGTTTCTTTTTACATTCATCTTAAACCTTATATCTGCATGTCTGAATTAATACAAAATAGTCTCAACACGCTGTGCATTTTGATTAAAACTGTACTGATTCCTAACCCTTTGAACCCTAGCGGCAGCTTTTCCGGACAGGAACATGATACGTCATAACGTCATTAAATAGGATGGCTGTTCAGTAAATGTGTGAGGTTGACCCATCAATATTGATTGGACTACCCCAATAATGAATATGGACTCTTCCAAGTGTTTCCATTGAATTGGCATGGAAGATACCATTAGAGTTCAAAGGGTTAGGGTGCTATATTAGTAACAACAAATGATTGTTTTTCGTGTATAATTTGTGTATATGTATTTGAATTTTAAGGAATTTTAAACTTGGGATTTTCATAGATAATGCAATGTTTTCATTTTGGAAACTATGTAGATAATTTCAGGATTATTGGGTTGGTAACTGATCCAAGATGGCTGTTCAATGAATATTTTGATTTAACTACATCGTTATATTCCTCCCAAATTCAGCAGCAACTTGGTATTTTTTTAAATCAAAGAATTACAAGTAATTTTGTTCACTTCAAAATAACTTTTTGGCTCTTGATTTATCAATGAGGTGTTTATCCCTTTCTATCGATCAAATAAGTATGCAGCGCCGTTAATAACAGACATGTTTCATTTGTTTATTTTGACACTGCGATCTTTGGTTGAAATTGGGGTAACATAGACCTTAACCAATCGCTGCTGTAAGATAACGCTGGTTTTCGTAGTTTTTTGGACTGCATATGGAAAATACAGAACTTTGCGATGCTCATTCCGTATATGAATTTTTTTTCTACGAGCAATAGGTAGAACGGCAAATTTTCATCGCACGAGCAATATTTTGATTTCGATAACGTTGTGATGGAGGTAGTGGAACAAAAATCACCCTTGATTTATGTGGGGATGGGTCAAATATTGTATTTTGGGAAAGATACTTGATCCAGACACTCAAGCCTCGTGTCTGGGTCGCATATTTTAACCACGGATGAGATTTTTCCATCACGCTCCACCACCACAGCCCCTCCCTCCCACACACACCATTCGATGATAACAATATTCTCGATAGTCTATTCAAGTGGGAGGAACCGGACACTGTGGTGATCAGTAAAGCGGGCAGAGAATTTTAACCGGTTTGCGACTTAGTCGCGATCCGGTCAAACTTATCTGTCCGCTTTTGTTATACCAGTTCTGTCTACGAAACACAAATCTTACCACGTAAGTTATATTGTCTGTCGGGGGCCAGACCTTTCCTGACCCCTTAGAGAAATTCTCTGCCATTTACAAGAAAACATTATTCATAATCTGGCGTACGTGCTAATATGAAATTTTGTGATGTCGTGCTGCTTGACTCTGGTTATAAAAAAATAAGTTTATATATCTCTTCTATACCAAAGGGATTAATTCGTGTGGAAATTCCCGGCGCGTGTCTTGCATAATTGAATGCATATGTAGCATTAGTAGCATGTCAAGAAAAGCGCTCTTCCAGGTTGAAAGTACGCGTGTTCTTGTAGCGTGGTTCAAGAAAATCATCTTGTTAATATGGAAGAGTGGTTCGTGTTCAACAGCTGATTGTTACTGTTAGTGTTTTGATCATTGTTACTTTAAGATATATTTGTTGATTCTATTAATGCACGAATCGTAGTATTTCATAGATTGTTTATAAGAGATAGAATGATTTCGTCTTTTCCGCCTGTCTGTTCAGCTAAACATAACCTATGAATGTTTTTGGATACTTTTTATCATTTATGATCTGAATGCTTTAGGTTGCTGCCAGCAGCAACGAGATACAATGAACAATTTTTTTCATAAAATGATTTTGGACACTGGGTGTGTCTCGAATTCAGACTTGCTGTAGAACAGAGAAAATAATGAATCATGCCGACATCAACGTTCGAAGAGGAAGACGAGAGAAAGGGCTACACTCTGGCGTAATATTCACTCAACCCAATTGATTTGGGTTGATTTTTAGCCCAACTGCCTTTTGAGTGTTTAGAAAATACATTTTTTCGTAAAATTTAAAACCGACTTGAAATTTCAAAACCCGAATAGCTCTATTCAATAAACATTTGTTTAGCCACCTGGGAGCTTAAAACATGCTTTAAGAATAAAAGTTACTTCAATCGGGTCAGGGACTTATTTGTCGCATGGTCACGTTTTCGTTTTATGATGAGCTATTGCTATTTCATATATGTCACGTTTATGCAACATGCAACATATTGCTGTCGTCGGGGTCGTTGACCATCGATCTATATTATAAGTATGGCAAGGCTTGAAGTTGAATATGCCAAACTAGTGATCTCCGGGAAAGAATTGTCCACGCGCTGGAAGCGTGTGGATTTCTCTTCCGCGAGGACCACTATTCTTGCATTTTCGACGACATGCCGTGGAATAATCATTATATTATATTGAGCCAATCGAGGAAGAACCTTGCAACATATCGGGATTTCAGTCAAAGCCACACTGCCTATTGTCAAACAGAATTCGGGAAATAAATCTCTTAAAGTCAGTCTAACGTCCCAGAATATTCCACGAATAATTTTAGAAAGAGCACGATGGAGGGGAATAGTGCGCGATTATTTTTAGAACCACCGATAGGTAAAACGATCGGAAATAGTACAGCATCTCTCCGCCAGGGGAAAGTCATGTGAAATTAGGGCCCTGCGAAGCTTCCAGATTCGATTCGATTTCGAATCTTAAGTTGATATTCGGTTCGATTCGAAAAAGGCTGTCCGATTCGTTTCCTCTGTAATATAAATACTGCTTGGTATAAGTCACCTTCATCGTCTGATAAAACAAATGGATTTGGATGGAAATCGTACATAAATAATGTCGAATTGTCAGCCAATTTCACGGCTGAAGAATGCCGGAGTACACGGAGAGAACCACCGAGCAACGGCAAGCAACTGTCAAACTCCCCAAAGTACTAACTCCACACAAGCAGGGTTATCATTGGTTGAACACAGGTGCACCATCGACGTGCAGTACGCCTTAGTCTATAGCGCTACCGTGCCCTCCTCCCCCCCCCCCCCCCCCCCCACGTAGGCAATTGGGATTAAGTGCCTAGCCCAAGGACACCACGAACTTACACCTGGCGGGATCGAACTGTGAACCTCTCGGTTTGAAGTCCAATGCCATAACCACTGAGCCATCGCGCTCCCAAATAATGTTTAAATAAAAGACTGAATGTAACGTCCGCTACGTTGACATCAATAAAACCTTCACTCTTGCCACCAGCCATACTAATTTCAATATCACTAGTCCCTACCACTGGTAATCCCTACCACTGGTAAATGCATGTTTAAGGTTTCCAAGCAATGTCGACGATGAACTATAATCATTGCAGGGTAATATTCCCACTACATCATCAAGGCATGCCTTCGACGAAGGCATGCCTTTATTATGTAGTTGGATTATTTTATCCGTCGAGATTTGAACTATCACAATTGGAAGAAATCAAATGCCCCATCTTTCGGTTGTCTGTTCTAAAATTTCTAGCGCTATTTATGCCATAAATAGAGTGAAAAGGATTCTGTCACAAAAATGCTTGAGAACATTATTTTACTCTCTAATCCACAGTCACATGCTGTATGGTATTTAAATTTGGGGGCACTCGCCCTCCACCAGAGAGCTCACAGTACTGCAAAAGAAAGCCATCCGAATCATATCCAACAAAAACTTCAATACACACACCGACCGACCCACTATTTAGAAACCAACACATTTTAAAATTCGCAGACTTGTATAAACTTCACGTTCAGCTGCTTATGCACGATTGGCATAACAAAATGTTGCCTGAAAGTTTTGAGAATACCTTTAAAATATACCAAAATCCCTCCGGCATGGACACCAGACAGTCAGGTAAATTAAGCACAGATAAACCCAGGACTCAGTTCTCTGCTTACCTTTCTATACATACTTTCCCTAGGACGTGGAATAATTTTGAACCCTCCGTTCAAAATTATCCAAGATCACTATTAAAAAAAACTATAACTGAACAGTTTCTAAACATTCTACATGCCAACTGTAACAATCCAGTATGTCCCGACTGCAGGTCATACCTCTGTTTATCTAATCGCGCCCTCTCTATTGAACTCAATCTTCATCATATGTTAGAAAACATAGAATATATTTCTCATATGACGGAAAAAACAGCCTAACATATCATTTGTAGTAGGGCTATAACATGCCCTCCCATTGGAGAACACGCTGTTGTAAGGTTTGCCTTGATTCTCATATCTGCTTCTCGTTCTCATTTCTCTTCTTTCATTTTTTTTTCTTTTCTTTTCAGTTTTTTTTTTTTTGTCTCTCTCTTTTTTCTTGTTCATTTTTTTAAACAGGAATGACGGGAAGACAGCCACTAGTGGCTATGCCATCTCTCTGTGGTGCAATCATGTAGTTGTAAATAATGCTACCTCTATCTATATTTTATGGATTTGATTGTATACATGTTGCACTACTGAATAAAATCAATCAATCAATCAATCAATCAATCAATCAATCAATCAATCAATCAATCAATCAATCAAAGTTGTAGCACCCCAGCTCCCATCGATCGTCTTCAGGACACCACTGATTCGATTTGATTCCATTTCGAATAATAGGCAAGATTCGATTCGATTCGAATCGAAAGTGTGTGATTCGCGGGACCCTACATGAAATATAATATTGCCCGACAGTACGCCTATCTGTATTGGAATAGTTGGACGCAAACTTTCACTTTTTACATTTGTCGATTATACGGGACATTGGGGATGGAGGTGTGGGGGCTTATGAGATATGTATAAACGAGTGTACAGCAAACGTTAAATATGGTGATAAGTATAGAGCTCCCTTGTCGATTTTGGTATGTAGTTCAGTTATACTCCGGTACCTAACAGGCTACCTTTAAGAGCAAATTTCAAATATCCAAGTATGTTTAAAAAAATTATAATTCAGAATCAATTCCATACCCAAATGTGTCATCCTTAATCCTGATTGCCCACGTGGGGCACGTGGCGCTCTGTACTGGGGTGTACTGCACATCGATAGTGCACTTGTCTTCAACCAATGCTAACTCTGTTTGTGTGGAGTAAGTACGTTGGGGAGTCTGACAGTAGCTCGCCGTTGTTTCTTTCCGGGTACTCCGGCTTTCTCCACCAGTAAAATTGTCCGACATGAAGTGACCCTGACAGTCGAAAGTGAAACTGATTGCACGATATATACGCCTGACGTTTTTGAATTTGGTCAGGCATGATGGCTCACATGGTTTAAATATACTACACATATGGGTGGTTTTGGCAGAAATGGGTTACCATCAGGGACGTATCCAATATGTAGTGGGGGACAAAACACTTTTCAGCAGAAAAATATTTTTCGCCACTTCATTTCACATAGCACTGCGTTAAGAAAGAAAGCGTATCCTCCATTGGTGAAGGTTCGAGGTCTTCCTCAGGGAAAACATTTACTTTTTATGGCATTTGGAGCACTTTGAATATTTCGTGTTCATGGATCACCGGGTGGACCACGTGGTGATCCGAGACCAGCATGTTTGCTTGCTGTGGCATTTCGCCGTATAGGTCGCGGGAGAACGGTGGTTCAATGTTTACAACATTGGACTTCAACCCGAACAGGCCTGAAAATAAGGCGTCTGACATTTGCAGAATGAGGTCCCAAGAGGGTGAATTTGGTGATGCTATCCCATACAGTACACCTTCTGGAGGCCTCGTTTTGCAGATAACAGTCTGCTTATTTTCTGACTTGAACCCTAAAGGTCAACGATTCGATCCCCACCAGGGGTAGGTGCGTTGTGTCCTTGGTTAAGGCATTTAATCCCGCTTGTCCACGTTGGGGGGAAGGTGACGCTGTGTACTAAAATGTTATGGACCGTTCAATCGAGAAGTGTCGAGAAAAAAGTTGACATGCATAATTTGTGCAATATAAAATTCCACTTGCATTAAGGTTAGGGTTAAAAAGTATCCACCTTTTCGATGAAATATTTTAGTGGATTCAGCTGCACATTTTCCTAAAAACGCGTACTGCACGTTGACTGTGCGCTTATTTTCAACCAATGCTAACCCTGCTTGTGCAGAGTTAGTAAATGGAAAGACTGACAGTTGCTCGCCGCTGCTCGGTACTGCGGCTTCTTATAACAATAAAACTGTCCGGGGGCTTACTGTACAAGAACAGAAAAAAAAAACTAAGCGATGGTGCAAGTAACGTTTATAATATTCTCTGGTATGCCAGGGCTGAAACGTCAGTCAAGAAAAGTTGAGTGGTTAAGTTCATTCAATCGACTTTCCACTTTGATACTTGGCAACATTGTATTCTCCCTTTCAGTGCATTCGCTAGCACCCACTGAAGCCAAACATTCTTTTAAAATCCTGTTAATGCGTTCATTGGCTTTATATAAACGAAAGATCAAAAGCTATTCGATGCCTAGTAAATCCAGAATTTTCTCGTCAATTTATAAAAAACAGTGTTTACATTTTACTTATATTTAAACTTTTGAACCAGAGCGGCCGCTTTGTCGGTCAGGATCATGATACGCCATAACGTCAGTATATGGGATGGCTGTTCGGTAAATGTGTGGGGTAGACCAAACAATATTTCCACGTTCAAAATATTGATTGATCTACTCCAAATAATGAAAATGGACTCTTCTAATTGCTGCTGTTGAACTGGCATGGAATATACAACCAGAGTTCAAAGGGTTAAGACAATAAGTAGGAAAATGCAACTTGTTATTACCCTGTTAACCATTCACATAACACAACTTTCATACCCTTCCAGTGATTTACAAAACTCGCCCTTCATATTTTATTATTTTTCCGTCTAAAACATGGCTTATGACACCTCAATGGAACGAATTCGTTCTAATGAAGGTCGAAACCTACGTTTTGGTGGCAAACAATGAAAAATGTTTAGTTATTCGATAGAAACTTTATACTAGTGGTGCACGTCAGGTGGTTAAGCCAGTGGTGGCGCATGGATTTCCCCATATAGTGAGACTAGACATCCCCGACAGGGTGCTGTAACCTAGCCCCAGCTGTGCCCACTCCCGTCTCTTGGCGCCACCCCTGGGTTTATCATATCATTTGTGTGATACATTAGTGTTCGTGCTTGATGGATGTAGTTATTTTAAACAATATCTGTTGAAATTCTTAGCTAGATATGAACATAATATATATAGCTGACGATTCGACATTGTGCATTCGACATTAAAATTAAAATCTTGGGTTTATAACTGTGTCGGTTTCACGCTCATATATCTACGATTAAAACGCACCTCTATCGATCCATTCCCTCACAAAAAGACAGTTGTCGACTTTTCTTCTTTACTTCACTTAAATTATTAAAAGTAACTGGATTTGGTGGGTTCAATTTTTATTTTTCCTGGTAACTCTGCGTCTAACCTGTATCGCAGATATAGATTTTCAGGTTCATGGGAGATGGGGCCCACACCATAAAATTTTCGATTGAAATTAGCGGAGCAATGTAGTGGCTCGACGTATACATTATTGGAAATTTTTAATTTTTCGAACCTCCATATTAAGAGCGTTGTCTCCCCACTCCCCAAAATTGAAAAATGGATGCTCTCCTTGATTTTCACTGACAATTGGCGAACTGACCACCGTGGAAGTGAAGAATCAAACAGAATTTTAAATGTCCCCACACCCCAGCTTCTACCCCCACTCTCGTCCAACTTATGCGTGTCAACACACTGAACCGGAGACGGCGAAAGCTGAATGAAAGGTCGAGGGGGTGGGGTGCACAATATTTTTTTTAGATTCCAGATTTCGAATCGTAGGGTAGATTGACAATTGAGGGGACGATCAAACGATAGGGCCGACATTTTTCACCATTGTGCGACCCTTTGGTCGGGAACGCGCGTTTGCGTTTCTTATCATTTACTGATCTCAAGGTTCATGTTTTTGTTGTCATTAGAAATGTCGCAGGGTTTCCTTTTGAATCATTTCTCGGGATACAAAAAACTACTCGGAATATGCACGGAAAATAGAGGTTTTGAAATTCGCATGACAATGTTGGTGAGTCGGGCCTCAGGATGCCTGAATTCGTGGTCGTGCAGCACGGAATACAAACTGTTTTACTGAGATATTTCCAATTTTCCAACCAGCAGCTTCCAATGCATTGTGCCGACAAAATAATGATGTTTGAGAATCACTGTGGGAGTATAATGGGGAATTGCGATGGGAGAATGAAGGACATGTGGTTAGTGAGAGACCTTAAGGAGAGGGTTAATATGCTAATCGGAGAGGTTGGGAAGAATGGGGCAAGGGATGTCATCAAGCAGTTCGTCTCCGAGTGTTGGGAGGAGAGAAGAAGCGTGGGAATAGGGAGACAGTTGGGAGTACAGGGGTAACCAAGGCCTTCTCACCCGAGAACCGCGACAAATCGGCGGCCGGCCAAAGTGTTATTATTTTTGTGGAATATCTGGCGTAGCGGCTCCGGGAGTCCGTGCATGCATTGGGATGAGTTTATAGTTAAAAACATGTCATTTTTATGATGGTATCCTGCTTGTCATACCATCAAAAATTGACACCTCGACTGATAATCGTGTCAACAATTGCGCTCTAAGTTTGGTACCGGAAATTGCGGTCCGTTTCTTGTAATATCGTCATCTTGTTTAAATCGCGTTCATCTCCGAAGTTAAATGTTTCGTCGCGAACTGAATCAGATATGATACGGGCATAATTATTCACAGTCCTACAGTTGTGATATTCTAGATTCGAAATTCGATTCGATTCGAAATTTTTCGAATGTTCGATTCGAGACGAAATTTGGGATTCTAATGGCCCTATGCATGTCTTTGTCTAAGGCATGCCTTGATGATATAAGTAGTATAGCATGTACCCGACCGTGCCTCATTACCCGGAGCTTTGCTGAAGCAGCTAGTGTTAAATTCCCATAGAAACCGGAGCCATAGCCGGAGCAACTTTTTCCTGTGCAAAAGTACGCCTCCTTGCAGCTAGATCCTGCAAATGGAACATGATTAACATATATAGTACGGTATGGTATGTATAGTAACGTAAATACACACAGGGCTATGGGTATATATTATTGGTATGTGATGGAAAATTGAAAGGGAAGGTGAGTTTTCTTGAAAGTTTTTCTCCGCGAAACGGTTGACGTTGCTATTGACGTCGTTACGTCATGATGCTCACCCGACGTCATAGAGATGTTGACCACTATTGTTGTCCACTATACAATCTGACATAACGTTGTTCAGGTCGGGGTATCGGACTTCTCGTAAAGGGGGTGGGTGATATGGTAGTAGTGGTATATATCCATGTAAGTATACTATTAGCCCTTGAGCCTTCATATTATCCTATGTCTGCTATAGCTAGGTCAAGCAGTATTGTGGGGATGTGGGTCATGTATGGTCGCCCAGTGCGGTATTGCGAGATAGTCTTTGGTGGTTTAGAATGGCAGTATAGGATGAATGGTCTGCTGGCCTATTACTCCCTTAGTACTATTAACCTACCAAATAATTTGTATTATTTTATGGCTGGTATTGGTAGTTCGTAATGCTAGGTCAGGCAGTATTATAATCGTTTGTTTAGAACTGGGGCATAGGATGCATTGTATATACCGCTGTAGGTACCCTGTTAGTCCTCGGTATTATTAACCAACCGATTGCTTTGTATTATTCTATGACTGGTAAAGGTAGTACGTTATGGCCGGTCAAGTGGTATTGTGGGGTGGGGGTAATGCCTGATAGTATAGAACGGCAGTATAGTATGGACGATATATATCTCTGTGCCCCCCCCCCCCCGAAAGCCATTGGTACTCCTAATTGACCTAATGCTTTATGTGACTGGTCTAGGTAGTATGTAAGACCAGACGTTATTGTGTGTGTGTGGGGGGGGGGGGGGGGGGGGGAGGGGGTGCAGTGCATGGTAGTTATGGTAGCTATACTACCGTTCTAAACTACCAAGCATTACCCCCACCCCCACAATATCACTAGACCTACCATAACATACTACATATACCAGCCATATAATAAAACAAAGCAATCGGTTGGTTAATAGTACCAAGCACTAACAGGGTGCCTACAGGGGTATATACCGCCCATACTATACTACCGTTCTAAAACTACCAGGCATTACCCCTACCCACAATACCCCTATGCCTATCATTGCATACAACCTATACCAGTCATAGGATAACATGAAACATTCGGTAGATTAATAGTACTGAGGGCTAACATGGAACCTGTAGGGGTAGAAAGCGTACATCATATACTACTACACTAGACTACCATGCATTACACCCCCCCCCCCCCCCCCACCCCCGCTCCTCCCCACAATAACGTCTGGTCTTACATACTACCTAGACCAGTCACATAAAGCATTAGGTCGACGAGCTCGCTCCAAACAGGGGTCATAACCTATGTTTTTGAGACAAAAAATGAAAAAATGAGTTATTCAAGAATTTTGTTTGCAAGTGTCGTCTGCTTTTCATGTTAGGTAAAGGGTTAACAGTCCGAATTTAAGCCTTCACAATAAGACATACCTTGATGATGTAGTTGGAGTATAAGTAATTAGGAATTATTGTTGTTCAAAACTTTAGAAACTTCAGAGCTTTTGAAAATTTATTAATGTGGTAGTCGTGAACTTCTCGACTTTTAATTTAAGTTGCTCGCACTATACTCCAAACTGAGCAAGCCTCCATCAGCACGAATCGGGTGCCGACCTCAGTTTGTTAGACGGACTATGTGCATAACATAAGTTGAAGTAACTTGTCTTGAAAAAAGTACATTTATTCATTTATGTATTGGTGCTTAGAGTCACATCAGCAGCAAAGGCTATATCGTGGCGAGAAAACGGTGGAAAGTAAAACATTGCATTGTCAAGTATGAAGTAAAAAGAATGAAGAAAAATAGAGATAATTACAATCGAAATGTCATAGACAGGAGTGACTAACAGTAATCAGTAATGAGACAGTAGAAGTGAAAACCTCAAGAGTCTAGATTAACCCTTTACCTAACATAAAAGCAGACGACACTTGCAAAAAAAATTCTTGAATAACTAATTTTTTTCATTTTTGTCTCAAAAACATAGGTTATGACCCCTCATTGGAACGAGCTCGACGAGCTCGTTCCAATGAGGTGTCATAACCTATGTTTTTGAGACAAAAAATGAAAAAGATAATGAAAATTAATTGGCGATTTTTGAGAATAGCGCTGGCGGTTTTGGCGGTTACGTTGGTTAAAGGGTTAAAAGAAAAAAAACAATTTTAAAATTTATTAAAAAGGTTGATTACTTTGAGAAATGATAGCATTTTGTGCGGGCTTGCATAATAAAAAAAGATCTCTAAGGGATCCTACATTGAAATACTGCCCTCTGACATGATTAAAATCAGTGCAATGTAAACGAATCTGCTCCACTGACACAACACGCGTTGGCAAGGAACACACTCTGGTAGAGTATTACCCTCTAACAAAAAGGAATGTGTAAGTCTTGTGTGACCAATATGACATCGTGTCAGAATTATATGATTTTTTTCTACAAAGGTTTCCAGATGAGTAGTGATCAGATATATTTGGTCGGAAGCGATGGAGTTTGTTATTTGTCGCTCCACCATATTCCGCCTGCCACACAGATTTGATGTACTTGTTGATATGTGGCTAGAAATCACTGAACGGAATTTTAAAATCAGCGAGAGGCTTGTTTGAGGCCTGTTTTGCTGTACTGTCTGCCCCGGTGTTACTGGAGATACCAAATTGTCCAGGTAACCAGCAAAACACGATATCATATCGGTCAGCCATGAGAGTAGTCAACGTCTCACGACGTTCCAAAGCGAGAGGGTTCTTTAACTTGGGGTTGAGTAAAGCTAGCAAAGAGGACAGAGAGTCGAAAAGATAATCGACTTCCTTTCCTGTACATTCTCGGTGTGTTCAAGCACAAGTTGTAAAGATTTAACTTCAGCTGTGAAAATAGAACTTTTATTTGGTATTCTGACTGAGGTTATCTGATCATCAGTAACAACGGCTGATGATACTTTGTCACAATCTTTATATCCATCTGCATAGATCCTTTAATATGCACCATGCATTGACTTTATTTCAGTATACTTCTGCTTAAACTGCAAAAAAATTGTTTCAGACATTTTGGTAGAAGCAAAGTTAAAAATAACTGAAGGTTTTTAAGATGACAAGGAGGGATATGTGGTTCACGGTTTTCTTTTATCACATCAGATTCAATATTGGTTGACTCCATATGGGGTTTAATTCTAGCTCCCAATGGAGGAATATGTTTCTGGTGATGGATAAAAAATTCAACATTTTGAAGGTCTGAGACACAGTAATAAACAGGGTTCCATGGATTACCAAGCAGTTTAGAAACATTTTGAAATGACAGTTTAATTCTGCGCTTCTCAAGAGAAGGATCCTCAGCTTCAACAAGCATTGAATCTATTGGTGATGTTCTAAAAGCACCCAAGCTAATTCTAATACCATTATTATGAATTGCATCAAGTGGTTTGAGGTAAGATTTCTTGCACAACCGTAAACCACACAACCAGAATCTAATTTGGATCTAACAAGTGATCTATACAGATGGAGTAATGTTTTTTGGTCATCCCAATCAGTGCTACCATCCACCTTGAGGATGTTAAGTGTTTTTTTTTACATCTGACGCATAGTTGTTTTATATGAGAAGTTAAACAACAAACCCAGGTATTTCACTTCTTTAACAATTTTAATGGTACACGCCCGACATCTATTTTCAACTCTGGATCGAGGTGATGTTTCCGAAATTTACAAAAATGTACACAATTTGTTTTTGTCTTTGAGAACTCAAAACCATTTTCTGTGGCCCATTTTTGAATTCTATTTAGGCACAGCTGAAGTTTGCGCTCTTTAGCATTGATGCTTTTGCTGCTATAGCGGATTAAAATATCATCTGCATACATTGAAGAGTCCGCCATATTCTCAATAGCGTCAATAATGCTGTTGTGTCTTTGGGCAAGACACTTCACCCCCATTTCCCACGTGGGGGCACGGTGACGCTGTACTAAGGCGTACTGCACGTCGATGATGCACCTGTCTTCAACCAATGCTAACCCTGCTTGTGTGGGGTTAGTATGTTGGGGAGCTGACAGTTGCTCGCCGTTGCTCGGTGGTTCTCTCCGGGTACTCCGGCTTCCTCCACCCGTAAAACTGTCGTGGTCATGATTAGCCATTGTGCAGAAATATGTGACCTTAAAACACCAATAAATAAATAAATAAATAAATAAATAAATAAATAAATAAATAAATAAATAAATAAATAACAATAAAGCTGTTGATTTTCACTGAGAAAAGAGTAACAGATATAATACTACCTTGAAGAACCCCTAATTCTTGCTCGCGTGGATTAGATAACGTAGATCCAACACGAACCTGAAATCGCGGTCCTTTTAAAAAATTCTATAAAAAGGGGCATACGCCCTCTTAACCCCGTGTTGAAAAAATCTTTTAAAATCCAATACTTCCACGTTGTATCGTCTGCCTTCTCCAGATCAAAGAAGATGGCGATTATATGTTCTCTTCTGGTGAAGGTATTTCTTATAAACGTTTTGAAAGAAACTACATGCCTATTATCAAGAGAATAGACGAAAATGTCTGGACTGAAGCCCTTATTTATGCCCCTGACGGTTCGACCCAATGGTGATAAAATGGAAATGGGTATGGATGTACAAAACTCCCATTTCTCTGAATCTCAGTTCTCGATTAGCACCATGAAATGTTTTAAAAACTTGGTGGTGGTGTGAGCCGATGGGCATACCTATTAACCACCCTTTTTGCTTTGGTCTGTTTTAATTTGGTCAAGTTTTGATCTACGATATCCTTCTGTGAGGGTAGAAGAAACAGAACAAAAAACCACGAAGGCAATTCACTGTGCGAATGCAATCAAAATTGTCTACATTTGCATATAACATGAATATCTGTATATTAACACATTTACATATACTCAATTTTTAAACTTATTTTGTAATTATGTAACATGATTATAGAGAAAAGTGTGTGGGAGAGAGAGTGGGCATGCACATGTGCCAACCACTCCCTCACACCTTAGGTTCCTTCACCTCTAAACTCAACTGTTGGGCACGTGTCCACTTTATGCTCATTTAATGGTTTGAAAACCTGAGCGAGAAAATTTCCATTAAAACAATACGCAGTGAATTTTACACTTGATGGGTCTTGAAGAAATTAAAGGCCATCAACAACACGTCAATTTATCGATCACTGAGTTGAACCGGCAGCCCAAGAGTTGAATGGAGTCCTCTCTTCTTGTATCTTCTATAGGATTATAGGTTAAAGTTGGCAAAATTAGAAAATTAGAATAGAAAGTAATGGAAAAGAAACACAATAGGAATACATTAATCTGATTGGTTGATTAACTTCGATCTGATTGGTAAGTTTGGTGATCAATCTACAATCTTGATCCTTAAACTGTAGGGAGTCATTTTTTAAAGATATATCGGCGAAAAAGATGCCTAGAGCAATTGAAATGTATACTGTGAACGGAATAAAAATGAATGAAATGTTATATATTGCGGTTTTTTATCAGCTACCCAACAGAAGTACCCGGATGTAGCATAATGTACCCGGGTGTAAAGTTTCTACAAGTATCCCCCAATAGCCCAATACAACAGGTATCCTAAAATACCCAGACGAGGCTAAGAGCAGTAGGTGGAATCACTCGATCGAGCAATTACTCGAAAGCTCATTTGCTCGATGGGCTTCGAGTCGTTCGAACAATTGCTCATGGAGCAATTACTCTCTTGGCTCTTTGGCTTATTTGAGAAAAAAAGCCCTACTTACGGAATCCCTTATAGGCCCTAGAATCCCTCTTTCTGACATGAGTCGAAGAGTCATTCAAGGAGTCACTCAAACGAGCAATTACTCTAAAGCGCATTTGCTCGATGGGATTTGAGTCGTTCGAGCAGTATGTCGAGTCACCACTCGATCGAGCAAATGCTCTACAGCTCATATGCTCGATGAGCTTCGAGTCGTTCGAGCAGTATGTCGAGTCACTCGGTCGAGCAATTGCTCTAAGGCTCATTTGCTCGAAGAGATTCGAGTCGTTCGAGCAATTGCTCGTGGGACAATTACTCTCTTGGCTCTTTGGCATATTTGGAAAAAAACCCTACTTACAGAATCCCTTTCAGGCCCTAGATTTCCTTTTTTCTGACATGCGTCGAAGAGTCGTATGTGCGAGTTACTCGAACGAGCAATTACTCTAAAGCTTATTTGCTCGATGGGATTTGAGTCGTTCGAGCAATGACTTTTCAGTAACTGCTCGATTGCTTATTGGGTTTGGGAATGCTTTTGATATACAGAAGGGAGATAACTCTGCATACAGATTATGGGAAATCAAGCAATCTGATTGGTTAGTTATAATCTATATAAATGATCTAGATAAATGAAACAACAAGAGTACTTGGAATAGGGTCAGAACTTACAAGAATAGACCAGAACAGCTAAATATAGTAATAATAATGTAAACTGTTCCACCTGGTAGGCTCTTTTACGCTACTGGAGTATACTATAGAACAAAGGAACATGGCCAGATGGGCGAAAACTATTGTATATATAGATAGAAGCAGAGAATTCTGAAAGAATTCGAAATAGAAAAACTTGTTGTGTTTATTTGGGTAATTCTACGAATCGGGAAATTACTCTTCTACAAAGGAACACATCCTCCGAATATACCCCTGTCCTATTAGAAGGTTTTGGGTCACATAGCAACCACGTGCTACCATTGAAACCAAGATGGCGGCTTCCAGTATACAAATGGACGACGGAAACACGTATCAAACAACACGCGCTGCGCATGCGTACTCACACCACGTATCACTATGGAGATGACGTCATAAGATGGCCGCTCACGCGGGTTACCATGACAACACAACATGGTGCCACTGGGTCACGTGACATGACGTCACTTCCGGGGTCCGGGCCGGGGTGCGGTCAATAGTGCCCGTTTCATCGCTCTCCTACTACTAATGTTTCATGGAACTAAACCCGACCGAACATTAAATGTCGTGAAACGACGTGGTGGTTAAATTTGGTTACGCCATATCATTTGGCACTCTCAATATGTTGTACCACCAACAGACACTTGTAATGAAGACATAACAAGTGTAAAGATGATTCATCTCAGTCGTCGAGGCTAGATTTCCCATGACAATGTCTGCTCTTTTCTCTAAACAATTCCTGTAAATCTAATTATCGCACACGCCTAATTAATTAGTTTTAGCACTATGTTTCCAGTATTTGGATGATCCGTACAAAGGAGAACTGCCCTTGGCAACTCACCGAGTAATGAGTTCTGCGAGTTCCAACGAGTCTGGTACAGTACTCTTCGCTATTAGCTTTGTAAAATTCTATCGCTACTTACAGTTTATTTGTGCAGCAAATTAACGCGTAGGAGCCTGAATATTCTACACTCCTACGTTGTACAACAGTTGCTCTGACCAGTGTTTCGTTTATGTCAAAACAAGGCGATTGAAGCATAATGCACACAAATGTATTAGGTGTTCTGATTGGGGAGCTAAAATTGCCACCGCAGATGTTCGAGTCGAGTGATTCGTGAAAGTGAATGTTATTTTCTTCATTTTACACGTCGTCCTTCGGGTGAAACAAGGCGCCATCTGCAATGCTAAAGCATGCATGTAGAGCCTTGTTCCACTCCGATATATTTATTGGGGTTTAACGACACTTTCAACAGCTATGGACACCTCATGTCGGAGAGGTTTGCCGGTGAAGGAAGTCAGAGTACCTGGAGAGAACCACCAAGCAGCCGACAGCAACTGTCAGACTCCGAAACTTCACATAAGCAGGGTTAGTATTGATAGAAAGCAAGTGCACCATTGACGTGCCGTACGTCTTAGTACACAGCGCCACCGTGCGCCTGCGTGGCAATCGGACTTAAATATTTTGCCCAAGGACAAAATGCGGTTACCGCTGATCAGGATCGAGCCGTCCATTGTTCTAAGTACAGGAGCCACCGTGCTCCCGATGACATGTATTATCCAGACGTTTACTGATAGGCTTCTGTGTCAGAGACCGTTAATTTGAATAGTTTATTCAAGCAAAATAACATCTGCAGAGATGCAGATTGCACCAACGAACAAAAGAAATAATCATTTTGAAGTCAAATAATGAAACACACACACAAACAAATAATAAATCATGGATGACAATTTCCGTCATAGAAAGAGATTTAAAGGACAGGTAACTCTCTTTAATTTTCTAAAGTTGTCAGTAAATTTAACACTGTGGGTATGGGAATTTCATATAAAAATTGAAATTTCGAAATGTCAGAGAAGTTGGATCATCGACGTGCGCATCATTTCACAGACTTCAGGCATTTTCCTGTAGAGTAGTATAAAAATACAGAAACTGGCTTCAATTTATTTCCCAATCAGTTTGAACATTTGACCATTATTATCTGTTAAAACCCATTTAAAAGTAAGAAAATGGCGCTTTCACCATCTTTTGATGTTCTGTATCCTTTTTCTGTTCACTATTTTAACAGTATACGCATCGTGACATATAAAACAGGCACCATCCTTTGCATTAATATAATAGTCTATGAGGTAAGATTTGCTAACTTTTTTCTTGGAAAAATAAAAACTTACTATTTAGTGTAAAAACACATTCGTTAAATAAAGAGCCACAGTGAGCGTAAGCTTAGTTGCTTCCAATTACCTTGCCCTAAAAGCCAGGTTTCCTTTTGTAACTTTTTATCAACAAAACACCAGACAGCTCTGAGAGGTGTCTGTTGTTTTGTTTATTAAAAGTAACAAAAGGAAACCTGGTTTTACTTTCTACTGATATCATAGGAATTTTCTCAACAACTACATGCTTCTTACGTGGACGTTTTTTCGCCTGTCTAATATTTCAGGGGAGATAACAATATCTAAAGTCGATTTTCATGACGAGATAAGTCAGGGATGAAAATAATATCGATAGTCGCTGTCCAAATCACAGAACTGTTCACTTGATCGGTGATTTGTCAATCCCCTTACCCAACGTAACGGTCAAAACCGCCTGCGCTATTCTCAAAAACCGCCAATTAATTTTCATCATTTTTTCATTTTTTTGTCTCAAAAACATAGGTTTTTACCACTCGTTGGAACGAGCTCGTTCCAACGAGGGGGTCATAACCTACTTTTTTGAGGCAGAAAATGAAAAAAAATAGTTATTCAAGAATTTTTTGGCATTTGTCATCTGCTTTTCATATTAGGTAATGGGTTAAATTTTCTCTTTTCCTGAAGAACAGTCGGATCATGTTGCAGATTGGGATGGCACAATGAGGTATTATTATTTGTCATGATGAATTCGAATTGATGTTGTTTACTTGCAATTGAAAAGTCCGCGTTATTCATGTCAACAGCTAACTTCTGATGTGTGTTTAGGCCGAACAGTCCATGACAAAATGTATCTCGAATTCCACCTATGAATTTCCGCGTCCTTACATTATTAGCTCGATTTGGGCTTTCGGTCCATCACGATAAATTTGGGGTAAGCTACATGTAAATTGAATAAGAAGCTGGAAGGTCCGGTTGTCACGACTGCTACTTGTATATTTTATTTATCGGAAAATAAATTTTACAAAATCTTGTCTAGTTTTTTTTAATTACACATGTAGCTTCGATTAACTAAAATTCCAAGTTCATCATCGAAAGCACGCCTTGGTGATGATGCAATTCGAATGTTTTGTCAGTCGGGGCTTGAGTCATCATAGCTGGGACAAGCAGTGACGTGACGACGGGGGGGGGGGGGGGGGTGAGTGGGTGTAACCCCCCCCCCCTTATTTTATCGGAAAATAAATTTTACAAAACCTTGTCTAGTTTTTTTTAATTATACATGCAGCTTCGATTAACTTAAATTCCAAGTTCATCATCACAGCGTGTCTTCTTCGAAAGCACGCCTTGATGATGGTGCAATTGGAATAGTTTATCAGTCGGGGCTTGAGTCATCATAGCTGGTACAAGCAGTGGCGTGGCGACAGGGGGGGGGGGGTGTAATCCCCCCACCCACCCACCAATCCTGGCCAAAATTCCCTATAGCTGGAAATTCGGAGGGCAAGTCATGAGTAATTGGAAATTCCATATATCTGGATTTTAGAGCTTCTTTGTCGATCCTGATGTCTCCTTTACTTCCCAAAATTCCAACTCGGTTTCAAATCGGCAAAAATGCCAACTGTTACTATTTACAACTTCAGTGTACGCAATATCGATCTTCATAAGTATGCATGATATAAATCGGTACGAGATTTCTATAGTACGTTTACTTATCGTAATAAAAAAAAATCCTCAAAATGCACTTCAAGAAAATCACATCATGTAAAATCGTCATCCTGAGTTAATTCCATCATTCACAGTTACAAAATGATAAAACATCGAAAATTGATCATTCCTGCATAAGATCTGATTTAATGTTAGGACAGTGTGTATTCCTCAAAGTTCTCAGCTTGAGCATTTGTTTAGCACAAATTCAATTCCCACAATAATACCAAATAATAATAACCTGATAATTCTGTCATAAATGTGCTGGCATTACCAGTTACTAGAATCAATTGTATGCCCCCTCTCATGGCTTCATTTTCAAAATCTTTCTCGGTACCCTACACCCCCCAATCGGAAACCTCTAGCCACGTCCCTGGGGGCAAGTCGGGTTTTACACCTTCACCCCAAGCGGATATCTTCGCGAAGCCCCCGCACACACACTCACCCTTGTTTTTAACTTCAAGTTGATTGACAATACGTTGTTAAAAAGAAAAATTTTGAATCGCCTAAACTCGGGCAACTTGGTATTTTGTTTTCAGTTTCATCATGCTAAACATCATTCTGTGTGATGGATCATCTAAATCTGATACAGTTTCGGGATATGATTTCTGCATAAAACTCAAATTGAAGAGAATACTCTTCCGGTTTAATTAACAGTAGTGGTGAACACGCGAACCGATGGAATGGAATTAGCTCTGCACCATGAACAATATTATACATAGGTTGATTATCGAAATACCAATGTCTGTTTCTCTAGAAGGAAAAACAACTAATTACCGGAAGAGATTTAGATGGAATTGTTTCAATAACACATCCCAGTGTAGAGTGCAAACAGCCGTTTATACCTTGACTGTATTGAAAAATGCAGGGGCCAACATAATGCTGGCATCGTTGCAATGGCGGCCGCAGTGGTGGGGGGGGGGGGGGGCATATGCTTCCCAAACAAAAATAGCCCCCCCCCCCCCCCTTGCCACTCTCACACTACAAATGATCGCCGTGCTAGCTTTTAAGACTTTATTTAACGTAACATTCATAACGCGCGTGGGTTATTCACAAAAATCGTATTTCAAATTTTATTATTTTTTCAGTCTGTACCTCGAAGAGATAGCTTATGACTCCTCATCGGAACGAGCTCCTTCCAGTGAGAGTCATTAGCTACATGACGTAGCCAGAAGGGTGTATCGATAGGTCAACCACCCACCCACCCCTATTAACGCCTAAAATTTCAAAAGTTGAAAATTCGGTGATGTTAATTCCAAAAGTTGGAAATTCAATAATATCAATTTAATTAGCACTTGTTATATTTTTTCGGTTAGAGCAAAAGTGATTTTCCAATTTTTGATCAAATTCTCAGAGTTTTCCAATCAGCTGACAAAATTTACCGAAATTCCTACTCAAATCTGTGACCGGTCCGGTTTTTCAAATTCATCGTTCCGTTTTTCCGAATCGGTATTGGCCGAATGGCTGTCAGTCTAATGTCCTTGTGTAGCCTGAGAAAATGCATTTTTCTTGTGAATAAAATGACTAGACTTAAGCCAGCTCGAGGCCTTAAAATCAATCGTAGTGGTTCAAAAATTAAACTTTTCCCGTCGCTAGACGCCGGACCCTTACCATCGAGAGGCGATACACCCTCTACAGTGGGGGTTGGAACCCAAACCCCCAGTTAGAAATCTAACTGATAACACAAATCCCACCCACCGACGCCCCAGCCCACCTCCATTGAAGACCCTCTAGCTACGTCCCTATTTAGCTGGGTTTTGGAAGCAAAAAATTAAAAGTCTTAATTACTCTGGAAATTCTTTTGAAGTATTGTCTTTTGTTCGTGTTGAGTAAAGGCTGAAAATAAATTATAAACTTACTCCACCCAACCCCACCCCATCCAACCGCTGGAGAACCTTTCCTCCACTTGTCCTCCTATAAACAAAAATCTGGCGCCGTCACTGTATGGTTTATTTTCCTGTTACTTATTTCACTACATAAATATTATGTTTATATAAACATTACCTTTCTTACCATTTATTGAGTGGGCCCTGTCGGCATTTCCTATAAATTTCAAGACAGTACTTCAATGAACAAAATATAACACGAAATTGAGGTAAGTGCTGTTATCCGAATGTGAAAAGTTATTAATTTTAAAATTGTAGATTTACATGACCTCTATAAAGTTATTCAGTCTTCTGCCAGATAATTCTTGCGAAATCTCAGATGCAGCATGTTCAAATCTCAAAACTCAACTGTTGGGCTTCTAATGACTTTTTGATATCAAGATATCAAGAATCTCAAATATATCAGAAAATATTTAATGTACGATTACGAACTGGGCTAGAGGCCTCTCCGCTAATAGTCAGTTTGGGGGGAAAATGCCGCCATTATTAGTGAAAATGTGTCTTGTGTAAAAACGTAGGGACATATTCACGGTGGTGGGGGTGCGGAGGCGAGGAGCACACTTTTTCTAAACAAGAAACCCCAAGGGGCCCTAATCGCTCACTGCCAAAGTGGTTCAAAGAAGTATTTGGGGTCACATTCAGTTAGACATGGTTCATCAACACTACAGAGGAATGAAGTCATGAAAGGAAAATTTTATGGAAGAACACTAAGGAGTGGATTTGAACAAACATGAACCTGACATGCACCCCTCTGCCACCCCCCCCCCCCACACCACCCCGCCCATAGAGACCAAAATATTAAGCCAGGGACTCAAATTGAACAAACTTGAATCTGATCCTCCTTGAGATGGTATATACCAAATATGAAAGAATTCTGACTGGTGGATCTGAAGAAGGTTTTTTAAGAAATGTCCTCACATTGCACTAAAGTTAAACTTTGGGCTCAAATAGTGATCCAAAATATTAACCCAGGGACCCGATTTGAACAAACCTGAATCTGACCCACCTAGAGATGTTGTATACCAAATATGAAAAGATTCTGATTTGTGGATCTGAAGAAGATTCTGAAAGAAATTTCCTCAAATTGCCCCAGGTTAAACTTTGGGCTCCAATAGACAGCCGAAATACTAACTCTGGGACCCGATTTGAACAAACTTGAATCAGACAACCCCCCCCCCCCCCCCACCCCCCCCCCCCCCCAGAGATTTTGTATACCAAATATGAATGCATTCTCACTGGTGGACCTGAAGAAGAAGATTTTTAAAGAAATTTCCTCATATTTCACCAAGTTAAAATTCGGGCTCCTACAGAGAGCCCAATTATTAACCCCAGGGCTCCATTTGAACACACGAACACACTTGAATCTGAACCCTCACCCCATCCCCCTTAGAGATGTTATATACCAAAAATCAAAAGATTCTAATTGATGGTTCTGGAGAAGAAGATTCTTTTCCGACCAACTGAAATATTCCAGACGAGTGTATCTGAACAGAAGCGATGAACTATTTGAGGGCCAGACTGGTTCCAGACCATAGCAGAGTCAAATTCCTTACAACATTAGGCTAGTCAGTCAAATTCTGAAAAGAATTCGACGCTGTTATAGGTTGTTTGTTTACCCATGCCGTAAATTTAATGCGATGCCCTTTATTCATAGAGATAAGATATTCCTCAGTGCTTCAGTTACAGATATTCCATTCAATAAGTATTTAATTCACATTGAAAAGAATCAAGATATTAACATAATTGGACTCGTAATCCCGAAACTACAGGTATGTGAAGTCTTCATTTATAATATGTCGTACACAAACATTTACAGGTAAAGTCATGAAAGATTCGGTCAAATAAATCAAATTTCGGAGAAACATTCCGTCAGTTAATCCAAAGAACATGAATGTTTATGGCATTTTCAGATTCAATCGGATAGAATTTAGTTCAGTGGGTCGCAAAAGCGAACCGAAAAGGTAAGCTTTCCGACCAAGGCAAGTCATGCGAAGTTGGACATTCCATCTATCTGGATTTAGAGCTTCTTTGTGATGCTGGTGCCTCCTTTACTTCCCGAAATTTCAACTCGGTTTCAAATCGGCAAAAATTCTAGCTGTTACAATTTACAACTGCAGTGTACGCAATATCGAGCTTCATAAGTACGAGATTTCTATAGTGCGTCACTTATCGTAATAAAAAAATCCTCGAAATGCTCTTCAAGAAAATCACATCATGTAAACTCGTTATCCTGAGTTAATTCCATCAATCACATTTACAAAATGATGAAACATCGAAAACTGATCATTCCTGCATAAGATTTGATTTAATGTTAGGACAGTGTGAACTGCTCAAAGTTCACAGCTTGAGCATTTGTTTAGCACATATGCAATTCCCAGAATAATACCAAATAATAATAATCTGATAATTCTATCATAAATGTTTTGGCATTTCAGTTACTAGAATCAATTTTATGCTCTCTTTCGTGGCTTTATTTTCAAAATATTTCTTGGAACTGAATTTCCAACTGGGGGTGGGACCGGGATGGGGTTCCCCCTCGTGACACCCCTCGTTGGAAATTCACTACCCTACACCCCCCCCCCCCCCCCAATCGGAAGCCTCTAGCCACGCCCATGCTCACAGACCTAAGTCGTTTTCCTGTTTAGTTCTATAAAAATACAGAAGCTGACTTTTTACGATTTCTACCCAATCAGTTTGAACGTATCACTTTTATTCTCTGTTGAAATCTTCTTAAAAATAAGAAAATGGCGTTTTTACCATATTTTGATGTTTTACACTTTTTTCTTGTATTTATATCAACGGGGTGGCTCAGTGGGAGACTGTTGGACCTCTATGCTAGAGGTTTCGAGTTCGATCCCCGTCCGGGACGACCGGCGTTGTGTCCTTGGGCAAGGCACTTTATCCAGGTTGCCAACATGGGGGCACGACGACGCCATGCACTAAGGCGTTCTGCACGCCGATGGTGCACATGTCTTCAACTGCTGTAACCCTGCTCGAACGGAGCTTGAATAGGGTTAGAATGTTGAGGAGCTGGCAGTAGCTCGTCGATGTTCGGTGATTCTCTCCAGGTACTCCAGCTTCTTCCACCCGTAAAACTGTCACGGTCACAATTAGCCATTGTGCATAAGTATGTGACCTTAAACACCAATAAATAAAAAAATAAAATAAATAAATTTATGTCAACAGTATGCGCATCGTGACATATAATGCAGATGTTGTCCTTTCCATTAATATAAAAATATAGGAGGTGAGATTTCCTGATTTCTTTTCCTGGGAAGACTAAAAACAAATTACTGCAAATACACATTCGCTAAATAAAGAGCCAAAGAGTCACTTTAGTGTTGGTAGGTGTAATATGATAGATATTCTTAATGGCGGATTATTTATGAACCACTTACTTCCCATAAGCTTCCCATAAAAGCCCAGTTTCCTTTTGTTACACTTGGCTTTATTTTCTACTCATGTTATGGGTGTTTCTCAACAATTACCTGCTTCTTTGGATTTTCCTCCCCTGTCCAATACTTTTAAGGGAGATAACTCTATCGAAAGTTGATTTGCATGACGATTTTTGTCAGAGTTGTTAACAATTCAATCTTGTTTGGCAGAGCTCGCAAGAAAAATTTGAAATTTGAAATTTTGATATTTCACCAGCAATGTGATAAGGTTACTTTGAGCCGTACATGGACGATTAATTTTGTTCGGAACAGAGCTATTCACAAAACAATGCCATTCAAACTTTAATATTTTTATCAATATTTGCCTTCAAAACATTGCGTTTGCTCCTAATTTGAACGAGCTCATTCCAGTGGGCCGCTATGTTTTGGAACAAAAAGATAAAGTTTTAGTTGTTCAAGAAGATGCGTGTGCGCTTAAAGTGAAATTCTCTAACTCAATCTTTTTAAGAACTCTTCACTCGAAAGGTTTTCGCAGATCTCCAATACTAACAATAACACTTTGGCACCCTGTTGATTTGTCACGGTTCTCAAGTGAGAAGGCCTTCATTACCCGTGCATGACAGAACTCTCTTCCGGTTAACATCCACGCCCCCCCCCCCCCCCCAGCACTCAAAAATGAACCTTATCACCGTCGTTGTTATCCAAATTCAAGCCCTTCAACCTCAGGTCAATTTACCCCTCCTCACCTCCCACCCCGGAAATGAGTCGTCCAGATAATCCTCGAATGCTGACCTCTTCTTATACATCGCGAACCGCCTAAATACCTCTCTGTTTTGATTCCTCTAACTCCAGTTCCTATTTCAGTGCAATCTCTCTCTCTCTCTCTCTCTCTCTCTCTCTCTCTCTCTCTCTCTCTCTCTCTCTCCCATAGAAGGGAGCTTGAACCAATATAGCGAGTAGTTCTCAATTAACTCACTCAACATACAAAAGATGTGTATTTGGTTCGGATTTGAAAGCAATTAATAACTCAACTTAAATCTTCCATCTTTATTTTGAATTTCAAATTTGACATCATATTCTTTTCGAAAATCCACTCCTTGGATTCAGCAGTTAGGTTGGAGCATATACATTGCCACAGTCACTTTTAAACTGCGATATAAGTTGCGGCAGAAGACCCAGGAAAAAATTATTTCTAACCCACTCAATAGTATTGGATTCATTGTTCGTTATGTTTCCTATAGTACGTTAATAATTAGCTCAGTGGAAATGCAAACAGTTTATAATGAACTTAATATGTTGGAAGATAAGAAAAAGTAAATCAAAGGAAGAAAAACGTGACAAATTTTAGGTAAAAGAGAACAAAGCCCATCGAATAAACCAGAATACATAGAACGAATCTCTTGATTTAATATGAAGACTTCAGCAACTGTGTTATATTGTAGTGTAACCCAGTGGTGTACCTACAGGGAGGGCGGACTTGGGGGAAACGTAGCGTCCTAAACGTTTGGCTGTCCCCCAAGCATTGGCCCAATGCAAGTTTCACACAACATGAGGCCCCAAAATGGTCTCCAATATAGGGGACTACTCACGTTACAAAATCCTCAGATTCGCTTTCGGGGGTTGGAGGGGGGGGGGGGCTAGTCCTAACTAGAAACTTTCGGTCGTTGCTCCCTCCTCCCACTCCCTACAGAGAAGTGGAAGGAGGGGGCAACGACCGGTGCGTCCTAGTTTGGACTAGGGGAGGCCCCCGAAACCCCACACAACGGCCTTTCAAATATCATCGTTACCCCCCACCACCCACCACCAAAAAAAAATTGCTAGGGCACCCTCTATCATAGAGTTCTTGCTACACCCCGTCAGTGCTATTCACAAGAATCGCTATTCAAAGGTTATTATATTTTCAGTTTTTGCCTCTAATAACACTGCTTCTTTGCGGTGTAGCCAGGGTGGGCCAATGTGGAAGACCCCCCCCCCCCCCCACACACACACACACACACACACACACACCCTTTTCATAAGAAAAATCGACAATCTTACATACATTAATGCCTGAAATCCCAAAGCTGGTTCATCTTTTCTCTAATCTTGATATTTCTTGGTTTATTTCGCTATAGTTATTGTCAGGTAAAGACAGTGTTAACCCTTCCAGTTGACCAGGCCTCCTGTTCTTTAGACTTTCATTGCTTATCACAGGGTCGAGCTTGGGCGACTGGAAGTGGTTGGGTCTTGGTCTTTGTGGTTTCTATGGATTTATTCTGGCAAATCAAGAAAAGACTCGTTTTGGGCATATGAATGATATGATGAGTATATTGCTATAGAGTAAAATAATACATGCAAAATTTAGGATAATATAGTGCGTTAACCACTTCGCAAGGGGCGCGGTGGCTCAGTTGGTAGAGGTGCAGGCTGCAAGCCGAGAGGTGCTCGGTTCGAATCCCACCTGCGGCAACTGCGTTGTGTCCTTGAGCAAGACACCTCACCCTCATTGCCCACGTGGGGACACAGTGGCGTTGTGTACTAATGCGTACTGCACGTCGATGGTGCACCTGTCTTCAACCAATGCTAACCCTGCTTGTGTGGAGTCAGTATGTTGGGGAGCTGACAGTTGCTCGCCGTTGCTCGGTGGTTCTCTCCGGGTACTCCGGCTTCCTCCACCCATAAAACTGTCGCGGTCATGATTAGCCATTGTGCAGATATGTGTGACCTTAAAACACCAATAAATAAATAAATAAATAACCACTCCGCAAAAGTCTTTTGTTTTCTGGGCAACGCTGCATACTCCTCACAAATCACGTGATCGTCATGGAATTCCCGCACGGTTTGTCGAAAACGTTAGGCTTCTCCTGAAAAGTTGTTGTCCGTCATTCGATGGTTCTTATTGTCTCGGTCATAGCATTTCGACATTGATTTGATAGACGTCCTTACTGTTTATTCTACACTTAAAGAACCGTGTCCCTGGCACTTCCAGAGATTTATGCATTTTCGCTGTATGACTGATACCTTTGAGCGAAGTCTCTAATTACTGTACGTATCTAACACTACTGAATCTGAGTTGTATATCACTAATGGGTAAAGTGTACCATCGAATCTGATTTGCATATGTTCGTTTTCACTGTCACACAACTTAAAACACAGCGTCCAAACAAATATGACTTGGCTAACTTGCAGGCGGAGGGTTCCGAGACGTAAGTGCTGGTCGTGATACACCCGTACTTTATTTATTTCCTTCACTCATAATACATCATTCCAGCCAAATGTCCCCTACAAACTCCACGCCATGCGTCTGGACGGCGACAGGGCCGGTCCGATCTTATTTGGGTGCCTTCGTGGTATTCCTCTCCCTTCCAACCTTTCAATAGAACGTATCTTCACAAATCGCAGGCACTTTCCCACGACCAAGAGATCTGAACTACTCAATAGCTTACATTACTGAACACTAACCAGGGGCAAATACTATAAAACTATTACAGTTGTATTTTTCAGAATTGTATACTACTCAAAGTTTGCTAAGCACCAAGTATATCCAACTACCTGTTTTACGTTTTAGTTGAAATATTGTCATGAAAAGTGTATATATATTTTATTTAATTATATCTTTAATGATTTAAGTACAGCAATTAAGATTTTATTTGTGTTTGACATTATTTTTTAGCTTCTGAATACGATAACATGGAAAATAGGTATTATTGTTGAAAGAGGAATTTTTTCAGTTTGCCAAAAAGTTGACGGAGCGAACTGGTATGGGTTCAGTATCGAGTATGAGACCCATAACCGTTAATTACAGCTTGACAACGCCTTCTCACGCTCCCAATCAAGTTCCTGGTGGTCCTTTGTGGGATGTTGTTCCATTCTTGGACCAGCATGGCACCAAGCTACTGGACACTTCTTGGCTGGACTGGACGGGCTGAAATTGCCAGCTGCAACTCATTCCAGACATGTTCGATTGGATTGAGGTCAGGGGATCTTGCTGGCCAGTCCATACGCCCAATCCCCTCCCTCTGTCGATACTCCCCGACAGCATGGGCAACACGTGGACGGGCATTATCGTCCATCAGAATGAATCTATCACCCACTGCACCTGCATACAATCTGGCGTGGGCATCCAGGATCTCATCAATATACAACTGTGCAGTCAATGTACCACGGTCAAGGACACAGAGCTCTGTACGTCCATCCCTGCTGATGCCGCCACAGGCCGTGATTGGCCCTCCAACATAGCGGTCATGCTTCATGGAATCGCTCTTCTGGTCTTCTCCATACCCTAGAACGCCTATCTGTGTGGTCTAGGCAGTACCGTGACTCATCTATAAATCCATCCAACGTGATCCATGGCCCAATCATATTGTGCTTGGCGGTGGTTCCGGGACAGCGGAATGCGAATACATGGTCTTCTCGATCGGAGACCACCTTCGTGCAACCTTGCCCGGATAGTCTGCGTCGAAACATTTAGCCCTGATGCATTCTGAAGGTCACTGTGAAGCTGGGTTGCTGTGGCAAAGTTGTTCCCACGGGCCTGAATTATCAAAAACCGGTCTTCAGCTGCAGATGTTGCCCTGTCTCTGCCACCATCATGCCGTCTTACTGGTGTACCATACTGCTGAAATCTTGCCCAGGCTCTGGTGATCACCGTGTGGTGCACACCAAGGGCTTCACCAACCGGACGATTGGTAGCCCCTTGCTCTACCATCCCTACAGCCCGCCACATTTCTGCTTCACACAAATGTCTTCTTACATTTTCATTTGCCATATTCAATCATTAAATCACAAGGGTTTGTGTTGAAATGAAGATTGAATACCCTACACATGTGATGTACATGTATACAGTACACGAAAACATCATGAAAATCAAGGGGTACGGGTTTTCCATGACTGTCACGAAAAGTCTGCCTGTCAAGAGAGCTAATGTAAACATTGGGGACCATCTAAATACATTCCTCAATCATATCCACCAAAAATATCGCAAGTATGTCACAAGCAAATTCCACAATGATGTGTCAAATATTTGGTGCTTAGCAAACTTTGAGTAGTATATATCGACTGACATTTCGGTCAATTTTTTCGACATTTTCAAGATATGTTTTTGTTTAACCATTTATCCGTCACGAATAGCAAGCGACACTTGCAAACAAATTATTTGTCTAAAAAACAAAGCTTATGAGCCCTCACAGGAACGAGCTCAACGAGCCCGGCCCAATGAGTGACCATAAGGTATGTTTTCTGACAAATAATGAAAAACAATTAAAAACTTCGAATGGAGATTTTGTGAGTATTGCATTGACCGTTTTAGCCATTTCGTTAAGTAAAGGGTTTGAAAAATATTCAGCTCCTGCTTCCAGAGATATGAATTCAACACACAGCGATGAAATGTGTATGAATTCGACAGTAAGCTGAGAGTGTATGTGGGGTCGCTACAGAAACATTATAACATACTTCACTGTACTTGCATAAAACACTTTTTGTTAGATATTATCGGTAAACAGCATGGTATGATTTGTTTGTTTTATTACAGTTTTACGATACTTTAACAGCCATGGTCATGGAGTGCCAGACAGTTTTACGGGAGGGGAAGGCGGAGTACCAAGAGAGAACCACCGATCATAGGTGAGCAAGTGTCAGACTCTCCATCTACTAACTTCATCCAAGCAAATAGCAGCGGTTGAAGGCAAGTGCACCATCGACGTGCAGTATGGCTTACTACACAGACCCACCGTGACCCCACGTGGGCAATCACGATGAAGTGATTTGCTCAAGGACACAGCGCAGATGGTGCGAGTCAGGATCGGACATAGGCGGACTGTCCATATGGTCTACCGGGAAATTTCCCGGAGGGCCCCCTATTAGAGGTTCCCCTGGGACCCCAAAATGTATGCAGCCCAACACGTGTTGTTGCTGCATGCAATTTTGTGAAAATGATCAACAGGCGAAATGGATCTGATTGCATAGACTGCTGGTATACCAAACTGCTTTCTATGTGGACTGCCATTGGCAGTCCAAATAGAGGCATTTCGATACACCAGCAGTCTAGACTTCATTTGATCGCCCAGATGCAAGGAAACAGTGTTCTTGTTCTATCAGTTTGAAAACTCAAAATTTTCTCCCATTGGGTCGAACTATGGTCGACTCGATGAGGCCTACCCTCCCCCCCCCCCCCCCCTCCCCGGGGAAACCTTTTTTTTCGAATGAGTGACGAAGCTGACATAAATATGCTATCGAAATCTCCTTTATGTAGACTGCATTTGATCACTCAGATGCAGGGAAGCAGAGTTCTTTCAGTTCGAAAAAGCAAACCAGTCCCCGCCCTGTGTATTTCCCGGTAACCTTTTTTGGCCCAGTCCGGCTGTGGGATCGAACCATCGACCTGTCAGTTTAAAGTCGAATGCTCTACCCAATGAGCCACTGCACTTCCAAACAGCTTGGTATAAAATGGAAACAAATTTCAGTGGATTAAAATTAAACTGTAAAGTTGGCAGGAAAAAAAGCCCGGGACAGAAATCTTAATGAGCCGTGTGTGAAGATAGAAGTCTGCCTTGAATAGAAGTCGGGTCCTTGAAAAACTATTTTTGACCTGGAAGAAGTCAGGCACATGGCAACCCTTCCTATTCTTGAAGTTTTCTCCACTCAGATGTGTATAGCCTCAAAATTAGTCAACTCTTTTTAATTTAATTTTATTTAATGATATACAATTTGCTTGCATGTGATTGTTCGAGGAGAGTTTTTCATAATTCGAAGAATAGTTTTCATGTGGAATGAATTTAACCCTGTTGACGTGTCCAGTGGCGCAATTAAACTGAAATTGCTGCATGTGGGCTTTTCGTGTGGTTTGTTCTGGGGTTTTTTTTCGAGACCGCGTGTATTAGACGATGTTGAAAATAATAAAACTGTTATGCGCACTAAAGTTGATACCACTGCCACGATCTAAATGGTGGGAATTTCAGCCCCTAAGGGCACATTATACTACAACCAAACACCCTTAATTAAGCTAGCCCTGCACGGTATATCGATAAACCAATATCGATTGAATACCGGTGTAATTACAAAAATATCAGTTTATCGTCATTATTTATTTACCCACAATTTAATTTTCAAGATGTCTTGACATTTTTAACTGTAGCTCCGAATGAATAATATTATCGTTTTACCCAAGGAATCGCCCGCATGTGCCCACGTAATATACAATTTCAGCAGTTGGAAAAATAATTTTCAAAAATTTCAACAAAACTATATCATGTGACCCCTCATTGGAACGAGCTCGTTCCAATGAGGGGTAACATGATATTGTTTTGTAGAATTTTTTGAAAAAATTTGATAAACTAATATTTAAAATAATAAATTTTGATACCGTCTGCGTTGGGTAAAGGTTTTTCGAACCGCTCATCAAGGCATGCTGATTCGGTCCGATTATGATGCCTCAAGTCTCGATTGTGGTACTTATATTCAGATATCTGAACAGTTTTCGATATACCGGTATACGCGGTACTTTTTTGAATACCGATATGGGTATTCTGTTTTGAATATCGTGCAGTACTAAATTAAACTATAACAATTGTAATGAATTATCTGTCTCTGTATCGAAGTGTGAATGTGTAATGGGTGTGTTAAGTTTTCATAAAGTGTTACGCACTTCTAACAACTTAACACGTCCATTACACATTCATACTCCGATAAAGCGACAGGTAATTCATTTCAGTATCACTGAAACCGGGGTTTCCTGCCTGGTCTTGGTGATGCAGGACCGGCGCCCGTTGCTGGGGTTTCATTTCATGGACTAAAATATGGAACCGGGGTTTTGAAACCTGTGAACTCCCCATGTTTTAACTAATGAAAATGGTACCTAATAAACAAAATCGTTGCAGAAACAAATCACGCTGATAAGACAGGTTCCGTTTCTTTGAAACTCTCAAGTGTGACAACATGAAACCCACGGGTTCAGAGCGTATGGGATGAAACTGTTTTTATGGAATTTGTTATGTGATGGAATGGAATTCTCCTATCAAGGACTGGACACATTGGCTGATCTTGTCGTTGGCAGCCATAAATACGCGTCTGCCTCTCATGTCTCATCTCCACATATTACTGAAATACTGGCACTGACATTCTGATTTCATCTTCCTTATTTTTTGTACTGTTTTTATTCTATAAATACCTCTGTTGTATCACTGTAAGCTTAAAGAGTTATATTATATTAGATATTCTAATTTCTCAGGCTTTGGAAACGACTTATATAAGCTCAAAGTTTGCTGTCAAATCCAACTCATACATCTCACTTATATAAGCTCAAAGTTTGCTGTCAAATCCAACTCATACATCTGTTGACACAAGATTCTTTTTTGAATATCCTTGATTATGTAAATGTTTTCAAATTGTATTTAAGACATGTAATATTCTTTCTTTCAATAAATATTGTTTAAACCAATTCATTTCATTTCTAATACAACACATAACAACAAAAGTCACCCAGTATTATTTACAAAAAAGAAATTGTCATTTAAATTTTATTATTTATTCCATTTTTATCTCATAAACATAGCATATGACCTCTAATTGGACGAACTTGTTCCAGTAATGGGTCATAAACTTTGTTTTGGGGCAAAAATTAAAACTTCCAGATTCTGCACACTGTGAACAGCAAACTTTGTGGGGATCAAAGACGACTTTCAGCTTTACTTCTGAAATAGTATACGTTGCAATTATAGCCCACAGTGTAATTAGTTTTTATTTCTTATGTAGTTTTACCAACAGGGGCACAAGCCGCACAACTGTAATTGCAATATGGTACCCGTGACAGTAGTTAATTAATTGGAAAACTGAAGTGAGTGTACATGTAATTTTTAATTTAAAAACAAGTAATTGCAATTTTCTTCATTACATTTATGAGTAATTGCCTCCAACACTGAACACTCGTTAGAAACAATTAAATCTGATATTCGTGCAATACTTTCTGCAGAGAAAAATGCAACAATGCTTCCACACTCTAAAAACAGTTGGGTTAAAAAACAACCCAAATCAACTGGGTTGAGTGAATATGAACCCAGTTGGGTTCATATTCCCTCAACCCATTGATTTGGGTTGATTTTAACCCACTGATTTAGAGTACAGAAGCCTCTATTAAAGTTTTCTTTTTAATACACTTCTCGTCAGCTCACCCGAAACCCCACAAAACAAGAGGAACTAATATGTGTAGGGTGTGAGATGTGTATCACATATACTACATTTGGTGGGGGTCTAGAATATAGATTAGTTGACTGTTGAAATAATTTGTTTATTATATGACAGATGGTGTTTTAAAATTGAATACGACACATGAAATCTAAACACAAAGAGAAAGGGTGGATGTATGCCCAGTGTGTTCACAGCGCCAAGGCACTCGATTCTTTATTTCGTGTTTGTAAAATTGTAGCTTCGAAAATTTCCGAACGTCAGCATAATAATAACAATAATAATAATAATAATAATAATAATAATAATAATAACACTTTAGCCGGTCGCAGATTTGTCGTGGTTCTCGGGTAAGAAGGCATTGATTAATCCTGTGTTCCTAAACGCCTCATTATCCCCACGCCTCTCTTCTCCCCCCAACACTCTGAGACGAACTGCTTGATGACATCCCGTACCCCATTCTTCGCAATCTCTCCGATAAGCATACTAACCCTCTCCTTCATGTCACATACAAACCACATGTCCTTCACTCTCCCATCCCACTTTCCCATCATACTCCCAGTGGATCTTATTCTGTTAGACTGGTATTTTGGACATTCTAATAGAAAATGTTCCAGTTTCTCCAGTACGCATATAGATTACACACTTGGCATTCCTTTTCATTGTCTTTTCCAGTTTTTTCCCTAAGCTTCAGCGACCGCGACCTCATCTTGAACAACAGTGCCCCCTCCCCAGAGGTGCCATCAAGGTACTCTTTAAAACCTGACTTCTCTTTATGTCACAAGCCACCCAAAAATCTCTTTGCATTGACCCCTTCTCGCCAATACATGTTACAATCCGCCATGACTCATTTTTTTTCTCTGACGATTCTTTTACCCTGGGTTGTGCCTACTTCTAAGTCTGAGATCTCCATTGAATAGTTAGTTCTCCATTAACTCCCTTACCTGGTCTGTTCACTCTGGCTTTATGTTTGAATTCCAAATGTTCTGGAACATTAATTTACACCATCGGCTGTCGGAAGATTTACCAAATAGTTGAGATAGCAGAGTTTCATTAAGTCTATCCTGTCCTTACTCCTCACCCCCAAGCTCACCCTTTATTGCTTCTAGTGCTGCGGCATTACGCGACCCCATTATCCATCGTTCTGCTGGATTTCCAAGCTCTTTAAAGCCATTTGGTGTAGAGGTATCAGATCCGTACCATATGTTATACTTGGTGCACCTACCATTTCCCCACGAATACCTTATTGAAGCTGTTTCTCCCTATGAGTTTCATTTGATTAAGGATTCGCTTCCCCCTCACAGTTAGTTTATTCGTGTGGTTGCGGCAGACGCCTATTCCCGTAATGTTTATATTTACCCTTAAATACTCGTCGTAACATGTCTCCCACACAAAAAAAAGTTTCACTTTCGAGTAGGTTCTACTTGACGACCCACGGGTATAACTTTGTTTTTGGTTTCATTTAATTCGAGTTTCCGTTTGTTCCCATATCTCCCAACAATTTCCAGCATATCATTTGCGAAATATAGCCCTGGGATCTTTAGGTCCCCAACAGCTGCCCCCCTCGTCGTAATGCATGAGTTCATCTCCTAAATCTTTGATGTACAATGCAAAAAAAAAATGGCGAAAGGATGCAC
The DNA here is from genome assembly GCA_031216915.1 of Pictodentalium vernedei. Taxonomy (NCBI): domain Eukaryota; kingdom Metazoa; phylum Mollusca; class Scaphopoda; order Dentaliida; family Dentaliidae; genus Pictodentalium; species Pictodentalium vernedei. Next base: position 231,630,691 of record CM062289.1, on the reverse strand, counting down.
CTCTGTTTTATTTTTTAAGTTACCCATCTGCTGATCTGCACAGACACACGTTTTGTTTTGTTACCCATGCTAAGTTCACTTTGTACGTTTTTATATAATGCTTTCAGAATTCCCACAAACTTACCTTCCAGGCCCAAGGCCTCAAGCTTCCGCCACATACCCTCCCTTCATACTCTATCGTATGTCTTTTTTCACACCCGGAAAGGCCAAAGACATCTTTTTCCTTTTGACTTTCGCAGATTCTATCAGTTGGGACAGCGTGAAAAGATGGTCAACGACTCTCCTCCCCTTCCTGAATCCATTCCGGATTTCTCCCACAAACCCTTTCTCTTCGACCACATCCTCTAATCGTGACGTCACGAAAAACTCGTTTGAGACGGGTATGATACGGAGTTCTAAAAGATGACACTCTCGTTTTCTGGCGAGCCAGAATTGATGGGCAATCTTCTGCGGTACTGAGAGAAACTTCGCGGTAGTGGTACATTGAAAAAAAATGTTATCAACAATACAAATATGTTTAACCCTTTACCCAACGTAACGTCAAAAACAATTAATTATCATTATATTTTCATTTTTTGTTTCAAAAGCATAGGTTATGACCCCTCTTTGGAACGAGATCGCCGAGCTCGTTCCAATGAGGGGTCATAACCTATGTTTTTGAGACAAAAAATTAAAAATATTAGTTATTCAAGAATTTGGTTTGTAAGTGTCGTCTGCTTTTCATGTTAGGTAAAGGGTTAATATGTTTCTGAACACCGATTTCTTACATTTAATTAAACCTTTATTATACCTTTTATCGTGCGCGATAAACTATCTCTCTGTTACAAAAAGATTCAAAGGTACACAGGACCGCGATGACTCAGTGGTTGGAGCATTGAACTTCAAACCGTAAGTTCTACGGTTCAATCCTGACCAGCGGTAACTGCGTTGTGTACTTGGGCAAGTAACTTAATCCCAATTGGGGCGGCACTGTATGCTAAAGCGTACTGCACGTCTATGGTGCCCTTGCTTTCAACCAGTGCTAACCCTGCATGTTCGGCGTTGGTACATTGGAGAGTCTGGCAGTTGCTTGTCGCTACTCGGTGGTTCTGCTGCCGGTTCTCCCGCTTCCTCCACCCGTAAAACTGTCAGACCTGAGAGGTGACCCTGGCAGTCGAATGTGTCATTAAACCCCAATAAATAAATAAACAAAGATTATACTCCAGTCACTACCACATCTTCGGATTTCGAAAAGCGAAAAGACCGGGTGGGGGAGTGGGGAGAACATAGTTGCTGGGTTTTATTAAAAATGTTGTCTCTCTCAAAGCAGAACAATACGGACAGGGGGGTGAGGTCCGGCAAGAGTACAAACGAAATATGCAGAGGCATACCATGAAGTATAAAAAATTGGGTTGGATGTGTCTTCCTTTGATGAACGTCCTGATGTCTTCCAGTGGAACTTATGTAGAAATTGGACAGAAGTTGTGCTGCCTGAACCAATCCTAGACATCTGTTTTGTCTTAATGTTGCATCGCGTGGGAACCCGGAAAGTGGGGCAAGTTGTGATTTACTGGTAAAATAACCAACGCCTCGGGTGGAAATCCGCTGAAGCTGGAAGCATAAGTAACGATTCGCTAGACGTAACTTCATAGTTCATACCTATGCTGTGACCATGTGATAGCCATATATGCTGAAAGTGACTTTAAAGACCAGTAAATACATTTGCTTTGCATTTCGCAAATTTCTTGTGTCGCTGAGTTACAGTGCCACTGAAATAAATTTTAGATTGGATGAAAAAAAATGTAAATTTTCTTCTTGGTTGATTTTATTGATAATTTGATATCTTGACATCATTCCATGGGAAGCTCTCGGTGAGAGCTTCCCGTGAAATGATGTCAAGGCTTCGAATTATCAACAGAAGTAAATGAGATGAAAATTTATTTGTTGTGTTTCTAGGACTTATTTCAATCAGTAATTTTCTGACGGGAGAATTCAAAAGCAGCGAGTCCCCTTTCCCCACCCCGACAAGCTTCATGCCTCTCTCCTTTGAAGAGGACTGTAGACGTTTTTTTTTTTTTTTATGATAAGTGTACAGTACAAAAAATAAAGCAAATTCTTACCTGAAATCCTTGAGAAAATTGCACAATAAACGAATAAAATAAATCCAAAGAAATAGTAGACACTTCCTTGCTTCATTTAGTATTTTATTCAGCTTTCCGCCTATCAAGTTTAGAGAATTTGTAGATCCTCCTCCGAAAGCCTCCCCAGAGTATGAGCTTGTTCGGCATCAAAAACAAAGTTTGAACGCACCTATATATGTTCGGATAGAAGTTTGTATTTTTGTCAAAACATAGCTGTGATAAATCTCCAGCGACATTCGCCAGTTGTGAGAACTGTCAATGAAAATAATAAACAAAGTTTACTCCGCTCGCTACCATATTCACAATGTAACAAAATGTGTTATAAATAAATGTAAGCCATTCATCCAAAATCAGTGGAAAATGGAAATCGCCATATTGAACTCATTACTGAATTAACCCGAGGAAACTCAACATACCAATAGGTTCACGATGAAGAACATTTCATTGATTGATAAACAACATAAATACAGCTGCCACTACCTGGCACGTGGCTGTTTTGAAAATAATGATACTATCGTGTTCGGCAATTACCTTCCACCGATAAGAAAACATACATTGGAGTGAATGCAGTGCAAGTACTGTTTTTTTTTCTCGTTGAGAGTGTACAAACTGATGCAGGATGAGAATTTACACTGCCTTGTCTTTTTATAACCGAGAGTGTCCGGGAATTGTGTTGCAAAATCTCCTTATAATTGTCAAAATTTTGATGAGCCTCTCTTAACTTTCGGATATTAGCATCTTATCCATAGCAAAAAATAACCTTGGGATCTTCAGGTCCTGAACTGGTACCCCTCTGCACCCAGCAGGAATTCATCTCCTTTATCTTTGATCTAAAATACAAAATGAATCTGTGAAAGGAAACAAACCTGCTTGAGCGACCAAAGAGACCCGATTTGTTGTAAAATTATCTCGACTGAGCTCGCTGTATATAGTGTTTTCATATTTTGTTGACATCATACGATTTTTCTGGTCAACTTTTGAACAACACGACTACTTTCAGAAACAAACGAAAGGCCAGCTGCTATGGCTACAAAAGACAATTCCGTGGCACCATAGGATTTCACGACTTATGCGTGGGTTAAGCATTCTCTGAAAAGCACGGTTTTACCATAAATAATGTCAAACTTTGAAGCAATCTTGCGCTCCTATATAGCCACAGGTACCGAAAGTGGCCTTAAGCACCAGTATATTCGCACATAAAAACTCTGAAAACAGCACACATTTCGTCACCGTGTTGAACCAAACAAATGGTATATGACCGGGAGAACGTCTTGAGACTTGGATCAAATTATTAATAATCGACAAAAGTACCCAAACTATAATTTGAGTCACTCAAACCGTTTCGAAATTCTTGGAAAATTGGAGGTTGCTACTGATGCGCAGTTTGTGGGGTTGGAGGCTGGGACAGCATGCGCACGTGTGATAACTGATACTGCGGAGTGCGACATATTGTAGCACGGAAGTTACTTCTTACACGCAGATTGTGGCTTTTGCGGTTGAGACTGCTGGTGCAGGGGTGTCGCAAAATTGAATCCATTTATACTTGTTGCGCTCGTAGCAGCTTGTTTCCAAAAAAATTTCGGTGAACAAAAACAACTTTTACTTGTACTTGTGGAATAAACTATTTTGTCCGCGGGTTTATATATAGTTTCCCTGTCGGATTATATCGGCCAAGAATATGCGTTTTACTGTAAAATGGGTCTGATGCTTGCAAGTTTCATATTTTTTGCCTGTTGATCTCAATATGCGGCAGTGCATTGCACTGTGGATAACACATGTCATCAATATCGATTTGTGACGTAATGGGTGCCATCTGGTATGGTAACAATTAATAACATCAAAGATGATCCTGATCGATTGATGACACCTCCTGGGTTGCATCATGTATCAGCGAGAAAGTAAAATCAATCACAAGTTAGAATGTCGAGTCAAAAGGTCAAGGCCATAACAAAGGTCAGAGCAAAGGTCAATGTGAGGTCAAAGAGCAAGGTAGTGCGTGCGTGCGTGCGTGCGTGCGTGCGTGCGTGCGTGCGTGCGTGCGTGCGTGCGTGCGTGCGTGCGTGCGTGCGTGCGTGCGTGCGTGGAATAAGGTGGGATGTGACGGGTTGGGGGTGTGATGTGGCTTATGGTGAGCTGTGATGTGACGTGGTTGAATGTGGTGGTGGCTGTGGATGTGGCGGTAACCATTTTGGAGAAACAAGGCGAGGGATGATAGCATGAGGCCTTTCACGAGTCATTCAAAATTTCAGATTGGTCAATGAGGGATTGGATGGGGCATATCCAATGGCATTTATGTATGCATCTCAATTAGTTTCAACAATATTTATTCATGAATTGTAGAAAAATGTATACATCAAAATGTTGGAGGACAGAATATAAATTAATAACAATGGGTTTGTATACACTGCATAAATAGGAAGTACAACAGGTGATAGGGATTCAACAGGAAGCCTATGGCTTATGTGAGTCGTCTCCCAAGGTCAAACAATTACACAAAATGAAAGATAGCAATTGATGGGAAGGGTAGAGTCCATAGAGTTATCAAACTGCAATTGATCGAAGTCACACGTATAAAGCAAATACATCCAGTCAGAATGTACGTGTCTGAGACAGGAACATATGAAAATTATGTTAGAATCACTCATCAATCAATCCATCCATATTTCGGGTTTTTTTTGTTCTGCGTTTGGAATGCGAGCATCTAATTAAGCTACAGAAACTACAGAATAAGGAGGGGTTAACTGTTGAAGCACATCTGGAATATATACATTATACCATCCATGCGCTCTAGCCAGCGCCAGTGTGCGGCATATACACATACATATACACGCACACAAACACACACACACACACACACACTCACACACACACACACACAAAACCCTAGCCGAAACGCCCGGATATCATAATGTAATTCTGCACCGTTCTGAAAATGAGACAATTTTCAATATTCGTCAGGCTAGTACTGTCATCCGTAAGAGTGTCAAGATCTATAGGAAAAGGTAAAGACTCTTAATGTAACTCTCCTAATATCATGAGAACACAGACTTCTCAATTAGAATTCTCGGTGGCAGGGCAGTGTGAGGGTGCTGAATTATACAAATTTACTCATAAAACGGGATCTGCTAACCAATGCCTGGAGTGGGAGAAATGGTCTGTAGAGAGGTAATTTGTGGACACGTGGGCATGATTGAACTCTCACATTTACTAGAATTAAGACAATAAAGTGAGCTTAACTCGAATATATACTTGTGTTGCAGTTATGAGACTGAAAGTGGTCTTAAACAATAATAACAACGCAATGCAGAGTTGAGATGGCAAGTATTCCTATACATTTGAGCAATACACATTTGTCCGACCTGTATGATATATTAAATGCTTGTATTGCTTGAAGGGTTGATCTGCTGCTTCATTCACATACTTGGGTTTCCCTGGGGGTCCCCATGAAGTGGTGTAGTGCTTGTTTACTGTGATAAAAAAGTTCTGCTCTATAGCCGTGAGGAGAACCCTGAGCATCATCAACGAAACCATTCGGAAAGTGAAGGACGTTAACGTTATACCAAAAATTGATGACGCGAAGTTTGATGTTGCTCAGGATTTAATCCATTGGACGAGAACCGCCAATATTATGTACGATCACTGGTTGAACCACCTAAATTTAAACTAAGTAAAGGCAAAGGTAACAGCCGTCTAACAGATGTGGGATTAGGAACTAATGTGGTTAACCTGTCTGGCACCAATGACCTAACAAACCAAGAGAAATCTCTTTTAGATCGCGGTTTAACTTTTGTACCAGCACCAAAGCCAAAAACTGATAACCAAACAAATTTACCATCATACAACTGTAATTTTCTTAGGCAAATGAAATTAGCAGACCGCTTTAGAAACTCCAGCGGTCGGAAACTTCCTTTTACAGAATAATCTGGTTGGTCACCTCCAGATAGTGAAGTAGATCCCGAAATTATTGAGGCTAGCAAACGAATCATCCAAAAGGTGTTCAGCATGAACATACTCTCCGATAAAGACAATTTAACAGCTGGTGAACGGAGAGCCCTCACGAAACTTCGAAAAAATAAGAAATTAGTAATTAAACCAGCCGACAAAGGTGGGTCGGTAGTTGTTCTATCTTGGGATAATTATATAAAGGAAGCCATGAGACAACTCAGCAATACTAAACATTATAAGAAAATAGATTCACTTATTTGGCCTAGTAATATCGAAAAATTCAATAAGATCTTAAAATTTCTCCTCGACGAAGGTCACATTACCAAAAAACAATTGAAATATTTAACAGCTAAGCTCAGTGCTCAAACAAGACAATTTTATATCCTACCAAAGATCCACAAGGACCGTTCTTCATGGACGGATGACTTAACTCCACCCGGGAGGCCAATTGTATCAGATTGCAATTCGGAATCTTATGCGATCTCGGAATTAATTGATTATCATCTGAAACCTATAGCAAATAGACATCCGAGCTATCTAAAAGATACACAGGATTTCCTGTCAAAAATTTCGAAATTGAAAATATCGAAAAATGCAATTCTGGCTACTTTGGATATCGACAGTATGTATATGAACATTGATATTGATAAAGGTGTTAAATCAGTTAAAAATGCATTTGAAAAATATCCGGATGCGAAACGCCCGGATGAACAAATTTTGGATCTTTTAGAGCTGAGCTTAAAAGGTAATGACTTTCAATTCAATGGAGAATATTTTCTACAAATAATGGGTTGTCCTATGGGCAAAAGATTCAGTCCTAATTTTGCAAGCATTTATGTAGCGGAATGGGAGGAAAATGCCTTAAGCAAATGTGCAAAGCATCCTCTCGTATATCTCAGGTATTTAGATGACATTTTTATTATTTGGGAACATTCAAAAGAAGATTTTGATGAATTTTTAGAAATTTTGAACAATCACGATCCAAATATTAAATTGAAAGCTACTATCAGTGAAAATTCTGTTGATTTTCTCGATGTGACCGTGTATAAAGGCAAGCAATTTCAGGCGTCCGGTCATTTAGATTATAAAGTATATTTTAAACCAACTGATTCACATCAATTGTTGCACACAAAATCATTTCATCCTCAACATACATTTAAAGGTATCATCAAATCACAGCTCATTCGTTTCCACCGCAATTCAAGTGATAAGGTAAATTTCAATGAGGCTTGTTCTACTCTATTTGGCGCCCTCAGATCGAGAGGGTACTCGCTGCGCCTTTAGCGTAGCATGAAATCCTAAACCCTGAAAAAGCTCGAAAGTCCAGCTGAAACTACCGATTTCGAACCACTGAAGATTGAACACAACAGACCGTTGCAAAATGGTAGTGGCGCGGTATTTAATTGCAAAAAGCCTCGTTGTAGACTGCATACTTTTATGCCTGATCAGAAAGAGGAATTTTCCTCCGAACAAACGAAAAATCATTATCAGATCCGTAACCCCCTCCATTGTGATTCACCAAACATTATTTACCTTATCACTTGTAAGCGATGTCGGAAACAGTATGTTGGTCAAAGTCAAAATCCTTTCCGAGAACGTGCTACTAGACACAAACAGGATATAAAACATAATGCTGATGCCCCAGTAGCACAACATTTTAACCTTCCTGGCCATTCTTTGGACGATTTTGAAATCCACCCAATTGAACAACCACCAATTAAAGACACATTAGAAGAAACGGATGAATTTAGAAAAAAAACGTGAAGCTTTTTGGATCAATACGCTTCAAACCCTCTGGCCATTTGGTATGAACATATCAGAGGGCGAATGCGAAAGGAGGTCCATCATTCCTTTCACTTTAACGTACAACAGAATGAATATCGAAATAGCAAAAATGTTAAAAGATGAATTCAATTTTACCAATGCTAAATTAAAAGAACCTTTGAATCTTCGACCTGTCATCGCCTATAAGAAAAACAAAAGCTTGCGTAACATCCTTGTAAGGACTAAATTAGAGCCCATCAATGAATAACATCAATTATTGCCAGTCAGTTTAACCAGTTCCTAAGCTCATCACTTAGTTTAAATCAATTTTGTGTAATTTTTTGTCAGGTTTGAAACCCATCAGGGTTCAGTAAATGAAAATTTTTCGGCGGCATATTAAAAGAAAAAAACGTTTCAGTATGAAATGTCTGTGCCAGTGCGATTTTTTAACCTCAAACACACACACACACACACACACAGAGAGAGAGAGAGAGAGACACACACACACACACACACACACACACACACACACACACACACACACAAAACCCTAGCCGAAACGCCCCGATATAATGTAATTCTGCACCGTTCTGAAAATGAGACAATTTTCAATATTCGTCAGGCTAGTACTGTCATGCGTAAGAGTGTCAAGATCTATAGGAAAAGGTAAAGACTCTTAATGTAACTCTCCAAATCTCACGAGAACACAGACTTCTCAATTAGAATTCTCGGTGGCAGGGCAGTGTGAGGGTGCTGAATTATACAAATTTACTCATAAAACGGGATCTGCTAACCAATGCCTGGAGTGGGAGAAATGGTCTGTAGAGAGGTAATTTGTGGACACGTGGGCATGATTGAACTCTCACATTTACTAGAATTAAGACAATAAAGTGAGCTTAACTCGAATATATACTTGTGTTGCAGTTATGAGACTGAAAGTGGTCTTAAACAATAATAACAACGCAATGCAGAGTTGAGAAGGCAAGTATTCCTATACATTTGAGCAATACACATTTGTTCGACCTGTATGATATATTAAATGCTTGTATTGCTTGAAGGGTTGATCTGCTGCTTCATTCACAGACTTGGGTTTCCCTGGGGGGCCCCATGAAGTGGTGTAGTGCTTGTTTACTGTGATAAAAAAGTTCTGCTCTATAGCCGTGATTAGTAACCATTCATAAGTAATTAGATGACAAACATGACTAAGAATTTTGTAAAATCATTTATGATTCGGTCACATCAATGCTAGATTGAGAAATATTTCTTATGTTGATACAAATAAAATGAATGTTTATGGTTCTTGTAGATCAGTCGTCTGAAATAAATCATTTGGTCGGAAAAGGTAACCTAATACACAAGCGAAGGACTATTTAAGGGCTAGACTGGTTCCATGCCAAACAAGCGTCTAATTCCTAGACGAATCTGACTGGTGGATTGAAGGCTTGAATCCAGGTGAGGGGTTTTGTTTATTAGGTAGATGGCGAATTTTCTTTTGAGCGATTGTCGTGTCGCGTTGATCTTTAGGGCTAGAAAAAACATTCTGCATTTATTAAACCCCTTCTGGAGTACGCATATACTGTGTGGGTCATCTGTTCGGCATCAACCGTTGCTAAGCACAGGATACAGAATACTATTCTGTAACGAAAAACCGTCGAGATCTTTAGTACATTATATTCCAGCAGACTCCCGAAGCACGAGGTTTGACCTTATTGCAGAAGCTTTGGTAAGAAAATCCATACGCGAATAAGGTATTCCCTTTTCATCGTCAAGAATTTCTCAACACTTGATGAGGCAACCCGATACTTTGTTCTCATCTCATTTCACGTCAAGCTTTAATTGCGCCCTGTGTCTAAGATCGCCTCATCTTCTCTTATCTCCGTTTTATTTAAACAATCTCTTACAATGTCCAAAAAAGAATCAAGCCTCCAATTCGCGTAAATTCATCATTTATTAGGGAGAAGAGTCTCGAAATCTTCGAGCATTGTCCCTCATGTTACCGAGATACTGTGGGTATGAAAGACACTACCCTGAAGTTTGGTATTAGTTGTATGTCAATGTCCAGACGATCAACAATTGGGGATCTCATCGGGGGATCTCATGTGACGTCATGCCACGGTGCATTTTGGGTGCCACGTGTATTTTCGTGACAGCTGGTGTGAGCGACCATGTTGTGACAATACGTGGTACTATTGCACATATACCAGGCACCTTGTTCAAGTAATACGTGTTTTCGTCGTCCATTTTGTTTATTTGATGCGGTCATCTTGGTTTTTATGGTGATACGTGGTTACTATGAAACCGAGTTCAATTAAAGAGGAGTGTCTCTAATAACCAAAAACGACTCGCCACTGTTTATTTTGCTCGGATTACCTCAGAATCATCTTTTTTATTCCCTTCCTTGGGCTTATACGAGTAGCGCGTAGGGTTACAGCGTCTTAAATACTGCAAATTGTGCCTGACCTCATTTGTCAGTGTGCCGATTTTTCACTCACAACCCGACAACTCCATAACATTTACACAAATGATCCCGACAACTGATTGATCTGGCTCGGATGTTTTCTGGATCATCGATTTTTGCCTATCCTGGGCCTTTTTCTTGACTACGCTGGCAGCCTATGTTGTCTTAGCTGATCCCTGCTATCTAGTATCAGCCTATAGTACTCAGCTGTGCTTATGTGATAGTGCACGTTGTGCAATAGTACACAGACACAAGAAGAGTGAGCCAAAATGTGCCTGAAAAACATATGGCACACACGCAATTATTGGTATTTGATGATACTTGTGACATAGTGATGTACTGCTGGAGGGTATATTTTGGACGATTGCTAGTTATTTCACAACAGATGACAATTTTTTTGTACACTTCTAAACATTTATTGAGTTTTCTGTACAAAAGTTAACTTTGTGTTCAAAGTTTATTATAGACTTCAATGATATCAGCTCTGTCTTCGTTCTTCAGTCTGTTCAGGTCTCTCCTCCGAACTTCTTTCCATTCATGTCACTTTGTTCTCCATTGGTTTCGTTGTTTCTAGACTTTGATCTTCGTTCCCGTCGACCTACGTTCACATAGTTCTCGTGGATCTCCATACTCTGTTCATCGGTTCCTTATCCTGATCGTAATAGGTTGTGGTGTAAATGGCCTCATTATAGAATTCCCTGTAAGACCTGGTTATACTGGAGTGTTTCTTCGTGTTCATTTATGGTTCGTGATCCCATGAACTCTCTCATTTGTCTATCCAGGCCCAAGGCAGCTCGCTCGTTGCAATCTTAGTTGACGTTCTTGTAAGCTGATCAAGAGTTTGGGTTCCATTATAAGACGGATGTTTTCTCTTCTTTTTCTTCGTCGCTGGAATATGATATGGTAAAACAATGATGCGACTGGTCGTACGCTTTCTAGTGCGGCTTTGGTATTCACGAATTTCTGATTGTTTGAACATTTTGATATAGCTGCTCCATCGGTCCCATTGCATTTATCTTCTGCTCTTCTATTTGAGCTATACGTGTCCGCAGGTTTCCGAATTGTTCTCTCTATGGCGGTAGTTCCATTAATATGTTCGTTCTACATTTTTGGGGGTTGTCTTTTCTGTTAAATGCTTTGGACCGTCTAATGCACTGGTAGACTCTGGATCTGTGGGCTGTCTTCTTATGGCGATAAAGATTGCATTTCTTCGTGAACATCTTTTGGCACTCTTTACATGCGTGCTGTAGAACCATTGCTGGTCAGAACCATAATAATGAAGTTGTGAGCTATCTTCCCTTTGATACCCTGGTTTCATCAGCCTGTGTGCCATGGCCCATTGCGCAACGTGACTATCAATATGACTATAAGCAGATATGAGCACTTGTAGTATGTTTATATGTGCTGCATGTGTTGTCCTATACAGATAGTTAGTAGGTTGGAATGAGGCTCGTGTTCACCTGTTAAAGAACTGCATTATATATTGATACAGGCTTAAATGAAAGGAGCGATCTGATTGAGCATAGTCAGACTTGGCGTAAGACAGAGTTCGAGACAAATTCAGAGATTGCCGGCAAGCCTGTAGTAGCGCTACAAGTCAGTAGTAAAGGCTGAAGACTTTTGTAAAGAACATATAATGGTAGGTCTGGTACCACCGTTCTCCCGAGGTGGCCAAGGTAGAAGCCTGTAGGGGTAGTAGAACCCTATAGAAATGGATGAAGCAGTGGAGGCTGATCATATATAGTCGGTAGCAGCGGCCTAGGACCCTCTACGGCCATATGACTGCCTAGGGGCTAGGAGTCACAACAATCCTCAGATAGCTATCCTTCAAAATATATCCTCCAACAATTCATTACCACGTCATGAATATTTTCAAATACCTATTTGAGCATTTTGAGGCACACCGTGCACTATCACATCAACACATCTTGGTACATCAAGCATGTCATCCCCTGAGTTCCAATGTGTTCTGTGTGCCAGTAGGCACATATAACACATTGGAACTCAGGGGACTATGTGTCTGTGTGCTATTGCATAATGTACACTGTTATTTTATTCTGTTGGGGTTTACGGACACTTTCGACAGCCAGAGTCACCTTGTGTCGGAACTGTCACATAAGCACAGCCCGGTACTTCACTTCTAGTATATGCCTATGAGCTGAGTGTGTTCTGAAAACATTGTTAACTATCACATAAACACATCTCATAGATATCTTGCTTCTACTTGGGCAAGGGATTGTATAGTCTCATAACAGCTAAGGTGTATGACGCAATCTAACTCTCTCTTGGTTGAAGTCAGAAGTCACGATTAATAAGAGATAACAAAGAGTGGCTAGGACAAGATAGGCTCCTGCCTAGCCAGGAATAGGGCCCGGCAAAGACAGAAATTTGGGATTCTGGAAGAATTCGAACCAGATAAAAGAATTATCTTGTCTATTTGGGTAATTGTATGTGGTTGTCGGCTTGTTTGGGGTAAATCGACATACTCCCAATGAATTCACACCCACAATGCACCGTGACATGACGTCACATCAGACACCCCATGAGTACCCAAACGTTGATCGATCGTCTAGACCCTGACAATCTAATAATGTCAATTTCTGGGGTAGGGCCATTCGTACCCGCAATATCCCAATAACATGAAGGACCCTCTAGCGCGTGGTATATCCTTGCGTTCCTGTGGAAAATGTTGATCGATAAAGTGTTAAGTGTTTGAAACAAAATTTTACAATTTAGAGCTCAAATTTTTAAATATAGTAAAAAAAAGCAAGAAAAAATAATCAAATGCGTTTTTTTCATGTCTGCAAGAAAACCGAAAAATGCATTCTAGTGAAAATTAACCCTTTTTACGTTCCCGCGCTCATTATTAAAAAATTCAACAAAATTTCTCGATTTTATTCCCTTAAAATGTATTTTTTCACAGTTGTGTACGGACCCCAAAACTCCGACATCATTTTTCTGATGGCACAGGGCACAAATAAACTATATGCAGGGTTTCAGCTTGTTATACTTACGGTGTGTGTGAGTGTGTGCGTGTGTGTGTGTGTGGGGGGGGGGGGGGGGGGTCAAGTCATAGTTTTGAATTTGGCCGCTGCATTAAAAGTAAACAGACCCTCGAAGGGATATTTTTTTTAATCGTAGCTTTATCGACTTGATTCAAGTGTATTCCTAGTAAAAGGAACACAAGAGTATGGCGGCCGCGAAGCGCTTGCACAACTCGGGTCAATTACTATCACACGCACTCTACCCTCGTTGTGTTCTCTATTAGTATTTAATATCCGTAATAAGGGTATATAGGTATATCGAGTAAAGAATGCATATTGGTTCGGAAACCTTCAAATTCATATACACTTTCGTCTCCTGATTTCGTTAACTTTTACTGAAGCCTATCGTTATTGCTGTTGTGTCTTGGACAATTTAATATGGTCGCACTGTTATAATTGGTCTCTTTTTCTTACAATGCGAAACCAATCGGTTAATATTTATTTTCAAGGTAATTATTTGCCATAACGAGGCAGAAAGTATTCTGAAATTGTTTTGATGCGTTAGAACAAATTCAATCAGGGATGCTGATATACCCTCCGACACTGATAATAGTTCAATATGCCCCACCCCCTTATATTCTTGCGTTAGCTGAATGGGTGATATGGCTACCCATCAGAATTCTCCCGACAATTTTCGCAGCAAAGCCACCAGATGTGATTTTCTGCTTGAAAACTTCGAAGCTGATTTGAGAGAACGTACCCCTCCATCGATAGCATGATAGTGTTTCCAACAGTAATATAATATAAGAATACTACTGTGGTAAAGTATATAATTCTGAATATTTGCCAGGGGCTACATTACAAAATACAAATGTTACCTTACAATATATTGTTCTTGTCATGCAGGTGTTTATCTACTGTGAATTCAGTTACTTATTCCCGTTTCCTTATTCGACATTCAAAATTCGAAAAGAATCAAGGGATATTTTGGTGTTGATGGATGGCGTCCGAGGAATAAAGAGGATTGACACCTCAACCGCCCCAATCGGACCACATTTAGGGGGCCTACTAAGGCCCCAAAAAGGGACATTTACAAAATATCACCAAAGCAGGTTAAAATCACGGGGTATTTTGGCGCTGATGGGTGGCCCCCGAGGAAAAAGAAGATTGACACCTCAACCTCTCCAATCGGACCATATTTAGGGGCCCAACTAAGGCCACAAAAAGGGCCAGTTACAAAATATCACCAAAGCAGGTTAAAATTACTGGATATTTTGGTGTTGATGGGTGGCCCGCGAGGAATAAAGAAGATTGACACCTCAACCGCCCCCATCGGACCACATTTAGGGGCCCTACTAAGGCCCCAAGAATGGCCAGTTACAAAATATCACAAAAGCAGGTTAAAATCACAGGATATTTTGGTGTTGATGGGTGGCCCCCGAGGAATAAAGAAGATTGATGCCTCAACCGCCCCAATTGGACCACATTTAGGGGTCCTACTATGACCCCAAAAAGGGCCAGTTACAACATATCCCCAAAAGCATGTTAAAATCACGGGATATTTTGGTGTTGATGACTGGCCCACGAGGAATAAAGAAGATTGACGCCTCAACCGCCCCAATCGGACCACATTTCAGGTTAAAATCACGGAATATTTTGGTGTTGATGGGTGGCCCCCGAGGAATAAAGAAGATTGACACCTCAGCCGCTCCAATCGGACCACATTTAGGGGCCCTACTCAGGCCACAAAAAGGGCCAGTTACAAAATATCACCAAAGCAGGTTAAAATCACGGGATATTTTGGTGTTGATGGGTGGCCCCCGAGGAAGAAAGAAGACTGACACCTCAACTGCCGCAATCGGACCACATTTAGGGGCCCTACTAAGGCCCCAAAAAGGGCCAGTTACAAAATATCACCAAAGCAGGTGAAAATCACAGGATATTTTGGTGTTTGGAATCAGGCTCGTGTTAACCTGTTAAAGAACTGCATTATATATTGATACAGGCATAGATGAAAGGAGGGATCTGATTGAGCGTGGTCAGACTTGGCGTAAGACAGAGTTCGAGACAGATTCAGAGGTTGCCGGCAAGCCTATAGTAGTGCTACAAGTCAGTAGTGAAGGTTGAAGACTCTTGTAAAGAACATATAATGGTAGGTCTGGTAAAAAGGGCCAGTTACAAAATATCACAAAAGTAGGTTAAAATCACGGGATATTTTGGTGTTGATGGGTGGCCCCCGAGGAATAAAGAAGATTGACACCTCAACCGCTCCAATCGGACCACATTCAGGGGCCCTAGTAAGGCCCCCCAAAAGGCAAATTACAAAATATCACCAAAGCAGGTTAAAATCACGGGATATTTAGGTGTGGATGGATGGCCCCCGATGAATAAAGAAGATTGACACTTCAACCGCCCCACAATCGGACTCCATTCAGGGGCCCAACTAAGGCCACAAAAAGGGCCAGTTACAAAATATCGTCAAAGTAGGTAAATATCACGGGATATTTTGGTGTTGATGGGTGACCCCCGAGGAATACAGAACACTGACACCTCAACCGCCCCAATCGGAGCCCACTTAGGGGCTCTATTAAAGGTCCCAAAAAGGGCCAGTTACAAAATATCACCAAAGTAGGTAAAAATCACGGGATATTTTGGTGTGGATAGGTTGCCCCCGAGGAATGAAGAAGATTGAAACCTCAACCACTCCAATCGGACCACATTTAGCGGCCCTACTAAGGCCCCCAAAAGGGCCAGTTACAAAATATCACAAAAGTAGGTTAAATCACGGGATATTTTGATGTTGATGTGTGGCTCTCGAGGAATAAAGAAGATCGACGCCTCAATCGCCCAATCGGACCACATTTAGGGGCCCTACTAAGGCCCCAAAAGGGCCAGTTACAAAATATCATCAGTGCAGGTTAAAATCATAGGATATTTTGGTATTGATGGGTGGCCCCCGAGGAATAAAGAAGATTGACACCTCAACCGCCCCAATCGGACCACATTTAGGAGTCCCTACTAAGGCCCCAAAAAGTGTCAGCCACAAAATATCACCAAAGCAGGTAAAAATCACGGGATATTTTGGTGTTGATGGGTGGCCCCCGAGGAATAAAGAAGATTGACACCTCAACCGCCCCAATCGGACCCCATTTAGGACCCTCCTTAGGCCCCCAAAAAGGGCCAGTTACAAAATATTACCTAAGGAGACAAACATCGCCAGATATTTTGATGTTGGTGTGTGACACGAGAAGAATAAAGAAGATTCCATGGAGCGCCGTCCCCAGCTATGAGGATATGAGGAATGACAAATTGTGGCTCACTAAGAATTTTCTCGTGGCCCTTATGACCAAGTTGTGTCTCATTGTCCTCGGGTTTTCACATAATGAAAAGGGCATCTTGAAGGCCAGCCAAGTAATAGAAAGAGATTCCACAAGTGTATCTCTATGCAACATGGCCCGTAAATATCCTAAACTGGGGCCCAACTTCGACTTCACAATTTACTCACCTTACCCTTACTTCCTTTCCTTCCTATCGCTAAGTCTTGGCATGCCCAAGGCCATGCCTGATGTTTGCTTGCTGTTTCTCCAAGCATGCCAATACCACCCATTTCCCTTCCACTTTCCTATTCTTTCTAAGCTCTGGCATACCAACGAGCCTGTTGGTGTCTGCTTGCTACGTCTTGCATACCAGCACTACCCATTCCCTCCAACTTCCCTATTCTTCCTAAGCCCTGACATGCCCGAGGGCCCACCTGATATCTGCTTGCTACGCCATTCATACTAACACTACCCATTCTCTCCCACTTCCCCATTCTGGTGTTTACTTACTATGCACGCTAACACCACCCACTCCCTTCTACTTGATTATTCTTCCTGTGGCCATAACTTGCCCAAGGACCTGCCTAATGCCCGTCTGCTATGCCATGCGTACTAACTCCTGCAGTTGAATACTTGGGTCAGAGAGTAGTCAGAACACGCCACAAAAGTTAAATATAGTAACAAAACAACGATCTTACTCCAAATATGGGGCTCTTTTGTTCTACCGGAGTACATCCCTCATCAATCGAAAATACCCCTTAGGGGTCATATAACACTTCGCACGACTCTGTTTCGGTAACACAAAGTCGATGTCGGTGATTTGGGGTAAGTGTCGAGCTTATTTTGGTAATTAGCAAGACTCCCGTTGAATCGAACGCACCCTCAGAACAGACCCCGTCCGTTTAGAGGTCATTGGGCCACATGGCAACAACAAGCTAACATAGAAACCAAGATGGTAGTCTCCAATATAGTCTCTCTATAGAAAACGAACAACGGATACACGTGTCACCCTAACTACACACGCTGTGCATGCTCACTAAAATCACGTATCACTATCGGAATGAGGTCACAACATGTCCGCTCTCCTGCGCTTCTATAACCCACGTGACACCCACAATAAACCGCGATATGCTGTCACTTCTGCGGTATGCTACCCCCCCCCCCCCCCCCGAAGTCCCCTAGATGGGGCCCATTTCATACTACTCAGAATAAATATAACGTGCGGCGAAATGATAATACGCGCACACGAAATAATAATCCGTGCACACGAAATAATAATCCTTGTGCCCGGATTATTATTTTGTTTGTACAGATTATTAATTCGCCTACGCGGATTATTATTTCGTGTGCACCAATTATTATTTCGTGCGAACGGATTATTAATTCGTGTGCTCAGATTATTATTTTGTGCGCACTGATTAAAACATAAGGTGTCAGGACTCCCACCCCCGCTGTCCCAAAAGACAGACCTGCCATATATACTTATCACGCCATGCATGGGAATCCTGTTCAGTGGCGGAACCAGAATCCTTCATAGGGGAGAATTCCAATGGAGGGTGGGAGCGATATGACGCGGGTATATCTCAAAGACCGCAGACAGGGAGGGAAGGGAACGGTGTAGGCAGGTGAATCACCCTCTCTCATTTGTGTGACCTGGTAGTGGTAGAGCCAGAATATCTGTCGTGGGGGGGGGGGGGGGGTGGAGGCTGCAAGTATGGGACAGGTATTCTGAGTGGAGAAGCCGACATGCCCTCTTCGGGAGTGGTTGGTCTCCTCCCAGACAAAAATAAATCATTGTGCATTTAAATCAAGTTTTCTGGTGGCTTTTGGGGTAAATCGCCACATTTTTGGATGACCCACATTTTAGAGACAAGGTTTATGAACGTACATGGCTCATAAGTATCTGCATCCGAACTTGCAAAATTCCAGTGGATTTAAGTTTATCAGATGAGTTTGTATGTAAGTAAAGAAAAGAGAGTCACTGTGTGTGTAAGAGAGGGTGGCTGGATGTGACAGTTTTGGAGAGGGGCAAATGAGAGAGAGATTCAAAATGCACATGAAATAATAATCCGTGCACATGAAATGAAAGATAAAAACTATGCAAAAGGTTATTAAATCAAAATGGTCCCCAACCTGTGACCTTGGCATATTGGTATCCAATCATCTTAACGCTGAAATAACATTCTTAGGTCTACTTGTTCTTGTTTGGACCTAGGTTATCTAGCACCCTTCGGTAGATACCGCCTCCTCTTCTCTTCAAGGAGGAAAGTCAGGAGGGGTAACCTAACGGCCCGAGGCCTGCTTCCCCTTTTTTAACGTGCGATGGGCCAGCTAGGATGACGTGAAGTCTGCGTAAGACCTCACATCTCTGCACTCTTGGTCTGTGGCCTGTGGCAGTAAGTAGGTGTATGTATGCGTGGCGGGAGAGGGGGATCTCTTGTTGAGACGTGGGGGGCGCAAGAATATGTCAGCGAAGAT